>JAXCHO010000004.1:3672500-4297500 GCA_036630365.1 Acanthiza pusilla | reverse complement strand
TCTTAGATACCGGATATTCTCTGTATCCATAATTGCAAAGGACATTAGAAGCAGTGCAGCCAGAACACTCAATTAAATTGGGCCCCTCAAGCCTCTGCTAATCCCACAAAGCTGTAGCACACTCTAAACTCTGCCCCACTCCCCCCAAACCCAAACATACCTAACAAGGACTCCACTGCTGCACTGAGATGCAGGAGGGGGAATCCATCCTCCTCCTTCCCTTCACTCCCCACTCAAGTAGGCAGCCAAGCAAAGCTATTGTACAAGGCATTATGGCATGACAACACATTAAACAAATAAGGGTAACTCCAGGGCAGAAAGAATGAAGAGAAAAACGTGCGGCATGTGACAGTGAATTTGCTGGGCTTTGTACCATTAAACCACATTGAGAACAAGTTGTCCTTCTCCCCCACCCAGTGGGTAATGGAGTAAATTTAAAAATTTGAGATACTTATAATTATACATTGCTGAAAAGCAAAATCAGAAAATACACATTATATAAAACAATATTTATAGAAAGCCTTACCTCTCTTGATTTCCAGCCTGTGGCTTTATTTTCATATCCTTCTATTTCATATCTTGCTTATAACAACTGTACTCACCATAAACGAATCCTCAGCATTCCAGGAGAAATCTGCTCACAGAAGGGGGATGTGTTGGTCCACAGGGAGAACTTCCAACTTTAACAAGACTCTTTCCATAGAGAAAATCCCCTCTTGCACTTGCACAGATGATTTCAGATCCGATTTACCCTGCAACAGGGAAAAAACAACAGTGTGTTTACAGGAAAGCAAGTAGCTAAAGAGAGCTGTAAGCAAGACAACTCACTTGAAGGCTGTCACCGATGTTGACATCCAGGTGATAGCTACTGTCACCCCCACGTATACACAGATCTCTCTCTTTGTCACACTTTACCATTTTCCTGGGACAACTGTTGTCATGAGGCTGTTAAACAGGACCTTACTGAAACCACAGGAGAGCCATGATAGAGTATGAAAAACCAGGTAACTGAGCAGTGCGTGTCAAGAACACACACCCCACAGCTACATAAATTAAATAATAATTTAATAATAATTTAATTTAGTAATAAATTAAAATAACCATACAGAAGCACATTGCAAGGCCACGGTGCACAGGGAGGACCAGCACTGCTCCTCAGAGAGGACTGGGCTGGGCCAGGCCATGGAAGATACAGCATTATTGTCACTTTACCATGGCAGTCCCACACCATGGGTCAGTGACCAAACTGGGACCAGTTTCAGGGGTAGCCTGATAACTTTCTGTTAGAGCTTGCAAAATATGCCGTTGAGCTACCACCTCATTTTTGTGTTTGTTTTGCAAAGTACTTGGTAATTAATTCCTAATTAGTTCCTGGGAAAAAAAGTCAAATTCAGCGCTTTGTAGATCTCCACCTAAGCAGGCTGTGTGCAGGTGTGACCTGGCAGGGACAGACTCCTGTAGGCTCTGCTTTGGGCACTGGGATGGGTGCATGGCCTGCCAAGGCCACATCTGTCTGTCTGTCTGTCTATCTGACTGCTGCGCCCCCCAAAGGCAGCAGAGCTCTGCAGTGACAGCAGTGGGTGTGCAAAGCCATCTTGGAAGTACCCAGAGAATAGTCACAGCCTTCACTACACTTGAGAAAAGGCAGCAGAACCAAAGGCATTCCCTGCACGTCCCAGATGGAGGAAGGATAAAGCTCTCTTCACACAGCTTTACTTAATAAAACCTACACACCTGAGCTCCTAATGACAAAAGCAACAGTAAAGAATCATCTTGAACATTGATGAACACGGAATCCCACAATGGGTAAGACTGGAAGGGACCACAGTGGCTCATCTGGTGCAACCTCCCAGTTCCAGCAGGGTCATCCCAGAGCACATGGCACAGGATTGCATCCAGACAGTTCTGGAATATCTCCAGTGAGGGAGACTCCACACCCTCTCTGGGCAATCTGTGCCAGTGCTCAGTCACCCGCACAGCAACACACACTCCTTATGGGGTTCAGTTTATGACACAAACATAGGTCAATAAAAGCAAACAAAATTAATTCCTTTTTAAAAGCATTTCTCTACCTGAAGATTCCTCACAGTTTCTAAAGAAATAGAAATGGAGAATACACAGCCCTCATAACAATACATCAGCACATTTCCAGGTATTTCTGTATATTGTTCAGCACCTGGCAATTTCCACCAAGGCACAATTCTTGAAGTAAGAAATTTAACTGCATTTGAACATGCTGGCAAAAGAGGCACAAAGCCAAGTGTAGAAATCCTAATGCTCAAGAGTCTGAATACTCGGACTCATCCATGGCAGCCCCAGAACGCCCAAGTCAGCTGTCAGCACCCAGCCCAGAACACAGGCACACAGTCCACCATGGCATCCATATAAAATGTGCAGAAGGCGACCTCTCCCTTCTTTGGTTTCCAGTTTCCTTTGACTCTGTCCTCTAACTGACATACTTTACACTTGGTGAAGACTGTGTTCCCCATTGTATTTCCCCAGAAGACTGTGCAATGTTAGGAGTTCAGACATGGTTCTTTGCTTCATTGTATAATTGAGTTGCTTCATATTCCAAGAAGCTTTTGTGTTATTTTAGAGCTGTCTTGAAGACGACCATGCAACTAGTCTCAACTGCAACAGTATGAAACATCTGGGAGCAGGATTATTTCTGTCATGTGCTGCCAAAATAATATTTTGCTTATGGAATTAAAATTTTAGGGATTTTCCCAAATCCACATAATGTTCTTGAGTACTTAAATTTGCATTATGACATTTACATTAGCATATACACGTGTAAAAGACCATCTTGCCAGCCAACTCCTATTGGTTATTCAAAAGCTTAACTCCACCTAAAGCTAGGATTAAAGCATCTTCCTGAAACACTTCAGTTACAGCAACAGATTTTCTTCGGCTAAGTGCCTTTTCCCATCTGCTCTTACAATCACATCTGCAAGTGTCTTCAGTGATCACCTTGCCATAATTATGGATGCCTACCCAACTCCCTAGACAGGGACAGATTTCCTGTTTCCTAGATGTACTATTTCAGTATGCATTGACGTTTCAATCCTTAGTAGAAATGACCACAGCAAAATGCTGAATATGATGCAGTAAAGGATTCTACTACTTGTCATAAACTCTTCTCAAATTCAAATGCTTGCTGAAAAACAAACCAGCTTCTAAACACTTTGCCCCTATATCCAAGCTAGTGCAGTACACAGCTAAAGGAACTATGGAATTGCAATGTTTATTTTCTCTTTCTGTAGGAATAAGTTATTCTTCTGCAAGGAACATTTTGCCAAATTGTTTCAAGGTGTTATAACCGACAGACCAACAAGGCAGTGCTCCCACTCAGCTACAACCCCAGATGAGAAAACAGAAAAATTTTACCCTTAATTCGTGTAGTTAGAGATAACTGAGAAAATACTAATTGTATGAGAACCCATTCCACACAACTTTATTGGATCTGTTGAAAGTCAAAACAATAGTAATGCAGAGTGTCAGCTACTCATATATTTCAGTTGAATTGCAAGATGAAACTATATTGTTTGCTCCCTCTGCATTGAAGGCAGAAACAACATGCTCATACCCAGTTTCCAAATTATTTCCCACACCACTCCCAACACTGATAGTTCCCAAACACCCTTTACTCAGCTGCCAGAACTTCTCACTTCCCTGTGACAACCTCTATGGTGCAACTATATACATTAACACGAATCTGTCACATCAGAAACAAGAAAGGGAAGACAGTGTAAAATAAACTATTTCCTATCCAAATATCTGCCAGAGGATGTATCAGAACTGCAGTACCTTGCCCCCCAGGCCCAAGGTGTACCCACTGCCACAGACTCCATGTCCTTACTGTTTCTAAGAATGGGTTTGTCTGCTTTTGGCTTTCGCCACCAAGGCAGATGCTCTTGAATGATTGTGCTGGAAACTAACTGTCCTGCAATGATCTCAAAGAAACGAGCCTTCAAAGGCCTGTTCCTCACAAGAGCCTCATGCTGCAGAGCTGGAAGCAGTGCTGCCAGTCTCAGACCTGCACAGATGTGCTCTGCAGCCCAGAGTTTACTTGCTTATCCTTTCTCCCCTTAAACCTAAGATTCCTCTTTCTACTTGCTTGGTAAGAACAAAATCAACAGCTTCACTGGCCAGGAGAAAATTGGCAGACTGATAAATGCATAGACTGAACAACGACCAAAATCTCTCTTCTTTCCCTCTTACGTATTGCAGTACTTGAATTGTTCTGTTTGAGGAAATGAAAAGGGCCTGCCCAAGAACATCCATCAGACCCTCGTAAATGTCAGATACACCTTTTCATAGCCCCAGAAGAGAGGACAGGCCTGGCTGATTGCTGACAAGGCTGATGGTCAAATTAATTGACTTTGGAAAACTAACAGATTTCAAGCGTCATTATTAAATCCTGCTGGCAAACCTAAAAAGTCAATCACATTTTTCTTCCAGGTCAAATGGTCTCTCTACAGAGCTATGTTTTCCCCAGAAATACCCTTGTTCACACCTGTAGCAGAATCCTCATTCAGCACAAGGCATCTTTACCACTCCATCCCCCATAGCCTTTCCTCCTTGTTTTCAGTTTATCTGTTTCAAGAGCATGGCCATAATTTTCTGAAGCAATACTACATGAGGTCAAAACCTTCACATGAGTAGAATTTATCTTCTGACACTCCTATTATAACCCAAACTATGTAACAGTGCTGTTCATTATGTATCACCTACTGCTCCCACAGACTTCATGCTCCATACTTGGTTTTAATACCCTCTGTACATATTATTCACGAAATGGAATAGTTAGGGGTTTTTTTAATGCCAAAAACATGCAGCTAACAAGTCTTCAAATTATCAAGGCTATTACAAAGGTCACATTTGCTTTTGTTTCCTTAAAAACTACATACATCTTTTGGCAATTTTTGTTCCTGATCATTCTCACTTGACATGGGAAGTATATGACCTTTTAACTCTTATTAATAGTTTATGCTACATCACATGTGAATTCCCCAATCTCCTCTCTTACTTACCTGAATTGAGTGAACTTTGTCATCTAATTCATAGGCCTTTAAAAGGCTCCAGACCTCACATGCAATATACTGTGCTTTTCCATGAATTATTCAAGCACTAGTGTTCCTCCATCATCCATCTCTGGCTGGCTCTATTTCTTCCGCTCTATTGAGGTCTTGACTTATGAGCAGACTTATGTTATTCTTTCTTGATTGTCACACTTTATTACAATTAATATTAATTATGTGGATTCTTGTCCAATATGTAGCTTTCTGGGCATAAAAGATTGTCACGTTGTAAGGTTTTTTTCTTTGCAAACTTTATGTAATAAAGCATTCTCCTGTCAGGAGCTGTCAGCACCACATATATCTACTTGATAATAACTGTACAGTAATAGAGTTAGCTAAAGAAGTTGTGTGCAAGCCGACATGAATTCCCATAGAGAAGCCAATCTTGTAGCTTATCCGTGATTTCCTATGGCTGACATGCAGTTAAACACAAAGTGTTGCAAACAGCCTGCTTGACGAAATGAATAACCTGTTACAGCCTTGAAAGAAATGCTGGCCTAGGATGTTAAACTTCTATTGGAGGCTTAGGTATAATAAGTAGATTCTGACAAATACTGTTCACACAAATGTTTGCAGAATGAGAGTGTTCCATGAATATTAATGAAAACACATTCTCCTCAGTATTTGCAATCCACACAGTAAACTGGGACTCTTTGACCCTTCAAGTGCCTTGTCCCCATTAGAGGCACAGATTGATATGATTTTAAGCTAAGATATTTTATCCCATGGTTGTCTATTTAGGTATACAAATCAAAATCCACAGCAGGCCTAACAATAGTTACAGGCAGAAACAAAGAGAAAACGACTGCTGTTAGAAGACAATTAGATATTCTGCACATTCTCCTGTAACATCACCAACTTTAGCAGTGGCCATCAGTTATGGATTACAGCAGATTAACAATAAAAGAGCAGACTATCTATTAAGCCTGATTAAAGGGTCACACTTGGACTGAAAACAATGAAGACAAAACCCAGTCTGGAATCAGCTGGTCAATGCACAGTAATGGCAGATACAAAAAACCCACCACACTCTGTACTTCAAGGAGAAGGTTTCCAGGACAGGAAAGTAACACAGAATGATGCAGTGTGATGATATGAAATAGCATTTAAACTCAAAAATTGATCATGTTGCATGGGAGTCATCAGAAGTGAAGGTGCCAGCAAAGAGAGACTGAAAGATGAGGATTCAACTCACCATTCAGCTGTTAATTAGAAACAAAGTATGATTAATATAATTCAAACTGGACACACAGTAAGTATAACAAGGGCAGAACAGGCACTGCTCCCCTGTCTGGTAAGTACAAAGTAATCATTTCCCCTCAGGTAGGACCCAAAATTAAATATAAGAAATCAGAGAGCATCACAGCCCAATGATGTCTATTGGCAGGGTACTGGCAAGGAGCCAAGAAGAAAAAAGAAATAAAACCTGTGTTCTCTAAAGCTATTTTTAACTACCAGAACGAAACATTCATTCCTTGCTGCAGCAGTTATTTGTAGTAAAAGGAGTAATACAGCTGGAGAGGACTAGTCCAAAAGCAGCCTACTGAGCACACGTAGTTATGGGGACAAACAGAGATCAAGTAGAGATGTGCTGGGCCTCACCAGCTGAGCTGAACATGCAATACCCTAAGGGGAAAAAGTAAAGCCGAGCACATGATATTGACAGTCTGTTGCAGTTGTCATCCTGCCAGCCAAAGGAGCCACAGCACACACAGCAATGATTCCACTTCCCAACATAACGAACGTGGAAGGCCTCACAATATCAGTGGTCTGTGTCAGTGCTCAGTTATCCCATGGGGTATTTGCACCAACAGCACCTTCCCCACTCAAAGGTCAGCACAGCTTGGTTTGGCTGCTCTGGAACTGGCTGTACTTCTGATAATCCTTCTCCTCTTGCTAATAATTCCTTTAGATTGTGTTCTGTTGGTTATGCTGACTGTTTACTTCAGAGGCACAAACATTTTGAGAACTGGCGGGCGGAAAGATCTCTAAAATACAAAGGAAAGCATTAGAGTGAACAGAATAACAAAACAAATCAAGTCCTGGACCACAATACTGGTTACAACTTGACTGCCAATGGCTACATTGTAAGACCAAGACCAGCATTTTTCCCTAATGACATCAGAAAACTTCTGTCTTTGTGTTTGAATGTGCTGTGCATAAAGTCCCACTTGGACAATAAAATTTATCTTTGCTACACCTATCCTTAACTTAAAAACTGCTCAAAGAAACAGAATTCATTGAGTGGTTGGCAGCTTCCTCAACTGAAAGAAATACTCTAACCACTTTTGTTCACATCACATGATTGAAAGATTACCTGTAATAAAGAGAAAGCAGGAACAAACTCAGTGGGTTTTGCTACATCAAATAACCCTTTTACAGACAAGACATGTGCCCTCAAAGTCCTGCAGGTTCTAATGCGCTTCACAACAGCAAAGAGCAAAGCAAAACGCGTTCTTTTAAATTCTTGCTGACTAGGCAGCTTATTTCCATCACAAAACTAAAATGAATGGCCTTGAAATAAGTTTTAAAACAATTTTTTAATATGCAAAATATTTTTCCTGAGTTTGGCGTACAGTTGCACCTGCACCTCAATGATGTATTGCCTCAACAGCCAGGTTTCTCAGCTGGAGTTACTAAGTGACCACAACTGTGGGTCTAAAAGCTCCTTTCCTGCTGGAGACATATCACTTCCAGTAGCCTCCAGTAACCTCTCAGGGCACAAGCAGAAGGGCCAGCATATAAGGAGGTTATCTTTCACAAGACGACAATATGTTCCTCTCTCCAAGAACAAGTTCTCTTGTTTGCAAGCACAGCAAAGCTCCTATTCAAGGGAAAGGGAGGAACGGGGCCAACAGAGGCAAGAAAAGTGAGAATACATTAAAAATAAAGACATTGACATATATTAGCATGCATATGCTAAAACATTATGGATACTTTTCAGCACATCTGTCAGTCTTATCAATCCCCAAAGTTATAAAGTGCTTAATTATTTTTAAAGAATTATTTGAAGCATTGTCCCAGTGTAACTGGGTATCTACAAAATTTACTGCCTCTGAAATTCAAAAAGCATTTCTGTTACAAATACCAGAAAGCAAGACTCAGCATGCAAATGAACTATCTCAAAGTCAGCTGCGATGTGAACTTACAGCACGTGGGGCTCTCCGGTGTGGCTGGAGAATGGAACTGGTGCAGGCTCTCCCCCAGCAGGAAACCTGGTCCATCAGGGGCTTTGCAGGGTAAGAATTCACACAGCAAGTGCTGCAGAGTAACCAATGCACTGTAACACACACCCTGCCTTCTCTCTCAATGTTTTATGTGCCCATGTCCATTACAGCACCCTGTCACCCAGTGCAAGGAGATACCCCAACAATGAGGCTGAGCTTCCTTTCCAGGGAAAAATTCATCACCAAAACCATACACCTTACAGCAACGGGGAAAGAGACATGCAGCTTTTGACATTTCTGTGCTTTTGATCAGTCAAAGCAGTTATCTGCTTTAAATTAATTTTCAGCAGTTACAGGAATTTTCCAGGTAAGAGACATTATGCGTATATTTAATGTTATTTAGTCACACCTCAAAAATATTATTGTTAAGCAAACATGAACACAGGTGTAGACTGTATCCTGGTCCAGACCTCCCTGAACAGAGTTAAAAACAGAACTGGTTTCCATGAGCACAGGATGGATACTGTGATTATGTCGCTATCAGGACAGTAATTAAATACTGCATATCTTTGAAATCCAGTCTGTGGTGTCTTGTCTCTTGACTCAATTGTGATACTCCTCTTTCCCAATGCACTGTGTAGAAGTTTTCCACAAACATGTTAACTTATCCATTAAAGGATAAGTTACCTTACCCTACCTATTTCTAAATGCAGGAGACTACTCATATAAGGCACTTCCAAAATGTTGTTCTTTCCCTCTGGACTGAGCTATCCCCAGAGTTAGCACTTACTTCAGGACCACTTTATCAACAGCTGCTAGAAAAGGTATTAACTTGCACTTTGCCAAAAATCTGGATGTGCTAGTCAGAAAGCCCCATCTGGCACCGCCTTTCACCTCCTTGGTCAAACGCAAGGAGGCCAGTCAGAACCAACAGCCACATTGGCAAGGAGACACCGTGGTTATCTCCAGAGCACCAAGAAAACAGCATGAGGACTGTCAGGAACATGAAGTTGTCAGGAATATGCATGTGCTGATCAATTCCTGAGCAGCGGCAGAGCGAGTGCCCAGCAGCAGCTCACTGCTTAAAGAGGGCTGCCCTCAGCTGGAGCCAAGCCCTGGGCACAACCCCCAGTGCCCAGAGGAGGGGGCACAAACTACAGGTCTTCAAACCAAGCCACTGCCACTCTGAAACAATCTCCCAGGCTCTTCAAGATCACAGTTTTTCCTTTAAGCTAATACAGATGGGCACAGCTCTGTCTTTAGAGCCTGCCAAAATTTCACTGATTACAAACAGGACAATGGGCCCTTCTGCTATTTCCATCACGCTGAAACACTTCATGTTGTGCGTCCATGGAGAATTCCCATCATAAAACTCTACACATTTATTTCTCCAGAAACACAGAAAGCAGCTGAGGGACAGACACTGTGTGTTTCAATGCATCTAATTTTAAAACATCAAAGCAAAGTGTTTACAAGAGAAATATGCACAAAATATGATCTAACATTTATCACCCTCCTGTATTGATGAGCGGGCATCCTCTGACCTTCCCTTGACAGCATTTGCCAGGCAATAGACAATGAAACAAATAGCAGATTTTTTAAAATCACTTCTTTTCAGACTGTTACAAAAGTGAAAATGGTCATGTCTGTTCTCCATTCTAGGTGAATGGGGTTAATAGTTAGAACTTCAAAATGACACTGATAGAGGGTTTCTCAGTGCCCAGGGGCTGTGGCCTGGCTCAAAACAATCAACTTCCAGGCAATATAGGTGCTAACACATAACCAGTACTAAGAGAATTGGACTTTACCATGTGTGCAAATCCCAACTGCTGAAGAACTGCCTCTCCTTGTACTAGAATTTGTGAAAGCAAGGTGCTTAATGCAGGGACCCACCCTTGTTACACGTGTCCAAGTATTTTTATATGAAACATAACACAATTATGTTTTCATCAGATCCAACCATGAGATTTTTTTTTTTTAGTTAATATTCCAAATTTGGTACAACCTGATACTTTCTGTTGATAAAATATAGACTCTTTTTTATATTGATGTCTGTTTAATCTGCAAATTCAGTAGATGCACGTGACACTCAAAGTGTAATGAATCATGCATTTTTATAATGAATCCAACAGTGAAGGGGAAAAACACTCTTTGATCTTTCTTCCAACAGCCCAGTTATTCCTGGATTTATACATAGTAGGTGTCTATGGATTACTTTCAATTAAACAACCTGTTTTACCTTCTATTCTGTTATGAAAGTAAACCCTTTCAAGTCTACAATGAGATAACACATGGCTCAGTAGTCCTACTTGAGTAGGTGGAAATGTAAGCTCCTGATCCCCGATTTGCTTTACTGTTGCTGAAAGACTGCCCCAAACCCAGCAAACCATCCTCATTAGGAGTGGACAAAGAGGACCAGGGCAGCAGCACAAATCTATAAGCATTTCACCATTTCTCTGCTCATTCTGCTTCACTAGCAGCATCAGAACAAAAAGCAGACATCTATTCCCACATTTCAGCAATAAAAAAAAAACATTCCATGCTGCTGTTACTGATCACAGACCTGAGATTAAATACCACAGGATATGCACAAATGTGGAGAGCATGGGGGAGAATAACCAACTACAATGGCTTGTGACAAGTCGCACCTGTAACATACTCCAACAGTTCACCTGTTCCCTTATTTCTGTACAGCTGTCCTTTCTGGCCTGCAGTGCAGCCACAAGAGCTCAACAGCTCCTGGCTAGGGCTGAAAGCCTCACAACCAAAGCTTTTCCAGTCCCTCACTCTGCTGTTACTCTACATGCTGAGGTAGTGACCAAAACAGTGAGAAAAGCTGGAAGAAGCTGGGACAATGAACCAAAGCAGCACTGCTCCAGCTCCTCCATAATGTTAAGGGGCAGATTCTTTTGAAGCAGTTTTTCTACTCAAAAAACACGTTGTAATACCCTTTTTGACAGTTTCCTCAGAAATTCATGTAAGCCATTCTGCAGAGGGCAATTTATATTTGCAAGTACAGATGAAAGATATTACTGAATTTCTAATGTGGATTGCAAATTTAAGTTCTGATGAAGCGTCAGTGCCATTTGTTCCACAAATAAACACCCACTGATCGCAGAAAGCAACAGAGCTCTTTCATACCTGCTATTATGTCGCTACAATTGCTTGCACAGGAATACAAACACAACTCACATTTCTCTGGTTAGTTAATTGAAAAATAATGCATGCGGTTGATCTTAGCATGGAGTTAATTCAGCAGACCATTTCCTAGCAGAAAAAATAGTGGATCCATATTGCAATGTATGCAACACCTACACTGTGAGGTCTCCTTTGTTCTGGAAACTCAGAAGAAAGGACAAGATGCATAGACTGTGTTTTAAAAAGTTTCCATTTCATTAACACACTACATGTGGGAATTATCAGCAATAGCTGTCATGATGCTGGCCCAAGGTCCCATCAGCTGTGGTGAACGGATGTTGCTCACTCACATTCACTCCAGTTTGTTCCCTGCAGATGACTAGGGCCTTGCCAGAGTCAGGTGACTATTGAGAGCTACTTACATGTAGTGATAAGAGTGCTCTCTGGAGATGTGATATTTTTTACAGTGTTTCACCCTCAAACAGCATTGGGTTACCCCTTTGAGATGACACACTGAACAAGTGGCTCCACTGCCAATCCAGCTGTGCTCCTGACAGCTGCAGCAGGCAAAATACTCCACTAACATGGAAGCTGGAAGGAGAAGCAGTGCCAAAGTTGGGAGCTCCTTATTGAAGGGATGACAGAAAGCCAGACCAGTGGGATTTGCCTTCCCTCCCACACACAGCAGACAGCATCCAGGCTGCATCACACAGTACCAAGCCATACATCAGAGGAAAACTTGAAAGGGATTTTCATTTCCACATGTGCAAGCACAGTCCTCTACCTGAGCACTGCAGAGGTCACACTGAAAATGAACCCCCAAGTCCTCATCCCAGTGAAGCTTAGATGCACTCACTGCCCAGTAACTGTCCAGCCTAACCCAAAGACAGAAAGATACTCTCAAAACACTTACGTGTTTTTATGTGCATATACATATGTATGTGCATACACATAAAGCAGATATAGCTTAAGCTGTGCCTGAAATCAATAAAGTAAATAGTGCATGTAGGTGCTCAGAGTGACTACGGTGATTCAGTTCCAGCCACCAAAAGCAGTGAGTTTATTTTATACTCCAATCTACTATAATGAAATATATATTAAAAATATATTTCTAAAAAAATATATAGTTAACTTCTAATTGGAGTAATGACTGCAAATGATTAAAAAATTTCTGCATAACTGCTAAAGGTAAGGCATGCAGTAAATCTCAGTCCAAATGGCATCTTGTTATGTGGAACTTCAAATCAAGTGGAACAAACAATGGTTAGAGGCATGTTGTGTTCCGCATAATGCTCTTTTGTATCTATTGTTTAGCTTATATACAGATCCATCTTGAATCTAGTTAACTAGTAATTAAAGCTCTGAAAAATTCAGTTTTGTCTGAGATACTGCTGCAATACACACCAATTCATTTCACATGCTTTTACAGTAGTCCTATTTTGCTTATTTGCCATTACTTGAAGAGAAACATCTCATATTGCAATCTGAATTTAGAAAATATATGAGCTTTACTTCTTGTGGTATGAGATACTTGCACTTGAAAAACAGAACCATTTTCATACCCAGAACTGTTTATTTCACAAGATATTAATTTCCTTCTTTTCCTAGAAAATCCATGTACTAGCACCACTGCAGAAGTGTCCATTAACACATGTCCATTTGTGATCTAATTTGAAAAGCTTTGTTGAATTCTGAGTAGAATTTCATTGTGAATAATATACATAAAATGTGCTAATTTTGTGGTTAGGACTAAATACTTATCTTTGTTTCTTTTAACTAGTTTCAAGGACAACAACTATCTACTGAAACATTATATTCTTTTTTTCTAAGAGTTACCTAGCTAGTATCCTAGTTTATGACAGTACTGTTATTTTGGGGATTGCAAACACATTAGTTAATATCAAAATGCAATTCAAGCAATTCTAGGATCTGAAACTCTTAGGAAAAAAAATATAAAACTTCAAAAATATTTGTGGTACAACCAGCCCAACAGGCCTGAATTCAGATGGACATTTGCCTTTCTTGTAAGAGCTGAGTAAAGAAAGGAATTTACAAAACAATCCTTACCACTGGTCTGTGCAGTTCAAATAGCCAGAGTGAAAATAAAGAGTTCTGGGAAACCTCTTTCTTGCTCTAGTTTAGAAAATGACGATGGAATGAAATCTAAAACCTTTGCAGCTTTGCCCAAGCATCTTAGCTTTTACAAAAGCTTTTGAATGTATTGGACCTTTTAATGTACCAGATTATGGCAATGGAATTGAAAGCATACAAACTGCAGAAGCTTCTGTCATCTAGTCTGACTGCAAGGCTGCTACAGTAGAAACATGTCCCAGTCTTCCCACTGTGAACACCTATAACATATCAAAAGATGACCAGATAAAGATCTACTGATCAAGGTTTATTTACAAAATGAAAACATTTGATGCACTCCACACAATGCCATTAATTTCTTGCAGTGTCTTGTATAGCTTCTATAAAATCATCCTTCTGTTTTTCTGATGTTCTTTATGTTGATTCTGACTTTCTCAGCACTTGCTAATTACTGCATCATCTCCCCAAAACTTTAATATACTATTAAATATTTAACATCACTCACAATATTTTCAGCCATTACACTTGCACATTCAAGTGAAATACATGCCAGAAGCTATTAAACCCAGTCAGATCTTAAAGTTATGGAAAAAGCATCTCTCGCAGTGTTTTCAGACAAACCTGCAGCAGCAAAAGAAGAAAGGCAGCACACTAGAAGCTCTCAGAAGCACCACCAGCCTCCTTCCTTCCTCTTCTCTCCAGAAGTCCCCTACACCTGGCTGCTGCACTGAGAACATACCACACACTTTGAGATAACGGAGATAAGAGGCAAGATTGGCCAAAACCTACAGGCTAGGGCAAGGTGTAGTGCCAGTGTCTTGACAGCCTCCTCATCCTTTCTGCAAAGGCTGTACCCGCCCGAGGGGGAGGGCAGGTGCTGTGCCAGCCCCACAAACAGGACTGCACGTCCTCTCAGCTCACACAGGCAATGCCTGAACAGGCTGCCACAGCCAGAACGGAATGTACGTGCCCCAGGGAGCTGACTCACCCGCAGGTTCCTGGGCAGGTTCAATAAAGGACTGGGAGACAACAGAAGAACCTTAGTGGCACTGGCTGAGTTTTGGGGAAGTGCAGGATGTGACATGGGGTCTGGAGGAGGCATTAAACTGGATAATCTGCTGACAACCCTGCCAGGGGCCCCAGCAGAGTTCCAGTGGGAATGATCTCCCTCATGCTGCAACCACTTGAAGAAACATTTTTTGAAGAATGAGTTGGCTGACTTGAGTTATCCTACGTTCTACAGGCAAAGCTAAGCCATGATTCTTTGGTTTAGCTGAATTGGAAATACTGGAGCTATGGCTGTTGTGCAGAGACCTCTAACAGGCCATCAGAGGGCCCCTGAACTCCTAAGGTAGCACTGAGAAGAGTATCAGCCTGGAAGCTCATGTCAAACCTGTCTTAGCAATCAAAGTCTGAAATAACAAAACACAAAATGATGTCAACATTTGAGAAGAAAAGGTCATATGCCTCCAGCCAAGCTTTGTAGGATTTCCCTTCTGAGTAACAGCTGGTCTGTCACTGTCTTACAGCCAGCCTGGCTTAAAGACAATCACAGGACAAAAATTAAGGAAATAATCTCCCTGCAGCAGGTCGCTACTGGCAACCCACAACTACTGTTGCAAATACCGTCTGCCATTTTCCTCCATTTTCAGTGCATTTTTTCTGCTCTAGCTGAGAGGTGAATGTGCTCAACCTCATCAGATCTAGAATTCAAAAGACACTGGTATGTAATGTCTCTATGGCTGCATATCAGCCATCACTAGCAGAAAAACTCAGGGCAACTTCAGGTTACAACACAGATGTGCTCAGTAGGAATAAAGCTAAAAAGATTGCTGCCATATCACCCTGACAGTGTAAGAAAGTTCGCCCAAAACTGCTCTTTCCACCCAGTCACCCCAAGTTCCATGCTTAACAGAATTAAGAACAGCTGACAGATCTAATTAAGTCATCATGGGTATCTTATCCTCATCTTTTATGAGGTCAAAAGAAGCTACCACTTACTTTGTGTTTTGGTAGTATGGACAGAACATACTACAAAGCCAGTAAACACATTAATCCCTGCATGGAGGAACAGTCCCTTCCCCCAGAGGAACTAATTGTCTAATTAAGAGATCCTGTTCTTTTTACTGCTCCTCAATCACAGTGCAAGAAATAAGGCTATTTGAACTTGAATATAAGCTTCATGTGTTTATGTATTGCAGTGCAGGTTATTTATACATTATGCAGCTCAAAATCTAGCCAAGGTTATTTAAGCTTGTGCTCCTTTGAGGTTAGCTGTAAGGGAATTAAAGTTGTTTTGTAATTTAAATTCTTCTCTGCAATAACTATTATATATGCACCTGTCACAGAATAACTGGCCTCATTAGGGAAAACTTAGTCCAGACAGGACAGCACACATGCAGCTGCCTCCTGCCTTGGGCCAAGCAGAGGACCTGTGCCACCACAGAAACCTGCAGTGGCTGTGGGAGAGGAAGGCTGCAAAGTGCTCCTGAGGAGCAAGAGTGAATGAGACAGAGGGCCTGAGAGGCTCACACAGGGATACCAGAGGGAGAACAATGAAAGCTGGATGAGCTCTGAGGAATTCAGGAATGAGAAGTCTGAGAGACAAGGGCTTCCCCCCCTCATCCTTTCTAAAACAACAAAGGTCATGAGGAAGTGAAGAAACCAAGTACCTATATATCCATCCCTGAGCAAGATGAAACCCTGCAGTGCAGACACTCTAGAACTTGGCTTCAACAAAGTCTGCTCATTATTTAACTAAAAATAAATATTGGCCAATGAATATCAGCTCAAATGTGACCCAAGGCTCATTATCAGTCATTCTGATATGTAGAGAAAGCAGTGCAGGACTGTGCTTGACCAGAAAGGAGCAACAAGAGCAAGTCTGGCAGCATTTTAGCCTACCTTAAAGTTGTAAGCCATCCTGCACAAATATTGTGCCTTTCTATTTTACCAGATGGCTGCTATCATAAAAGGAGTCTTTGGTCCCTGTCACAACTTTTCATCACTGCGTACAAAATACAGCAAATATTTGCATCTTTTAGCATCAGTTACAGAGCATTTGCCATCATCTCTGGTGCGTACAGTAACATTGTATGGTAACATGACTGGACTGATGAATATGGCTTTATGCCTGAGAAAACCTACCAGCAATTTTTCTCTATCACACCCCATTCAGACTATAAGATAAGCTTTTGCTCTAGGATAGCATCTGCTCTCCTCCCTCATGTCATTCTGAAAGACACATGTATTTTATTTGGTTCAGCTTGCCTTGAACTGGAAAAGAGGATTCATTAGGGTCACAGCAATTAAGCTGGCTGAGATACAAACAGATGTCTACACCAAATTCCATGCAATCTTGACCAGGTAAAGAGGTTTTGGCACACTGTGAACAGCACGACCTGCTGACCAAATGCTGCAGCCACACATGCCATGGGGAGACAAAGTTGCACTTCTCCAGGTCAGAGCAATTTCCCATTGTAAAAAACTATTCCTGAATTAGCAATCTGAACATTAATCCCAAAACTAAATTAAAATGTATAACCACATAACTGCAAGTCGGATGTTTATTTTCTTTCTGTGTACAAAATTGTAGGCCAATAATGTGCACCAGACAGCATCACGCCCACTGCTACAGCTCTGCAGAAGTAGGTGGTGTTGGTGATAATGGATGGCAGAATCACACTAAACATTGTAATCGTGCTTCCAGAACTGCAGTACCTGAGAAGTGCAGTTAACACCAAGAATATCTTGTCAAGAAGATGCCAGCAAATTTAACAAGTATGCTACTTCAAAACTTTACTTTTTCAAAAGCAGAATACTGAATCATCACGGAACCACTGGAGGGAACATTTTATAACTGCCAGAATCTTTCATTAAACAGATAAAAACTGAAGTGTAGAACTAACAGCTGCTACTAACACTGATATGCCCAATATGAGGCTAGCTATTAGTATTAAGAAAATATCACTCACCTTGTACAAAACCACTACTAAGCACTGACTGAAATTCACCTGTTGATGCAGATAATTACCACATAAACTCAATCATCAGCTTGTCTTTAAGTAATTAAAAGCTTTTGTTTAGACTTCCTAGTTGCCAAAGATCCAAAGCAGTCCCCACTAAGAGGAAATTAAAACAGTCTACACCATTCAACAGAAATCCTCCAGGTGTTCCTCACAACTCTAATTTCTAAATCTTGCCGTTGCTGCTCACATGCAAAAGGACAGACAGCAGCAAGTTTAAAAATAAAGATATAGAAACAAATCCTTCTGTATCATTTATGTTCTTCTAGGAGAAAGCCAAGGGAACCAGGAAGTTCCTCAGGCTTCCGCAGAGCTAACTAACTTGGCTGATGGAAACTCCTCACTTGTTCATTAGCCTGAAGATTCATACATGAACTTACACGAGAATCTGGAAGAGATCCTTACAAGATTGGTCGTCTATCCTAAATTTCACCTGTCATGACAAACAAACATACAGAGCTTTTAACTGTTACTGCCATACAGGCAGGTGTGGTTTGGGCCACTCCTCATTTCAGTTTGTTGCTCTGGACTACAACACCAATCTCTGCTGCAGTGACAAACACCATGGACGTGCAGCCTGTGCCAATACAGTACATGATCAGGTTTTCCTAAAGACAAAGTTTTGTTGAATTTAGGGGTTTTCTACAATATAATCCAGCCACAATAGCTCAGCAATGCTGGATGTTCCGTCAAGCACTGTCCTAAGAAGTCCAGATTGGATCATGTTGTCACACAACATTAGCATTGTTGGTTGAGGAAACGACATAAAGACAAACAAAACAAGTTAAGTATCTTCTTCTAGCCCTCCTACAAAGGAGTTCTAACCTATTAAGAAAGGGAACAACTCCCCTGTCTGACGAGTTACCAGCCCAGTCACCTGCTCTCAGTTCTGTACATGGAAAAGTCATTCAGACAAGTCTGAAAGGTGCAGATGTGCTCTGTGCTTGCCATCTTTCTGCCTCACTCTTTAATGCTCAAGCCTGGACAGACACTTGCTCTGTATTCTCTTCTAAATTCTAGAAGGCCTAAGCAAAGGAAACCAACTTCTTTCCCAGGGCTCACTGGATTCTTGTTGAAAAGTTGTTTTATGCATCTGTCTTATGTCTCTTCATGTTTCTTCTCAGGCCCTCCTAATGAGAGTGTATCATGCTCCTTTCCTAAGGATAAATCCTAAAAATATGTATTCTGCCGGCTTGTCATTTGCATTGTCTGAAAATCAGCAGAAATAGATATTAGAGTAACAAAGGGAGATGTTGGTATAGCAGGAAATAAAAATATAACAAGATATTCAAAGCATCTGTTCACCTTACAATTCAGAGGCCTAGCCAGGTAACAGTAAATCCTCTGCAACACAGAAGAGCTGTTCTGCAGTTAAGCTTTTTTGTAAGCAGACAATATTTTTGATAGAGCATATTAAATACAGAAAATGAAAGACAGAAGTTGCACCCCGAGGCACTACAATTGCCTTTTCTCTCCGCTGTGGTCCTCAAGCCCCGAGCTGCATTGCACAGCCTCAGCCAGGTGAGTGAAGAAACCAGGGCTGGCAGCTGCGGGTGGCTGTGCCCACAGGCAGACCACAAAGAGGGACAGAAGCTCCCGACAGGCATTTGTCGGGCAGCAGAGCGGGAATGCACCGCTGCTTTGCAGTTCCTGGTTTGAATGGTAACGTTCCATGAGACTGATAGGAGAAATGGGTGTTAATGTGTTCACTAACGACGGGATGGAAAAACCGATCGGGTGCTGAAGAACGGCTGTGGGGGCCTGCAGGAACATCAAGCCGTGCAAGTTTGTTACGGAACCCCGAGAGTCTGAACTTCTGAACTGTAGGGGAAAGTGACGATACATGTTCAAAGAGGGAATACATGGTAGGCGGTTCGGGAAGGCCGGACCTTCCTAGTGCCTCAGCCAACGGGGAACGGAGGAGGGCTACACAGGGCTCGGAGTTCAGGATTAACGCAGTCTGCGTCCTCCAAATCCTTGAGACCTCGCGGGGCTGTGCCCCAGCGGCCTTTCTCCCTTCAGTCGAATAAAGTTACAGGACTCTGTCTCCTTGGTGGACCCTGGCTTTTCAGAGTGTGATTCTCCATACAATACTATAGCAGAAGGTGAATATTCTAAGTATGCCATGCAGCCCAAAGCCCATGAAGACCATAATGTTGATACTTTACAACCCGTGAAGCAGTACATCTACATCACAGCTACAGTTTGAAGGAGGGAGAAGGGAAGAGCCCCGAATTTATTCCCGAGCGATAAGCAAAGCTCTTTGACACCTGACTTACCTGTTAGCACACCACCAGCCGAAACAGACAGCCCTTTGCTGCTGGGGGAGCCTCAGAAGGAGCTGCGGCCCTGGCCCCGCCCTGAGGGCGCCAGCTCCCGGCGCCGAGGGCCCGGCCCGGCCATTTGAACTCGGAGGTCTTTACGTGCCATCCCTCTCACAAAGTCAACTCAGCTCCGCGCAAATTGACATCCCGATCGCAGCTTTAGGCTCGAAGCCCCATTCTTGCACATGTCGGAGGACGGTCAGAGCCGGCTGCTCCCCAGAGGGGCCAGAGCCGCAGTGCCGTGCCGGAGCTGCTGCACGGGCAAGCTCCGGCTGGGCGGGAAGGCCCGGGCTGAGGAGCAGGCGGCGGGGAGGCCCCAGGTGAGGCTCGTCAGGACAATCCCCGGGGCCTGATGGAGAACCACCTGTGATCTCACAGAGCATCAGCTGTTTCTGAAATCCTTTGTTCTGCTGCTGCCCAACCAGCTCAGAGTTCCATTGTTGACAAACACGTCCATGGCAGACCATGTACTTCCCTTCCATACATTCAGCTTACTCAAGAGTTCCCTGCCTTTTGTATTTTGTCATCCTAAACGGGACAAACTCCAAACTGAGTAGCAGTAGTCTTTTGTGCGTGTCTAAAGTGACTTTTTAAGCCAGTTCTTACTCCATTTGAAGTGACTCTCTTTTCTCCAAATCCCCTGAGAGTTACAAGCATTCTGTCTGTGATCCAGCTGAACTTGGGGGTGCACACACCTGTGCTCCTCACCTTCCCCGGCCGCAGAGCACGGCCGCAGCTTTCGGCACTCGCAGGGCTCGCAGCCCGCCCGGCCCCAGCACCCACTAATTGCCTCCCAAGAAAGTAGGTTGCGAATGAAAGTGTGACAGGCACCGTCACACAGGGTGATGAGAAGGAACTGTGGCAGTAGAGAAAGCACAAGGATATAAATGTGGATAATTGGAATGATTTAATTTGCTAATGTTGCATAAGAGGCGTAATTAGTTCAGTAACAGTGAGAGCAGCAGAGGAATCAGACTAGTAATCACAAATAATTACGTGCCAATTACACATAGTAAGGGGGTTTTGTTGTTATTGAATGGTCAGAATTTGGGAACTAGACCAAATAACAGACCTCACAATCTCTGTTTCAGTCACTTTTTCTTTCCTACAGCAGCAAAGCCTCTCTACCTTTTCTGTGGTAAAAAAAAGAAAAAACAAAACCCAAGAAAAACCAAGATGTGATGTGCATCCAAATTGGATAGTGTTCTTATCAGGATAGATAGACTTCTAGCGTCTTTCCAAAGCTCCCTTTCTGTAGCCAAAATCTTTGTCTTGTCCACACTGTCAATACCATCTGCCAGCAGCCTCCTCAGCTCATAAGCCATCTGCCAGCCATTGACCTAGAGCTTTGCGTGCTCTCACTGCCATGCTTGCCTAAGCTTCTGCATTTCCACATCTCTCACTAGCCTCCTACCCTGCTCTCACACATCCTCCCAGAAGAACTGATCCAGACAAATATTACTAAGCCAACAAGAATGGAAGGAGTTGAATACTGATTGTCGTTCCTGTGTAAAATGCCCCCTTTTTATTTTTTCTGGTTACTTCCTAGGTAAAATAATATAGGGAATTTGAGTTGTTCTGCAATAAAAAAATAATATAGTAGTGGATTCATTCATTATGCAACATGGAACATAAAATAATTTATTTAAATAAATTATATCTTCTTAATCACAAAACTAAAATAAAAATCAAGAAAATTGAAACCTATATTTTATTACCATACTGCGTGACACTAGTCACAGATTTACCCTCATATCTGACAGTCTTTAGCTGAGGGAAACTATAATTGCCTTGAGTTCTATGTTGGACACTTTTACTTTAGTTTACTGCCATTAGATAGAGTTATTATAACAAACTAAGAAAATACCTTATATAAGAAAGAACAATGCCACCACGTCCACTGGAGTTTGAAATTCATGTTTACTGACATAAATTTTTGTCCAAATCTGAAATTATGTACTCAGGAATATGAAAACAGCTTTTGTGTCTTTCAAGTTTGCACAGAAGAGAAGGACATCCCTGACAGCCTCCACTCCCATTCGCACACATCCATAACAGCACGGAATGAGATTCACTCTATGGTGCCCAGATGAGAAATGGGCAGTCTTTCAATTGCAGGTAATACACTACTACTACGAAAGTCAGCATCTGGAAATCCAGATCATGATTGTTGTTCCTAATGTGAGAAAGTAGCAAGGACCCCTGTCCTCAGGAATCTCTCAGATGGTAGCAGAAAACATCACCATTCCCACAGAAACAGGTTCACTGGAGCAGTTTGGAAACAGCCCTTCTAATACTAGATTTCTGTGCCAGAGGTTTCTTGAAACTAAGTTTTAAACAAGGCTTTAACATTTAAGAGTGTGTATTGCTTTTACCCTTTCCTGAGAGAACATTTCAGGCAGCATTTAGTTTCTCTCTAGCAGTGTAGTGTATCAACTCCTGAAAGTTTTGAACAAAGATGTTACAGTAATTTTTCTTAGAAATAGGAACAAACATAAGAACAACACGGCACAACTGAAGAAAGCCTATTTTGCAGCAGAAATATTAAAAAGCAATTTAGTCCCCAGTCGCTAGCCTGCACAGATTTATTATCTACTCACAAATGCATGCTGCTGATGTAACCTCATAGGGGTTCACGTCCCTGAATCTTCAGTAAAATTAATTGGGCCAGTATAATATATGATCTAGTTCTTTTGTTCATTTACCTCATTTGTGTAACTTTCTGAGGATATGTTTGTTCCATGTTTCCTTGTAGAATTGCACAGATGAAGCTGCTTTGTTACCATGGGATGGGGGCAGAGGAATGTTGCTTCTTCTCAAAGCAGGTGACAGAGCAGGGGACAGCCCATGCTGTGCTGCAGCTTCTCCCCTGCCCTGGAAACTCTCGACACAGTTAAATGGCTTCTGGGCTCTGCACCCGAGAGCTGCAGAGCTGCTGCAGGGCTGGGCAGAGGCAGCTCCCAGGGAACAGAAGCTTTTCTGCCCCTTCCAAACCTGCCTACACATTCCCGCAGTGCAGGGACACCAGCAGGTCTTTCCTGCGTTGGGGGAGCCTGAAGATTACCTCCTTGCTCCTGCAAAAGATGCCTCATTTGGGAAATTCCAGGTGGATATGAACAAGTAATAAATTTAGGGCACATGATGTAAAGTTGTGGGGGAAATGAACAGCTCTAAGTGCCCCGTGCCCATCTGCCAGCCTCCCAGTCCCATGGCACAGTGCACTCAGGGCACCAGGAAGCAATCCCCTGTGTGTGCCCAGCCCAAGGAGCCATCCTCTCTGTGCCTCTTTCCCCTCTCTACAAAGGCACATCCATGCAGCACATTTAAAAAAAAAAAAAAATCTCTAACCGTTTCTTCACCAACCTTCCCCTCCCCTCAGAGCTGTACAACATCCCTCTGGGCTGCCTGATCCACAGCTATGCTGCAGCACTTAACTGCTGCCTTAGCTGAAGCTTCACTTCCAACATTTTATGAAGGAAAACAGGGAATCCGTTTCACTGGGGCCTTATTTGAGCTTTATTGGAACTTATATTTGCAAGTTTCCTGGAATACACTTGCTTTTAAAAATGGTTCTGATTTCTACCCCACATTTCCTTTTCAGATGTAAAAATGTTCCATGTTGAATTTTTTCCCATTATTTCCTCTGGGGAGGTGCTGACATGACAGCTTGGTAGGCTTTATGCCATTCTGTTTGCAAAGCTGTTGTGATGCTTGTAATTTTTTTCTTATGTATTTTCCTTTAGAGATTGCTTGCTTTTTCTCCCTCTGATTGATACAAGGAAATACCTATCTATGAGCATACCCTGGGAGAACCAAGAAAGCAGAATTAGAGGGGCAGAAACCTCATTTGCAACGCTGAAGAGCAACAGAAAGTCCCTTGGCCCTTCCCAGGTCTGCGGCAGGAGCTCTGGTTCAGTTGGTTCCTGGGCTCTTTCGGCCGCTGGGAAGTGCACAAATGAATCACGACCCTGACTTCATCAGATTTTTATCCCATACCTCTCCCCTTTGTCCTGTGGCAAGGCACAAACATCTCCCCAGTCTGCAGAGAAACTTGTGATCCTTCTGCAGAGAGTGCGTTACTTATATTTCCCTAAGGATCACAACTATGGCCCTTATGTTGCTCTCGGGTGCATGAAATGCTTCAGGCATTCGACCCCAAGTCAGCTCAGATAATGGAACTCAGATATTGAAAAGGAATGAAAAACCCAAATTATGCAAATCCACTGCACCGAGTAATTCAGAATTCCCGTTTCCATAGCCCCGTTGGCAGTTGCAGTTTTCCTGTGTGTAGGGGAGGAGGAACAGATTTAATTAGAGGAGGCTCCCATGCTTAAGTATCTGTGTTTGTAGTAGGCAGGCAGTGATCAATGCACGAGGAGCTACAGGGGAATCCACGACATCTCACGGGCCTCAGTTTCCCACCTGTAAAATAATGCTGATGTTTTACTAAATAAGTCAGTGTCAACCCCATTTATCTGCTGCTAAGGGAGTTATACAACAAATACACTGACATATTTGATTGTTCCACAGATAGAACCAAAACAAGTGCCACTTTGGTTCTATTGTACCATTTAATAACCGGGCTTGGGTACCCCAGAGGTTTGTTTTCATCATGAAAACTACTTGAAAGACTCTCTCCTGTTATATTCAAATTTTCTCCATACCTTCTTTTAATATGGACAATTTCTTTACTACTTCATTGTAAAAAGATTAAGGAAAATAATCTGTAAAGCATGTCAGAGCCTTTCTTTCCATCTGCTCAACAGAGAGATGCCTTGATGGCCCTTGTAGCCCAGTGGCTGCATAGCAGTTCCCCTGTGGGCAGCTGTTCCTTCTGTGGACAAAGCCAGACAGTGAACCTGCGGCAGGCCAGTGCTCGGCAGGTTCCAGTGGAAGGATCTGCCTGGAAGCTTTCCTTTGCCCACCATAACTTACTGTGTATGTCCTACACACAGTTCGGGATTCAATACACCTGTACAGAAGGGAATCTGCACCTTAATGAATTAAGGACTTTTAGGGCTTTTTAATGGGCTATTAAAGCTTGCAATTTGACACAAAAAAGCCGACAGGTTATTAAAGTCCACATTAGTTTTGCAAAAAGTACTAGTCATGCAGGCAAAAGGTTTTTTCAAAGTGTATTACAGCAGCCGTTTCTCCCCACTGTCACCTGTGGGTCAATGTAGCAGCTCTTCACTCACATTTTTCAAAATTGCTTTGGAGGCCTTCTTTCACCGGCTGTTTGAACACGATAAAACACAGTGCCTTTGTGCCAAACTCCCCACGATTTCCAAAAAGGTCCAAAAATACTCTTCAAAACACTTCAGAGCACAAGGGTAACTAAAATAAGATACAGAGCTGGTGTAATCTGAAGGGGTTGCCGGTTAGTGTCAGAGAAACAGTGTGTCACTTCAGCTTCCCCTGCTTTGTGAGGGATTTTGCTTTTGCAGAGGACATTTGTAAGGCCTGCAGCCCCAAAGAAGCCAGGCTTCACTCCCAGCTCTGCCTTTGGCCGGGTAAGGGGCACACACTGAATTCCAGCAGAAGCCTTCAGCTCCACTGTCACGCTTTCTCCTTTAAGAAGCAGAAGCCTCCCTCCAACACTGCCTTAGCTAACATCTACCTGGAGCTTTGTAAGAAAAAGACAGACGTATCAGGTTTTGGAGTGACAAATGTCATGCATTTCTCTCACATGCAACAAAGGAAATGTTTATAGAGCAGTTGAGCTCAGAGGAAAAAGTTGCAATCAGAGCATCTAGTGTTAAACCCTAGAGTAAAGCAAAGAGCTCCCCAGGAAATTTGATGCAAGCCACGTGATAAAGAAGTGTGAGCAAGTGAGGGAAATGCCTTTCTTTTTGTCACAATGCAATTGAAATTATAAAAATGAGAAACAGCAAAAGCATTTCTGATTCTGTGCGCTTGGGAGCAGAAGCAGCAGGAAGCTGAGTGGGACAGACCCCAGCAGGCCAGGCACAGCCCCACACCAGCAAGGGACACACAGGCTCTCCAGTCAGGTGCTGGCACAGGCAGCCTGCCTTTGTCAGGCACACAGAGGCTCGCAGAGGGAAAGCACCGAGAGAAAAGAGCACTAACTTGAGACCAGATTTGAAGATTTGATTCAAGTGAGAACAGTTTCCCTCTTCAGGAGAAAAGAGACAAAATAAATGCCCTTCTGTAATTGCACTCTTTTTGCTTGAGAAACCTCTTCTTTTTTTTCCTGAGAAACAAGTCTGTGTGGTAGCTGTCTAAACAAAGAAGTTGGAACTAAGCAAATTATATGATGAAATTGGCCCCCTGTGAAAAATCAACCAGTTTCTTTATTTTAAAGACAAATTTAATACTATTTTTAGGGAATAAAAAGCTAGGAAATTAATTATGAAGTATAAATGGGAGAAATTCCCCGCTCAATAAATTTACGTTGATTTACAGCTCTCAGGTAAATCGTAGGTTTTGCTTTCATGACACAATAGCTGGTTAGTGCTTTTGGTGCAGCTCCTCATGGAAATCCAACAGTTGGTTCCCACAGGTATGTCTATATGAATCTAAAATTCTCTTTCTGCTAATATCCGTCCTAGGAAAGCTGGCTCACCAGCATGCTCACATAAAGATGAGCTGTGGGAGAATTGTAATTTCAAAGTCTGAATTGGGATCTACAATGCATAAAAAGGGCAAACCAGATTTATTATATTCACTGTGAATAAAGCCATTTGAGGGAATAACAGCTTTATGTTTATTCAAACATAACTGAACCCATTATTCTTCAAATATCAACAAAATCATAGGAATAGTTCTCTCCCCATGGGGTACCATGCTCAGAAGTTTTCATTTTAACTAAATTACTAAATGACATTCTGAATAAAGGCAAGGGTGGTGTCTGATATTATCACCTGCTAGGGCCACAGTCAGCATGACGAAGTTGAACTGGGCATGGAGAGATTTTATCAACAAATTTTCACACTTAACATTTAACAAATATTCTATCGAGGCCTCTACATGCCCAAAACTGAGCTGTGAAAACCAATTTCTTGTATCTTTTTACCTTACTCCCCTTTTTCTCCAGTGTTCCAGACAAGCTTCTGTAATTGCAGTCTTCCATCCAAAGCCAAGTCCTACCCTTGCAAGGCTAAACTCAAGAGCAGACTAAACACAACTTGCCTCCACCTCTTTGCCTGGGCTTTCTGTGCTCCTTCCACCTTCCTGCTCAGGTCCACATTTAGAATGCGAACATTATCCTCTTCTCTGGGCCTCAAACTGGCAGTCTTTCCTGGACCTTTGAAGCTTTTCCATTTCCCTCTTTCCCTGGCACAGTCATTAGACAGAGTCCATACAGATGTGACTTTTCCCTGGAAAGTAATGTGGAGCAATTCCCACCACGACCCTCCCTCTCCATCCTTCTCCTTCAGCTGTGCTATGATCTTCTGTCCTACACGGCCAAAAGAAGTGGTGGGAGTGATTAAGGTCTTAATCTGCATCCAACTCAATGCTCCTCTAACTTCTCTTCAAAGAAATTGTTCAGCAAAAGACAAAAAGAAATATCTTGAGTAGCTTTCAAAAATAGAGAAAAAATATTTTCCCTGAGGAGTAGCAAGAGCGGAAGCTTCTGGAAGTCAGTGCCTCCACAAAGGGCAGTAAGTGAAGAAGATTTTGCAGGAACAACAAACAGCTAAAAATCAAAGAGCATTTGAAAAGAAAAGACTTTTGATATGTTTGTTGCCCATGTCTCCACCCATCTCAAAATCTTTAATCATTAATATAATGAAAATCTCTGCTGTTTCAAGGAACTGACTACTCCAGTTGGCCGAAAGGGAGAAGTCGATATGAGCAGACGGTAAAAACTGTAGGTGCCCTAGGAAAGACAGATTACCAAGAATTTATTATATGGTAATTTTGTTTCTCTGAGTCACAGCAATGAATCTACGTTTTTAGATTGAGCGCTCATGTATGTCTTATGCTCAGAATATGTCAGGTTGGAACACCCAAAACATATAAATTAAAAGCCATAAAGTGACATCGCTGATTTAAGAACCTGAGGGCCAAAACTGTGCTGTCATAAAACAAACCCCACCACTACTTACTATCTTCAAATGTGAAACTGAGATAGACAGATATATATATTGTCACTTAATGTAAACTTCCCTTCAATCAGCTGTAATAAACAGCTGGAGAAATATACAAGGGATTTAAGGAAGTGTGTGAAATAGAATGCTGCAAAGAAAGAAAAAGAGAATATTGTAAAGGCTGAGTAAAAGAAAAATTCCAAAAAAGATGACTGTGGTCATTGGGTCTCAACCATTAGCCAGCACTCTACTCAGACTGTTGAGACCATGCAGGGGATTGTTGTTTTTATTTATCAGTGGTCAGAGCCTCAACAATTTCAATGGAAGGATCTGTCTCTTGGCAGTAGAAGTGTTATTTCTCTCATTAGCCTGCTAGTGCAAAAAGAGTCCAATCAATGTGAATACACAGATACATCCAAAACGGATGCTCTCAAGGCTCTCTATTAATCAAAAAATTCACCGCTACTTTTAAAAGATTCATCATTGTTTTCAGAGCTGAACAAATAATTCATGAGTAACTTACTCACTAAACTCAGCCTGCTTTGGTTCAAAGATTATCAATGTGAAGATCATGATTTCCTCAAATGTATTCATGTTAGAAGGCGATGAATATGTTAACACATAGTTTGCTCTGTGGATCCTGATAATCCAACTGTAAACTGTATTCTTTGCTGTGATTTGTCAAAGTAATCAGATGGCACTTAGTGTTTGATCAGTGAGTGTGAAGGTACTGCCAAACAACCAAGATCGTTTCCATGTTTGTGTCCATAACGCTGTAACACTCAATCTGAGAACTCAGAAGCTGGAACATGAAAAGTAAAAATGGCATCAAAATGGAAAACAAATTTACTTTAAAACAGATACACTTTACAGAGAAGCAAAGTGTATGGCTCAGAAAGAAAAATTGCATGCAAATTTCAGACACCTTTTTTGCTCTCCAAATTTAGTCTAGATAAGTAGAATGCCAGAAGTGCAAAAGGAGCCTCCAGTTGTGTCTGTGGCTATGCAAATCTTCAGCTTAATTATGGTGTATTTCTACAACAAACTTTAATACCTTTTCCAGGTCTAGTCTTTTATCAGTTTAATCGAACACATTTTAATTCAGGTGATACAGCTCCTGTGAAGCAGCTATGATCTAGAGACCAAAGAGCAAAGAACTATTTTTATAGCTTTTAAAGAAAGGCAGTAGTGGTATCACTGTAAAATCCCTAACAAAAACTATAGTCACAGACTATCCCTTTTATTATACACTTCCAAGTCTTTAAATAGAAAAAAGAACAGATGCCAAAGCAGAGCCATATGTTTTAATTGTAGCTGTATACAAGCATGATTTTATTTTTTCTGACAGAAAATCTATAACTTGAGTGGGAACTTACTGAGTGGAATCCTCAATGCCATATTTCTGGCTAAAGAAATAAACTCCCTATAGAATATGTCAAAATCTGAACTGAGAGATTGAGACATTTTGATAACAATTCAATACTTGTCTCAAAACATCCAATTGCTTTGAAGTAATTGGTGGGAGGAGACAAACTGTTAATATTGGATTTATTTGGCAGAGTTTGTGTCTTACACTACAAACAACCACTGGCTCCCCTTGAAGTTGTTGGCAGGTAGCATGCATTTAAATCAATGGTTGGAGTCCAAGCTAGCCCACTACTGCAACAGCTCAATATGCCTCTCACTACTTAAAAACCCATCTTTTCTCAGTGTAGATGATGGGGAAGAAAATGGTTAATCAGATATCAAATGTTGTCAAATGTTTGCAAGTTCCACTTCTGGCTGCAAAAAATACATTTTTCTGTAAATTCTTATGTCACTAAATCAACTTCAAAGGTGTAATGATCAACAAACCTCCCTCCTGCATTCTGCACCTCTGAACTTATGTCTTTAAATCTGAGCACTCCTCTTGCAATTTGTGACTGAGACCAGAGGTTGCTCATCTCTCCTGGGTTTTGTAGCCCCTCTTAGCTCTGGATCCCTGATCTAGAGCCAGGAGTCTCTCAGAAGCTGTAACATTGCAGGAAAATTCTGGTTGCATGTGAAAAATAGCCACAAATTAAACACAGGAAAATTCATTCAGAAAATATTTTCAGAAGATTAAGGGTATGGACGCACAAATAAGAAGGTAAAGCCTGATGCATAAACCGAGAGCAAATACCGCTGCACCAGCTGTGTTTATTTGAAACTGCAAGAAATGAGCAGGCTGTGTATTGGAAAGTCCATCTGACAGATTAACAAATTCAGCATGGATTTGTCCAGAGTTAAATCTGTCACTGGTCCGATGGTGCTAAATTGCTTTCAGGAGTTCATAGCTTTTTGAAACTGGGACAACTTGACATGGAAAAGTGAATGTGTTAACCTGAAGAAAGGGTTTAGAACAAATTGTTTTTGTGAAGTGTCATTTATACAAAGATCCGATTTTTAAAAAAAAGTAAAAAAAACCCTGAATGAGAAGAACACAACAGAAGGAAACTTCCCATATGATTCAGTAACACTTCCAATGTAATGCTGGGTTAAAAACAACCTGCATAAATTGGGACCTTGCTAAAACCTATCAACATCCATATTAGAGAAGACTAATTGAAGACCATTTTTTTAAAAGGAAAGTTTTTCCTACTGATTTACTAAAAGGCATCTGTGGTAGTAGTGGTTTTAGAACTGTCAGCTCTATCAGCTTCTCAACACACTTCGTCTGATCTCAGATGCTTGGACAACACAACTAATGACAGGCTGCAAGGCAGAATTGTTGCCAAGGATGCAATCTGAGGAATTATGAAACATGCAGGAGGTTTGAGCTCACAGACAGCATAAATTTATGGCTTAACGTGAGAGAGGTAAGCGGAGGTTGTGGAAGTTGCAGAAAGGTGAGCTGTTTATTTAAAGAAAGCAAATGGTGTTTTCTTTTGCTGTTGATCATTCTTAAACTGTTCATATTAATGTAATGACTGGAGGGTCTCTGACCTGGAAGAACGAGGGAAATTCTCTGTCAACATGAGCGATTACCTAAGCACACAGACAATAACAAGAGCTCTGCACCCGCAGTTGAAGATAGAAACCAGGTTTTATAAGCCTTGTACAACTGACAGCAGCAATCAGAGCTTACTGAGCAGGGGAAAACAGTAGCAGGGAGCATCCAGGAGCTGCTCTCTGCTATTACTCAGCAGAGAAATAGCAGGTGCTCAGCAGGACACCTTGTCTTCAGCTGATTTCAAAACACTGGTGGTAATTCCTTCTTTCTGGGCTAGCAGACTTTATCAGCAAAAGGGCAGCTACAGACATGGCACTGGGTGTAGCAGCCTCAGTATTTCACATTATGAACCAGAAATAAAAACATGAAATTAAGTCATTCAGATTTGAGACTTATACTAACATGGCTGGAGAAATGAGCATTCCCTGCCTGGCTGGGGCAGCCCTGTCTGAGGTCACTGTAATGAATCAGCTCCCTGGAGTGAGTACCTGAAAGCTTTTCACTAGAACATGAGGGGCATTTTGGGAAGGGAAATTTTGAAATTGCTGCTTATTCAGATCCAGAACACAGGTAAAATCAAGCAGATATCCAGCAGGCTATTGCACTGAGAATTTTTCTATTTCAACTTTTGTGCTTTCTCGGCTTCAGCAGAGGTTTTAAGTGCTAGTGACAAAGGTACAATATCCATGGCAGGGTGCCCTTTTCTTGAGACTGCACATTGGCTACAAAGATGAAAGTCATGCAGACCTTCACATGCTCTAAGTCTGCGGTATCACAGCAGCCCATCTCGCTGTGGTGTCAGGCCATGCCCTCTTCAGAGCAATGTGATAAGGAGTGCTTTGGGAGGCAAAAGTTAGAGGAAGAGAGAGAATCAACCATTTGTTTCACTCTTCTGTCCCTCTTACAAGGCCAGAACTGAGGGCTCTGGGTGGTAGGAGGAAGTGCAGGGTCCTGTTACAAACCAGAGGCTGTCTGAAGCATCCCTCCCACACAGAAAACACGGAGGTTTGGCTGTGGTCAGCCCTGTTGTACTGCAGTGCCCTTTCTTCCCTCTCCTGCTGCAGCACAGAGGCAGGGACAGTCCCCTCCCTGTCCTCAGGGAGGTTTGTTCTGTAGCACAATTACACTGGAGCGTGGCAAGTGTGACCCTAGAGCCTTTCATATGGGGATAGAATCGGAGGATCGTTTAGGCTGGAAAGACCTCTAAGACCATGGAATCCAACCATTAGCCCGGCACGGCCAAGCCGCCGCTAGACCACGTCCCTGAGTGTCACATTTACACACCTTTTAAATACCTCCAGGACAGGGACCCCACCCGCTCGGGCAGCCTGTTCAATGACTGAGTGACAGCCAGACCAACACACCGTCCGAGGAAGCTGCTGCCCTCTGGGGCAGTGTGGGCTCAGCAGCAGCGCTCCTCAGTAGCTCCTCACCACACGGTGACAGAATGGGACAGGGACCCCAGAGCAGGGTCCTGCACATTTGGTGCTGCTTCCTTTGCTGTGGACACATCCAGCCAGAGCTGGGCTGCAGCCTTCCCTCTAACACAGCCCCTCACCCAGCTGCCAGTGCTGGAGAGACTGAGCAAGCAGGATGCCAGCAAGCTTCACAATTATGTTCCCTCTGTGAAAGACACCTGCTGCAATTCCTTTGTCATAGTGTGGCTCTGATGTGAAAAGGAAATTGGGTTTTATTACAAAATTGAACTTTATGAAAACACACCCTCCCCCTGCTATCAAATGCATTTCTACAAACAGAAAATCTAACTCTGCAGTAGGTTTTTTTTTCTTTTTCTGAATCTGAATAGTACAGAGGACACTGTGATATAAATGGAAACATTACAATCATATAACAGACAAAGCAGTGCTAGGCTGTATCACTCGATCACTATGGTCTCCTTCATGAAAAGGAAAAGACTGATTGACTATAAAAGAAAATATTAAATAGCTGTAGTTTACCTATAAAGCCTTTAAAGCACAGATGGCCATTATCTAGGGGATATTGATGCAGAGCGATAACATGGGTCATGCACTATTAAAAAATAGTAAGAAGAGGACCACATGTGACACTGTAGAGCAAGAAATATTTGCTCTTTCAGGGGCTGACCGGACCAAGACTTTAGTTCTGTTCTCAGAGCCGATATCATTATTTAAAAGCATCTGTACCCTCAGTGTAATGCACCCTTTGCTGCTTTATGCTAGACAAAGCAGCTGGGCATTCTTCTTATCACCTCAAGAGATGGTCTTTAATTCTTGTTCAGAAATTATTTTTAAGTAGTTCCAGGAAAGTGCTCGTTATGCCTCAGTGAAGGTGTCTGTAAAGGCATCAAAGCGCGCGTGGCCCGTGCGGTGACGCAGCTGCCGCAGTGACACACGGAGCTCGGTGGGACGGGGCCGGGGTTACACCAGCCCCCAGGAGCTCAGGGGCTCATTGCAGCAAGGCAAATGGAAATTAAAAACAGGAGCTGGAAAGCCCAAAGAGTAGATTCTTCAAATCAACTATGACATTATCTTTTCTATTTTTCCTTCTCTTTCATTTGTCCTTTTTAAACATGTTGCCCCTAGTTCACTTTTAGAAAGAGGTTCCAAGCCAGACCAGTGCCAAGGAGGAAGAAAGCTCATGGAAGAGTAGAGTATGTGGCTGGCAGTACTTCTTGCTCTGAACTCAACTTTGAGAGATTTTTGGTAAGTCTGTTGAAACAGTCTTTAGGAACCAATTTAATTTTCATCAAAGGTATCCTCTCTCTTTCCCAGAAAATGATGCTTTAAAGCAGGACCAGCTTCATCTGTACAGCTGTCAGTTTTCACATGAGTCATAGAAAAATGCATTACTTGATTCCCTATTTCAGAGATTTCTGCCATGTCTCATGGAGTTGTAGGTGGTGTGGGTATTGAATGTCCTTACTCATCTTGGGAAGGGAAAACCGAGGGTTTCCATTCTCCCTGAGGGAGCTTTGTGTGAAAACAAGCCAATTTTTCTTTTTCACCAATAGCTTCAGGAAGTCATAAACCTGATGTGCTAATGACCTATAGTATAAAAATAATTTTTCAATATTTTTAAGAGGGTTAAATTCTATTCCCCCTTCCCTTTTCACCAAACTTTGTCTTAAAGGGAATTAAGAGCTGGTAATATTATGCCTTCCCCATAAAATCCTCATGAGTACCCTATGTGCTGCAGCATGTTTTCAGTCAAACACAAAAAAGAGGGTATCCAATTCTGAGTTTATCATAAGGCACACAGTTTTTGAAATCTTTGATTCACAGGGCACTTAGTTCTCTTTCCTGTGTAAATTCAAGCCATTTTGTCCACAGAGAAAAGAATGGGAGTACAATCCCAGGACACCCTACAGACACAAATTCCAGGAAGCAAATGAAAATAATCTGCAACATATCAGAATCACGATGTTTCAACGAATAATAACAAGTTAGTTAATGCTGCTCCAGAAATAGTAATTTTGTAATTGTGAGGTCTACCCCTAGGAATGGCCAGCTAGGACTCAAACACCCCTGTTAGTTTCCAAGAAGCATTTTAGAAAAAGCAATTCCATCCCCATGCCACATAACCAATCAATGTTTTCCTCCATGTAATGCCGATTAAGTGCATCCCTTGGTGACAGAACACCACACAACATGGACACGACAGTCAGGAAAATATGCACAGTATCTAGTCAGCATCTGTGTATCTCTCAAACTCCTCTCTCTTCACGTCTGCACCCTATCACAAGAGTGATTTGTGCTCGGGAGTGTATTCCAAGGGCTCTGCTGCAGCAAAATGGCATCACACATGTTTGTGGTGCACCTACTGTGGCCAGGCCACCGAGACTTCCCAAGGGAAACAGCTGGCTCCTGCTCCTTACAAGCCCCATTTGCATGGCAAAGACCCTGTATTAATCACCCACAATACAACTGCAGAACCCAAATTAACCCTAAAAATAACTTCCCATCTAGAGATGTGAAATCCTTCGTTCGTGCGTGTTTTCATTTCACGAGAGCCTTGTTACACCAATTACTCTTGTTGGTTTGGCAAAAGTTAGATTTGCTGAGTGCCAAATTCTGCACACAGATGTATGTGCCTGGCTACTGCTGAAATAAAAATCAGAGGCTTTGACTTCCACTTTTCTTTTTATCCCTCTGGTCTGGAAGACAGTCTATCAATCATAGACAAATTGAATATGATGCACACCCACATGCACGCCCAAATGGCTTTATGCACACAAAAGAGAACGGGGCCATTTGCATTTAGAAGTGCTTTTATGAGGTATGCATTTAGTAACTATGTTTACAGCTGGGGTCTGGGAGATGATTTCAGGAATGGCATCCAGAGAATTGAATACAGCACTGGCAGTCGAATAAATGATTGCAGCAGCCTGATCCTCATCCTGAAAGTGGGTGGTGTTCCTTTTTTTGGCAAGTATACAACAGCACAGGGACTGGATAGAGCTGTTCCCCTTTCTACCCCTTCTCCATGCTCTTTCCTCTCTTCCCTTTTGGCCTCCTTTAACATATTCAAGGCTCTGGGCAAAATGGCACAGAGAAGGAGTAAGAGACAAGAGAAACCCACCCAAGTGAGCCTTCTTTTATTTTCTGTGGGGTTTTTTCCCCATGTTGGAGTTAGTTGAAGAGAGGAACTGTTCAGCATTCAGCTGTGGGCTTTATTCAAACCCCCACCTTTGGGTGTCTTTCCACCCTTGTTTTCTGCCCTGATGCTCACAGCTAGGCCAGTCTGAAAATAATTTACAGCATGTGCAGATGCTCCTTGGTGAGGCCTCTTCGAGGGTCACAGACGAGAAGTACCAGTGCTGATTCAGATGCCTGCAAGCCCATTTTCCTGTAAGAACTGCTGCCCCTAAACCAGGGATGTGCTGAGGTGGTTCTCAGCTCACCCAGGGCTGGGGTGAGCTCCTAGGGCAGGGAGCATTTTGCTGAAGCAGAGCGATGGTTAAAGCGCGAGGCATCACGCTTCAAATGGCAACAGCAGCTGCTGCTTAGCCGTTGAATAAACTTTTAAAAATTTAGTCTGTGAACAAAAACACCCCACAATTCCACTATGTTTCGGTACCTGAAGAGATCTGCCTTAGGTACCACCTGGGAGTCTGACCCCACATTCCGTGTTTCCGTGCCATCCCTAAGAACCAGACCCGAAGCTCTGGAAGACAAGGACAGCACAGCTCAGACAGCAGCTCCTGCTCCAAAACACAGCTCCCTCTTCATCAAGATGAGCCTGTAATTTTCAGTTTATGTGGCTGAGGGGGAGCAAGTTATCAGGAGGAGGCCAAGTTATCAGGTTAAGTACAAATTTGAGAGAGTCTGAGACATCATGATATAAAATTCTGTTCAGAGCTGTAACTGGAATGCTCCCCGTCCGCCTCTTCCCCAGCATTATTAGCAGTAAGAGGGTAAGCAGGAGACACAGGAAATAGGTGTGCTGCTCACCTTGTTTAATTTTACTGTCTTACATGAATAAAAAAAAAAGATGAATATTTTATAACCTTCGCTTTCATCATAAATAATTTTGTGACAGTTCAGCATTCCTGTAGATTATTTACAGCTTTTTGGTTGATGTGTGCTCCAAAAACATTTAAAAAAATAATGGTTTTTTGGATATTGCCACAGTAGCATGAGTACACCTTTCAGATTTCCTGTATTCATTTCAAGGACACTCCAGGCTGAGGGTCCACAAACTCTGCCTTTTCATGGAGCTGTTCTTTAATAAAACACCAACTCTCTTGCTCCAAAAATGCCAAATATAGTTGAGAGAACTCCTTGATAACATGTTTTTGCTAAAAACTATTTATATTCATAGATTCCTGACAGTTCACTTCATTTTGATACAGTTTCTGCATTTAGCCTTCCAATTTTAATTTTTTTAAACCTTGCTTTTGGTTTAAGATTTGGAAAGAAACTAAAGCTCTAATCAGAGAAAAAGATATATAACTACGTAAATGACTTACTCTGTGAGCACAATTACTTGTAAATAGCCATGAATCTTTCTTTAAAGCAAGACAAAACATAAAATAGTCTGCTTAACTGTAAATTTAAACCTATTTCACTTTCAGGCTTCATCGCTTCCAGTGTGAATCAGCCTATTATCTTTAAGTATGAAATTAGAAAAAAGATTTGCTGTTTGTGTACACCCAAAGATTAACATTTCCCTGAGATTAACAGTGTGTTTCTTGAAGATGAAAAGCACATAACACCAAGAAACACAGTTTAATTCTGCTTCTCAGGAGTAATTTTGTTTTTATAGCAAATGCAGTTCGAGATTAAGAATATGCTTTAAAACCAACTAGTGAAAAAGTGATATGAACCAAACCAATGATGCTTTGTGGTGAAAGCAAAACAAATTACTACATGGCTCGAAAGTTAAAGACATAAAATCTGCAGTTTACAGTACATTTGCTTGCATCTTTTTGTGGTATGCAAAATAATGCATAAAAATTCAGGATTAAGCATATTTAAATGTCACTTGAATCAGAATTAGAATAATTGTTGGAATGTTAAAATAAGGCATCTGTTTGGAGTAGTCTGTGCTCTATAATTGCCTGGTCAATATATTTAAGTTTGGTGAGGAATATCTAGCCAGAGGAAAAGCAGAATACATCATTGTTCCTTCCTTCATGCTGCCCCAGCCTTCAGTCTTTCCAGGAATAGTAAAAATATGAAAATACTAACAACATGTGATTTCTCTGCTAAGTTTGCTTTGGGCTAATTCTCATCACTGTAAGACACAAGGACAGAGCAGGCTACTGCATTTATTTCCAAGAGATTTACATACAAGACAAAAGTAAAATACACTGTTTATTTACTCTTTACTTATTTTCTCCAATCTGCTTGATTTTTCCTTCTTATCGAGCTCCCTCTCATCTTTCCAGCCCCCAACGGGCCCTGCACTAACACATAAATACCAACTCAAATATAACACACAAATACCAGCTCAGACATAACCCAGAAACAGCAGCTCAAACATATACATACAAATACCCACTACAATATATCACTGTGGGTACAATATGGGCTGCTAAGAGTGGCTGATCCCGTAGAGAGCTGAGGCAGCTTCAGCTAAAAGCTGGAGAGTTCCCTCCCCCATTGGCAGTGGAAGTGCCCTGTACCCTTCATTTCTCTCCTGCTGAAGTCTGGAAAGGCTTCAGCACAGCCCTTGGCTCTGCTGGCCTCAAACCCTGGACCAGCAGTGAGGCCACGAAGAAAGGCCACTGTTGTTTATGACTTCTGCTGACCTCCCTGAATCTGACACTCCTTTTGTGGGAGCACAGCAATAGAATGACCTGGCTAATGGTGCTGGGCTGCAGTCTTGTCCACTAAATTCTGAATGAATTCCGACACTCCTGCCCACCCATGTTCCCTTGTCATATCAGGACCAAGGAGAGAGAGAGAGGTCAGGTGAGGAAGGAAGGGCCAAGTGCCATTACAGGTGTTTCGTGATCATTCTAAAGACATCTCAAACTGGCCAGGATGAAGTCATCCACGCTGTGCATTGCATGCTGGATGAGAGACTGAAATACAGAGAGAGTCTGGGGGTGTGGGGGGTCTGTAAGGTTTGGGAGTTTCACACCCTGAAGTTTTTGTAGTCAAGTCCTTTACCTAATAGTGACCTAAATCTTGATAGAGAGTTTTACAGACAGGAGGCAAAATTGGAAACCAGAGGAAACACAGGTTGTTTGTAGTTGAAAGTACAGTTCATAAAACTTGTACAATTTGATCAGTGTCTGCAATGCTGGATAAACCCCTAGTTCCTACTTAACATGTAGAATCCAAGGTCTATGCATAATTTTTGCATATCAAGCAACCCATGGTGCTTGAAGTTGCATATATGTGCAGCGAAAATAATGGCTATCTGCCAAAGATTTTCTAAACTGCATGAGCAGGTTCACACAGAGAACATCAGCCTGCCTGACACCATCCAGAAAACCCCAGGAAGGGCGTTTGTAGCTCCAGAGTCTGGCTGTGTTGCCACAAATATTCATCTGTTGTTTCTATGTTTTTTCTCCCTTCCTCTTTGTTATTGAAATTGCAAAACAGACTTAAACCCACTTCAGACAGTGGAACTCCGTCTGGAGATTTTTAGCAAGGTGTCTGGAAAAGGCGTACGAGTAAAACAGGATATGTTACACTCAGATTGGAATTCTAAGAAAGTTGTTCTTAAAAGATACAACTTTGTAATTCTTCAGAGCAATTCTCAAATATTGCAGACACGGCCACATATGGACACCTCAATGAAAAACAAATCCTAAGCCTGCAGTCACAACAACTCCACTTTCCATTATCACTGAAAAATTAACTCCTTTAGTTGTGTTATTTAGTGGCAAAAAAATGAAACCCAACCACAACCAATAACTGGAGAAAGGCTATTTGACCTTTAACATCAATAACCTCACAAGTCATGAGAGGGAATAAACAAGGAGCTCTATGAGGTTTTATTTAGCGCTGTTTTTCAGAAGATAACGCTATTTTGACTCATTTAGTAGGTTTTGCAGTATTCTTTTTCTGCTAACACCACTCTTGGCAGATAACTTAGCTTAAGTATTTAGAGAATTAGTTGGCACCAGAAAAAGCTTGATGGTGTAGTTCAACAAGATGAAAGAGTTCACTGGGAGACATTACACAAACTGCCCCAAGGACCAAATGTCCTGTGAGCAATGGCGGAAACAACAGGCTCTTGGAAAACAGTCAATATGGAGAGGAGAAGATGTGAAAGCAAGGGAATTATCTGTTTGAGAGTATTGGATCAGTGGAAGGAATGACTAGGGAACGAGAGAACAAGGGGCAGATAAGAGGAGATTGCAGACAGAGGCACCACATATGGGTCTAAACTGCTGAAGGAGATACCTGCACCCCTGGATTTCTAGGTCATTTTTCAAATGACCAGGTCATTATTTCATTGCTTTATTTCATTACCACCAGAGCAGCTGGAGAACATGTGCCCGAGCAGTACTTGTGGGCAACCACTGCAAAGCAAAGCAGTTGACACATCCACAGTCCTCCAGATACAGAAAACACATCCAAGAAATACACACTCCTCCAGAAACAGAAAGCAAACAAATACACATGCACTGCTCAGAGAGGAACTGCCTCACAGCAGCACTTCAAACTGAGCGCTCTGGCAGATGAATGTGAGACTTTCACAATGTATTATGGTCAAATGGGAGGCAGGGGGAGAGTAGGAAAGAGAAACACTGACTTTCTCACAAAGGGTCTAAGTTGTGATCTCAGAGAGACAGGCTTTGAGTGAGACCTCGAAGGTCGATGGTTGGGGTGTAGTATGGGCAAACAGGAAAACTGCAGATCCTAAGGGATGAACAGACTCTCTTTACCCTGGCCTTCTAAGCAAATGACCACTGAACTAAATCTTCATACAGATGGCAAATGGAGGGAGCCTTTGCCTCCCCACTAGGCAGACGGCTTCAAAGGAGACAATTAACCTTTCTCTACTACGGCAAATAAAGTATTAAATCTGTTGTAAAGACTATTCAATTAAATAAGAATGTTGCAAATTAGCACAACACAGAGAAATGTATGTGCAAGTACAAGGAAGTCCATGTTTATTTCTGGATCAGGCAGTATTGCCAAATACTGTAATGATTAACGCTCAAGGAGAACCTAGAATATTGTCATTTGTGCCAATACTTCTCCAGATGACAACTTCTTTTTAGCAGCACTAGACTATTCCTAGAATGATAACTTTTTGCTTCCTAGAAAAAACAGGATTTGGGAATCTTACAGCTCAGACGTTAGTTAGGATTCTTATTTGGAATCGAATACTGGACCAGTGTCCTGCCTTGACTGCAGAGGGCAGGCCCCAGTAGCAGGTATGGCAAGGCTCTTGTTCCTAATGGACAGGTAATATCAGTAAAATACCTCACTGAGAGACTATCCACTTCTTATATAATGCTGCAGGAAAAGAGGGCCAAAACTGAAGAGAACATAATCTTCCCAGGAGAGAGAACTGATTAATCCCTAAATGAGAAACCTATTACAAGTAGATTGAGGGAGCTCCCTTACAGAACTGGAGGTTGAAAATAATTCTTTGGAAATATTGCAATCCTTACCAGCAGCACTTATTCTTGAAATGTCCGGAATTTATTTGGAAGTTGAATTTCAGGCAGAACCACAAGTGGATTTGGCAAGCCACTGCGAGACTCACTGATAGTGTCACACATTGTTTTTACAGGCTGAGTGCTCATCTGTTGACATCTCTTGTGTCTTTTCAGACATGTCCTTTTTAAACTGAAATTTATTTTCCCCCTTGCTTCCCTTAATCCTGACAAATAGTGGTTTCATTTGCAGCAATATCCACATTTGTAGGGAGGGAGACATTTCCTAATGCAGATCAGTGAGCAGGCAGCCTTATTTAGAGCCACAGCATCTCTGGGTGAGATGGATGGGACCTCTCTGCAGTGAGCAAATGAGTGTCAAAAGCAGACGTGTCACTAACCACTTACTATGACTTACAAGATGAAAATAAATGTTTAAATGCTGTGAAGTGATAAAATGTCAAAAAGGGAGGCAGAATGAATGGCCTAAAATGGAGGGCTCGTTTGAGTGATCCAGCCCCAGAAAGTTCAGTCATGCTGTCCTGACAACACAAAATCCCTGCTAGTTTCTCCCATTGATCATATGCTTTTTGTACTTGCCAACAGAAACGTATATTTAGTAACTCCCTGAAAGATTTACATCTATTACATTGACACAGAATACAAATGAGGCATTTTAAGTGGCATTTTATGGTTATGTTGTAAAACAAATTGCCACATCTGTTTGGATTTCTATGTTACCATACCCATCCTTCAATCTTCTCCAACTTGTCTTTACTCTAGGCCCTTCTCTTCCCCAAGCCTGTTTTATACCAACCAGAAGCTCATGTCTATTTTTCAACTTTCTTCTGTTGAATATGGCCACAGCAGCTTTGCCACTTGCCACACATTCCATTAAGTTGAGATATTGTTCCTGTAACACAACAGAGGAACAGTGCAGACAGTTTTTTCTCATAATGTCAGATTAATCAATCATTTTGAAATACCAACAGGCGTAAAGTACAAAAGTACCCAAAATCCAGTGTATATAAAGAGCTTTCTTAGAAGGCATAATTCATCACACACCTTTGCCATGGTATAGCTAATACTAATTTTGCCCTCGCACTTCAACAGCAGATCACTTCACATGCCTTGGTCTGTGCACATTGCTAAGATGTGCAGGCTGCTACAAATCTTCTTCCCTTCCCATTCAAAAGAGACAAAACATAGTCGAGTGAGAAACTGTAAAAGCATCTGCCTATATTTCTACTAAGATGACACAGTAGTTAGAAATGGCACTAAAAGACCTGGTAAGCCTTCTGAAACTAAACATCTGACAGAATTAACAGTACCCTGAGCAGGCATTGCCCAAGGATCAATTCGTCAGCAGTTCCCACTTTCTCTGCTCTGACTTCTCCATCCTTCCCATTCCCACCCTTCTCTTCTTTTTCCAAGCTCAGTCCTCCTGTTAGACCTGGAGTGCAACTGGGTGGAAAGCAGAAGGTGTAAGGACCAGTCCAGCACAGAAGAGCAGACCAGCAGCAGTGTTTGTGCCCTCCCAGAGATGTCTGCTCTGCACTGGGCACTCAGACCAGGAGTGTCTGTGCCTTCCCAGAGATGTCTGCTCTCCCTCTCCACTGAGCACTCAGACCAGCAGCAGCGTTTGTGCACTCCTGGAGATGTCTGCTCTGCACTGAGCACTGCTGGTTCCAGCTGCCCACTCCCATGCTCCAAGCATTACTTCATTGGCCCAAGACCCATAAACTAAGCACCATCACCAAGCCCCTCACCAGCACTGTCCAGGCCATCAGTGGATGCCATACTCATCATCAACTCCTCCATAGCCTGTCCTGAGAACCAATAAGAGAGGTCTATATTTTGCTTTTCAGTACATATATGCCACCGATTCCATCTGACTCCTCTTCGCCTACAACTTTGCATTCAGTCACAAACACTTTCCCTGGCCTGTGAACACAGCTAGAGATCTCAAGCTGTCTGAACAATATGTCCATCTTATTATGTCCCAAAGAAGAGGTTATTAATAACTACTAATAACATGAGTGTTAATAATTCTGAAGATCATCTACTTCAGTGCCATTGATGCCACCTTCCTCATCCGAACTGTGAACCTGAACTTCTTCCTTCTTCCACCACAACCTTAGTGAACATTAGCTTTCCATCCCATTGTGTCTGGGAAACTCCCTGCACCCACACTAACTTTCTAGTGGCCTTAGTCAACATGAGCAATAATATATTACAAACTGAAGCATGTAAAAAAAACCCCAGCTGCCATTTAAAACATGTAAACATGACTGTAATACATAACCAGCCTCTCAAAAGTGTTAGTTTTTGCTTTCAGCAATCTAAAGAGTCATTTTAACTGAGGAAAACGATTTTCCAGGTACACGGGTCACATTTTTGAGCAAGCCACTCACTACCATGGATGAATTCCCTTCCTGCAGAAAGGACCCCCGAGGGGCTCATAGATCCATGCATTGCCGTGTCTTCCCTCACCTCCTGCAAACACCTTTCAGCCCTTTCAGTGAAATCTGTCGGTGTCATTTATGTGAACATGAAGGACATCTAGTGGAGTCTTGCTTGCTCCCAGCAGAATGCACAGCTTTAGCCTCTGCTCCCCAATTTCTTATCCTTGCTCCTGAAAATCAGCACATGCTTCTGTTCTCTGAGGACAGGCAGGGAAGTGCAAAACGGTACAGATTTGTCTCTTGCTGTTGTCAGCAGGGATGTGCAGTTCCTCTCTGGCCCTCTGAACTCCCTGTGCAGAGCAGGGCATCTTCTGCCCTTTGTCAGTCTCCTGACCTGTGTTACCTCCTCTCCACTCAGTCTCCCAGCACCAAGAAGCCTGCAGCAGTCAATACCACATCCTGCACAAGAAACTTAGTGAGAATATTGTGCATTTAACCTGTTCTGAGCTAGCAGGGATTACAGCCATGTAGACTTGCACTCTCTGCTCTCATCTACACTGTAACACTTTAGGAGTGTAATTCATGGGCAAAACCCTCTTAATTTTATCCTAGCTCAACACCTTAGCACAGAGGTTACAGAGGGCCTAAACTTTCCACAAAAAACAACAGAAGGCTTTTGTAGCTAGGGAATCAAACTCATATATATGGCTAAGCACAATTAAGTCTGCTGTGGAAAAAAACCCAAAGGCTTATTCAGATTGCCTTGTAAAAGCTTAAACATAAATATTTAATTCAGAATATTTTCTAAATTCACTTTCAAAACCCATCACTCACAGTATTTCAAAGGCTGAGGCACAGAGGTGTTTTATCTCTAAAAGAACAAGTAAACAAATGCAAGTTTCCCCCTGTTCATTTAGCTGAATATGTCAAAGCAAGAAGTTGCTAAAAAATTAGGAAATATGTAAATAACAGCCATTCCAATAAGTGGGTATTTCTCCTGGTAGAGATATAAACTGAAAAGGAGGAAGGGCATCCTATGTGCAGTTTCTGCTGGAGAAAAAGCTGGGTTTGTGCTGGAGTTAACCTCCCCTTCCCACAGGGCATCTCTGGTTGCCTGACTGCTGCAGCGCGTGCCCTTCAGGGCCTGGTGGGACACACTCGCCCTGCAGAATCTGTGTTTTCCAAAGGCCCACCCAGCCCCATCCCCCATTGCCAGAGCCTAGACAGCAGCCAGGTCCAAACAAGGGAACCATGGTCAAACTGTGAGCATGTTCCCACAGAGGGAAAACCTTATCTTCATTGAGGCCAACCCTATAGCAAGCAAAGGCGGCAGAGCGCAGTGACACCAGGCACAAGAGCATGAAGGAATTCCTTGCTCAGAACCCAGTGTTGAGTGCAATGGGCGTTAGGATTCATTTTCTGAATCCCTCTGTCCATCCATGTAAGAGCTTTGCATGGCCAGGCTCTGCTGGTCCTCGCTGTGCTGAGCAGACACAATGTCACCCCTGGCCCCGTGGGCCATCACTCGCCATGGGCACAGCCCCGCACGCCGAGCCTGGCCCCAGCGCCCCACAAAGAGTGCCTCGCGTCGTGCTGAGAGCAGGCACAGTTTCCATTCCCAGCTACACGTATTTTTAGCTGCTCTAACAAACAGCTACTTGTCAAGATGACCCAGGAAGCGTTTGAAGAAGAAAACACAATGGAATTTATGGACAGAGACACACAAAGAGGATGCCAAGCTGCAATGCAAAGAGCTTCCTGTGCTGGAGCTGGGATGTGTGGCTGTCTCCTGGCCCAGGCACTGGAAAACCTCATGTCCAACACTTACATGTACTCACTTACCCTCTCTAGAGGATATTTCATTCACCTTGTGCATGAAATCAGCATATTTGGGATGTCTAGGAAAGACAGAAAAGGGATATCCAGAATTCACTACATCAGTGATGGAAACATTACCAGCAATGTACTAAATTTTTAACAGTTTTTGAAGCAGACTTTCTAGTTTATTTCTTCAGAGACCAACATTTGTTCTGTTCAAATCTTCTCTCTTCCTCACATGGGAGCAGGATTCAGTCCAAACAATTCCTCAGCAGAGCTGCCCAACACAATTTTGGCTGTCCATCAGCTACTAATGCTGTCCTACTTTCCTCCCTTTCAAATTTGAGGGAAATCCACATTTGATTTTCTCAGTAAATTAAAAGTTCATCTATCTCACCGGAATGCCAACACTAGTGTTGCAATTTATTCTAAGGTGGAATTAGAAACCTTTTATGAATTAAACATTGTGCACTGCATTGGTAGAAACCTTAAAATGCCATACTGAGTAATGGCTCCAGGAGTTACCAAACACTTCAAAGAATTCTCCCAGACTGAAATTTTGTCTCAGCTTTCACAGCATCCTGACTAGGTCTATGGCCTTTTTGTCATTGCCCTTACAGTTTCGCTTTCCACACCAATCTGGAACAAGCTCTGCAGCTCAGAGCAAATGTCCCCAAGCAGCACAAGCAGGATGTCACATGGCAGTTTGTGAGGAAACATTCTGCTGTTTGCAGCACAGGGAAAGCAGACTGAAAGGGTTTATGGTTATTGTTAAAATAATGTTCAAGTAGGTTTCCAGAAACACTCGAGGTGCAGTGACTGCAGTCTGAGAAATGCTCCTGGGAATTTGCACCACAGTGTCTACATTTTCAAAGCAAACAGCAAAGCCTGAGCTCTTTGATTTCTCATTGTTCAGGCGGAGACAAGCAGAGGAGCTGGAGTGAGGGGTTAAGGTGGCTTCACATTTCTGAAAGGTGAACAGACCTGTCAGCCTCAGAGCTGAGAATCTGAGAATGCCAGGTTCTCTGGAGATTTTGGGAATGCATGTGGATGTGGGTACACAGATGTGGTGAATTGTGCTTCCAGCGAGCAAACATTCTTGGGTATAACACTCTGCTCCAGAGTAACCATCAAATCCTACACGAATGGCAGGACTAAAGTACATAAACACCATGAGCCACTCCTGTGCCCACACATGTAAGAACTCTTTTGCCTTCTAAAGATGCCCTTTCCTCTGTGCTGTGCTTACTCCAGACTATGCAGTTTTGCTACTTCTCAGCTAGAGAAGTCACTCATAGCAATAATAAAAGTCATGCAGAATACATTTAACAGCAAGGTACCATACCCTGTGGAAATTATTGCTTTGTATTAATATTTATTGTTTACCAACTGTATAATAGGAACGCTAAATGGTCTGCTTGAGTCGTTTAGTGAGGATGCATTTACACTTACAACGTTTAATACAACATTTGCCAATAGCTATCTGAATAATATATCCATGTGTTTAGATCAGCCTGTGGGCCGCCCTGTAGAGGAATGCATCCTGTGCTGTGCTGGTGTGCTTCAGTCACTGCTGCAGTGCCACTCTCTGTCCCACAGACACACTATCTCCAGCTCAACTACAGCAAAACTCTGTGGTCAGGATGCTTTGCAGGAGGAGTTACATTAGAAAAGTGAGTGCTTTAAAATTCACGTCTTGTCTTACGTTAGTTCAGCTTTCCCAGGGCCCAGATCTGTAATCCTGCCTCACAGAAATGTTACAGACATGCTTCTACAAACACTCATACACACTGCTCTGAATTACACTGAGCAACCTGCATTATTGTCACAGGGCAGCTCTTCTCTGGCCAGGAAAATTTAGGTTACTACATGTGAAAAAAAGTCCTATTGTTTATCCAAAACCAAGGATCACATCTGTGCCGACTGGCAGTTAGGCAGAGCCATCTGTCATTTTGGGGTATCCTAATGGGATTTGGCAACCGAAGATGAGGTTCTATAACCAGGTAAAGATCAAGGGACAAGAATGCCTCGAGGCTTCAATTACCCACAACTTCACATTGTGGTGCCTTCAGAAATCTGTTCTGGGAACCATGTTAAGTGCAATTCATTGATGTTTATGGTTCACATTTGCTGTTCCTGGAAGCAGAATAGCTTGTAAAATTAGCAGCTGTAGGAAAGGGGAAAAGCTGAGAAAAGGCAGAAAAAAACCCCTTGAAATAGTGAAATTTTTATTTTATTTCTTGATGCTTCTTTGGCACAAATCCAGCTTAACAACACTACCTTCAAAATGCCCTTTATTTCCAGGTGATCGTTCTGTATTTACCCCCTGTATAGGGTTTATTTTATACTCTGTTTACAGCCTGTAGATAGAACTCCAGAGGTTCCTGTTCTGAAACCTTTTATCTTTTTAAATTCTGAGTCTCTCTATATTGATAGACATTTTATGAGTTCAGAATTGGGTATTTTGTGAAATCAAATAAATAAACAAACATATCCCCACTGAGAATGCACAATTCTGCTGAAAAAAGTGGATAATTTCCCACCCATTATTCAACAAAAATCCAAAATGGATTATTCCAATTAGAAATGTGATTCTGTGGCCAAAGCACTGCACTGACACAGACAGCTATTTGTACAAATTAGAGCTACAAAATATCTTCCCTGCCCAGAGAAAAGCAGAAAAGTTCTCAGTAATATTAGCAACACATAATACAATTTGGAGACAGGACAACTTGTAGAAACTTGTCTAGGTGTTACAAAAAAAGCTCTTCTATGAAAGAATCCACATTTTTGGGTCTACAGAAATAGAGATGCTATTAAAGTTTTAAGGAAAAAACAATCCCCAAACTCGTGCAATGAGATGCCAAACCAAATATTGTTCCTGACAGGAGATATCAAGTCTTCAGGCCTAAAATATTTCTAATATCTTCTGGTTTAGAATAATCTGTGCATCTGTTTCCACATAGCCTTCCAACTGCCAGTATAATGAAGACAACACTAGTAACAATGCCTCCAATTTTTTCTTGGAGAGCTGTTGAAGTTCCCAGTAGATGCAAAACCACTGCTCCACTGGACTGCCACATGCAGTGAGGATGGACTGCTTGGGTGTAGGAGCAAAGTCAGGACTCTTGGTTATGTGCTTCATTTCCTCTGAAATGTTTCTGCAGCAATTGTAAATAAATGGGGATTTACCCAGAAGTTTCCACTCAGACCTTTGGTCCAACGCAGCTTTAAGAGGACAACAGCTACCAAGTTCCTAGCATAACCTTCCTGCACGTGATTTTTCCCTTGGCCACGTTTGTCCCCTGCTGGAGCAGCTGTGTGGGGCCTCCCTGCCATGTCTGCCTGCCGTGCTGCCTCTGCCCTCCCAGCAGGCAGGCTCGCTGTTGGGTGGCCTTCCCCTCTCTCTGCACCCATCAGGGAGTGCTGCCAACCTCCTGCTCAGGCCCAGCTCCCAGCGGGGACCCCTCTGGCCAGCTGAGGAGCTCCTCAGGACCTGCTCAGCCACTCCCCAATACAAGAGCTGGCAGCTCACTGTGGATGTGAAACGAGGAGGCTTGGGATGTTCTGAGCCATCCACGCAGAAACCTAATGCCAACAGATTGCCCCTCTGGTGCCTGGGATGGCTCTTCTCCCGAGCTGAGCAGCACAGGACACAAAGGTTGCCTGGAAACTGGACCAAACCCCAGGATACTCAGGAGTATTGTTGCAGAGTGGCACTATCACAAGGAGGATGCGATTTCCATGTTATGTTAAAATAGCTCAGCTTTTTTGGTATGTAACTGGAACTTCCTCTGCATGCTTTTACTAAGAAATAATTTTTTAAAAGTATTCTCTTACCAAATTTTCAAGTAGCCATCAGTCACAAGTAGAAAAAAAGGTGATAAACTGGAGAAAGTCCAGGGAGTAAAGACTCTGTTTTTTAATACCTCCTGTTAATTCCACACAGCTATATTCAAAAAGAAGAACAAGTACAACTGTGAGAGGAGCATCTCTCTTTTCGAGAGAGCACTGCGGGAAATGCACATCAATAGATGCAAGGTATGTTTTTCTGTAGAGCTGCTTGAACAACAGATCTCACCAAGAGAAATAATGGCCCTGGCTCTGTTCGAGAGGTGCCGTGTGTGGGACCTGCTGTGTCCCAGCATGGTGTGACATGTGCCCTCCCCCTGCCCACCCAACAGGGCAGCACCAGAAAGGGAAAAAGGTGTTCAGAATGGGCTGCTGGGAGTCGCCCCAGCTTATCTGCAGGACCCAAGCAGCCCGCAGCCACTACCAGAGAGAAAAGCAGGTTGTCAGCAAATACTATTTTCTGCCTTTGAACCTGGAAGAGAATGCGAGGGACTTGTGAATGTTGCAAAGAAAGAGGAGCATACATGTCCAGTGAAGCTTTTCTTCGGGATTTAAATGCTCCTTTTTCCAAACTTAAGAAAGCTGCATTGTTCATGAAATTTAATGCTCTAACTTGGTCCATTTTCAGAAGGTAAATCCTAAAAAGCTCAGTGTGGCATTTTTAAACAACTGCCACCACAAATCTCCAGAATTTTGTGTTTCTAACCTTGCTTTTAAGTGCTTGCATGACTAATGAAGTGTGACATTGCTGAGATTTGCTAGCATTCTTTTCTGTAACATAAGTTCTAGCTGACAAAAATATGGCTAAATTTAGATACCTGCAGCAAACAAGAACCTTCAAAACAAAAGCAGGCTTAAGGATTAAAATTGGCTATGACATGTTTGTGCTCCAACACAGGCAAGTTCACATAACCCCTTGTCTGCAGCCCCGTGCAGAGGCGCGGGCTGCCTCTGAAAAGCAGTTTGCTCAGGACTGCCTGGAAAAGCATTGCTTAGTCTGAAATGCTGCTGTTCCAGCAGGTTGTGCCAGTGTGGCAGGTGCAGCCTGCTGGGTCTTTCAAATACAGATTCTTATTTTTTTTCTAATAAGTCATTAAGTAGGGAAAAACAGACGGAAAAAGACCTCCTCTGTAGGTAACAAACTGGTGTTAAGAAACATTGCTGGAGCAGCAGAGAAGTCTCATACCAGCATCTCAAAACTCTAAAAGTATTCAGATTCCATATTGCATTTTCCCAGTTTTCTATTGCCTATGTGTTCTTTAAATGGGTCAAATCCAGCTGAATCCTTGCTGGATTATCTTTCTACATTTCCTCACATATCCCTGAAAGATTCAAACCACAGCTCAGTATTGATCAACAAGAGTCAGACTGAAGTCAACTGATGATTTACCAGACAAATATAAAAGACGTGCACGGGGAGTTTCCTAGTTACACCCAGGAGAAAGAAAAAAAAGAAAGAGAAATCAGAAATCCTGTAGCTGAATTTCAAATGTCCAATTGTCTTCTTTTATCTTCTGTTTTCTTTTTTGCATTGTGCCAGACAACCACCTCAGAAGCCACAAGAGAATGATATATAAACATCACTGCTTTCTAATACTTCTGCTGGCAGAATTAACCACGTTATTCAAATGTCTATTTACTGCGAAGATAAATTCTTCTAAATCAAAGTACCATTTGAAATTGAATTTTCAAGCCATTAACTTTACTAGGCTAGTCCTGCTGGCATATTGAATGTCTGCTAGGTATTCTCATCACAAGGTCACTTTTTCTAGTTCAAACTTTGCATTAAAGCACCCTAAAAAAACCAGGCAGCTCATGCAACAGCAGAAATTAAAAGAAGCAGCCTAAATGATACAGCTGCTGTGGAAGAGCTGTGTTCTTTTTCCTCACAGTAAAATTCAACTGTTCCATTATTTTCTGGGGAAAAAAAGCCACCCAAAAGATGCTAGGACCTCTCTGTAGGAACAGTGAATGAAAACTTACATATTATGTTTCCTATTTATTTTCTTTGCAACTGTGTTCTTAGTCCTGGAGAGAACACTTCCTGTTCTAAGTACATATTTTGAATTCACTGTCAGATTTGAAAACAAACAAATGAAATACCCAAACAGAACAGTGCTTCCAGAAGCATTTGTAGCCTCTTGTCCTGAAAAAAGGCAGAGCAGCAGCTCTGTGGGAAATTCCTGGCAGGTCTGATGGCTTTGTGCTGTCTGTGCTCTAAATCTATGCACAATCCAATCACCTAAATAACTACACAAAAATCATCACTTTGGGGAAATATTTTACTACCAAAACCACGACTTTCCTCATAATCTCATTTTTCTTCTGGCAGCTGTAGGACCTGTGACACTATTTCTGTGTTTAACCAAGACATCTCTGCAGGTTTCGGAAATCATCAATACTTTGGGAAGGATTAAAGAAAAAAAAAAAAAAAGGCAAGCAGTGAGGTTCGGGCTGCTCCCTCCCAGCCCATCTTGTTGCTCCTGCAGGGGATGAACACGAGGAGTCAGGCACATTGTGCATGGGGAAGAGCTCAGAGCAGTCGCGGCTGCGGGATTCTGTGTGCCACCCACCGAGGAGTGTCCCAGCGCTGAGCCGAGCACCACGCCCTTGGCTGTCCCGGGTGAGGGGGACACAGCGCTGGTGCCATCACCAAACACGGCCCAAGATGTCACACAAAGGCACACAAAGGCACACGCTGCTCCTTTCCCTCTGCAGCGGGCGAGCGCTCAGCCCAGCAGGATTAGCAGGGCCCGGCAGGCTGGGGATGCCAAGCGGGAGGATGGCCCCGGGCAGTACACGCTGCCATGCCGGCTCTGGCTGCGCTAATGGCCCGAGAGCTGAGATTAACTCGGCTCTGGCTCGGCTCCCCCCTCGTACACAGCATATGGACACAAAGGCAGACACCTACTGCATAATCAGGCCTCTCAAAAGCGCGAGCAGAGTTCTCAGCAGCGCTGGGATACCCAGTGTCATCAGAGACTTATGGCACTGTCGTGCCTGGAGCTTGAATACCAGTCGAATTCATCCTCCTGCCTCTAGGAAAAAATGCCAGGGGTCAGGAAAGGGCAGCGAGAACGGGAGAAGCACAGAGGAAGGTGCGCTGTCCTCTAGTGCAGAGGAAGAGCACAGATCCACCAAAGAAAAGCAGGGCTAAAAATATCAAGAAGAGGGCAGAGGTGCTCACACGGTGCAGGCATACTGGGGCCACAGAAATGCATTTGCAGCGAGTTCTAACCTGCACTGATTGAAAGACAGGTTCTTGTGTGGGGAGAGTTGAAAAAGATGTTTTATTTCCCAGTTCTCTGTACTTCCTCCCCCGCCCCGCTTCCCCCCAGTTTTGTCCCTGGCAAAAATAAATTGTCTTGAAACAAGGGACAGAGAACAGGGAAAGAGAACAAAAATTGGAGTGGGGAGAGGTCTTAGAAAACCCAGTTTTTCACTGAGATTTTCAAGGTTTAGGGACATAGTTTTGAAAACAGAATATCATGTTTGCTCTGATTTTAATTGAAAAAAAAACCCCATCCAGCCAAACTCTTAATTAGCTTCCAAATAAAGAGATTGTTAAGTTACTGAAAAGCAGAAGGCAGAATAATACAGTGTCATCAAAACAAATAAAATCACTATAGGAGAGAATGAACTGTACAGCTCCATCCTCCATGGCCACAACAGAGCAGAAACACCTAAACCATCAACTCAAGAGAGGAGAACTGCAACCTCCTTTAGTAGGGACTGAGAACAAAAGGCAAAGGCTGTAGTCTCACAGTCAGGGTGAGACTGTTCAAGTTTCCAACACTAAAATTAGTTTTGGAGCAACTGGGAGTGCACCACTGACAAGTCAATTCACAAACTAACAAACATTTTAAAAAACTGTATATATTAAAAAAAACCCAACCAGCCCAACCCTTCTAGTACTGTTAAACTCGATCAGTTTAGAGTATGCACTTCGATTAAATGGAAATTAGTTAACTGAATCCAACTCTGAGACACTGGGCTCTGTTTAAGAATGGATTAATTCATTATTTATTTAAATCGATCTAAGATTACCACTGAAAAAGGTGGATCTGCACTCCTTCCACTCCCTGTGTTTTCTTGGTTGCTCCCTTGAAAAGGCTGCTCAGTGGGACCTGAACTGTTTGAAATCTTTCTTTTGACTTCATGGTTTAAATTTCACTCAGATCAGCCTCTCACCAGTATTAGGATAAGGAAGGGAGGTGAAAGAGGAAGATAGGAGGGCTCAAATCTTCCTTTTAGTGGCAAAAGAAATGCAGAGATCCTTAAACCACTGCGGGAAGGCACCTGACTTTGGATAGGTGTTTACTGCAGGAAATGTTATGTGGCGTGCAGATACTGCCCATATCATATCCACAGCAAGGAAAGCAGCCCTTGGTTGTTCCTTTGGATGGTCACTAATTCGTAAAGTGAAAGTGCATTTCTGAGAATTTATTTACTTGTTTGTACCTGTTAGCAGCTCCTTCAGCCACCCTCCCATTTATCTGATTTTGTTTACAGAGAGCAGGCCTGCCCAGATGAACACAGGGTGTTCCCTCTGCCATCTTCAGAGCATCAGTGCTCGGGGTGTGCTCCTGGGGAGCTGCTCTGAGGAGTCAGGATTTCCCTGACCACTCATCCCAGGGAGAGAGGAAGGGTTACGAACTCCTCTCTGTGCAATTTGAATATACGAGCAAAATGCTCATTCTAACTGAAAAAGAAGATGCTTTTCATCTTTTATCTTTCATTTTCATGGATGACATTCATGCCATAGTTCAGAAGACCAGCTTGTTCTTGGCTGAGACATAGTGCTTTTAATTTATAAATTATGTCTTCTTAGAAAAAGAAAAAAACACTGCGTTCTGCCAGTCATATTGTCCTTGTTTTTTAATTACCACCACCAAAGAGAAAAGGCTTTAATGCCTAGAAGAAATGTGCGCATATTTTCTACCACAAAGAAATTCATCAATGTTTAGCACAACGGCATATAATTAATAGTTGTACTTTAAAATCCCAGCTAGGCTCATTGTAGTTGTTTGCCAAGAGATACATACACCAGCACTGCCATGCAGAATGCATTTTTCCTATTGTTTCTGGTTTCAGGAGGTAGCAAGGCTCTGAATACAAACCAGTGTGGCTATGGCACAGCACTACCAGAACAACTGGCTGGAGCAGCCCCTTCCTCTCCAAAGATTCACTTCCCACAGCGGTTCCAGGTGAAAAAATGAAAGAAACAATTGTCTCAAGGCCGCCCACCCACTCCCCTGAGCAGCTGCCTGCTGCTCTCTGCTTTTTGCTCTTTCTTCCCCACCTCGCCCTGCTTTTTTTTCAGTCAGAACATAAGGATACTTTACAACTGCACTGAACAAACCCTTTCTTAGGTGCTGCTCCCAGATCTGACCCTTTGTTTTCAAAGAGCTGATCACTGTCCTGGTAAATGGCTGTGGGATAAAATTGTGTCACTAAGTGACTTGTGCTCACTGGCAGAGAAACAGGGCTGATAAACCCAAAGATGCTGTGCATGAATGGCTTAAATGAAGGGCTCCAAGACACAAGGCATGGTGGGTTTAGCTGACATTAATGTCCCCTGCTGTGTCAGTGTCCCTTTCCACACCCTAGATCACTGTCCTATTGCAAAAGCAGCTGAAAGCCCATGTGCTTACTCCAGTCAGTCTAAATGTTCAGTTACACAAATGTTTCCTTTCATAGCAATGAGGGGTGCCAAAATTCATCTCCGCCATGTCTATACCTCTTCCTATCCTCTTGTTCCCAACCCTCGAGATCTCCGGTCTTATTTGTGTCCATACAGCTGTGTGTGGAAGCTGAATAACAGAAACCTGTCTGGGTTAAGGCAAGGGGGCCTCTGATTTTCCTTTAAACCAAAGGGTGGGATCTTGCTGAGCAGTCAGGTGTGAGCAGAGGTGGCTGGGGCACAGGCAAACATTTCTCTGGCATAACAGGAGCAGGGTCTTTGAGCAGAGGCTGCACTGGTGGTTTGGCAGGGATGGCCTCTACTGCCACAGCCACATCTGCCAGGTCTCACCTGACACTCTGCCAGCTTCCAAGGCAATGGCACAGGTAAGGTCTGTTGGAAATTAGGCCTCTTATTTACAGTCTGGTTTGCTGACCTTACTAATGCCCAGAGAAAAGGTCTGAAGTGAGTTTTGCTAGCACTGACTGGCAGTGATCCTTTCCCCAAGCTGTGCTTGCTTCTCTCTGCTCATGCCACGCTGATGGCAAGCTGACCCATGCTGCAAGCCAGGAGGAGAATCCTTGTCTGCAAGCACCAGGCATGGAGGAGAGAGCAGCTTACTAAACATGATAGCATATCTGAGGAGTTCAGATGCAGCAAGTTCATTTTTCATGCTGTCACATCCAGGGAGCCCTGCTCCTGTGCTTGCACAACAGATCTGCCTGTGCATCCCTGTGCCCATTCACTCATCCAGCTGTGCTTTGGTGAGGAAGTGGAGGTTGGAGTTAGGAGCTCCCTATAATCTCTGAAGTAACAGACCCCAGACATTGTACACAATTAGATTTTTGAGGACTGCTGCTGACATGAACTGCTTCAGACCGGTGTAACCTGTGGCAGACTAATGGCATTTGCCTGAGGTCCCCTCTGCCAGGAGCTGCTGCTGGTCCTGCGGGGAACGTGTGCAGTAGGTTTTGCTGACTCACTGGCAGGGCTGACTTGCTACCCCACACAGATGCAAATCGACTTGGAGCAGCCTTCAAACAGCAAAATCCAAACTTAACTTTAAGGACAGGCATGGGCAGGAAATGGTACAAACCATGGGCATAGCTAGGCCTAAAAACAAAACTTATTGTTATTTTCAGAATACTGTTAATTCAAAAATCAAGCTTCAGAAATATGGCTTTGATCTTAATATATGCATAGCTTGAAATAAAATTGGGATCTCCAGATGTTTACAAATGTGCTGGTTCAGGAAGCAGAAGAATTGAATCAATTATTTGTTTCCCTGTCTACTCCCAGCTGCATTTGCTTGCAACTCCTACAGAGCAGAGGCATTATTTTCTCCCCTGAAGCTGTATAGCACCAAAGAATCTCAGATGCACACTGCAAGCCAAGGGCAATTGCTGTACAAATAAGAACATTACCAGTCCTATGTACTCGTCAGCATAAACACAACCCTCAAAACTTTTGTTGCCACCTGACACTTAAATGTCCTGAATGCCCATGGAGGGTGAGTTCCCACCCTGGGCTAAGAGGTATTGCTCTTGCTTTCCAGAGCAGCCAGTCCCCCACCACTGCTTTTCTTTGGAAATATAATAATTATAATAATCTTCTATCCTTAACCTCAGTGATGATTGTCTGCTTTTTGTATTCAGTTCCAATTAGCTTTTAAAATAGGCAAGGCAAGTTTCAAGCTGTGGAGTTTGTAATCCAGAGCTTATTAGTCTAAAGAAGAAAGTTCAAATTAAAGCAGTACTGGTTTTCTTTTTTGTAAATTATTTACATCCTGATTATCTGCCATTTTCATCTTTCTTAAAAAGTGGAGAGTTTGGCTGTTAGTCTTAAATACTGGGAAATCTATCCAGAAGCACCTTGTCAAGTTGGTCAGAGCTGTCAGCTGTCAGTCTTGTTGAGGAACAATTCAGAGATTCCGTAGAGATGAACATGCTGTACACATATCTATAAATAAAACCTTCTCTTTAGTTTGTGGTGAGCTAGAATTATATATGCACCTACATACATCCAGGGCTATAAATAAAAATTAGAATCTTGTTCACGGAGTTGACTTGGACTCAGATATGCTAATTGTCTCTCTCTCTGTTTTCACAACTACGTACATATTTTCAGTATATACATCCTATATCTAGGACACCAAATTTCTAAGCCAAAGCTTATGGCTCTTAGAGCTCAGGTTATGGTCACCTGCAAGGACCTCATCTCATTATGGACCCTTTCTAAGAGCAAATAAGAAAGGATGGAGGGAGGACACCAGAGGAGAGAAGGTTCTCACCAAGCCCAGATGTGAAAGACAAAATTCTCCGTAAGACATTTATCATAACAGACTTCCACCAAGAATGAGAGGGAGGAATAGCCCTGGTGGGTAAGACATTGCCATGGCACAGGATTCTGCTGAGCAGTGACAGTCAAACTGAGAAAGGTGCAGGGCCAAGGTGTGCACACAGCTGAGTGCAGGGGATGTGTGGCTGAAGGCCTGCAAAAGGGAGGCTGCAAAACTTCACACGACTGGTGCCACATCAGGGCATGGGGGAAGAGGCATGCCATGACTCTCAGCCAGCATAAGCTGCTCTCCCTAGCTCATCTCCAGCAGGTAACTCCCATCACTCCAGTGTGACAGACACTTGCAGAACAGCATTACTCAGATTGCTCATGCCATTTCAAGCTGCTCCATCAGCGCAGCTCAAATTCCCACTGCAGTCCCAGACAGGCCAAAATCCTGCACACAGACCTTCAGCCACGAGGCACCCTCAGCTACTGTGAGGCAGCTCTGGAGCAGAGATTACCACAGGCTAATGTACACCCAGGCATTCCACGGGCACCCCCACACAAGAGATAATGATAGCTAACAGATAGATCAGAGACTAGACAGGCATAAAGATACACAGATACACTTCAGATAACAGATGGGCATCATTAGACAGCCAGCACTAGCAGACAGCAATGGCAATGATGGGTAGGGAAAGATCAAGAGTATCTTTCCTCTGAGCTGACCCTCTAGTACCTCCTTCATCTCTTCCCATTAGTCTTCACATATTAAGAAAAAATGTGTTTCATTACTGGCTGCTGCTCCTGGGAGACAAACGTTGGCTTTGGTGCTGGTTATTTTCTGTCTGTCCCTAACACCAAGAAGACAGAATGGACCCTGCTCTCAACATCAGGATTACACACTTTCAGAAGAAGTTTCAGATAACTCTTGTTTTAAGCATTTTTCATTTATTCCTACAGGACCTCTTTCTGCAAGATGATTCTCGTTCTCATCAGGTTTGAATGATACTAGAATTTATCTTTATTTTATTTCATAGGAGATGAAATAAGTGTTAGCTTGTACTGTGGCCAGCAGGAGCCTCCAAACCATTAACTGAGAGTTACAGCAGATACGGGCCTGTGGAAATTGCAGGAACTTGACATTTGCAGAAATCCAAGCTTTAGATTTTGAGGAATTGCTTTGAACAATTTTAGGTAGCCTTGTAAATGTTTCCCATTATATTGGCCAGAGTTAGTGTGGCTTTCAAAGTTCATTCACTCCTTTTTACCACTACCTTCAGTAAAATATATTAATTAGGTTGAAATTACATACTCAATTGTTGCTTGCTAATAACCCATGCATTATGGGGATTTCACCAGCTTGTGGTCTGTAATTATGTACATATTCAAAGCACTGACCTCAAATCTTGTTAACTGATAGCTTTGGCCCTGTTTATTCAAGACACTGCTTTCAGGAAAGTCCTTAAGGAAATGTGTCTTGTACATAGAGCACCATGAAAGAGCAACACATTACCACAATCTGAACTATTGCTCATGCATTGTGCAATCTGGAACATAGCACAGCCAAGCCAGAATCACAGATGGTGTTTTACATGACAGCAGTCATGACTATTGGCCCTCGAGTCATTTGGAAAAAAACTAAACAAAACAACCAAACCCTCAACATCTACCAGGATCAGGTCATACTGGAGGAGACAGAAAAAGCAGCATCACTGGTTTATAAACATCTGATTTACACCCTAATATGTAATTATGGCACAGCTGGTAGGAAAAATGTCAAACGAACAGTTAAAATAAATATCAAAATAAAGAATTAACTTAATCCAATCAACATTGCCTTCTCTGCACTACACCATACCATTTTGATATGAGAAGGTCCAGAGCAAAAATATTACTTTGGCAGATTTTAGGGACAAAGTCAGTCCTAAAATTCCTTCTTCAAGCATTTGCATCTATAGAGACTCTGCTTTCAAACAGTTTGTGGAGCTGTTTGTTTGCCAGAACAGGTCTTTTATGTGATAAAGGCAAAGGAGACCCAAATCTAGGGTGATTCTCCAACATTAAAACTAGGCCTTGAGCAAAATTCACAGGCTAAGGAGCATGTCCTTAATGAAACAGCATCTTCACAGAATTACCCAAGTTTAAAGCTCCTGGTTCAAGAGCGGCCAGAGCACATTTTGCTTTTGTTATGCTAAATATCTCAGGTTTGGAAATTTATTGAGCTCAAATAGATAACTGATTTGAGGAAGCATTGGATTTCAGGCCACTGTGTGCTGCTCTCAAAGCACTTGTAGCAAATATATCCAAATCTATCCAGAGTGTCAGACACTGGTGCATCCAAACCTAAAGCCATGCTCCTGCAAGGACACCCTGAGCACACCCTCACTTGCACAGGAGAGGGAAAATCCTGTATCCCTGTTAAATGAGTACCTTTCTACCCAAATGCCAGAGATTTACCCAGTTTATCCAAAGTAGCTGCTCAGACAAAAGGGCTCCAAGTAGTTGTTTAACAGCACAGAACAGAAGACAGTTCTGTATCCATCCTTGCCTCTGCCTGTGAATGCCCCCAGAAAAATCCCCTAGGTTGAACTTCATGGAATGCAAATGAGATAGGATGGTGTTTCTAAGGAGTCCTTATGCCTGACACTTAGCAAAAATATCTACAATGCAAAGCATGTCATACTGCTAGTGGGAATTGCAGGAGGAGAGGGAACATTTTCTAAGACATCTGCAGGGAATATTTTATGAATTGAAGTGTGTTTTCTCTTAGGGGACAGTTTCATTGCTACACTTGATTATCTCTGATATTTTAACAACCATTTTTAAATTATTTTCAAAAGAATGAAATTTTGAATCAAGAGAACATGCAATCCCAAGGGAGATGAGTGTTTTGCTTAGGTAGCCATCTATAACATTGGGGGCATCTCAAACAGAAGTGAGAAAAAATAAAGGAGTGTATGCAAAAATTAAAGAGACCGAAAATGGAAAAAAATACCAGTATAAATTTCTTATTTGTTGAATTGAAAAGTGTTCTGAGAAACTTAAGCTAAGATGATAAAAAAGTAAAGCAAGCATTAAGAGAATTCCCATAATACTCCCCTTCTGCTCACACTGTCCCTTACAGCACAACTGGACTCCAGCCAGCAGAAGCAGCCCCATCTCCCTGCAGATATACTCTCCAGTAAATAGTTCAGCCATAACTGGAGGCCTGAAACCACTCACTCCCTGGTCAGACTGCAAGACTCATCGCTGCCGCACTGGCCCTGGGCTGCTAAAATCTGCTGGCTTTGTTACACTTGCAAAGGTGCAGCACCAGGGTAATGCCGAGCAACCAGAAGTGCATTAGCTCAAAACAGAGAGGCTGCTGATCATCTCAAATTTCCTTTCGTCTCTCCAGCTTTTTCACCAGAGCTGCTGAAAGCTGCTCTAACACAGACAAGGTCCAGGTGTTTTGGACACTGTGCTCTGCAGCCTCCATGAGCTTGTCCAGCCACAGCCAAACCCTGTTCACAGCCTCACTCTCCCATTTACCCCGTTAACAGGCAGAGAAATTGCAGTGCCTGGATGTACAAGCAGCAATAAGAGACAGCAGCTGGAAACATACTGCCCAAAACAAGTGCACATTGAGTGTACATCTCGATTCCAAGTGTCTTTTAATGACAGCTTGAGAGAAAACACCAAAATGCTGCAGTCTGACACAGCTTCTTGATACACATCAAGAGACAAGGTTCAGGTCATCTGGTGAGGTGGGTGAGGAGCCATGCACACCAGGCAAAGAGCAGGGCAGGAAGGGTCCTGGAAGGAGGTGCTTTTCCATCACTCTCCCAGGACAGTCCTGTGTCCGGGAGGGCACAGGCCCTCTTGGCCCAAGGCCAGAAGTATCCTCTTCTCTTACTCTGCCTTTTACCCATCCTGTTGTTTCCTCACCAGTCAGATCTATATGGGTTTGCAGGAGAGAAACAATCGAAACCCAAGTGCTTCCTAAGACAAATGCAGCTTTCCCAGCTTCCTGAAACCCACGCTGTGCCCCAGTGAAGGGCTGCAGAGCCTGGCTGCAGTGCCCTGCCTGCTGCTGTCCTCACTTGGAATGAAAATCAAACTGTTTCTGCTGACTCCCACTCCTAACCATTTGCAGCAGACAGAATGAGAGCAAAAAAGGGATTCCACTGAGCAAAGAAACCAGGAGGGCACAGGCGTGGGCAAAGCAGCCGAGGAACAGAAGGCAGCATTTGTTTTGACTGATGCAACCTGACAAAAGCCAAGTAATGTGTCCATTTGCACAGCTGCATTTTGCTGTAGATGTGGCGTGGACCACACAAAGGGTATTTAATGTAACAAATCGGTAATACAGAAAGGCGGGTTTTTCCCAGTTTCACACATAAAAATTTAATACGTATCTATTTCAAAGAGATTCACACCACCCTTTTAGGCAAACCCTTTTTTTAGAATTAAACATATGATGGGTTTTATTGTGCAAAGTAGCACAGGTTCATGTGGGATCAAGCTGTGAACAGTGACAGCACCAGTTGTTGTACTTCAGAGAGTCTAGTGGTTGAAACCTGGGTTAGTAAACCACAAAACTTAAAGAAACGCCTGTCCACAGCCGGTTTACGTTCCCAGAAATGTGCGCTGCATGGTCAGAGGAGGGATGCTCAGGGAGAAGTAAGCGACTCCAGTGCTAGCCTTCACTGCTTTTGGTCCCCTGGGAAATGCAAATCACAATCTGGTTACCTTTTTGATGAAGGAAGGGTTAAAAACCAGGTGTAACTGGAAAGAAAATGTCAGCTTCACTGAAGAGACAGAGAAAAAAAAAAAAGGGACAAAGCTAGCTGCACAAAGCCATCTGGGATCCTCATTACAGATGGGCCTGAAGTGGAATTGCACCTCACCAAAGGAGCTGGGGCAGCTCCTAACTGGGGCACAGGCAAACTGGGCTGTCTGCAAGAGGAGTCCCCGCACCAGCACAGCCAAGGCCGGGCTCTGATCTAGGTTGCCACAAGAATTCAAATTCACTGAGTATTAAAGCAGAGGAATGCCAGAACCTCTTAACCAGGCAGTCTGTTTCTCCTCCCCTCTACCAAGGACTGTCACACCTTGCTTTCCTGCTTAACAGGTGAGTAATTACTTTTCAGATTTACAGCAAGCTGTTGATTGAAAACATATAATTTTGAAATTATGATTATGGCAAACTTACATTATGATATTATATGATTCAATCTGCCATTATTTTTCAACAGCAAAATATTTTGATTGAGTGAATCCATTTCCTTAATCTTCAAAACAGGACAGTTGAAATAGCAATTTCCCAAGAACAGCAGAGGCATAAAATATCCTCTGGCGGCTTATCTTCAGGGTTTAATGCATGGGCTGCTAGAGCACTACCAGGGTGGGCTGTTTTCCATGCACACTGTGCCTTATTGTAAGTGCTGCTGGTCCTAATTGCTTTAGGACCTAATTGCTGTGACACTAGTGAACCCGAGACAGAAGTGTTTTGTTGTGTTTTATCGTGGCTTTTGTTGTCGCTCTTGTCGTCGTTGTTTTAAATTAAAGAAATAAGCACACACCCGCCCCACAGCCCAACACCACACAGGAAACAACGCTCACGACATGGCTGCACTGTGCTCAGACAGCAGCAAAAGTGTGCCAAGTGGAGACAACAACTTTTCAACCTCCTTACACACAGCTCCTCCTCCCCAGGGATTGCAGGGTGCACTGGGGCACCTCTCGGTTATTTCTCTATAAGAAGAGGTGTAAAATTCGCATCATATACAAATTAGAGAGTCTCCAGCCATTCCCTGCAGTTTCCTGCCATTCACATCATGTTTTCTAAGCATGATTACAGTCTCCAGGTCCTAAAACATTCTAGGAAAAAATGTAGGCTACTTTGCTACAGACAGCAAGTCCTTGGTCTCAGCCTATAAAGGAGACAGGCCTGAAAAAGCTCCATGGGGTGTGCCCAGCCATTGGGGTGGCCCTGTACGGGAGGGATCACCCAGCAGGGCCAGGATCCCCAACAGACACAGTTTTGTCTGCACTAAAGCCAACATATTCTTTCAAATCATTCATTATAATTAATGTGTCTCATAAAGTCCTGATGAACCACTCTGTACATTTAGAAATGTACATATCTAAAATACACAGGATGTTTAAAATGCACAAGATGTTTTCTCATGTAATTTTCCTTTTCTGTGTCAAAACAGAAAATGCAAGGAGGCCTAGCTGCAAGAGTGTACAACGGCAAATGCTTTTAGGTTAAAAATTTACCATGTTCTACATTCTTCTCACATGAAGAGGACAGCATCAATTACTTTTGCAATGTGCAAAAATGTACAAACAGACTATATTCTCCCGGGCTGAGGCTTTGTACATATAGTCAGCTAGACAAAGAAGCTACTTGGGGGCCTCAAAATGTATGCCAACTGATTTCCAGCTCCGCTGCTATGTTGACATTTTCCTGTGACAGGTCTTTTTTGCACAGCACAGTTAGCTTTGCTTGGAAAAATTAAATTATTAGCTTGTGTACAACATGCTTAGATGATATGATATCTGCCCTGTCAAAAATGTATCTTAATTAGTTAAGACAACAGGCATTTTCCAGAATTGGCCTGTCGGATAACATATCGTAGCAGAAGAGAATCTTAAGGGTGATTTCACTTACAGAGCTTTAGTGAGACTATATTTCACCTTCTACATGCAAGTCTTTTCTTTACCTTCTTGAGGGCTGATACAGCTTATCTTCAGGTCACTGAATATCATGAGACATCATTCTTAGAGCTTTAGTAATTTTTATTGTTTAAATATTTAAACAACAAAACCTCCGGGGATGCAGAATTGCAGTAGAGTGCCTACCAGAAATTTAAGGTGGAATACATGACAGATATGTTTTAATTGTTCTTCTTTGGTGTCCCCTGTTCCCGGCCTTCCGAGAACAGCATTATTTACTGAGATAAATCCCAATGAATTTAAACATATTCTTATGATAAAACAGAGGGATCACAGTTAGCACAAAAGTTTATATTTTTGAGCACCACCAGAGCAAAAAACCAAGGAAGACAACCTTACAAACCCAGCCAGGCAAAACTGTTCAAAGCGAGCAGGAACCATGAACCCTGCAATACCTTTATTGTGCCAACACAGCTCTCAGCACAGGTCACAGAGAGGATGGTAACATGCTCTCCTGTTTAAGTTTCTCTTTTTGAAATTAACCTGAATGCTTGGTTTGTTGGCTTTATAATAATTGCTTTGGGGACAGTCAGAATTTACTGATGTAGTGCTCACCGTATTATATTTATTTAGTAATGAAGGACATACTAAAGTCTGGTTTGAGGTAGCAAGACTTGTACTCATGCAGCTGCAATGCCAACAACATTAAACACCTGGACCTGGTACCCACTGACACACAAAGAAATGCAATCCTCTGAAATCCAATGCAGTGCAATTTTTTTCGAGGGTGTGCAGTTCGAGGGTGTTTCTGCTAACCAGGGGAAAGGAACCACATCAGCTGGACAGCAGACACTCCATTACTGGGAGTGAAGTACCCCAGACAAGCTATAGCCCCAGAATAATCAGCTTTAGTATCAAGCACTTCTACACTATATGCTAATCACACATTTTCTGTCCACTCAACTCACACAAACTGCAGGTGTTGTAGTGCTAATAACCCATTTGCTGTTCCTATTCCCTCTGTGCAGCAAATTGCTGACCATTACTCATTCTGTGAGTCTGTTAAAAGCAAGAGAAAAGACACACGTGTGAAACGTTCAGAAACAATGCAAACAAGAATTCAGCTGCTGTGAAAGGCTGCTGCTTATAAACACTTCCCAGGACTGGCTGAATTGGTCTTGGGTTCCAGATGTGTGTGACACAGTTCTATTTGCAAGCAGTGCCCAGAAGGTCTGAGCAGCAGCAGCTCTGAGAATGTCTGACTTGCAATGAATGAATAGGAATTGTAGGGTAATTGTGAAAATGGACAGGAGGAATCACTTGAGCCTAAGCTGCAAAACCTGGAGGACCATTTAATGCCAGTTATAGCTGACTGCATGAGCTCATTAGCCTCCACAATGCTCACATAGCCTAGAAAATAACAGAAATACTGCAGGTATCACAAATTGGGTTTTGATACTAGACTAGCCAAGCCTCCTCTCTCTTACATGCACACACGGAGGCAACCTCAAGGTGTATCACATTTGAGGGGAGTCGGCTTGGTCTCTTGGCGCTGGAACAGGGACTGCATAGGCAGGAGCTAAAATCAACCCTCCAGTCATGAGCAGGGCACCCCCAGAGACTGTGGACAAGCCAGCCTTCCCCAAGCCATCAGGGCACAGGGAGCCTGTTCCCCTTGTTTCTCCTACACCCCTTCCTTTTGCTTTAAAGGACTGAAGGTTTGGTCCTTAGTAAGTACAGAGTAAGTATTCTCCATAACATCTCCCACTATTAAGTGTCTTACTTTCATTTTACCAATCTTGTTTGGCAGTGAAGCTGTAAGTCTGAGGGATCTCTGACCTGCAGATTTCCACGAGCCATGAGGAATGCAGGAATCTGCACTGTCACTCCTTGTCCTGCAGCCCTTCCATTGCTGAGTGCCAGGGTCCCTCTAAGTGCCTCTGTACTGCTGTGGGGCCCTTCACAGAGAGAGCGCTAAGTGTGACAATATACCTGGATGGGTAATGATATAACTGTTGCAATAATTTTTCTTTTGCTTAAGTTGTTATTTTTTATTCTCCTTCCCTGGGAAACAGAGGTTGTTAAAAATTCTTCAGCACAGTCACACAGTAACTGTAATGGTAAAAGAGCACAGAATTCAAGCATTCACATCAGAAAATACCACAGCATACTCTGGAGGGGGAAACAGTCTATTTTTTCCTCAAGAAAATATTTTCTATAATAAATATATCTGGACAGTTTACAAAGTCCTCAGAGGCTAACCAGTTAGCTGTAACAAGTTCTATACCTGACACATTTTTCTTCAGGGTAACTTGCTTCATTCAGAGTTTTAATGTTTAAATAAACTGCTGCCCAAATCAATAATCTACGAAATCATTCACTCTGGGAAAGTCCTTCAATCCTTCCCCCCTGTTTTAAGTCAATTTATATGCTATGCTACAGCTACCTCCGGCTGCATTTCATTACCTTCCCACTCCATCTTGTAGCAGCCACTCTGTAGTTTTGGCTACTATGTTCTCAGTGAGGAGGTCCCCGATATTTTATTTTGTGCCAGCTTGTCTCAGACAGCTGAGAAGCCCTTCTGTCTTGTCTCTGGGTTTTAGATCACTGCTGTGTTCCAGCAGAGGCAGTGAAATCTGAGGCCAAACAGCTGGAACGTATCTGCTAGTCTTTCCTGGAGACAGTAACTGAAGAGGTATCATTGCTGTTGGCTTTGATAATCTTAGATAAAGCAGGTGTGGGAGGAAACACACCTAGGCTGTATTGATCCGATCCTATCTTATTTCCTTCTCAGCACCAAGTTTGTAGACAGCTGCTCTCTTACTCTGACACTTTTAAAGGTACTCATAATGTCTAATAACAAAATAATTTTCCAAAGACTTCACAGAACAGTGCTAGCCCCTTCAAAAACCTTATAACTCCAATGATATGTAGTCCTAACCCAGCAAAGTATTTAAGTAAATGTTTCAAATGAAGCTGGTGGGTATTACTGCACTAACAGAGATGGGACCACTCATGCACTTAAATCCTCTCCCCTAAATGCACAGGTTCCCTCTGTGGTCAAGGGAGCTCACTTGAGCAGCAGCAGAAGGTGTGTATCAATACCAATTTCCACATCCTTCCCAAGCACACAGCACCACAATATCCAGAGATCCAATTAGAAGCTTCCTAACATGAGGACATGGAGGTTACAGAATGTGACCAAACCACACAAAATTGGCAGTGGCTGCACAGGTGAAGAGCCTGGATGGGATCGGTTCCAAGCCTTGCATTTTGCCTCCTCACCCCAAGGCCATGGAGCCTGTTTCTAGCTGTCTGGAAGCAGCAGAGTTACCAAAGGGAGAGGCCAAGAAGTGCCTGCCCTTAATGCTCCATACAGCTTCAGGCTGCCATTCGCTTATCAGAGATCCTCAATTGCCAGTATGAACACCCAGAGGTATGTGACAGAAATTCTGTACTTGGAGAGTTCCCTGCATACTCTAAAGACCCTTCTCTACAGCACAGGCTCCAGGTGGAACCGACAGGAAGAACCAAGCCTTTACCACAAAACAGGAGATGGACAGAAGAGAGCCTTCTGTTTTAACACTGCTTATTAGTGAGTAATTACAGACATGCTATCCTCCATCTTTTTCAAATGCCCGAAGACCTCCCTTTAAAGCATTAATTGAAAAAGCAGGAATAAAAATAAAATTACTTTGGGAAATTTTTTCCATTTATGCCTTCTCTATAGAAATAGGGTTGCATTTCTCCGTACATGAACAGGGATCATTAAAAGGAAGGGAAACAGATTTCCCTCAGGCTCACTTCTAAATACACTGCTAGCCTGCCTTAAGTAATGGCCCTCATTTACCAAACTGCTGAGGGCCTGGCTGTTCCCACTGATTTCAGCTGACTCCATGGGAACTGCTGCATACACTGAAAGGCCCTTACTCATCACTTATCACTTACAAGTTTGAGGTTCCTGCTTCTGAAAACCTGCAAAAATCCTGAAATGTAGTGGGCAATACCTTACATTAATTTTTCAAATCTCTCTAGGAACAGAGCAATGGTGTAAATACTCCAAGCCACAGCATCAGCCCTGTGCCTGTGAGCCCCAGACGAGCGGTGGATGCTGCCCCTCCTGCTCCTCCCATCTCCAGCAGCTGTTCCAGTGCACAGCCCAGCCTTGGAGCTGCTGCTTCTTGTCTTTATCTCCCAGGATGACAGGCAGGCCTGTCCTCCTCTGTTTCCTCTCTCTCCTTTTTTCCACCAATACAAGATGGAGAGCAGCATGCTTCCATTTACAGAAAATCATTGTACTTAACTATATCAACTCAGGAAGCAAGTGTTTGGAAAAAATACAAATTACATGAAAAAATGAAGCAAATATAAAGAGAAAAACTCCCCAGACCAAGGAAACATCCAGAAACTACTCATTTGCTACTGCTCACTGTTCTGAGACTACAAACTCGGAGATAGGAGAAAAAAGAAAAGACAGAGAGAGAGAGAGAAATTTTTAGGTTAGAATATTTTTCCCCAAGAAAGCCTTCAACTCTTTTTATTTTATTTCTACTTTGGGAGAACAAATGATCCAGACTTGATTCTACCTGTCAATCACTGTGGACAGTAGCCTTCCCTGGCAGCCCAGTCATTAGGACAAGTTAATACATTCCTTCTCCTCTGCCATCTCACACCAGAAAAGCTCCCAGCTAATGAGTTCCATACCAGGGCATGATGAGGCCACCTCAAAGTAAAATATCAGAGAAGAACACTGGCCAGAAATATTGCAGAAATTTTTGCTTCACCCATACCTCTAATAATGGTTTTTTACTGACAAAGAAGCAAATTAAAAACACCTTTAAAAGCCAACTGAAAAATATTAGAACTTTCTCCATTTGGGAGGAAAAATTCCAATAGAGCCAAACAAGGACCTTCTTACAGATTTGCCCAGATTACCAGGAAAGCTGTGGAAGAATGATTAAAGAAAACATCACAAAGACCCAGGAAGATTCTATATCCAAAATACTGTCATCCCAGAATAAACCTGTCAGTTTGTTACATATCCAGGTGGTGTTTTCCTGTAGCTTTTAAGATATTTAACATGCAGTTCTACCCTTGAGATGTGACACTGTGAAGATGGTACCTTCTTCCTCAACAGATTATCTCTGCATGGATTTTCAGTCTCATCTCTGCTCATGTTAGGGTTTCATCTGCCTTTCATCATTGCTGTGCCACACATTCAAGCTGATTCTGAGGGAGTTATCTGTGTCCTTGGGTTCACATGTCCCTAGAGCACAGTCCTGGGCTAGAGCAGCCCAGGAGCCGCTCAGGACTGAGTCCCTGTTCAGCCAGAGGCTCACACTGGCCACAACAGAGCAGAAGGGCACTGCCAGCACTGCCAAGCTCAGCGCCTTGAGCAGCTGTGCAGCCTCATGGCTCCAGACTCTGACACCACTGACACCGGGGCAACCTCCGGGAAAGTCATGGGGTGGCACAGGTAGAAATGAGAGTGGCATTTGCACTGCAAAAACATTGCATGCATGAACCAAGCTGCAGCTCCTTTCAGGTCAATTCTTCTGCAAAACCTGGGCTCTTACAGAAAGCTTTGAAAACCAAGTTTAAGGATTCAAGTGGCAAAATGCATGCAAAATCTATATAGGCAACAATGTGGGCCTCAGTGATGTTTCTTTTACTAAACTACTTTGCGGTGGAACAGTTCAAAGTAAGTCATCAGCACACGGTGTATTTTCAGAGAGAAAGGGAAAAAACAAACAGATCTAACACTGCTGTATGGAGTTGCAGGGTTTGCTATACTGGAGCACACAAATCATCCAGTTTCATTCCCTATGTCTGGAAGCAGCTTGCACAGCATGGTTTGAGCAGAGGCAGCAAACAAAGCACTCCCTTGTGCTGCACTGAGCCATTTGGGGCAGACCTTATCCCGGAGAAGACCTGCTCTGAGACCCTTCAGATTACCTGACAAAACCTCACAGCCTCCTGTTTTGCAGTCCAACTCACCATAAGCTGATCTGAAACAAAGCTCAGAAAATAAAGTCAGGAGAGGGACCCTTGAACTATTACTTGTCCAAGGAGAGAACATGTTTTTAATCAAACAGGTATTTGCACTTTTTTCTTTAAAAAGATAGCATAAAGCGAGAGATCAAAACATCAACAGAGCCAAGTGTTCTGCTTTTTGTCTTCTTGCTCAGCATACTTTGTAGTGGCACTTTCATTTGAATTTAGAGTCTGCTCACATAATGTAACACTCACTGAGAAGGAGAGGAAGGCAGAGAGACAAGGACAGAGAGTGTGAGAGTCCATCTGAAACCAGAGCAGCATAAGTACACACACATGGATCAGTCTGTATTTTCTAGCATACTTCTTACTGAGCTTAACTCATCACCACGGTGCACAGCTAATCAGAAAAATGTCTTTGTACTTCCTACAGTATAGAGGGATGGGAACAATTACTTTCTTAGGAATATAATGCCTCAATAGAAGACAGGATATGGAGGAAAAAAAATTAAAAAAGGAACACAAAACTAAACTACACTGTGTATTTTTTTGACATATTATGTGCCACTTAAAATCATTTTGAGTTTTCTTAGGTTTAAGCTTAAGGGAGAGTATTTCAGGACTGATATTTCAAAAGCTTCCAAGTTACTCCAGAGTGCTGGATGGGACTTTGGAAGTGAGTGCAATATAAAAAGAACATGGGATTGAGAACAGTTCTAGCAAATCTCAGTTTCGTCTGTTTTGTTGTTTGCTGAGAAGTGAGCAGGAAGAGAATGGCATCCTTTTAAATAATTTGCAAGCCCTTTACATTTCAACTTTTAGCAGTCTCCAGAGAGCAGACAAGCATCAGTATCCATGCAGCTCGAGCATGCATATCTGTACATAAGGAGCAATCCTTTCAGGTTCAGCAGGATCTGAAGATGAGGCTCCCTTAAAATGCTTCAAATACAAGACACAAGTCAGTACCCATAGCTGCAGCCTCCTTGAGCGGTTCGTTTCTCCCCTGATTCAGAGGATTATTAATGTGCTTTGTTACTGATATGCTTTCCAGGATCAGCACTCAGAATCTGGCACGTCCATGTGTGTGCCTGCTAATCTGTGCAACCCAGGGCACTGCCAGGAGAACTGATGCAGGCCCAGCTGAAGAAAACTGCTGAAGAAGCCCAGAGCCCTCGGAAAGGCTGCACACCTGAGTTCATTTGTCATAATTTGGGGACTGTGTTACTGCAGCAGCTGGCAACAGAACAACTGAATATTCACAGCTGTATAAAGTCCTGGTAGAAACAAAGCTTTTCCTACGGGAAAGTAATTTTACAGGAGCACATATGATTTTTCCAGTAAAATGCACAAACACCATGGTGGTTTTTGACACGGGCACTACCCAGACAGAATGAGAAGATAAAGAGAGTCACAGAGAGCACAAATGTCTCTGGGGTCTGGATGTTCACATATTAGGTCAGTGGTGAAACAATGGAACAGGACCCAGATCCTTGGGAATCTTCTGCAAGGCCTTTTCCTTATGTCACTGTAGCTGAGAGAAAACAGTATTTCTAACAGGCATAATGATGGGACTCCACAGAAGCATATTTCATGGCTGGAGACCAGCTCACAGCAGCCTTTCCGTTTCTTATTTGAATGTGTCATCTGTTGAGAACAAAGAGAACCATCACGATATTAAAGCAATTTCTCTTTGACCCGTAGTGATCTCTAATTCACTGGACTCTGTAATTTGCTTTGTATTGGAGGTTAAGTATAGCTGCTGTAGCTGAGGACTGAAGGATGGCATTATATTACTCTGCTGTATATGTCCCTCTCTGCAATTCATGTATCTCATTTCTTACTAGAATGTACAGAGAAAGGAAGTTCTGAATGCATATTCATATCAGAATGTGCTCATGCTCTGGAGATGACTTTAATACAAAGCCAAAGAGTAATATTAGCTTTGCCACACAATTTATTCTTGAGGAACAACACTTCCATTTGAATAGGATCATTCTACTAGCCAAAGATGGGTTTTTACTTCTGTTGAAATCACATTCCTACTGTGAACAAAACGGATTGCATAAAAGCTTTTTCTAACACCCAAACTGTATTCAAAACATGTAATGGGGGCAACTCTTGCTCTCTGACACTGCACTGATGCAGGAGATACAATGGAGATGTGCCTATCAACGTATAGCTACATTATAAATGGATTCAATGGATTTCCCAAACTAATTGGTTTGTCATCTAATTGCCCTTTACAAAGTAGAGCTGACAGGACCAACAGTGGCCTCATCCTTTCATTCACTTTTTGGAAAACATTAGGAACTCAGGTCTGGGTGTAGCAGGTTAGACAATGCAGATTGATGAGGCAGAAAAGCCTGAAAAGACAGCCTTCTTCCCGAGACAGGACATCAGAGGCCTCTGTGTAGGATGTCTTTCATGGTAAAAGGCTTTCTCAGAGAATGCACAGCCCCTTGCTGCCCTACAGAAATAGCTCTGGTGGAACAAAAGTATCTTCAATTCAAGCAGTGGGAGAGCAGATTCTAACTGAAGGTGCAATCTTCAAAATCGCAGGATAGCCAACAGAAAAGCACTTCCTGAGTAATCTTCCCTGAGATTAGACCTTCTGCTCCACAACATTTTGGCTCTAGGTTCAGGGTATCCCCTCCGAAAGAATTCACTGCAGTGCCAGCCCCAGATCCAGATGTCAAGAGCTAAGGAGGGTCCTGTACAACAGACAAGTTTTCCTGCTTTGTTGAATATCCCCAACTGCCCAGCAGGAAAGCAGCATGTGCCACGAAACACCACCCTTTCAAGTAGAGAAATGTGGACACAGTCGTGGAATTCGTGGCAAAACTGAGGATTTAGGAGTGCATGTTTGGCAGCAGTCCTCTCTTCCCGAATGCACTAACCCAGGGAGCAGTGAGTGACCCAGCAGTTACTATGCCATTTCTCAGAACATTTTAAGAAATTCTGAAGGTGGTTCAACCTAAGTGTGCCAGATAACACATATTAGTAAGCAAAATCTGACAAGCAGGAGTGCCAGAATACCCTGAACAGAGTGGGGTTGAGCCTTAGCCCATCTGTATAAGCAGCAAATACACACTTGCAGATGTTAGGCTTGTCTGCCAACACCACAACTAAAGGACAATTGCCTACAAAGCTTCTGGAAAGGACTTAAATTATTTGTCATGGCCTTTCTGCTCGCTTGTCAAACACCTTTCTTATCTAAGTTAAATATCATTAACAACTCGTTTGTTTAGTGTTCAATTAAAAACAGAGGGGAATCAAACTAATCAGTTTAGGTTTGAATTGCATCCTTTTCCAGTCTGATTCACAGAAATTAAGCCTAGAAAACATCTCACAGATCTGCTTTATCCCTTTTGGAGATTTGTTTCTCTTACTGTGTGTCTTCTTAGTCCATCTGTTTCTGTGGTAGGCAAAAGTCAGCTCAGACAGGCTGAACACCACTTTGTTGTTGTTAGATTTCCAGCAGTGTACGAGATTGCTTAACATTAACATCCTCCAAATCTCAACATTCAATTACATTTAGAACAATTGATAGGAGATGTTTTTATTGATAGGTAGTTTAGCAATGCTTGACAGAGTTCCTCTAACATCAGATTTCACCAACAGTTCAAAATTTTCTTATATAAAGTGGCTGCCTCACCTAAGTTTTTAGGGCCTGTTTATAGGCCTGAGAAAAAGGTCTTTAAAATAAAAACGCTGATGCAACATTAACTACAGCAGGCGTCTCTAGATAACGTCTTTTGATAGCACCTAAAATGACTGGGTTTTAAGGATGTTGTTATAATGAGAAAGGAGGGTATTTAGAGCTGCAGGTGGCATTGTTTCCAATCTAAGAGCACAACTGGGTGCAGAAAATGATGCGGCTCTTACTTTCAAATAATAAATAAGACTGTGATATATGTTGCTCTGAAAGGCCATAGACAGAGAAACAGGTGGGAAGTATTGCTAACAGGGATAAGGGGTGAACAACTCACTTTCAAACCCAAAATCCAGATTCTATACCATGACCTTCAAAGGCTACATGGCATTGCACCAGATTTGCCCTGGGATGGTGCTAAATATCAGAAAATGTGCTACTCAAATGTTTGGTCCACAAAGGAAACTCTTTTCCCAGGGCTCCACATGTCTGCACCCCCATGCCAGAAGAAGAAGGTGCTCTCTACAGTCCCTTCCACATTTCCCTGTGGAGATGGGCATCCCAAAGTATAGCAGGATCAGGGATACCCAGCAGCAAAATGGATACACAAACTGGCAAAAGCTTTTTCTTTTATGCACATATGAAGGATTAAATTCTTGAATGGGAAGTACCAACCTAATGTAAAAAAAAAGAAAAGGGACAAATGATTTATAAGTACAGACATTTCCTTGCTTGGAGGAGGATCAGAGCAGAGCTCCCTCTCTACCAAGAGTGAGGGATAGTAGAAGCAGGAAAAAAGGAAGCAGGAGTCAATCTCAGTGCATGTGTCAGGCACCCTTTTAGGGATGCAGCGGTTTGTCAGGGTCTAGATAAGGATATGTGGATGGCAGGAGCTGAAATGACCAGCTGGGAACCCAGGATGAGTTTGTTAGCTAAGAAACCCCTTATTTCCTGAAAAAATCCCTCATTCCCTCTGTTCAAATCATTGTGTCACATTTGTAGCACCACCTTACAGTGCCAGTTTAGAGGGGCTGCTTTAGGGCCTTATCAAGCTCATCATTTATCAATGTTGCCTCTCAAACAAATCGATCTGACTAAAATCAAACACAAAAACAAACCGTACCACACATATTTTCCATGAATTTTTCAAGGCAGTCACCACTGTGGCAATGGTAATGACTCTTGTCCTTTTTCTTGTGAAAACCTGAAAGCCTGGAGATGATTTTAGACATTGCACGATAAGAAGAGAAATCTGAACTCTTTAAACTCACTGGTGGGAATTCAGCTCCAGCAATCACTCCACCACAACAACGTCTGTTGAAGAGCAGTTTAACCACTGTATCAATCTTAAAATATCAAACAGTATTGTAAAATGTAAAAAAAGTGTAATGGCATTACACTGAAAAAATATTACTTGAAAGGTTATGTTAGATTTCTTAAAACTTTCAACTGCTACATGAAAAGAAAACAAAAGTCTGAAATCACTGGTTTTTATAATAATTTTTGTTCTATGGGCTGTTTGCAAATAGTTCTTTCTAAAATTACAAACACAATATCCTACATCTGATCTTGCAAATAGGAATGTGATCTATTTCATTTAGACATTTCAACTTTAAGTCTAGCTGTCAATGCCAAAAAAAAAAAGAAAACATCTACACATTTTTTGTTTGGTTTTTTCTTTTAGCTTGCATCAAATTTATATATGCATGTAATATAAAAAATTACTATGAAGGTAAACCACCACATAATAAATATATCTGGGTTGAAGAACAAGCACCTGGGCACCTCTAATTCTAGTATTCATTAATATTCAAATGAATAAATGGTTTAAGAGCTTAATATTCTAACATTCTTTTATTCTTGCTTTCCGCGTGCGGTACAGCACAAAATGCTACCAGGCATTTCTGAGTTATCCACTGGTAAAGCACTAAACTGCCAGGCAGAAATTCATTTAAAAATCTAATCCCTCAGTGCCACCTAGCCCTGCCCCAGTGCCAGAGCTGTGGCAGAGCCCAAAGGCATCACTGCTGTGAGGAGCTGGGCAGGACTCAGAGCAAGGCCCTCCCTCCAGTGAGGCTAAAACATCAACCACCGCACTGGAATTCCCACTTGTTGCTTCGCCACAGAAGCCAAAGTTTTGGGGTTGGGTTTTTTTTTTTTCCCTGTTCTAATTAACATTGCAAATCAGCACAGAAAGAATTTGCCAGATCTCATCTGTCAAAACACTTATGGATATCGTGTGAAATATGTGTTTCTACACTTCATATTAAATGCAAAAAGTGTGCTGGGGGAGACCTGAAGAGCAGTTAGCTTGAGAATTCTGACTCAAAAGATGAGCTCACCATTCTGTTCTTTATGAAATTGGTTAAGAAGAGCATTTCCACAAAAGCCAAGATTTGTTCCTTACTCAAGAAGCCTAAATCCTTGTCCTGTTTGGAAGCTGCTCATGATCACACACCATATATCCAGTTTCTGTCCAGATACAGGGATATATTGGAAAAGGTGAAACCAAAAATTATTGTTATTGTTCTCCCTTTTTCTCTTTTATCTACCAAAGGACAAATTCTGCCTTGTGAGTCTCAGGGGAAGTAGAGCATTATCAGTGGAGGTAAAGGAGGGTACAGAGGCAACATTAATCAAACAGAACCAGTGAGTAACTAACTGTGCTGCTGGAAGGAACTCTGACATGTTGAATAAACACTGTACCACAGATCCCTTCATTAATACAATTGCTTTCCTTTATTGCTTTTCTAAGCATTTTTTAATTTTGATTTATATTATGTGATAGAAGCCTGAAGACATTAGTCTTGACCACCACTCCTTTCCAGCACACTTTTAAAATGTGTTTTGTGTTAATCATAACAAGGAAATCAAGGCTTTTCTCCTGGCTTCGCTTCTAGTTTTTGGGATTTATGAAGGTTGATTGTATAGCTTTTCCTTGAAAGGGCAAGAGTGATGAATCTGTAACAGAGATTTCTTTTCTAGCTCCATTGGAGGCTGAGGATGGCAACAAATATTACAAACAGTTTGTACAACCTGCACTTTCCCTGCCAGTTAGTCTGCAGCCTCTTCTTTTCTACATTGCTCCTCAGCAGTAAAAAAACACTGAGATGAAATTTTGCAGTGAAAAATTGTACTACAAATCCTACAGAAAGAATAAACCACGCTCTGGGAACTCAGCCCATGGGGGGAGGCGTAGCCATCCATTACCTACCCTACTGCATCAGAGGGGATACTTTTTATTAAGGTTTTATGAGGTGAGTTTTGGCAATGTCCTTGGGATCACTGACTTGCTGCCAGGCAGCAGAAACAGAAGCACAAACCATGAGAGAAGCTGCAATGCTGGGATTTGCAACGCAAGGGGGGCCTCTACATCACTGACAGCATGTACTTATTTGGGTGCTACATATTTCAGGGAAGAAAGATGGGTATTGCTTAAAATGTGCTTGTAAACATGATGCTGTGTGCTGGACCTCTAGGTACAATACATGGCCACATAAATCTTACTCAGTGTGAAAACATTTGTATTGAATACTGGCTATATATAAACTTTAAATACTCCAGCACTTTAAGAAAAATCTATATTTTATGGATTAAAATATGCATAAGTTTAAATTTATCTGTGCATTTCTTCTTTGGAAACTGTTCCTTGAGAATAACATTAATATTTATTACATTTTCCATGTCTGAGCAATTATATGGGCATAAATTCTTCAAGAGCTGATTCTGCAGGACCTGAGTGGTTACATGGGGCTCTGTTTATGTCAGTGGGATTGCAGGTAGGGATCTGTGCTTTAAGACAGCCCATTCCTCTAAATTCCTCTATGGGCTTTGTTTGCATGGCTCTGACATGCTTTGATACCTTTGAGCCTTTATTTTCATTTTCTACAAGAAAATACAGATCTTTAAACCAGAACTGAATGAGCACATTGAATTATCAGGTTAGCTGGCATCCTTGATTTCTTCACTGGGAGTCCAAGGAAGGAAGCTTTCCATCTAGAGCACACTGTCAATTGCTAACTACTTGATTGTTTTCCTGAACTACAATTAAAATTTCTACTTGCAGCAAATCTATAATGCAAAAGACATTGAAACGCAATTACAAATAAGATAAAGGCCGAAAAATCATGGATCCATGCTGTCTGCATCGCTGAGAGAAACAGCAAATCAAATTACACCGAATGGAAAAGTAAATGATGAATCTACTAAATGAGAATGATCCTTCACAAGATGAACAAATTAACTTCACGGTTCCGTTTCCGTGTACTTCCTACACAACCAAAAACCCCTCTCTCCTTCTGGCTCCAGGAGAGTGTACCTTCAGCTGGCAGAGACAGAATGCTAGCCACTCAGAAAGGTGACTTTTTTGGACAAATGAGGAAACTTTAATGAATTCCCCACTCTGCAGACGGCTGTAGTATATGTTAGAGCACCTGCTGCAACTCACTTCATATCACATTGCAGTTATGAAAAATAGTTTGCTATTTTGGAACCCTCTGGCAGCCAGAGTGAATCACTGAGGGCCCAAAGCTCATTTATCTTTTGTCAGAACTGAAGCCAAATGAACGCCATCTTGCCCAGCAGCTGAAGAATGGGGGAAAAAACACTCTGCAAGTAAAAATAACCAGAAGAGCTTGCAAGAGTTGCAAAGGCAAGTGACTTCTGGCAGGTAATAAAAAGCTTTTCACAACTCACTCAAGCCTTTTAGACCACAGTGTTTCATGCAAGGTCCTGAGGAAAGCAACTGGGAGGGGGCAAAGCAGGGCGGGGCAGGGAGGAGAGCGCAGAGGGACATGGTGGGGAAGAGGGAGGACAGGGAGGAGAGGAGGAGCAGAAGGACAGGCTGAGCCACACTCGTGCTGTCAGGACTGGGTGACCTGCTGGCTGCTCACAGACAAACAAGGTTAGGATTTTGGATCCAGGTCTCTCATGGATGTAAGGCAAGGACCGCCCTGACGGACACTCTACACTTCCAAAGCAGCAAAGGCAAAGCTGCTTGGCAAAGCCTGTGAAAGCTGTGGGACAGGTGGAAGAGCTGGGTACTATACATTACAAATACAGGAAATAGCTGCTCTTTCAATATTTTTAACCAACAGACACATTATCTGTGCCACTCCCACAGATCCACACTGCTTTGGCTCCCCACAACTCTGCTGAAACCAATACTTTCACCATTCGGGGGCTGACTCCCTCCTGGATTTTATGTAGTCTTAATAGCTCACAAAAAGCAGAGTGAAAAGGTGATAAACTCACCACGTGCATCACACTTGTTCATGTGGGATCCTTCTCCATATATTTCCATTTCGAACATTTCAGTGAATAACTGACAGGATTACTTTATTCATTGTATCTACTGAATGGAGGCAATGTTACCTGCATTTGCCCCTGGCAGATCTCTGTGGTCACTGACACAAAGCAAAAACAGCCCCTCTAAAGTCCTGAAGCCCACCAACCTGTTGGTTTGTTTTCCTCAGCAAAACACAGGAATAACACAGGCAGAGGTAGGAAGAGAGTTTGAAACCTAAAAGGTTTTGTCACAAAAGCCCTTTTCCTTTTCCAGCTTTGCTTGCTGGTCTAATAAAAGACAGGCTTTCTGCAAACCTTGCATTTTTAAAGTACGCAACAATCAGATAATCTGAGTGTGAGGAGTATCTCAATAGATCAGGGCACAATATCATTCCCTTTCCTCTTCCCCTTATGTCTGGTAAGGTACATGCTCTTTCTTTATGAATAGGAACATGTTTTGGTTGTATGTTCAAGCTTTAAAAGCAAATATTTTGTTCTGTGGCCATGAAGGATATACAGGAATCCTTGCAACAACTGTAAGAGCAATTTTAAGGCAACCTATTTCAGGGCAAAAAGTAAAGCCAGGCATTAGCCCTGTTTAACATGTGTGTGAATGTCACACAGGGCTCATGTTTCTATAAGAACACTTTCCTCTCATGCTTCCTAATTATCTTTTTCAGCTATTAAAGACACTATTCAGGTATTATTAGACACATACTAATAGATGAAAATCACAAAATATGGAGTGATCCACAGAAGGCAGTTACACTTTCAAGTTCAGTAAAATCTGAACGCAGTTGTACTTTTCCCCTTTTATTTTCCCCAGCTGGGGCCACAAAGATCACCCTTGGAGTCTACAACACAAAGACCATTAAAATAAATCATTGCTCTTCGTGTTCTGTGGAATTGAGTGTGCCTCTGTAACAGCACCTTCAGCACCTAACAGATGCCCTGATACTGATGTTTACTTCATATACAAACTAAAACATATGGAACAATACAGGGAATCAAAGAAAGACAGGTCCATGCTTTTAGGTAGAAAGACTTTGAACCAAGATGTCACCAAATTATTGAATTTATTTTGTTTGCTGATTTTTTTGAACTTGTTCTTTCTCTAGCTTACAAATAACCACTGACTTCCAGCCAATGAGGCTTGTCTTGATTTCCCTGGGAGCCAGATCAGGGCTTTTAATTAGCTTTGATTCGTTGACATTTTGATAATATGATCTTAAACACTTCTTGTACTGAACTTCAACTGGAAAGCTGAAGAGTTTTAAATAATTCTCATAAATCCAATTCCTTTACTTGCATCAGTTTAAATACTGCACAGACTGTTCACAAACCGAAAAAGAGTTTCAGAAGAACAACAGGAAAGCAGGAAATGAGCAGCATCATTTACAAATAAAACAATTAAAGAACCTCCCTCTTAATGACCTGAGAAAATCAACATGGAATTCTTACACAACAGTGTCATCGCTCATGACACTTTGAATCACTTCTTTAAAAATCTATTTTATAAAAAATCATAATCTATAAAGAACAGAAATCTGCCATTATAGCCCCCAAATCTTTGAGCTGCATGTCAGCAATGACATTTGAACAGTGAAATCTTCTACCCTGGGTTTAACTTCAAATTCAAATTACAGGAAAGGATCTTCCCCTCCATACACAGCTAAGCAGCACTAAGTTGATAACTCAGTTCCTAAGGTGGGTTCCAACACGTTCAAGTATTCTGCTCCTACCCAGATTCCCTCTCCTACGTCAAAGGTGAATGGAGTTACAAAATACGCAGATTACATGAAATTAGTCAGGTTAATCATGACAGGAAGAGTATGAAGCTCTTAAGAGGGAGCCTGGTGAGCAAGCAACATTGTCAAACGTGAGATCCAAATGCAATTAAATGCCAAATACTCTACACTGGAAGGAATAATCTGAATCTCAGCATCTTACAGGCTCTGCATTACATCATGACAGACATGCACATCATTGCAGACAACTGAATGAAGAAACAATCCCAAACAAAAGATGATAAAAACCCTAAGATGCAAAATACATTATACAGAAAATAAATTAGGAAAGTAATTTTGATTCCATATATGTAATTCAGAAATCTAATCTCCTTTATTGGATTGGGCTTTTTTGACTTTGAAAAGAAGTAGAAAAACATGATGGAGTGCTTTATGAGTGGCAAACACTAAGAATGATCAGAAGCCTTGAAAAAATCCTCCCCATATATGGAGCTGAAAGAGTCGGGGGTTTAATCCTCAGACAACCTAAATGCAGTGAGACGTGACTATTTTGACAATAGTAAACAGAAATCTGGTGAGAAGACTTCTGGTTAGAAATATATTTCTCCAAAACAGTTAGAGAAGAATAATTCTCTTTTTCATTTACAATTAGGTTGTTCATTTTATTTCTAGAAGGCGATGGCCAAGAACTTCAGAAAATTCCAACAAGCTGAGATACAATGCTGGAAAAAAAATTCTGAGGTAAGGGATATTCAGAAATATATTCACCTGGCCTAAGACAGCCTTGAGCCAGGGTGAGCAGAGAGCAGCTTCACTGACAGACAGTCACACACAGTGCTAAAGCAGTCACAGCATTACTGCTACACACAAAGTTTTACTCATCCTACGTCACTCATTTCATGGACTACAATCTCCATTTCTGTCTCTGCCACAAGTTTCTTTCATCACCCTCCTGCTCCTGCCCTTCAAGCTTTTCTTGTAGCAAAATAAAAATAATCTTAATACTTTAAAGAGGAAAGCTGCAAGAATAATGCCTGCCACTTTGCCACACACAATGCTTTGGGAAAGTTTTCAATTAAGAGCATAAAAGAACAAGTGCACCATGCAGGAAACTAAGAACACATAATGACATCAACGTGACTGCAAGTGTCGGGAGGCATCTCAGAGCCTGAGACTTCCTTCAGTTGCAGTACTCCATGCCAAGAGCAGACCAGTCAAGAGACTTGCCAGGTGAATTGAATACTGACAGGAACAGTCTTTAAAACGTTTGTCATGGACCCAGCCTATGCTTTTCTGCTTCAACACTTCAGATGTAACAATCCATCTGCCCCCGTCCTTCCCCAATCACTTCTTTAACTGGAATTGCAGTTCCAGTCTAAAGCTGGTGTGGCCAATGGGCTCAGTTTGTAAGGCACGAGGAATTCTCTTCCAGTTACCAGGTTGAGGATTTCAAGCAGAAAACACCTCATCTTCAGACAGAAAATATTACTGATTTGGATAGAGCCTTTTAGATTCCTGATGGTTCTCATTAATTTTGGCATGGGCCATGGTTGGGCTCACACCAGTAATTTCAGGAGCTGCCTGTTCAGCTACAGGAAAAGAGGTTTGGGGGCAAAAGGGGCAAAGGGCACCCTTGGAAATCAAGGGTAAAGCAGCAAACCTTACCCAGAGGGGCTACGCTGGGGAGGACAGGGTGTGCAAGACACACACACCTCAGTCTTCTGTTCCACAGGAGAAGAGCTCTCTGTTAACAGCAGGGATTTACAGGAGAGCTTGACATTGGCCCTTTACTGCCAAGTGCCCTTCCTTAAACAAAGGTCCCTCTCTTTGGGAATAGATAACATCCCATTTGACAAACAAACCCTATTTTATATATACATCATACTGTACTCCCCACACTACTTAAAGCTTTTTAGCTCAAATTAATTTCTGTTCTTTAGCAGTGTTATTCAGGTGCTGCTGCTTGTTTTCATTTCACTTTTTTACATGGAGAAAAAGACTCTGCTTTCCCCTCCTATTCTGAAGCCATTTCACCACTCATCATTTTACAAAAAGAGAATGGGATATGTCACTTGAAATTTTCTCTTGAAAATGTTTATTCATTGAAGGAGCAGTGCTTCTCCCCCTTCTTTAGAGCCTACAATATAAAATTAATCTAGGAAAATCAGGCATGTCAAAGCAGATCTCCCTATAAACACACTGCAAAAAGTTAAATGATACCACGGCTCTGGCAGAGCCCAAGCCAATTACAGCAGAAATGAGACTAGACCAGTACTTACCCTGAACTTGGAACCCAATTCAAGGGAGTACCATAGCTACGGTGCATGGAATTCTGTGAACTGTGTTCTGCTCTTTCTCCTGCCAGAGAGGAAAAATCTACTGTGTTACTCGAATACTGAAATTCTTTCATATGCAAATATGTCAGGCAACAGCATAGCCTCCAGGGCACTGGCAAAACCTGAGAGCACTAGGCTCCAGCTCATTAAAGGTATGTTCTGATCAGGACAACACTCTAAAGGGATTCAAGTTGTATCCACTCTCTTCCTTCCCATAAAGTACAGGACATCTAGACTTTCACAAAATTCCTCACCAGTTCTAGTTTCCTCATCAGGAAATACAAATGCAATGGATGGGTCAAAACCCAGAGAGCTTTCCTAGGAATGTATCGAGTTCAAAGGCATGCTAATCAGAAAGGGTTTCTTAGGTCCACAGCGGATTTCCAGGTCAACGTGAAAGGCATTCTTCCATCTCCCTGGTCTCCAGCAGCCTGGCATCCCCTGCAGAATGGGATGGGAGGGACTGATCTGACACAGGCACTGGGCTTTTCCCCACCCTCTGAGCACAGCACGGTAGGATTATTCCCCTCTCAGAGACACCAAGGGACACTTCCAAATCTGCCACCATCGTGGCTGAACACATTTCCTACCCAGCTCTAACCACCTGCCGTGGCCAGTCTCCTTCTGCCAACGCAAAGGTTGTGCTGTGTCATACTCCTGACATAGCACACAAAATAACACTTGGGTAAGAACACCCTTCAGACAAGGACAGGCTGCTTTTGCCCTCCAACATGAGACTGGCCCTATTTTTCAGTGGGATGCTCAAAACATTCCAGAGACAATGGACAAATTTTTAAACCAACATGATGTGAAATAAAAACAACAAAGCAACCCATAGAACCCCACGCATTTAAAGGTAGGAGGAATGAGGTATGTTTGCCCTGGAGCACACAGGCAGTGAGGGAGCCAGGAGAGAAGGGCTCTGCATCTCCACTTCTGACAGAAAGAAGCACCTCCTTTTTCTTACACATGCTTATCATAAAAATTTGCTGCTACCTGTGTGGGTAGAGAGCCTGTTGTATGTTGTTTAAATGATCTGGCTCACACTTCTGCAGAAAAGTCTTCTCAAATAGCTTTAACTACTAAACATCTGCTGGAGGTGTTTCTTATGCCAAAAAAATGTCACATCAAGAAGGTCACTCACATTGTGCTAACACCTTAATAAGTCATTCTCTCTTTGTTTGGCTTGATGCTCTAATATTTAGAGACATTTGAAATTTTCTACACTACTAGCAAGCAGCTTGTTCCGAATTATAGAGTGAAGGTTACATTGAAAGTGTCCTTTTCCTTTCAGATGAAGTTTGTGTGCAGTACTCCAAAGCAATCTAAGAAGCTCCGTCCTCATTAATCTAACTTTTGAGTCTGAAAGTACAGTATCAAAAGGCTTTGCTCCCCTGCCTGTGCTGCATAATTTCTCTCTCTCTCTGCTCTCCTCCTCCCCATTTTACCTTTGTAGCCATAACAGATGGTTTTTTATGTTTCTGTGTTGGGCAACAACCTGAACTATGCACAATGAGATACAAAAGAGAAAGTTGTCTGTACTTAAAATTTCAACTCTTTTGTAAATCCTTCTTGTCTGTTCTTCGCCACTTTATGTTGCTCACCAACAGAAGAACAACAAAGATCACTAAGCACAGGACTGTGAAACTTGCACGCTGTTTCCATATCAAAATTGAATCCCTACTTACAGGAATTACTCACTATTTAGAAAATGCAAATGATCTGTCACACAGAGAAAGTAATTTGGCTCTCCATGTTGTAAACGTGGCTGTGTTTACAGACTGACTTTGAAATCCAGCTCTGGGGACTGCACTGGGTTTTTGACGAGGTATTTTAAGAAGGGTATGAGTCAGTACACCAGAGAAATAAGAATCAGAGAGCAAGACAGATCTCTTTCTCGTAAGGCGGTGGACAGCAACACTGCACATTCATCCAGCTTTGTGGATAAAAGGAGCAGAATTTAGCTAATCCTCACACACTGAAGCAGTGCTATTACAATTGCTCAGTCAGCCATTCTGGGGTGAATCTGGATCATTTGGGTTTTAAGACTATTATGATGGCTTTACATTTCACTGAGCAGACTATTACACATATAATTCAGAAAGACAGTGAATACTTAAATATGAATTCCAAGTTCACTGTGCAGAAGCAAACAGTGGACAGTTCAGACCACTGGGGATATCATCCCTTACCAAGTATCGGAACAAAAGTAAGTATTTCTGGTAAAATGTATACAGCATTTTCACACGCTTCGGGAGGAACGATACCCACACGCTTCTGGAAAGAATAAATAGTCTTTACACCACTTGTTTTGTGCCCTCCAACTCCCCTATCCTACATTTTAAAAAAAAAGAAAAGTAAGAATTTTCTGACCTTTTATCTATCTGAAATTTAATTTCTGTATTTTACTGCACTACCCTAATACACTCATTCTTTTGCTCACCATTTCTTTATCCCTTCAAACTGAACCAGTGGATTACTGCAATTTGTATTTCACTGCTTTAGAAATACAAATTTTTCATTTGCTTTTATTGTTAGAGCACAACATCAGAAAAGCAAAAGACTAATTACTGAAGAGAAAGAAAACTTCTTAAGATACACCTGTATCTTAGACCTTTTAAGCAAAATACTGAACTCCTTATAAATGCAATCAGAGTAAGGCACAGAATAGAATAGCCTTATATTTATTTTGATCCCAAGCACTGCTTCTTGCCATCATTGCAAAACTGCCTCTGTCCAACTTACAAGCTATTTTTACAATTGGACAGCTACATTTGTGTCTTCCTGAAAATTCCCTTTTGAATAGTTGCTTTGCCTCCCTCAGCATTTGGCCTTGAATCCGAACAGAACAGGGTGGAAGGAGGCAGGAGGAGTTCCTTCAGCAGAGATTACTGATCACAAGGCAACTGCGCCCTGTCCAAAGGCCCACAGTGTCACAGTGTCCTGCCTCCAACAGAGAGCCAAAGCAGGTCCCCAGGGCAGAGCAGAAATGCAGAACAGGCAGAAATGCTGCTTCTCTGGAGCCCTCTGACTGCAGCTGAGTCCCCAGGCATTTGCAGCTCAGCAGTTTCCTGAGCTGGAGCAGTTTCTGTGTGTTTAACATCCTTCCAAGGATTTCTCTTCCACAGACTTGTACAGGCTCCTCTACAGCAGCTCTGCTGGAGTTACAGACAGGAGTTTCGCAAAGAAATACAAAGCAATTTTCAAGCTACAAATCTGTGGAAAGAGGGGGTGCATGGCCTAAAGAGTACATGAGCAGCCTATAGCCTCTTCCAGATGAAATTTTTAGAGTCCATGCCATGCATCAGAAGTGAAAGCAGAATTTTACCCTGTAATCTGTAGGATCTGAGTGATCACCACTGACACTTGAACAGGTAAATTGTGAGGGATCAATACTGTATGTAGTACGGAAGACATACAGGGAAAGAGGTAAAGCTGCCATCTCCTGTGGCCAGGGAAAAAAGTCCCAGAGAAGTTTGAAGTTTTCAGACCTGACCAAAGTACCCTGACACACACACAGAGTCACAGCCTGGCAGAGGGTCATCCCCCGGGGAAAAAGGCATTCAGGCAAGAGTGGACAAACCAGTAAGTGACCCTCCAGGTTGCCACAGCAGTGGCATTCTGAATGCTTGCAAAACATCTGCATTTGAACCTTTAACAAGGCTGCTTTCTGCCCACATCCCAGGTTACTTAACTAACATGCACAACGCTAAAATCATGAGCAGACTAGAAATCTCCCCTTCAAACCACGTGCTCAGCCTGCTGAACTCCACCAGTGGTAGCATGGTTGTGTCCATGGAAAGGGAAGCAGCTTGAAACTCCATAAGCAGTTCCATGTATAGGATAGCAATTATCCCTACCCACTTTTAAATGTCCAAAGCATTAGTCCGGATTTTCTGCTTTTATGAGACACGGATGAAGTTTAAATGATACAATTCAAAAGGTTTGTTTTTTACATCTATCTGCAAAATCTGACCTCCTTTAATGGTTCTCAATAATATTGCTTCATTTCCTATATGTTAAAACCTTTTGTATTTCAAAATTGATACATTCTTTAAAACTGCTTCTTTAAAGATTAATCATTATTGGCAGTAAATACCAGGGCATTTTCCAGAGTCTTTCCGGGCTGTCAGTCACCAAAAAAAAAAAAAAAAAAATTATTAAGATGTGCGTAGGGATCGCACAGGATACAGGTTCTGCATGAGACCACAGAGACTGTACTCTCTCATGGTAACAGCACCACAGGGCCACACACTGCTCTAGAAGACATGTATCAATGTGATGTCTAAATTAATCTGCCCTTTATGCCAAACTCCTATTGACATTGAAGAGTTCTGCATACACAGGAAGAGCAGATAGAATATAATGCAAAAATAAAGTGGCAGCATCAACTGAAGTTCCTTGTTCTCCTGAGTTTGTCAAGGCTTTGTTACTTGGCAGCTTTTCATACAATATTTATTATGGCTGCAATTTTTCCACATTAACATGTTTTAATCTGGGAAAAATGTCACATTTTTCTATTTTAAATATACGAAGTCTGACATTTTTTGTGAGCTCGTCTTTAGTAGATCGCTTTTTGTTCTAACCTCGGAGGAGTGGAGAAAAGATGCTTCTCCTATCTCCTTACGTCTTTTTCCTTTGAAGTTTATACATTGCCTGTGTTTTGGGTTTGTGTGGTATACAGATTCTCACAATAGAGTGGAAGTCACTGATAGCGTTCAGGCCTTAAGCTATTATCGCTCAAACTACAAGTGGATAGAAAACCTCTTTGCTAATATCAAAGACAGACCAAGTCATGTATCAAAGAAATGGGTCAGAGCTGACTCCTTGGGCAGCCTAGATTCTCTCTGGTGGATCAGCATTTCAAATTAGCAGGTGCACATGTGCACAGTGTACAACAAACTGGATGATCTACTGCCTGATAGCTCAAAACATTAGCATTCACTCAGATGGTTCTTTATCACTGACTCCACCACAGATGATCTACGTTGCAAGCAGCACAGGAAAAAAAATCTAAACATGTCATAAGAATTCTTTTAGAACTCACCAAAAGGCAGTTTCTCTGAGCTAGTTTTTTTTTCTAATAGTCAACTCATACAAGCTGAAATTTGTATCTGCTCATCTAGAGTTCATGCCATGCATCAGAAGTGAAAGCATAATTTTCATCCTTCTACATGAACTGAATTGTTGTTATCCAGTTTTCCAGATGTGAAAATCTGTCATCTCTGTCAATGTCTGTGTATCTAAATTTGTATTTCAGCTGTCTGGCTTACAGGTCTGAAACCACGCTGTGCAACTAAAAGGAAAAGGTATTTCTTTCCCTCCTACAAGGAACGTCCCATTGTTACGATCCAATTTTCCTTTCAGATTTTGTCACTGTTATTTTTTAATTAGATGTGCAATGCATTTAATATATTTCAGAGCCTTGAATTCCTTACTTAATCTGTATTCCTGAAGTTCAGAAATACCAGTTTACCATTTAAATCTCTGTGGAGATCATTCATGAGATAATTTTTTCTCTGTGTAGACAGACTAGTTACCCAAATCATGTAGTGTCTTTTAAAGGTAACATTTACATTCACAAATATTCCGTGTAAGAGTCTTGTTCTGAATAAACAGATAATATTGCAAAATAAATATGGCTAGTCCTGATTTCACAGTCTTTAGAGTGAAAGATTTTTAACCTACATTTAATGTCTTGAGGAATCGATAAGACAGCACTATTTCACCATTAGTAGATCAGATTCAACAGCATATTTGCTGTTTTCAGCATCATTTCCCCTTCAAACACTGTTTAATCCCAGTGTAAACTCATTCACTGAGCTGCTTATACATGGTACTTAGAAAGCAAATTCAACTTACTGAGCATTTTTGGAGGTGCAGAACTATCCCAAGGCTCACCTCGGGAGGAGAACCAAAGCGATGCTTTGCCTGTCTCACGGACAGCACACAGCCCTGACAGAGCACAGATTGCCTCACGGGAGAATGCCTGAGGACTTCCCTCCACACACCATAACAGAGCTCCAGATCCTGATTCTGTGACAGGCCAAGCCACTTCATGGAGCTCACCTCTCCCTGCTAGAGCCCATGGCCTTTTCCAAAGCCTTGTGTCAGCAGCTGCATGCAAAACAGCTGAGAGACATCATTAAAAATACATGGAAGTCTCTGTGCTGCTGGCATGCTGAGAAATAGTCAACAATTCTGGTAGGACAAGCTCTGCCTCACGTTCAGCTGTCAGCCCCACCGAACAGGGGCTGGGCATTATGGGCACTCTCACTGTTTGGGCACCCCCACTTCCCCCATATTTCCTGTCCCCATGAAGCTCAGTGTCAGCCTCCAGCTGGCAGAATTGGCAATATTCACCGCTGAGAGTCTCTGCCACAGCACAATAACACAAACAAGAAGAGGTTCAGGGACATGTTAATTCCAGTTCCTGGTAAGAGATTATATTTCAAAACCAAGAGCTGATTTTGAGCATTATATATCTTCAGCAGGAAGGATGAGGATAGGTGGAAATTGTCATTACTGGGAGGTTTATATCTGGAGAATTTACGAGCTACCTTTGAATCGCTGCTAAAGAAATTTTAAATGAAGAAATGTTAAATTTGTAATTATATGAAATCTCAGTTACCCACATTCTAGCACATCTAAAGCTCTTGGACCATTCCCTGTTGTCTCTTCAGAAAAATGTGCAAATGGTGCTGCCTAGAATTGTAGCAGATGATATTTGAACACATACCTGAGGCCTCCTCCCCCATCCTGTGGCCACCATTTTACAAAGACCTACGTGATGATGAAAATAAAGTATGAAGGTACAGAACAGAGCAGCATGGAGTCTAAAATTAAATCCTACACTGCACAAGGAATTCGTTTGTCTTCTGCACCAGACCACCAGAGTGCAAATCAGACCTATTGCACAAGTACTGGAGTCAGCAGTTGTGGAAACTGCAGTGCCACTTGACACACAATTTTCATCTAATACATTATAAATGTTATAAATATTTTACTTTATAGGCAACACAAGGCAGCAAATACATTACCAACTTGACTGTTACAGGATTTTGCTACAATTCACGAGGCAAAAAAATGTTGATTTTTTTAAGGAATGCCACTGATTTTTGTTATCCTGCTGTCACAGTTACCCCAGCTTCTATTCCAGCAGCCCCTTCTGCTAAAGCAGAGGGCACTACGTGGCTTTTTCCAAACCTTCTTATGTCAAGCATGTAAAGGAGTCATGCAGATCCTTGTGCTACTAAAGAAGGATCAGAATTGTGTTGATCAGGAAGGAATTGGAGGAATCTTTCCTTTTTCAGACCACCTTTCTTTGACCTTAGCTACTCCCCTCAGTAATGTTTTTGTCCCAGAAATACGCAAGTTGACTTTCTTCTAGTGCCAGGCACTCCTTTATTCTATTTATTTTTTTTTTCACGCATTCTCTACATAATCAGGTCCAGTGGAAGTAATTTCCCCAGTTAGGCAGTTCATCTGGGATGAGAGAAGTCATTTCTCCAGTTAGGCTGTTCCCTATTTCATACATACACATTTGCTAGGGCATGATTTGAAAAGGTGTCCAAGCGCCAGTACTGGTGAATGGCTCCAAAGAGGACTAGCTTCCAAAGGAGCACCCCCATTGCATTTGTGCTGCCCAGGAGCTGGCATGCACTAACTCCTCTGATACCCTGTGCCTGTGAAGGGCACAGGCAGGGGCACCCATGGGCCTGTGGCAGGGGAACAGGGCATCCACAATGCTCCTGGCACGGGGGAAGCACAACTGCAGGGAAAAGCCTCCACTGCTCTGCAAACACCACCTTACCTTTATCTGTACAGACTTGCTCTGGGTCAGTAACTCACTGAATTCTTCTCTGGCAAGAGAGGAAACAGAAGATAAGGACATGAGCTCTCTTTATGCCTCACTAACTCCATCATATGCCTGGAAACTACAGAATCTTGGGACTGAACGCAGGCTCTGCATTGGAACAGTGCAAAAATAAGGACTTATGGCTAAGGGATAAGGCCGATAAACTCTAGGAGAGTCTGTCTCTTCACCATCCAGGATATGAGATAATCCCAACCCTCCTGGAATGCACTCAAGAGTAGATTCAGTCACACCATCAGATGCCTCACACATACAATTTTAAATAAATGCACAAACAGATGAAATCTGACTGTAACAAGCTACATATATTCAGATATCACATAAATATCAGCTGTTATTTTCTTATAAATGCAATTGCCAACATGTAATAAATAAAAGAACAAACCAACACCCTACCCTGCCAGGCAAGAAGGAGCCAAGACAAGAACTCATCACTACAGTTTTATCCTGCTGCCACTGATGAGCTTCACTCAAAATTTGCCAGGCATAAGCTTCAGGTTTAAAGTAACAGTGACTGCGAGCTAGAATTAAAAGCAAAGCCAAGAACCCTTCATTCCTGCGAAGTAACTGCACTGAGTTTGAAGTACTCAAATGGGCAGACTTTGGGGGTCTTTTTTTAATATATTTTCCACTTTCAGTCTAAAAATGAAAGAAGTTTGTTTGGGTTTGTTTTTTTTAACTTTGGCTACATCTGTTTTTCAGTTTTTCTGCTCTCATGGTTACATATACACAATAAAATATTCTCCTCGTGTTCCCTGACAAGAAAAAACATGGAATCACTCATAGTGTCATTTCTTGGTCAAGTACCTAGTTGGAAACCCAGATCCTGGCTCCAAAACGTCACTGCAATTGGGAACAACCCCTAGAAAGAAGTCCCAGATGTCAAGCTAACTTCGCTGCTACTTGGAGGATTGGCAGAAGTTGGAGCTGCCCTGTGATTCTCCCTTCTGCAAACAGAAAGAAGGGCTCGAGCAGGGGGAAGTCTGTAAAACCACTTGTTGAGCTGTTGATTTTGATTTTTTTAAGAAACAGAGTTCTTAGCTATCAGTGGCTGATCACTTGAAGGAAGTATGCAGTTGTTTTGATTGATGATTGAATTTTAAATATTTATGACGGATGAAGTGTGTATCTGGAAATGATTGGGGGCACTGCTGTTTGTCGTGTGCTTCTCACCAGGACTCTACTGAAAATGAGATAATGTCACTGGGTTTAATTCCAGAATAAAATATTATAAGAACTTGTACAGACAGAAATACTGTGTGTGTGTGAAATCTAAGCAGTTAAAAGCTGATTCAAGACTATTTTCAGAATATTTTGAATTTTTTTTTTCCTTAAAATCAGTTTTCTGATGACTTTGTATTTGATGTACTCTTGAATCACAACTTTTCAAATGCTTGTTAGCATTCAGTAGGAATTTGCACCACCTGTGTTCCACCTGAACTGTTTAAAGCATGGATAAACAAAAAGCTGGCTGGTATCGGGAACCACTATGGTACCTGAAGAGAAATGACAGCCAGATATCTCAGATTAAATTGTTAAATCTGGTTATTGCCCACCCAGATGGATCCCACTATGGCTTTAGATTTCCCGAGGCTACAGGGGCTGGCAGAGAATTCAGGCAGACGAACCCAAGATGGCAAAAGGAGAGCTTTATTTACAAGAAACCTCTTTATATATCCATTAATATTGGTCAGCAACTATTGGTCAGCAGAGAATCCACCTCCTAAAACCATTGGTCACAGCCAAATAACACCTAATATCAAACAAAGAGATTAAGAAAGTAAAGGAATGCAGCTTATCTCTATTCTCTCTGAGAAAGAACAGAAAGCTTCCTAAAACAGTGCAACTACATCCCACAGCTTTGGACCTTGCTAGAGGGCAGAGCTTGGGGGTCTGGAATTTTCAGTCTTCCTCAGCAAGGAGGACAGGGGAGGGGAAGATTCCAAGCAGACCAACTGCACATTCTTCCTCTCTATTTCCTTTTCCCCCAAAGCAGAGGGGCAGCAGAGGTACAAACAATCTCCTCATCTCTCCTGTTGAGCTGCCATAAGGAAGAACATCCACTCAAATTCTTTAATCTTCCATGCAGCATTTTGGAGAATTTTAGACTGCCCCAATGTGAGGGGTTTTTTAGAACAGTGATAGATTGAAGGAGATCCCCAGGGAAGATCCACCACCTGGAAGATCTGGGCATGGGAAGAGGTCACAGCTTCCCATGGCACCATCCTGTAAAATGAGATAAGCCCTGACACTTAATGCAGTTCAGAGCTCAGCTCGTGCCTCCTGCTGGCAGAGCATAACTCTGGCTCTGAACACCACCAGAGAAACTGGAAAAACAAACAAACAGACCCCAAAACCTAAGTTATACTGTTGGAGCCACAGATCTTAAAAGTCTGATTAGATTGATGAATAGCTGAGAGGAAAAAATAGCGAAGAACTGTCTACAAAAAGTATAAAATTCATAAAATATATATAAAATATCTGTACCACATATTTCTATTTTACTTCTTTTGGAAAAATCCTTCAAATGCCAAAGAATTTCACAGAAAATTCTATATATAATCCATACACATTTACCTCTAGTATAATATGAGGACTTTTTTTAAATGAAAACATATAGGAGCCCAGGATTTTTCACAATCCTTTGTGTTTTGTTAAATACTTATGAAGTAATCTGAAGAACTAGTCTGTAGCTTTCTGCAGCAATGTTTTCACATAAAATGAGCACATTTTGATTCAGTCTCTTAAGACTCATCTCTAGTTGTATTGGTGGGAAGTTATATTGCAGATTATAGTATCATGTATTATTGATCCATTGCAAAAATGATGTGAGTGAAATTTAAATTCTCAGATGGTTTGACCATATCTTTTTTATTTTAGACATCTTCACCAGGGCTGAAATTGTTCATCATAAACTTCAGCCTAAGGCAAAATTCTAGACCTGAGCTAGGACCCATTAAAATACATGTTGGAAAGGCAGGTCTGGACACCCCAAGGAACAATACGTCACTGCAGCCAGAGTGTTCCTCTGTGCCCAGTGACAACTAAAAAAAATCCTTCAGATATTCATCATCTCCTGATGCTTACTTATTGAAAAGTCTCAATAATTATGTCCTGTACTTGGCAATATTCAGAAATTATTTTCTGTTACCATAAGAAATATTTAGGATGAAAATATTCTGCCATTGGCACCTTTCTGTGTGGTATTAATACTAGGAATGTATTTATATTTAGGTTTCACCCACGAGAAAAAGATTCTTGTATAATTCAGTACTACACTTAGAGAGGAAAAAACCTCTAGGCCACAATATGTAGTTAATATTCAGAATTAAGTCAGTTTATTATGCATCAACTGGTAGGTCAAACTCAGCTTTGTGTGCTGTAATTTATAATACAGCTTTATGCCCAAAGCAGTAGGGAAGCCCTGAAGCAACACAGTGAATTATTACAACTGAATCTGAACACTACCTTCAAAAATGTATACGATTTCTTCTATTTCTATTGCATGCAGGCTATAAACATGATGTCAGATAGCTCTGTGCTGCAAGGACATCTAAATAAAACAGCAGTTTCATGACCAGTGTCAGCATTTGGCACTCTAGTCCCTGCAGTCCTAGGAAGGGCTAGTCCAGCTGCTTCAGCTGATTTCACTAATTCAGAAGTGAGACGAGGAGCACTAACTCTCTAAGAACAGATCTTTCTCTCCTAATGGCATGGGAAATAAAATGGCACATAGCAGTTGGGCCCAAGACTTGCTATTTGTATTTAGTGACGTGAAGACACAAAATGCTCCTGGACATCCTCAGGAGCTGGAGCTGAGCCACCCTTGCTCCCTCCTGCTGGCACAGAGGAAGGGAGGGAGGAAGGGTGGTGATGTGTGTCCTCTTTGGCCTCGCTGCTGCTCAAAGGGGACACACACCAGGGGCAGAGCTGGGCAGCATCATTACCGAGGGGTTGCTTCTGAATGCTTTCAGCCATCCTGGACATGGCAAAGAAACTGGAAATGGTCATCGTGGAGCCAGTCACATCAGTTACAGCCTCTTCAAACGCTGGAGAAATGAGCTCCTCCCCTCACATTTATCCACACTGCAGGATAACTCTGCAAAGCACACGGTGCCTTTGCCACCCCTGAAAACCAGACATGGTTTTGTTTCTATCACTCTAAAATATAACTGAGCTTAAGACCTGGGATCATTAGGCCAAAGGTGCATTGGAAGTATCACTCTGAAGGGTATTTTCAGCCATGATAAGAGGGATGAGGGGAGACAGAGCAAAACTTCCATGTTAAAAATGATGGTTTTTTCCTTCCCCACTCTCCTCCTGTCACTGAGCTCTACTCACAACAGGTGCAGTAGCTATAAGTTTGCCAGCTCAGGCTTGGTAGTCACTTTTGTACACTCCTATTAATACTCTTCTAGTAATATGTCACCCTGTGAAGAAATACATTTTAAAAATAACCAAACTCTGTAATCAAACCCCATCAACATTGGCTAATTAATTCTGAGCATTTTGATGTTGCTTCTCACCACTGCACAGCATCTCTCTCTGAACTCACAAAGAGCCTTATTTATACATTCCTTGGAGCAGTTCTTCACTGCTGTATCCCTATGCCTGCATTAGAATGGATTTATACATCCTCCTGACTTACACCTCTTCCAGAGATCAGAACTAGTCCCAGGAGGTTTACGCCTCACCTAAATTAGTTCCCAATGTGAAAGAATCTGCAAATAAACTAATTAGAGATTAATTGGCTAATACATATAGATAAGTTAATTAGAGATTAATTAGTGTTTATATAGTATGGTCCTTAGAAGATGTAAATTGCTCTTAAAGTACTAAGTATCACATGTCAGTTTTTATGGCTGGCTGACAGCTCTTAGCTGCTGTTGTATCTACCAGCTCACACATTGCCACACAACTCCTTCTGGATAGTTTGTCATTAGGAATTTGGTCTTTTCATCCTGAAAAAGAACTAACTGGAGAAAACCACAAACTAATCAAATCAAATCATGGTGCACTATTGAAATGCATACACCTCTAGAGAAGAAAAAGAAATGTCCCCTTCTGTTGGGCAGGAGGGGTAAAGTAAACCTGGGAGCTCATGTTGAGCTCCAAGGTTCCCAAATCCCTGGAGCAAACCAGGTCTCTCCAGAATTTGGATCCAGATGCTTCTTTATTAACTTTTCTTTAACCCATCAACCCTCCTGACATATGGGCAGGAGCAAAAATGTGCCAGTACAACCCAAGAACACGAGCTGCCTTCTTATTCTGCCTATCTCTAGCTTCCCACCTGGTTTCAACTGCTACAAGTTTTATTTTCCTGGATCAATCTAACTCCATCCAAGAGCTGCTGTAATTTCTCAAACACTGTATTCTATGGGCTTTGGAAAACTGATGTTGTAAATATACTTCTATTTATGAAATGTATTGTGAATTTTCTTTTATCAAGGTTTTCCATCTCAAGCATTTATGTTCCTAGACATTGCTGCCAGTTCTGAACTGGCTCCTAGGATGAATTCTGAGGAATGGGGGGGCTACAACTGAGCCTGAGTCAGCCCCTGAGAGAGCAAAGCTGGAACTGCAGGATTTTCATGCTGTGGTTTCCAGGTCCTGTGTGCTCATTTGACTCCAAACCTGGTACTGGTCTTGTATTAGCAGAGGCTGAACACAAAGCTAGTGAAAATCAGCCAATTAATGTAAAACTCCAAACACAAGTGACGTTCTGGATAACTGCTCTGTTTTACAGATCACTTTGCTCATGTGCTCACAGGTAGGGCCTCAGTGACAAACAAACTCACAAGTTTCAGGTCAGTAAAACTGAGCAGACTCCAACCACACAAACCTATAGAAAGATTGATCAAAGCTGATACTGGAAGACCACCAAGGACAGAATCAGAATTCATCTGCTGAGAAAAAAAAAAACAAACCCTTTTTGTAAATCTTGGCTCTAATTGGTATTGACAGAGTCTGTAATCCAAAGTTAAGAGCTCTTCAAAGTGTGTTTTGAGCAGAACAATTATTGCAGGACTAAATATCCACCAGGAAAGGCTTTCCTTGCCCAAGAATCCACACAGGACCAGGTAAATGAGATGTATATGAAATCCCCTGCTGTTTTCAGCTACATGCACATATCCCACATGCTAGCACAGTAATCACAGAAACCCCTTCATATAACTCACCTAAACTGAGCTCCTCAGTCAGGCTCCTGAACCTTCTGCTGTCTGTAACAGAGAGTTCCTGCCACAGCATGCTGCTTGTGAGCACCTCTGGGAATGAAGAATTGGACCAATAACTCTTTTCAGGTGCTTTCAGTTTAACAGATTTAAATAGAGTTTTATTCTCCTGGCACAGAATGGGACTTGTTATGATACTACCCACAAGACAGTCGGAATAACTCCCACAATGATGCATTTTTTTCCTAAGTTTTGGCACAAGCCAAACACTACTGCTAGCTACTAACTGTGAAGAAGTTTTTCAATGCAATACACAAAGTTCTCAAATTATCTCTTCCTTGGTCTTTATAAGAAGACTTCTACCTTATATCACTGTACTGGGACAGATGACAGATACCTGAAAACAAAAACTCCAAAATAAAAGCTTTTAAAGGCCTAGGCTTTCAAGAAAAATCCATATTCATCTAACACACTTTCACAAGACAGCACAATAAAACTGGTCAGCTAAATAAGTTTGTTGAATACTCGAATATGCAGTAAGGAAAACAGAGGAATCAATAATTGCTCTGCGCTGTTTTGACTATCAAGGGTTAACAATCCACACATGGTTTAAACCACAGAAGATTTCAAAACCAGAAAGTAACACAAGTGAACACCAGAACAGGAACACCACCTCTAATACCCTCACACACACAGTGGATAACAGCATTTCCCAGCTGTTTACAACTAAGCCTCAGTTGTTCTCTGCTGATATGCAGAATGTATCACTCACATGAGTTCTCAATTAGTTCAAATTCACCTCCAACGTTTTTTTTTTAAACTTACAAGCATCTGATCTGCTTAATCGTGAAACAGCTATGGTAGAAAATTGGATGTACATTTGAAAATTCATTCCATTTACAAATTTCTTGGATGTAATTTGCAAGTTTTATACTTTCTCTGCTATAGTGTTTCTGCCACATTTTACGAGAGCTTGACATAAATTTCAGAGCATCAGCATTTGTTCAACTACCTACAAAGCCCCAACTCATCTTGTCATTCACCCATAAGCCTTTTTCTCCTTTTTCCACCACCTGTGCTGCTGTCCCTACACTTTGCTGACAAAGGATCTTGGCAACAAGGAGCTGCCTGACTATGGAACACCATCAGCTTCAAACATAGGGAGCAACAATCACACTCAGCACAGTTGCTGTAACTGGGGTTAGTCTCCAGCCCCAAACCCAAGTCGATTGTGAGGTCAGGAACATTTGGGTTTGCCTATAAGCAAGAGAACCATGTTTATGAACTAGAATCACCTTCTGGAACAGCGAGGGTGACAGGACAGGGTGGCAAGTGCAGAACTGGCAGGGTCAGGATTTCCCAGAGCAGGACTGCTGGAGCTCACCACTCCTGAGTACAACCAGAGCAGGTCTCACTCGGGCACAAAGGGACAGATTTACAGAAACAGCAAAAGGCTCACTTGCCTGGGCACTGAGATTGAACCATTTTGCAAAGACTATCAATAACTAAAAGGAAGCAGCTGAATACAAAGTTTTCAGAGTGCACACTTTAGAGATCCTGATTTCCTCCTAGCCTGCCTTTCCACCCTTCCCCCTTTCTCCTTCCACATGGAAAGCCCTGCAGACACATACAATAAAGTCTGTGCTATTTCTAGTCAAGGTCAGCAAAATCCTTTCTTGTATTTTTGTCTTTAAAGAATAATTTCAAAAAAGCATTACCCTTACATTACCCTTTTCTCAACACAAAGCCACGATTAGGACTCACCTTCCTGTTTATAGGTGCAACTCTGTCAGCTGAAAACAAAACAAAAAAAATCTTTCTTATGGAAGAATGTATTTCCCTGGCAAGGCTGTGGCTGGTGCATGTGTGTTACTATTACCTTGACACATGGGAAAATTATTCCTGGATCATTTCTGATTTTCTTTTAAGTTAATTTAATTGTGAAATTCTTCAAATCATGGTCCCCATCTGGACTGTTCCAGGCTTTTCCAGGACATTTGTAAATGTTTTCATTTCCCCTCAGTGAGTACAGCCATCTTTTTCAAGTGTAGCCTTTTCCCTGCAAGCAGGCACCACTTGCTGAGCTTTCATACCCAGAGATTGTAACATGCAGTAGAAAATGTGCAAAGCTAGTGCAGGATGAGTAAAAGCTCTTAAGTGTATGTTGCTCATTAATTAGTCAACACAGTCTCCAGCTGCCTCTCTCATTCAAGGCTGTTTTTCTTTGCTTTTCCTTTTTTTCCTCCCCCCCTCCCACTCCTGGGAAAACCAGTTCCATCCATGCTGCTTGCTTTAAAGAGATTTCTGCTGTGTCTCTGATATCACCTATATCTAGTGCTCTGTATAAAACCACAGAGCACATGCTGACTCCTTTTCCTTGGAATCATTTGTAATGCTTTTACTTTTTTTTTTTTTTTTTTTTTTTTAAGACTGTTAAATGTGCTAGTATTGCATAGGGATGTATTTTATTATGGACAAAACACACCCATGAGTGGAAAACAGAATCAAAGCATTGTATAAAATAAAATCATATTATCCACTTAAAAACATGGGGAATCAGTATTGCTATTTGTTTTACAAGAGAGTTCAAAGGTATCAGTGCTAATGCTCAGCTTTAGCAGTTCTCCACACTAAGCAAAAAATATTAATAGCTTTTGACTCCCAAAACTCTCCATAGGTGCTAGTGAACAGATAAAGTGGATAAATGTGGAAAGTGAGTTTTTCCAGGGCCAGGAAAATAATTGCACTGCAGCCCAGAAAAGGAACTTGTATCCCCTGGAATACACGCCAGGACTGTAACCTATCATCAGGGACCTGTAACAATTGCTAACGTTGCTCCAAAGCAAGCAAGAACTAAAATATTGCCATTTTTCTGAGCATAAAGACTTGTGTACGTGCATACATCTAGATGTATAAACACACTCGGCACAGTTAAACTTCTCATTTTAAATAAAACTGAGGTTATTTTAAAGGTAGCTGAAGACTGAAACATTTATTGCTTATTCCATTTATCTGACTTCTCAGTTTTAAAGAACATATCAGATAGAAAATAATTTGAAAGTTCGTGTAGAACATTTTGCTGGGATGTCAAATGTTAACACGAGGGAAGTTTAATTGCTCTGCTTTTAAACCTAGTTCTGATAAAGGCCTAGCCAGCCTGTAAGTGTCCCATTCAGAAATGCTTTTGGATTGTTTATGTCTTCTTTCACCAAATTTCTATGAAGGACAATCTTGAGCCATCTGGTGCCTATTTAATTTTTAACCACCTCTCACTTGGAATATTTCTTTCTTTATACTTATTTTGTCTTAACAAATTGGCCATAAGCTAAACTGCACCATCTGTGACTTCCAGTAAATACAACTGTTGCTAATGAAATTACCCAGCTTCATCATTTTGATTTAAATGCATTGCCTGCTTTTTCTATGACCTTTCATTGCTTGCCATCAAATCACAGCTTTCACACATTTAGATACACACTCATGTAGGTCAGGCTTCAGGAATAAATCTTATCTGTGAATCTCAAGAAGCCTGGCCAAGCTTGCTCAGCAGGCTGGCATGAGCTACCACAGCCAGGGCCATGCTAAGAAATCATTATGGCATTTGTGACCACGCAGCTCAGGGGCTGAACTCAGTGTGTTCCATGCTCCAGGGCAGATCCCCTGCCATGTGACCAATTGGTCACTGTTTCTTGTTCTCTTGCCTCCCATTTGTGTGACTGACTGAATTAATGATTCTGGATGCACTAGCCCGGTCTTTTGGCTACCCTGTCTCTTACTCAATCACAGGACAAAGCTGACCAGATTGAACTGGAGGAAGAGACTGGGACCTTTACCTTAAGGAAAAATAGAAGGAAACTAAGGGAATCAATGGAAGCATAGAGGTGGAGGAGGGGTAAATCATCACACAAAATACTTACATAGCATTTTATGTATAAAAGCAATTTTGGTGGGATTAATTCAAGCCCAGCAGACTCCATTCCTTTACTCTCACATTATACTTGATAGTGCTGGGCATTTGAAATCTGCACCACAAATTACATCAGAAGGAAAAGGTACAGGTGAAATTTCTTTGGTCTGAATTATTTATTCAAGTGGGTGTTCATCAAGGAAGACACAGATGATTCAGTGGCCATTGACACAGCTCCTGCAGTAGTTTTCATTCACATGTTTGGTACCAACAAAGCCTCTGTCCTTCAGAGAGGTGAGGTCTCAGCGAGCTGGAAAAAGGAGAAGTATCTATTGCACAGGGACAAGCATCTATTTCAGAGGTCCCCAAGGGGCTCTGCCAAGGCTTTGGCTCAGGATGGATGACCAAGCACCATCCTGGCATTGCTGTCCTGAGGAGCCATGGCTGAGGTCAGAGTTTACAGCTTCACCTCCAGAGACACACAGAGCATTCTGAGATCAGTGAAAACACCAGTGGGTCAAGTGTAAGAACAGACCTGAGCACATCATACACCTGCTGTAGCCCCTCCCAGCCTTCTCCTTAGAAAATACTAACGTGTCATACAAAAAATGTTCCATTATTCTACGGTGTTGCAAAACGATCAAGAGGTGAAACATGAATGCTGGAAGGATTAAGGAATGAGCAGCCAGGTTCCTCGGTCACAGAAATTATTGGCTTACAGCCAAGCCACATATTTGCACCAGTTTGTGACCCCTCTGCCATGGGTGAGGAACTCATAACCCTGGTGCAATCTGCATTCTAAAATGAGCCCCTATTTCCAGTTACTGTGGTGGAGAGTAAAGTAAATCAATTTAACACTTAACAACAATACATGAAACTGAAAAGCTCAGACTAATTTCCCTTAAATAAGAAAGAGGAAAAAGCCAACAGAAATTTACAAAACTCAAACTACAGTTCATATGTAATAATTTCTCAGAAATCTAATAACTAGTCAGCACTAGAAACATAAAGGCATGAAGACAAGCTCCTCTGTACATTTACACTCCCCAGAGCAGATGCTAGTCAGGATTATCCCCATCGGCCAAGGCAGGCCTGCAAACAGCTCTGGATATGGAAACTCATTTCCTCAAAGCATCCTCTGCATCCTTTCTAAATGGACACACCTTCACTGCACTCAGTGCCTGCTCAGCACATCCTTCTCCTGCAGTCAGTAATGCAGCAGGGCCACAGCCCACTCTGGATCACACTCCTGACAGCTCACACCATCGTGCAAGTGCTGCCATGGGTGGGGTGGGCTAGAGGACCAGGGAGTTATTGGGGGGGTTATGTTTATCCAGGGAGGGATGTTTGTATCCAGATGGAAAAGGCAGACAGAATAAGAGCAGATGGCAATTGAACTGGCACTTACTGTAAGATTTCAAAACTACATACATTTTGTTAAAAAAGACAGGGTTTTTGTAAATATGCTTGATACTTTCTTCCTGTCAAGGAAGGGAATACCTTTGCAAATACACTTACTACTTTTATTTCAACTTCCAAGAAGCCTGGTAATGTCAGCCAGTCTCTGCTGTTCCTATTTCCTATTTTCAGCACAAAATGCATTGTATTATTGCTCCCAAAACAGCTGTCAGTATAAAATAGAAGTGAACACACTTTATTTCCTTACTCCACTAGCACAATCCCAATAGATTCTCATAAAAAATTAGAAAGCTTAATAATTCATTAACCAAAAAGCATTTTTTGCTGTAGATATGACACAGTACTTTAAGGAGACCAGCAAAGGAAAAGCATTCATACTTTATGCCTGGAATTAGATATTTTATATTGGGGTTGGACTGGATGATCTCCAGAGCTCCTTTCCAAGCCTATCAATTTTGTGATTCTGTGATTTTGGCAGTGCAATCATTTTCATGATGTCTGGCAACATGAAAGTTTCTGTAGCTTCAAGCTGATACACAGAAATAAGTCTGTTAAAGGAAGCAGTAAAAGAACAAAAAGAAAATCTGTAAAAGAACAGCATTGTTCAGTGCGGAAGACTTCCAGAAGCTGGCAATACTTTTGTGTGCATCCCACAGAAACTGTTAAAATCTCCCAAATACAAGATGGTATATGGCTACCAGCAGATAAGCTGACTTCCTATGTATTTAAAGCAAACCAAGCTATAAAAACCAAAAATGTAGACTCCAGACAGAAGCTCATATAAATCAAATATACTCAGCAACTCCCTTCTGCATGTAGGTGCAATATTCAAGAGATAATCACAAAAAGCCAAGCCAGGATTATAAACCAAAACTTTATAAAGGGAAATGGTGCATTTTCCATGGGAAGAAATAGAGCAAAAGAAATGTCCTGCCAGAACTGACTGGTTAAGAACAGACACAGAGACATCTGAAACCCTCAACAGTCTGGGTTACACAAGTTCTAATCTATATCAGCATGTCAACAACTGATAACAGAAAATCACGATATAATTCGATATTTTTTGTTTGATGGGACTGGGTTTACTGTAAGAGATAAGGCTCTGCAAACCCTTCCCACAGGCCAAGCAGACAGAGCTAAACCTGCCTGATTCCAGTTTCCCTGCAGTCAGGATGTCTCACAACACACCCCTGTTACATGGCTGGAACAGGATGGCATTTCAACTCTCTCGGCTGCATGGATTTCTTTGCAATTGTAATTTCTTTTAATATTAGAATAAAAATACTAATCTTGTTCAGTAACTCCCAAAGAGATTCAAAGCTGCCTTGTCCTGCAGCCACGAGTGATATGCATCCAGCTGAACAACAAAATACTGTGTAATCAATTGTATTTTATCTGCACATTTGAGTATCAAACTGTTTATCATCGTGCCCAAAGGAAAAAAAAAAGCTCTCCAAAAAGTACCTCAAGTAATTAGAAGGATCCAAGAAGAATGAGAAACTCAAATATCCCAAAAGCAATTATGAACAGCTATTTTTATGGCAAAAGTTATTTTATGAAAGTCATTATGCAACTGTTATCACAGTTTATCAGCCTCTGATGTTCTGTGTGCCTTTGTATTTTCAGACAAGGAAAGAAGACAAGCTAATTGGAGAGAAGTGCATCTAGAAGAATATTATATGATAGGAAATGTTTTGTGTGTTTTGTAACACACATTTCTCCGTTGTCAACAGTATCAGCCCCAGTCCATCAGGATATCAGGGTGACAGGGCTATCTACCCAGGCAGCACAGCTTCTCTGAGCAGCATTAACTCCTTCCACAGATGCAGGCAAGATAGAGCCAGAAACATTTCATTGCAAGCAGGAGAAGGCAAGGCTGGATCTCGGCTAAGTTCAGATCCGGGGAATTTTGGTGTAATGTTTTAAAGTGAAAAACTAGTTTAAGAAGGAAGCTGAGGGGAGGATTAAGCTATGCGTTGTTATTTGAGGTGTTCTCGAGAAATAAACTATAGGCCATGGACATATGGTCTCCCATAGAGAGGTTTCTACAGAAGACAAGTCTGAGTTTAACAGCACACACAACACCAAATACTGGTTTGGCATTGCAAAGATGACAGTTTCTAAACAGTTCCTGTATTTCATCCCCTGCCCTTTCCTATAGCCTCCACCCTATGTGTGCAACTAATTAGCCCTAGAGACAGACTTGTTCAAGGCAACGCAGGCTCCAGGTCTAAGTTTCAAAAGTAGCTTTGCTAGTACTTTTCCCTTTCACTTTCAACACTCCTGTTAAAAGTTCTAAATTATGGAACTGGAAGTCTTCCTAAATACATTTTCACTACCTAATGGAAATTTGAATTGGTACCACACTACCAGAGCTGGCATTTAAAAGGGCAAGCACTCTGACCTTCAATTCAGAAGGAAAACCTTTCAAAAAACTGAGAACACACATCATTCCATTAACAGCAATTATTCTTAATAGTTCACAACACTAATTTTAAAAGTTTGATGTCCTGGTTCTATTAGTCTTTCCCTAAATCCCATTTATATTCATTTGCATTTTACATTTCATATTACTTCTAATTTTAATGTTTTTCTTCTTAATTCTTACCTCAACCTTATGCTAAGGTATTGATACAGTATAGATGCAACACAAGAGAGGTTTAAATTCATACTTTTAAACCACTAAAATCCATTTTTATTCAAACACTAACTTGGAATTTTCCTATTAACTCAGTCCTCTCTTTTGTGCACCTTGAAAAGACAAAGTTGGCTCAGTGTCTGTCAGAGCAGACCTGTAAAACACATTGGTATGGTTATGTGTTAAGTCTAAATAGTCCATGATGCTTTTAACATAAATCAGCAAAATCCTAGGAGAACAATTTCATGAAAGTCAAGATGAGAGGCATCTGATGAGCTCCATTCAGACACCTTGGTCAGTTCAACGGCATCTCAAGAGAACATTCCATATGTAAGCTTTAATTAGGAATTTCTCTTTTTCCTAGCTGCTGTCCAATAACAATGCAGTTTATGAAATAAAGCTGTAGTACATGATTCTGTCAACAAAAAGGGCAGAACCTCTTCCTCTGGGAGCCACGAATACCTGATTGGCAGTTTAGCTCAGCAGGTGAGCAGAAAACCCCTCTCTTTGTCAGTTCTGCCCATGAGCCCCTAACCTTAGGAAGGATGTGAAAGAAATCTGAACTGATTCTATTTAGGATGATCAATTTTTTTCACACTGTGAAAGCTCTCTAGTTCTTTTGCTGCATGAAGAATGCATGAAAAACTCATCACATGCTCTTCACAAAGTATATGGATCCATCCACCCTCTTTGTAAAGGGTTACAAGTGAGATTTCCTGATAAATTCTCTTCTGGAACAGGGGATCCCAGTCAGGACAGGCTGCTCCACAGCACATGGTATTTAGAGGAGGAACTCTATTTCTGACAACACACACAGCCACAACTGAATACACCTAAACTTTAGTTATTGTCCCTCACTGGGAGTTCCATGTCCATACACTTTGCCCCCAGCTTTCAGAACAAACACACTGATGATACACATTTGACTCGTAGAAATACCTAAGACATGATACCAAATTTTACCAAGTAAACAGCCCTGCTATCTGCTGAAATGTTTAACTTCAGAAATATTAAGGAGCAGTGTTAAGGAATATCCTTCATGCCAAGGAATTCTCAGCTTTTGTAGTGGCTTAAGGACAGTTACCTCAAAACCTAAGATAACCAGACTGAATTCATACCTTAGGAAGGATATCGGGCCCCCAGGATTTGCGGTTCTGATATTGTAACTTCCTAAGAAAAGCAAAAGCAATTTTTGATCTGTGGTCCTAAAAAGAAAATTAATTATGGTCTGGATGAAACTTAATGTGAAAATTAATTGATAATGCTTGCTGAGTAAGAAAAATGTTCTAAATGTAGTTCTTACTCCCACTTTTAATGGTTTCTGTAACATTTCCATAGCTAATTCTACAAGTAAGAACTGTATTATCTGTCATTACCTCAAGGCATTAAGTTCCGGCAGGGTACTAAAACCTAACATGGCTTTTTCAGCCTTCTTTGTCCTTCCTGGGGAAAAAAAAATCTCTGTTTATGTTAAAAAAGAAAAATTCTAATTGTGAATTGTTTCAAATGTGCATATTAAAGATCTCTGTTGAATTAATGACAGGCCCTTGAATTTCAACAGCTGAGCCTGAAAAAACAACCTTGTAAATGCAGTGGAACATTTAAAGTTGAGTTCCATTTTCCTACCTTGGTTATTTTTAAAAGCTCAGGATTTTTTAAATTAGTATTTTAATACCCCTTTACCATTTATGACTGTTTCACTTATGATTTCACAGTATAATAGTACAGAGAAAATTAACTTTGTCTTCCTAGGAAAAGTAGCAGAGCTCAAATAACATGCAAGATATTCTCTCATGTTCATGGGTCTGAAGCAGATGCCTTTCACATTGAAGTGATCTAAGAGTTCACAGGGGCTTGCAGATGTAAGATGAGTATATTACTATAGAGGAAATGAAATCCAGCTCATTACAGGAAACAACCTTTTATTTCTATCAAGATAAACTTCTATTTGTATCTTCAGAAAGATGAAAGGAATACACCATGTCACCGAAGAGTATTACTGGAAGGGGGCTACCACCTTTGCGTATCATCTCTGACTTTACAGTTTACCACATTTACCAAAAATCAGCAAATTTGTTCCTGCTAACTTCCACATGTATATGTGCAATTAATCACTTCTTCACTATATGTCTTCCAGAGATTGTAAAGAACAGGCATTGAACAATTTCCAGATCTTCTGCTTAGAACCTAAAGGCAAATTCACCTTTTTTTCCCCATTTTTCCCTGCAAAAAGTGAGGGTTTTCCTCCAGAGAAATGAATAAACAAACTGCATTTATATCACACATTTGCATAAGCCCCTTAAGTTCTACAACTGATTCACACTCCTGGTAAATATTCCTGCATTCGAAAAGAAGCAGATCTATGGTAGGACATACCTATAACTAGCTAGATTTTAGCTTAAGGTCGCTGGTCTACACACTTCTTCAGGAGCAGTTTCTTTTTTAAAGCTACTATCTTTTAGATCTTCAAATTGCCATGCAGTACTACTATTTTGAGAATACATATTTTTACTTGTGACAGAGAATTAGATCTAGTAAAAACATTATTTCTACTTTAAAAATAAAACCCACTGAACATAATCAGCAGTGTGTCTGGTGATGCTTTTTCAGAGCATCACTTACTCATTATTTTGTGTAGAATGTGTGCAGGAAGACAGTTTGATGTTTAAGTGGGACTTGACTCAGCTTTCAGAAAAATAAGCTTACAAGTACTTCATCAAGTCTTTTTAGGGATTAGTTTGTTTCAAATATATCCTTATTTGCATTTCAAGTTACCTAAAAGAAACTGCTATCAGCGTTTCAAAGTGGATAAAGCCAGACACTTGGTAGTGAATCGAGGCATTTGATTGAGGGGAAGAAATATCCATATAATAAAAGAAAGACAGAGAGTCACAACAACAACAGAAATTTGCTGTGCCACAAGTTACTCTGTTAAACCATGGCATCAGTCTTCTTACCTACTGAAGGAGGTGATAACAGGGGAATTTCCATGGGACTGAAAGCTAAAAGAATGAGATCCAAAGAGGCTCGGACCCACTGTGCAACTTCAGCAAGTTTCTTTGCCTGCGTGCATTATCTGCAAGTCCTTACATTCTGTCACAGGAGCACTGTCTCACTGCAGGGAATGCAATGATAGTGTCCAGGAAATACACTGGAGAGAAGCAGGAAGAAAGCTGGTGTCTGTAGCATCCCCTTGCCCTATCTTCCTTTCTGAGAGAATCTGGAAAGCTTGAGGAGAAAAGGATCATACACAAAAGAACAAACCTCAGGTGGTGTTTCCTACTCTGGATTTTGCTGCTGCCTCTGTGCCCAGGAATCTGTGATGCTGTGCAAATTACACAAGGCAGAAACTGTGGTTTCTGTTTATTTTTCATTTTCTGGGGGTGCAGCTTGGGTAATTTGATCTGCAGAATGTGAGCACTGTTAATCACTACAAGAGCTGTCCCCACAGTTAAAAAGGTGGGTAACTGAGGTTCTGAAAATGTCATCCTCCAGTAAAGTGTGTACCCAACTTTTGTCTGCCCCAGCTGTCCATTCCAAAACTGAAAGGAATGCCTCCACCTTATCTAAAAGTGGCATTCCAAAAATAAATTCTTAACTGTGAATGATGAGTTTCCTCATGGAAATCATTATTTCCATATTCTGTACAGTGTGAGTACTGCGTAGTAAATAGGACATGAGCATGTGCAATAAGGATAAAATGAAACACTGAAAAACTGCTCATTTGTTGAGTCCTGAGTATCCTGCATAGTAAACAAAATGAGGTTCTGCAGAAAAGGTACGTAATTACAGAATTAAAAATCACCTTATAAGTGCCTTTTCTCATAAGGAGGCCAAACTGAGGTTCTCTGGGAAGTCTTAATTTTGACATGTTCGAATTTGAACATTTTCCTTCACAATGTTAGAGACAAAATTGACTCCCCTGCTTTATATGAAGCTAAAAACTTGCAAGCTGCAGAATGTGGGCCCATCACTGGTTAACACCCATGGCCTGATGTCCTTCAATGACTGGACTGAGACCACTAAAACAGAGAAAGCGGACTAAATTCACACCCACGGAGCACTCCTGGGGTGAGGCTCTAAGAAGTGAATAGACTCTATCTATTCAGCACTGCCGAAAAAAAGTTTAGTTTCAAAAGAATTTATCTAGAAAAAGGGAAGTGGATCTGGCAAGAGTTTGACATTGCTTAAGGCATGCACAGGTGGATGAAACTGCAGGCCAGGTCAAAGGAAGGAAGAGATTTATGTTGTGTGCAAAGAAAAGGGCAGAAGAAAAATAGCCGCTCGGGCTGGGCTGCACTGAAGTGAATGAAACAGCTGTTCATACAGGGAAGGAATGGTCAGGTAAGACAGGTTGGAAATAATAATCATAGGGCCATCTGCTGCCCTGGGACTTTGCACCCTCAAGGTACGAAACAAATTTTGTCTTCTAGGAGCTCAAGCAGTGTAGCTGTTACAAGCCTGTCAAGTAAACAATGCCTGAGCAGGGCATTAAAGTTATCTGAGTTTCAGGCAAAAGTTGCTAAACCAGTTTAAGTCAAGACTAAACTGTGTCCTTTTAACCAGGTTTCCTATTTTAACCAAACACCCTGTGAACACAGAAAAAATACATTAAGTGACAGCACCATTTCCTGCTTAGAAGGAAGAATTAACAGCCATTTATTTTGTCATTTCCTAAGAAAGATATGATGCTAACTTTTCATCATTGATGCTAACTTTTCATTTTTACCGAACTTGAAATAGCTGGAATCCCTGGTGCAGGTATTTCCTTGACCTCTTGTCACTTGGTTTCAGACTTCAGAATGCATTACAGAAGCTATGCTTTGAGATAAAAACATTTTCTGAATTAATTATTGCTTTCATCCAAATCATACAATATTTCCCTCTGTCTTGAGAAGAAAAAGAATATATCCTTCCATCTGCAGAAATCTGTGTAGCTCTGTAAGCTGTTTCTGAGATCACTGTTCATGACCACTTCACTGGTAAGCCTGTACTGCACTGCAGGAAAAACACAGGGGAGGCTGCAGAGCTGCACTGATACCTTGAATGGATAACAACCTGGCCAAGTGGTCTTCTGCAATAAAGCCTGTCCCAGGCTGGAGGTGGCAGAAGTCTGTTTGAGTCCCATCTTGCTTCAGTAGTGTATGGAAACACCAGGAGGCTGAAAAACAGCTGGCATCCCTAGTACCCACAACTCCCAGTTTTACCTTTTCTCATGCTCTAACCAGCTAGAGAAGTGAAAAGCATACAGCATCACAGAATCATTTAGAATCATAGAATGATAGTACTGTTTAGGTTGGAAAGGCCCCCTAGGATCATGGAGTTCAACCTTGAGTTCATCACTTCCAACCCACCACTAAACCATGTCCCAAACTGCCACATCTACATGTCTTTAAATAACTCCAAGGATGGTGACTCCAGCACTTCCCTGGGCAGCCTGTTCCAATGCTCAACAATCCCTTTCCTGAAGAAAGTGTTCCTAACATCCAATCTAAATCTCCTCTGGTGCAACTTGAGGCCATTTCCTCTCATTCTGTTGCTTGGGAGAAGAGACTGACCCCCACATCACTGCACCCTCCTTCCAGTAGCTGTAGAGAGGGAGAAGGTCCTCCTGGCCTCCTTTTGTCCAGCTCCCTGAGCTGCTCCTCATCAGGCCTGTGCTCCAGACCCTCCCCAGCTCTGCTGCCCTTCTCTGGACTTGCTCCAGCACCTCAGTGTCCAGAACTGGACACAGGACTCGAGGCGTGGCCTCAGCAGTGCCCAGCACAGGGGACAGTCACTGCCCTGGTCCTTCTGGACACACCTGGGCTGATGCTCATTTGCATGCTATTACTGCCATGATTAAAACAAGCCTGGTTCTGTATTCCCCAAAAAGAGCTGGAAGAGTATTTTAACCTGGCACACAACTGCTCGTAGTAGCTCAGGCACCAAACACCTGTGCATTGGCTCGATGGAAACCATATTTGTGAGCCTGAAGAACACACTGCAGCAGGCACACCCATTCTCCAGCTCCACTGCAAAGGAGCCTTAGGTTGTTAGACTGGAATAGACTCCAGGACAGCAGGTTTTAAAAGAAATGTGGACAGAGATGACCTTGCATTTGGGTTCCCTGCTGTTTGCAGCCATCTCTTAGAAAAGGTGCTTTTAAAATTACATAGCATCATGGCACATTAAGTGCAACTGAAAAGAAAAGAGAATTTATTTTATTTAGTTTATTAATTCAAGTTGACCTGCTGGGATGGGGAGAAACAAAAGAAGGAAATGGGAATGACCTTGCATTAATGAAGATCACACACTACTGGAAAAATAGCCAGGGACTTTGCTCTAAGGAAACCTGCAGCTGCCAAGTCTTGCCAATACTAATGACTATCATTATGCCCATTTGTGAAAATAAGCCAAATTTTAGACAAATGAAAGTAGCTGGGACAGAGAGATTCATGATGTAATCATAATATGCCAAAGCTAAGATGAAATGTCACCTCAGTTTCTCACTTAGCAACCGCTGCTAAAATAGTGTGAGACACAGCCCAGACACTGTGATTAAAAGGCAGATGTCAGATGACTCAAAATAGCAGAATCCAACACAACAGCCCAGGCCAGGAAATCGGTGTTGGTTCTGGGGTTTTCTGGGAGCTGGATTTTGTTTTGGCTTCTTTTGGCCAACACCATTGGAACAAGAGCTCCTAACTGACCTTTCCAGATGGGAAACTCTCCCTCAGATCAGCTATTGCCACCCAGCTGGCACAGACAGAAATAAAACATCCCAAGTCAGAAATAACTATGCAAATGACACAGCAGTCAGGCCTTGCATCTCTTACAGTGAGTGTGCAGTCTCATTGACTGGGAAATCCACTTCAGCATCACTAGGAAAATTCCCTGTTTGGGATAGTCACACACAACTAAAGTTTACAATAAACCCAAAGCACAGTGTGTATAAATGTTTTAGCATTAACAAGGCAAAACCCTTGGAAATTATGCTCCTTGAGCAACATCAAATTTTGGACAGTCATCAAGCTACAGGCTAAGCCAAAGGCAAATACACTTGCTGTGGGCATTATTTAATACAGATTTTCAGCTTTTCTTAAAAACATAGTATAGCAGATGTTTAATTTATTGCATCTGAAAATTTGGAAGGTATGTGGGAGAAAACTGTAAAGCAACAAACACAAAAGAGTGACTGAAGTCACCAAGAGTATTTTTACCCAAGAGTCTCAATCATGAAGCATAAAGTTTGGGTAACCTTTTTCCCTTTTGCATGCAATTTAATATACAGCCATCACAGACTACAGAAAAGGCCTCTGGACAATCTACATGAAGGAACAACTGGTAAGATAAGAAACTGAAGATTTTAAAATTCCTCGTATATCCTGTATATTTCTTCTTGTTAACAATTTTTCTGGACACAAACCAGTGATAACTCTTCCTTAGAAAGTTAGGATACTTGCAAGTTAGAAAACTGAAGCCACATAAGAAATTAATTTTTTTCCATATTCCTCCATTTTTACACCCCAATCCCCCACATTAAAGAATGATGTTTAAGATATTAATACAATTTGAATCTGGGACAAATCAATGTTTTTAAGAACTGCAATTGCTAGGATTATAAAAATAATGGGTCAAGTAAGGACTGAAGCTTCCTTAACTTTGATCTCTGATCACATTTTCATTCACTTTTAAAATATAAATACAGATTTATACAGAGAATTGTGGGTTTAACAAGGACCCCAGAACCCCAAGGAATACATGCTAGATGGTAACAATATTTATGTACTAGAGTGATTTAGATCTATGTTCAGTCTGAGATCTTTTCACAGTAAAACATGCTACAGGTAGCTTGCCTGTGAAGAGATTCCTCTAGTATTTGAGGGACCGTGCAGGTTAATGAATGCGACCAAGATATACACAACCACATACACATAAACATCTGACCTACAATGCAAAGATGCATTTTAAATTACTGCTGAAATTTTACAGCAGAAATTCTTTATGCCACTGCTACCCTAGAGAATTTGTATTTAAATTCACAAACAAGAATTTTTATTTAAACCACCATAAAATAAATAAGTAATTGTATTTTTAATGTATTTTTAATATATAAAATTGAAAAACAAATGTCATACTAGTGACCTTCCCTAAAAGCAGTGATATTTCAAGACCTTTAAAAAATTACTTTCTTGGTTAATTCTCATTGATATCTTTTTGTACCTGTTGATAGAGCATGCAGTCCTTACTGAAGTGGATTCCTTTGCTCAAGGAAGTAGGATCACCCACATTATCAAAGAAATGCCAGACAACATTGCAAATTTGTCTTGCCTATCAGTAACACAGAGAGAGACTCTGCATTTTGCATTTTTCTCTCCCATCTGGGGACAGGAAGAAGAAGAAGCCTCATGACACCTGAGAGCTGCACAAAGCAGATTCCCTTGTGCTCCATGTCCCTGTTTCTTTTTGGAAAAGGAACATTCTGTAAAGCTACAAGGAGCACAAATGCAAGGACATGTCTGTTCCTTCCCCTGACCTCTCTGTAGCCAAGACTGCTTCCTTCATGTGCATGCAGAGAAATAGAATCGACTTTAGGCTCCAAACCAGGTTCAAAAGATTAGCTTGTGGAATGAGCACTAAGACATCAGGACAACTGGTTTTTTCCAGCCTTCCTCGATTTTTTCACTTAATTCCTATTAGCAGTAACAGAGTGCATGCACATATGCAAACAAGCTGCCAAACCACTGTGTGGTTAGTCAAGGCTTCATCTTGGTGTTGCGAGGTACATAAGATGGTATCATTTATTCAGTTAAATCATAAACAGATTGCCAGCTCTGTGCCCAGGAATCTACTTGGACCCACATTTGTAACACTACCAACACCTTATAATTTTTATAAGGTTATCCTCATAACTATCATCTCCAACAAGCTTTGCATCAACTAATTTATAGGGTATTGGCTGTGAAACAAGTCAATCCCTCCAAAACCTTCTGGGAAGGGATGGTTGTTCCTTGGTTTTGTTTCTAATTGTCTCTAGTCATCAGGACAAAATCATCCCATTCCCTTTCCTGTGGGCTAATTACTGACACTGCGGGTGGAATAAGATGGGGGACTGCAACAGCAGCTCTGCCATGGGTTCCTGTGTCAGCTTCAGTAACAAAATCAAAACTCATTTAGTAAAATAGCACTTACCAACATCTCCCTGCTGGACATGGGGAACAGCTTGTGTCACTTTGCCTGCTTTGCACCAGCAGCGACACCACAGGCACCACCAGGATAGCTGGAAACAGCCCTTGTCAGCTTAACAGATACTTAGCATCTGACATATTGCCATAAACCCCTATCAATAAAAGAGCTTTTAAACAGAGACAGTCGAAGACTGTTAACACCATATCTTCAGTAGCCTTTCTGGGTGTGCATCTTGGCAAGCAGAAAAAGAGGAGAGGACAGCAGAGCAGAGGACTGATGACAGCAACTACAGAGCCATCTGAGCTGGATTTGCTGCTGAACACAAACAAAAGCTTCAGACTTGCTTTTTCAGTAGAACGCCAAGCATGAATTATGGCTCAGATATCACCACACTACAGGTCAGCAGGGCTGGGAGTCGCTGGGATCATACAGTGCACAACACCTTCACTACCTGCACCAACTCTGCATACACACAAAGAGCTGCTCGAGCAGCTGGGATATCAGCTATGGAATAGATTATCACAGGTACAAATTATACTGTTTCCAAGTTATTCACCAGATTGTCTTACCAGCCCAATTTATATTTCAAATATGTCTTTTGTTTTAATCAGAAATCAGACTTGTCCCTTGCCAGTTCTCACATCAGAGCATGCAAACCACTCCTATAAATCATCTTTGGCAAGTTTCCTACAACCAAAGGTGTGCTGGACAGGCAGTTGGGTGTGCTACAGCCACAGCTGATCAGTCTTCACCCTACTGTCACCTCGTGTTCCCCCACCCCTGGAGCAGTGCCATTATCTTTCAGCTTACCCTACAGACCAGCTAGGAGACACTCAGCTTTGGTGCTCTTCAGCTTTGCCTTACAGTGGGTCTGAACTTATTGGAATTGTCAACACTATTGAATATGATATTTATGGCACACTTCAAGCTTATGCAAAAAAATAACAATTCATGGCAAGTTCTGCCTATCTTATTATTTACACTAATGCATATTCATCTCAACTTGTACAGGAATGCATCAATTTACAGGGGCAAAATTTGTATTTCTTCGCCACAAAAGGTATAGCATATTGCAAATTTTCACACTGCAAAATGCAGTATTTTTTTTGTGGGTAGAATCATCATGTTTTGGCTACCCTGGTGTGTCTGTATCTACTAAAAGACTTTTAGTTCACTGGCTAGATCCTTAATTTCCAAACATATTTTTTAGCTCTGTTCTCCTACTTCTTGCTTTCATTAATTTTGGGGTTCTTGCACTCTGTTTCCACTCGGAGAGAACAAGAGGTAATCTGGTATTTCTCCGATATATGACACCACTTATAAAGAGAACATACAGTTCCCGTATTCCTAATCACGGCTGATTAGGAAAACAACTCATCACACACCAGAGAGTACCTCTGCTCACAAACCAAAACATTTTAACTTGTCTTGCTCAGGATCTGCTTCCAGCTAGCACCTTCCTATTCCTCCTGACTCGAGGGGTTCCACCTGGCTGCTTCCTGCTGCCCCCGGGCTGCCCATTTGGTTGTGCCGGTACCACCGTCTGCAAGGCCAGACTGTGGCTTGGACAAGAAAACTGAAGCAGGTTAAGAAGTATTTCTTTAACACTTATTTGCTTTGTTCATGAGCATAGCTGCATAAACAGTGGTGCTGCCACAACAGAACAAATATTGTGGGCAAACACTGAGCTCCATCAGCAGCAGGATGATTACTTACTGAGGCAATCACAGTATTTACTCACATGGCAGTGACTGGCACATGGGGTAATTGCCAGGTATGTGCTATCAACTCCAACTGTAATGCAATGTTCCTCGTGGTGTTTTAGTGTATCACTGCCCCTGACAATTGGCAAAATAGCTACTGGACACCTGTAACACCAAAAATGAAGCCATGGTCAAAGTGGACAGCTGGAAGGAGAGAAGAGGCAAAAACAATGAATAGAGAGCAGAACTGTGCAGCAAAAGCAGCCTGTAAGCACCAGTGAAAAATGGCTCTTTATAATTAAATAAGGTACAAAGTACCTGCTGACCAAACTCATACTGGACTGTTAATAACACTAAAGCTATTGCAAATTCTGAGAATCAGGTTCAGGAAGGCCTCAGCTATAATCATGCAATCAGATTCCAGCTCAAACATTATGCCTGACCTGGGTTTTTCCTCTCTGCTGTGAAAACAGCACTGGAAGTGCAGGGTCAGATCTCAGACTCGGATCAGCTTATGGTAGCTCAAATGCTGGGGGGGTGGTGTGGCGGAAAAAAAGTTTACATTTAATTCAACAACCTTCAAGGGCTCCAGCAGCACTGGGAGATGTTCAAGCTTAGTCAGCCATTGAGCATATGGCTACACATCCCTTCATAATTAATGAGATCATTCTGAAAACTGCACTGAAGCTGTAGCACTCCTTTTTACTCCTATCCAAAACCAATACCATTTTTCACATCCAGCTGTAAACATACTGGGTGGGAGCTCAACATGACACAAACATGGAACCTGGCATTTTAGTGTCACCCATACAGTAGTTTGGAGCAACTCAAAATCAATGAAAATTCTGACCACGCTTTTTTCAGATGCAGTACAGCAGAAAATTCAGAAGTTCTTTCTGTAACAGATTAAGCATCAGCTAATGCTGAAACCTTTTGTGAAATTTAAGAAGCACATTTGCTTTATTGTGACAGTGTCACTGCTCTGATGTGCTTGGTGTGCATGCAGGACTTGCTGTTTTCATAAAAAGATATCGCCCTTTATTTTTTTAACTGTCAGTATATCTTTATCACCAGAAAAAGAGCAATTACTCACAAAGAAAAGTGGTTTTAAAGTTCGCCTCCATTTTGAGTAATGAAATCTCCAAACCAGTGTGCTGCCCCTATTATACAAAATCCAGCTGCCATCACTGTAACAAACATTCTCTTGGAATAAGGAAATTCTTTCCAGGTTTTCAAAAGCTCATATTCCTACAAACCCAGTCACTATGTGGTCCTGGTTTCACAGATTTGATAGAAAATTAACCAAGATCGAATTGCTACAGTCTGCTAATTGAGCTTCATGAAATAAACATGAACATTCAACAAAAACAAAGCAAACAAACCAGAACTTAATTCCTTAATCCCTCTAAATGGCACCTGATTGCTAGCTTCTCTCCTGAGGCTAATGCAGGATCCAGCCTGGAAGATATTTTCAACAAACAGATTGTTCCACGTAGAACACTCTCTCCCTAAGACAGCTTCCACTCTTGCTGCTTATGTGCAACCCAAATGTGGACCTTTACAAAAATAACTACTCAGCAGTTGCCTCTCCATGGTACTTAAATTTTAAATAAATATGACCAGAAGAAAAGAGAACTCGGTTCTTTCTTGATATTTCTGGATTTCCTTACATGAGCCACTGCCAAGACATTGTGGCCTAGCATAGAACACAGACAGAATACAAGGCTCTCATGTGGAGGAATTTAATACCAAACCATGAAAAAGTTGTTTCTAAAGTAATTTTAACATTAGGTTTCATTAACAGTATCAGCCCCTCCATAGGCTTGTTCTGAGCACCAAAGGTTTTGCAAGGCAGTTAGAATTTGGTATCACCAAACTGACAGTGCTAACACTTACTTACTGGAAAGGAACACCAGTGAAAAACACCTTTCTAGGAGAAACACCTTTCTAGGAGAAACCCCTTTCTAGGTGGTCAAGAGGAAAAATACACACTGGGTACAAAATTAGCTTCAGCCCAAACCAGGACTGAAGCCAGGACTGATTGCTCAGACTTTCCTGCACATAATATTCTGTTTGGACAAACAATGGCAACTGTCAGGTACCATCGATCATTTACATTATATTTAGAGTAAATCTTAAATCATTGTCTCTTTGGAAAGAAAGAAAATTGAGATAGATAAGAAACTGTCACAAGCAGAAAGCTCTGTAATAGAGGGTTTTTCATGAAAACTTTTGAACTTAAGTCAAGCAGCGGCCAGGCAAGCCATGGAGCTTTTACACCTCATGATGGCTCACTAATGAACACGTATCTGTAGTAACTCTACACAGGAGAAATACTGTGAGCTTCACTGTGAACCAAAAATAAGTCTGGGGAAACCTATGCATAATCAGAGCAAAAGCCAATTTTCTTATAGTATATATGAAATAAATGCCTTAGAGAAAGTGAACTTCAGCAAGTTGAGTCAGATTGGAGGTATTACAAACAGTGTTCGCTGGTTCAGCTTGACAATAATGAAGATTGAAACAAGTAAAACACACATAGCTCATTTCTGGGGTTTAAAGTTTAAGGCCTTTTTTAAAATGTGGAAAATCTTTGGAGGAACTTACTTATTATCATAGAGCTATGATTTTAACGATCTCAATGTAGACTTCCAAATGCACAAAATGAAGAGTTCTGATTTTAAACATAACCTAAAAATATTCACTGCTTTTATTTACTATGCTTCTAAAGTTCTTAGGAAAATTCTCCAGATAAGCATTATATCTTCTCTAAAAAGGAATGGCTAGCCATCTCCATTTCTTCTGCAGATCAGAACCCTGGTTTAATTCTCAGACTGTTACAGAAATATCTCACAAAGAAGAAAACAAAGTTTAAGCAGTTTGCTGTCCCTACAGATGGCCAATTCAAATGCTCAAACACCCACACAGGAGAAATATAGCTCCAGCCTCTCTAGAACACTGGTATCTTGAGGAGAATTCAGCATTGTCTCATGTTCTCCATTCCACAGTATCATGCAAAGACTGATACACTCAGCAGACAATTTTTTTCCTAAGGCTTAATAGAAAAATCTAAGAGGAGCAGGTTGAATCTAAAATCCAGCTTAGATTCACAGCTATGAAAAAAATCTAATTTCCTGTTCCAGTAATACCTTTTTTACGTTTTCCTATAGCATCCATTAGGAGAAACCCACTAAGTTTTGAAGGCTTCATGATACAATCAAAGAAAGAAAAGTTTCATCAGCATACAGTTACCTGGAATGTGGGAGGCTGGTGCTCTGATCGACGTGTCACTGTTCTTCATTGAGGGAAGAGGCAGAGAAATCTCTTGTTTTGATTTCAGATTTTAACTGAATCCAAACAACTCTTCTTCAAATCAATATGTGTCAACATGTTGTCGTGTCTTCGCTCGCTGTCGTCGGCAGGATCGAGAGCTGCGCACTGGCTGCTCGATCCCTATGCCGGGCGCGACAAAGGAAGCCGGGAGGGGTCTTCGCGTAAAGCAGAAAGAACTTTATTGGAGCACCCAAACGGGGTGCCCGTTCAATCTGGGGGGGACAGCGAAGAACCGGGGTTGAGGGGTTGTGCACAAGGTTATAAGGGAAAGGGGAAAACCAATAGGACTTAGGGAGAGGGGCGGTGTCACGGTCCCGAGCCAGCAGGGCTTGGACCTCGGCCGACAGGCGGGGGGAACAGCCAACCCAGAGCAGGGGAGCTTAGAGTCTTCTGGAAGACGGGCAGGGTCGGCTCCATCTGCACGTCCCCGACTCCACCCCGCAGGGAGGGGTCGAGTTACTAGTGCTCCGGAGTCCGCCCTTCTGGGTGGGTCTTACACCACCGTCTCCGCCCCCATGGTATCCAGGGATACCTGGCTGTTCCTGGCTGCTGCGGAGGTGGTGAATTCTCCCTCCGCACCTCCCCCTTTTTTCTTTATTAAATAAAACGAAAAAGAGAACGTATCCCAAAGGTACAAGTCCCTAACTAACACCGACCGGAGGGGTAGGGGTCCCGACGCACACATCCTCGACGCGTGGGGGTACCCGCCGCTCTGCCCGATGCTTACATCACCCGACGCATTTGCCCCCTGCCCTAACTAATTTGCCCCTTGGGTGGCGAGTGACAGCAACCCCCTCAACTGCCAACTCGCAGCAGTCTCCGATCAGCTGGGGCTTCTCTGGAGCGAAGAGGCATTCGCCGATGATGGGCGTGTGAGCGTGGTCCGCGTACTGGACGGTGGTGGGATGGTCTTGTCCGGGAGGTCAGTGCGGAACTATCCTCCAGGCCCCAGGTCTCCAGCCCGCAGACTGCTTCCCCTGACTCTACTCAGGCGAGACCCCGGTGGGTCTGAGGCGTCGCCTGGAAGGCACGGGGTGGCAGCCTCGAAGTCCTCGTCCTAGGCCTGGATCTGTAGCTTGGGAACATTTTCTCAACATAAAGCACAGGGATTATTGCAGCAAGGAACAGGGGTGGTAGGAATGCAAATTAAAATTCTCAGCCTCCCCCGATCCCCGTGGACCCTCTGCGAATAGAGTCAAGGGGGGTCGTGGGAGCTGGAAGCTCCTCCTACCGGGGAGGGGCCAGGACCAGAAATGACAAAGGCCCAAGGCCCGCCCAGGAGCCCACCCCCCTCAGGACTGGAAGAGGTGGAACCCCCCCATCCTGGAAGGGTGGAGACCCAAGCTCCGCCTGGGAGTTCGCCACTCCCATCCCGGGCCCGCCCAGGGGGAGGGGGCAAGGAAGGAAAGAAGGGTAGGATTGTGGGGAGAAGGAACACATGGCCGACGCCATTTTGCAAACGGCAAAATGATGCCGGACCAGGATGAACTGGGGAAGGACAACGGAAAGTACAAACAAAATGCAACTTACTAGTGTAAGCTTCAAACATAAAACATAACTCAAATCAATAGCTTAAACCAAAATCAGGATGTGATACCAACAAAATGCGTCCTGTTAGTCCCAGGACTCCAACATAAAATTAAACTGCAAACTGAAATGGGGGTCGAACTGGGGAGGGGGGCCACAGGGAGTTACCCCTGGGATCTACTCCCCCCTTTTTTCAAAACTACAAACTGGGGAAGGGGCCACAAGGGACTGCAACTTGGACGGAAACTCCTTTTTTTTTTTTTTTTTTTTTTCTTTTCTTTCCAAAAAGGACCGTAGCCCCTGTTTGGGCCCTTTCCAGAAAAATCACCCCCTCCAGCACCAAACTTTAGAAAGGACTTAGGGGAGGGAAGAGCAAAAGGAACACGTTTAGGAGCGCCCCGAGGGTTAGCTACTCCCTCGGGAGCAGGGGAAGGAGGGCAGGGAGCGGAGCCCGGGAGAAGACGGCACCCCGGAGCCGAAGGGCTACTTGCTCCGGTCCCTGTCACCCTAGCAGGAGGATCTGAGGGATTACACGAGGCGGATAGACGTACAGGGTTTATAGAAAAAGGAGACTCCCTTTCTGCGAGGTCCCGGCAGACCGTCAGAAGCACGAAATGGCGCTCAACTGACTTGTCCCCGAGGCTCCGCAAAAAGAGAAGCCTTTTCTCCACCCTCTTCCAAAGGGAGAGAGAGAGCGCTTCATCGGGAGAAGTCTGGGGAAACTCCTTTAAGATCCACACGACAAAACGCTTTAACTCCCCCCTCGAAAAGGGCAGACGATGAAACAAAAAGATAGAGTTAAGGTGAACATAAAACTCCCTGCTTTCCGTGGACATCCGAGCCCCCATGTCCACAGGAAAGCACTTCCACCCGTACGGCTGAAACGAAAGAAAAACGGAAAAAGGGGAGGACGGAAAGGCGTCGCTGCTCTCACCCGATCCGCGGGGAACTTGCAGGAAGACCGCCGACACACGGCGTCCGCTCACGGGAACCTAGCCGTCCTCAAAGAAAGCACCACCGTACAGTCCGCGCCAACCGTCGTCCAGGCGGAGTCCCTCTCAACGCTGCTGGAGTAGTCGCGGGAGCACCATTTCGAACGTGCTACACACACGATACCGGTACGACAGCGACGACCCGTACGTCGTGTCCCGAGTCGGACTCAGGATACCCCGCTGTGGGGGCCGCCTCGAAGAGGTTCTTACTCGTTCGGGCGCCACTTGTTGTCGTGTCTTCGCTCGCTGTCGTCGGCAGGATCGAGAGCTGCGCACTGGCTGCTCGATCCCTATGCCGGGCGCGACAAAGGAAGCCGGGAGGGGTCTTCGCGTAAAGCAGAAAGAACTTTATTGGAGCACCCAAACGGGGTGCCCGTTCAATCTGGGGGGGACAGCGAAGAACCGGGGTTGAGGGGTTGTGCACAAGGTTATAAGGGAAAGGGGAAAACCAATAGGACTTAGGGAGAGGGGCGGTGTCACGGTCCCGAGCCAGCAGGGCTTGGACCTCGGCCGACAGGCGGGGGGAACAGCCAACCCAGAGCAGGGGAGCTTAGAGTCTTCTGGAAGACGGGCAGGGTCGGCTCCATCTGCACGTCCCCGACTCCACCCCGCAGGGAGGGGTCGAGTTACTAGTGCTCCGGAGTCCGCCCTTCTGGGTGGGTCTTACACCACCGTCTCCGCCCCCATGGTATCCAGGGATACCTGGCTGTTCCTGGCTGCTGCGGAGGTGGTGAATTCTCCCTCCGCATCAACATACTTACCTTTTTAACTAATCTGTTTTTCCTCTCATTAACAAAATAGTTACAAAAGATATCATTTATGAAAATTGAACAAGAACACTCTTTCTTAAACTTTTTTGGATAACATTATTTGGAAGGCTAACAAGCCAGTGTGTTTAATTTCTGTGCCATCCCTGAGAGGGTTGGCTCAATACATTCAATCATCTTTTAAAGAATTCTTAAATTTTAAACTTTTGTTTCTACTAGGATTGAACACATTTCTAAACACAATTCCAATTTCCATGTGCTGCTGTAATAGGGAACTAGATCTGATCAAGCGATGAGTAGGAGGTCTGGATAGCAAAGGATCACTTTGCCTTTAAGCCTATTTCTTTTAAAAAAAATAAAGTCAAGATCGACATAATCCAGCTATTGTTAAGATTTCAGTGAATGTTTTTAAATTAAAATATTGTGCAGTAATTATTATTGTATTTTAAAGTGCCCCACAGGAACTCTAACTAATTGTTACAGAAGTGAGGGGCAAGGTGTACAAAGAGACAGATATATTTGGCATGCTTTAGTTAACAAGCATCAGCCAAAATGAACGTGTGTAAAGGGATTAATATTTTCTGATGCTTCTAAAACATCAAAGGACCGACAAACATCTATCATACCTTGTTACTGACATACTTGCACTGTCAATGCACAGAATCACTTGAACAGAGATTTAACTGGAGTTAACAGTATTTACATTAATTACATTTGATTACTTGACAATTTCAAACATCAAATACCAGTCAGTTACAAAAGCATTGCAATTCTACTTGCCAGATGGGAAACCAGAGTGTTTAAGGGTGAGGCTTTAAAAAGCACATAAAAACTCTGCTGCAAGACACCCTCAAAGTCAGCGTCAGCAGCTGCACACCAACCCCAAAGTAGCACTGTCATCCCCAGCTCTGCCTTTCTCAGTGAAAAGCAAATGCCTCAGTGAACCACCTGGGAAAGGAAACTTCAAATTATTTTGATCAGTGGATACAGCATTGCTTATCAAGTGGCTAAGATACCTTCCATATGTCTTGTTGCAGAAGTCTGCTACTCGCACGGCATTCCTGTGTTCTAAGCTCAAAATGGTTTTTCTGCTCCACAATACACTATTCTTGTCACAACTTCTTTGGAGGTTTCAGCTACCTCATCTTGTATGTCACTTAGCTTCTACAAGCTGACAGGATTGTAAAAGACATAAAACTCTCTTAATTTCATATTCTAACATTATCACTATATTCTAATACAGACCACACAAATTAGGACTCACTAGCACAGGGCACCTTCATCACTTACTCAAATCTTTTAGTATTCACAAGTTTCAATACAGAAGTCATTTCCCCTATGATCCACCCTTACAACATTTACTGTAAGTTTATGAAAGAAATGTAAGACTACGTTGTGCTTCCCCCCTCCCCATTTTAGTCCAGAATAAATGCTAAAAATGGGGTTTGCAATTGTCTTAATTATAAGAGGTTTTCCCCAAGCCTTTATCACCTGTAACAGAATAGGCCCAGTGGAACAGCTGAATAATATATTGTGCAGGCAATCACTTATGCCACGATCTCCACCTGGATGCTTAAAGAGAAGCATGTTTTCTCAAGAAAAGCTGGTAGGAAAAGCATTCACCTGTGTTGCAAGGACAATGCTATTCTTCTGCCCTGTATTGCTTTGTATCTCACCCACTGAATCTATTTCAGGTTCCACAGAAAACGCACAATAAGTCTCTTGACTGAACCGCTAGAAATTCAGGTGGCCCCAGTTCAGATCCCTGCTGTGCTCTCACACCATTTTCTTTGTATATTTATAAACTTGAAATGTTAAGATGTCTTTCTTCCCAACACCCCTCGGAAAGCCAGGGGATAGCTGCCCTGATCCCAAGTGCATAGGCATGCTCACACCTTTTTGTGGACTCCGTCCTGCAAAGCTTTTGTATCAATTTATCTTCACTAGGTATGCTGGTGACCGGATCCTAAATCATGGCCTATTTACTGCACACTGGCATCTGTTTGACTAATGTCACTGGAAGGACTTGGAGGTTTAACTGCCTACTTGTTGCTCATCTGGCAGAGGCCTTTGAAAATGCCACACACTTGTGTATGTGCTGGTGGATTAATCAACTGCCTGCCTGCCAACAGCCTTTCTGCTGGAATTTCACACTCCCTTCTTCGCTTCCTGCCTCTGGTTTTGGGGCATTTTGTTGACTCCACTCTGCCAATGGGAGCATTATCCATCTGCCCCAGGAGCAGGTCGCAGGCCTCAGCTCACAGAAAAGTACAGAAGAAATAAAGCCTCCAAAACTGGTATCAGACAACACTGTAACGCTTCAAAATCAGACTATTTCAGCTTCCAGCTGAATATCTCATTTTAATTTCTTTCCTAGTACTCAATTCTTCAGTGACAACAAAAATGGAAACACTGCGGAAAGCTGTCACTTTTCAATTAAAAGCTTAGTTCAAATGAAACTCTCCATCTTTTGCGTGCTACTTGACTTTATAAACATCTACTAATTCTTCAGCATTTCTAACTTTTTCAATGAAACAGCCAACATAAGAGCTAGAGGTAGAACATATAATACATCTACAGAGCAAAGAATTCCTCCATTGACTTTTATCTATGACCAAAAAAAGTCTAACCTCTGAGGCAAAGTTTTAAAGAACTTTTGAGTCAAATATACTTTGACTTTTATGAGTCAAATATAAATGTTTATTACATCTAGGTTATATTAGGGTTTTAAACTTTGTGCGTACAGATCACAGAGAGCAAGTACTGGAGTCAGAACATGATTCTCAAGTCTCTTGGCCTATTCATGTTTCATTCTCCATTCTTCCTTTGTTCTAAGCTCCTAAATCCTTCAAGTGCCTAAATTAGTCAGGCATGTGCCACAGAAATTATTAGAAGGCAATGAGAGGCCATCCAGAATTTGTAACTTGGTATCTCAAGTGTGTCAGTGCTACCACAGCCAGCTCAGTTTGCCCTTGTGCCGACGGAAGCCTTAAAGCTTTCCCAGAAAAATACAGATATTAAACCAGACCCAATGCCCAGAAGAATTCCATTAACAAAAAAGGCCACACTGGGAACTAAAGCACAGTCTACTTGTTAGGATACATTAGATGGAACACAAAGTCACAAGGTGTTTGTCATTCTGGTTGGGATGAGAGCAGCTAGGCAGAGTCTAGGAAAGGAATAAGGGAGCAATCTTGTTCCAAGTGCTTCATCTCCCTCTTTCCTGCCTTCTCCTCACTTCTCAGCCCTTGCCTGCAAGCCCTAAATGCTACAAGGTTAGGAAATTGAGAGCAAGGGCAGGAGGATGTGAGCAGCCCTCAGAATCCAGCACAGAAAGCACTCTTGGCCTGACAATACTAGAAATACCCTGGTTTAAAATGTGCGATTCCCCTACAATCAAAACTGTCCTTTCTCCCATATGCCCTTCCAGGAATACGTTCTCTCATTAAATTTTTTTTTTTTTTTTTTGCCAATAAAAAGATCCAGCCAAATTATTAAACATTTAGGAAGCCTTACTTTGCAAAGAACTAGGGAGAGAATCTTTAGAAAGAAGGAGCTGGAAAGGATCCTAAGAACAGAGAAAGAAAGACTTGCAACAAACAATACAGACACAAAAAGAGCAAATGGGCTTATGCATCTTCAATTCTTGCACGCTGCAAAGGAACATCCACAATTCTCTGAGCCCTGGAAGCTCTGAGGTGTGAGGATGGCTCCTACAACTGAACCACACAAGCCGAGGGAGGACTCGCTCTCTTTAACAGCAGCTTATAGCGGCAGGCTCTAAAGCAAGAAGCAGCAGTCATGACCCAAATACAGAACAATATTGCTGGGTTTTTGTTTTGTTTGCAGGTATTAGTCTTAGATTTTTAGATACATTTGAAATAGGTTCAGTATCTACCACAAAGCACTAAGAAAAATTAGATTTTTATTAACTTTAGCTAAACAGCACAAAGTGCACAATTCCGTTAGAGTTCTCTGATAGGTTCTTGGGCTGCCTTAGGTCTCCGTGAATTTATCAGATACAGAGAGGAAAAATAGGACATTGTCTGTTACACAGCCACCTCCAGACCAGCCATACCATTAACAGAATGAACACTTAAGTAAAAACCACACAGAAAAGCTTTTACTCTAAAACATTCCCCACTAAAGAAATCTGTACCCATGGAAATCTGCACCAAGTCAGATTATTTATTACACTGTGTACCAATAAGAAATAACAAGTGAATGATCACTGTAGTATGTTTTTTCAACACTTGTAAAACTCCAAGTTTGGATTTAAGGCTTGAAAACTTTCTGACAGGCTGTGATTTACAGCTCCATGCTCTGCACTGGCCACATCAAGCAGGTGATTTTACAAGTATGGTATCCAGGCAGGAGGAGGGTGGGCAGGAAAGCTGTAAAACAACAACAGTAAAATACAAAGGCTCATTCCCCCACCTTGTGGGTAACTCCTGGAACAACAGCTTACAGCAGCATCCCTTCATTTGCAGCCTTGACAAATTCATCTATGTCATTCCACACAGATTGCTGCTGTGCTACACTGAGTCCAACTTGAAAACATCTTTGCAATTAACTCCACGTTAAGTAAGATGCTGTTTTATTTTTTTAATTCCACAGCAACTTAGAGAATGCCTGCTCTTGATGTTTATCAGCATCAGTTATTCAAGGTTTGTGCACTGTGTTAAAGTGTGAAGAAGGTCCTAAAAAGTTAGCTGTTAAGCTGTTCGAAGTTTCTTATTATAGTAAACTTGCATTTTCTCTTGTTACTTGAGTATATACCTTTGTGCTGCTTTTACTCATAAGTAACCTGTAACAATTGTATGAGATCAATTGCAGAAGTCTTTTTGGATTCCTCATGATCATCTTAGTCTAATGTCATAGATCTGCAAATTTCTTCCCAGCAGGGAAAGGGAAAGCACAGCCAGAGGTGAAGATGACAAACACAAGAGGAAGTTTTATAAGCACAATCCACTCCTCATACATCAACTAAGCCAAGGGCAGATTCAGGGCCACATTTATCAGCACAGAGACTAGACCTGCACAGCTGAGTGACTTACCTATAAAGCTTTTATTATATGTGAGAGGAATGTATGTCACACCTGATGGGGAGATGTTTCAAATCCCTGGAAGCTCGCTACGTTATTTAGTGCACAAACTACTTCCGTTTTCCAAGCCTCTGTTTCGGACAAGCATTTTGCAGACTTGTACATCTTTACTGTGCTTACCTCTGATAAACAGCAGAGTCTGGACACAACGTGGACACACACAGAGGACCAGCACTGGAATCTGAGTGTTGTCATTTTAGCAATAAAAGAGCATTTTCAGTGTTCCATCTGCTGACTCCACTCAAATATCTGGAAAAGGCTCTGCCTCTGTGAGTGAAATCCAAACAAAAATTTCTTTTCCCTGTTAAAATCTAACAAAGTTACTGTTTTCAAGTACTGCAGTTTGTCTTTATAACTAGACGTTTTCCCAGTTATGGATGTAAAAGGAATTTGTAGCAGGACACCAAATCAGCTTTTTAATAATCTGTTTTCACCTCTAAAGACTTAGCCATTTTATGGATTTATCACTACCATGCTTTCACCTTCCTTCACTCCCAACCTACCATGTCAATATTATGGGGTTCCTCCCATCTCCCTTGTTCCCCTGGCCCCAATGCAATCTGAAGACTAGATCAGGATAGACAATGAACAATCTCATTTCATAATAAATAATATAAAATGTAGCCAAACTAGAGGTTTACTTGTTGACTTACAGCAAGGGTGAGGATCCAGTGAACTGAATCAAGTTTTAAATTCACATGTTCCTTTCAATACATTAATTTTTCCTTTTTTAGTTATATCTCCTTTCATATTTCAGCTTTTCTCCCTCAAACAACTGAGGTAACTAGATTAAGCTACCACCTTAGTTGATGAAAAATATCTGGAAAAATTCAAAACAGAAGCAAATTGCAGCACAGAGATAATAAATGCTAAAGTCTGGAGATCTGTGTATTTGCCTCACTGTTACTTAGTGATTATGCAAATAACATCCATAATCCAAGGGATGGAATTGTATTAGGATCATTAGTAAACTAAAAAATATTCGTATACTGGGAACAAATTTTAATTAGACATCTAGCTGTAAAATAACTTTCCCCCCCAACTTCAATCTGTCCCTCTCCTGCTATGTGGCATCACATGTTTAACTGGAACTGCCCTCTCCCTCCAAAGCATACCTTTGTCCAGGAAATCTTAAAAAACAGATTAAAGCTTTGATTTTTCCAATGAAATTTGAAGTTGTATATGTTGATTCTCCAATCCCTCCACTTGTTTCTCATGTTAAAACTTGTCTGGCCAGTCCACTGGCATCTATTCCAAATTAAGTCTTCACACTCAGGTTTGACTAAATGTGACCTTATAAGCTGTTGAAAGAATTATTTTGTCAAACAGATGCTAGGTAGTTTCAAAAGGTTTCACAAGTCAGTTTACACTTTTAAAATGAAATCCTTTTATTTTTAAATATTCTGAGTGACCCAAGATACCCTTACATAAATAATACTAGTTGCCAACCAAAGCCCAAGATTAGGATATACCTACTGTAATCTCTGTGTTATTCCATCACAACAAAAGCTTATTTACTGCCAGCAATGAAATAAGAACATTGGTACTTGATTGTTAAGCCTGAATTACTTATTTTATCCCCTCCTTCAACTTCACAATTTATTCCCTTCAAAACTATTTATTCTCTTACTATTAAACCACTCCCTATTTCGTGCCTGTAATAAACCAAACAATCTTCCAGGCTCTGCAAATTTTGAGAAAATGGTTAAATGTGATGGTGAGAGGTATGAAGTTTTTTTGATGCATGTACTTTATCATAGAAAACACAAAACTTCATATCTTGGGTGATTTTCTCTGGTTTTGGGGGGAAGCTGGGCCTGGAAGGCAACTCCTGAGCCTGCCCAGTCCAGGCTCAGCCAGCCAGAGAGTCTTGTCCAGGACCACGTGGACTGAGGTTGCAAAAATCTGCAATGATGGATAGATATTCCACAATCTGAGGGGTTTTAACAATGGTGAGATGCTATTTGATTTTTTACAATTTCACTTAAGCACTTGTAAGCGGTTGGCTTATTGTAATTCTGTGGAGAATGACTGGCAGTAGTCAATGAATATAGGATCATTTTAAGAGGAAAATGTCTAAGTAAAATCCAATGAAAATAATAGCAAAATGGACCAAACTCATGTAAGAAATTAGTAAAGGAACTGACTGCATTTTCAAAATACAATGTTTCAGTATGTGAATACTTGTTCATCTGCAGATTGGGCAGGAATTCAAGGAAAATTAACTAAGTAAAATGCTCCTTAAAGAAAGCTCACAGTTAAGTGGAACTGATAGCACTATCCTGTGAAGAAGCACAAACAGCCATTACCTATTAGAGAAGTTCTCACATCATTCTCTCTAAAAGAATTAAGTGGTTCTAAAAACGAAGCAAAAGCATATGAACGTGTTTTTCAATGAAACAGCTTGATTGTATTACCATTTTTCTGCTCCTGTCCTTTCAAACGGTTACTAGGTCACAGATGCACACTCAGGAAGGCTGTACTGCTAATTACCTAGGGGCAATGAGCATGCTGGGGCACGGAGGGCAGGGCACAAAGGACTGAAGCTTCAGAAGGGTTTCAGGAGGCTACAGCTGAAGCAAGAGGCTGAGAAACAATCACAAGGACTAAACATTCACCCACACCTTGTCAAAAAAATGCTTTTGAAGAGCTGGAGAAACCTATGCTGAGCCAGGAAGCAAAGGAGTAACTGAAGCAAAGCAAGGGCCCAGGCCTGACCTAACTGCTTCGAGTTCTAATTAACATTAATTTTACTGTCTTAATATTCAGTAAAAAAATCTGAGACAGCAAGAACTTTTTGGGAGCTCCTTGTCAGGAAAGGGTTAGGAAGATCTCAACAGTAACAAAAGCAAAGACAGAAGGACACATGCTAAAATGGAATGGAACACTTGAATAAAGCACAGGACAAGCACTGGGAACCTATTCATTTCCAAACATCCTTCCTCATTTAAGCAAGAAATGAGTTCCTCTCTCCTGTCCTCCCGATCCAAGTGGTAAAGACGTTTGTTCATCACTCCAGCTGGTGGTCATCAACCAATTCAAATCCAGCTAGCAACCCAAACTGAAAATATATGCATTTCAAAATAAAAACTACTGCTTCTTCAGTCTACTTTAAAGAGGTAGTTTCTTCATTGAACTTAATCATATATAAAGTGAGAAAAGAAAATATCTACTGTTTAATTGAAGCCAGAAAGTTTACCAAAGAAACGAGGAAGTATATAACTGAATCAAGCTGAAGACTGGAGTCAGAAATGTGCCTCCACAACTGTTTTAAGCTCCAATTCTCCACCTAAAAAGAGGCACATGGTACTGTCTGAACATGCACCAAGTAGACTAAAGTGACATCTATTTTCAGGTATGAATTAAGAGGCAGTACACATACAACTACCCCTAAACACCAGAAATCAAGATACCAGAGCTGCTGAGCTCTTCTGCAGTACCTTCATACTCCAACGACTGTTCTCATACAGTGTCAGGGACATGAGGCAAACCAACAGCAGACAATGCACTTTGGAACCAACAACACTTAAAATCATAGCACAAACACTTGCATATAAAAATTTATTGTCTTTTTTTTAAACAAGAACTTAAATACATACAACCTAGACAGCTCATTTATTTATTGCTTGAGCAGAGCTTTCTAGAAAACAGGTGATAGCACAGAAGTAAAGGCTGTACCACATTTTTTCCCCTGTAGCAAAGTGGATTAATAGCCATGTGCATACAACAGCAATAAAATCACATGTGCAATGCTCTCTAAAAGCTCTGTTTGGCAGCTTACTTTCAAATGTCTTCAGCCTTCTGACTTTGGTGAGCTCACAGGTACAGCTTAAGAGTGCATTTATACAATACACCAGCTCTTAAGGATAGAGCTTAAAAATCCAGGCCTGGTTCACTGCATGGATCTGTAGAAAAATATTGCCACTTTAGTCCATCAAGTTTGTATCTACAGCTATTACCCAGCACAAAATTAAAGTAAGAAACAGAAGTTATCCTTTCCAAGTGAAGTGGAAATTGGAAAAGGCAAATTTTTGTGAGTTTTTGCAAGGACACTGATTACCTTATTCAAGAGCCAAAGAGTGACAGCAAAAGCTCTCAGCTCACTGATCACTGAACTCACATCTGTTTGCTCATACAGTCCTTGATTCGGTTACTTTTATGGGCGTGGCTCATGTTAGGAACGGAATTTGTTTCAAGGAAGATTTTGGGATTATTCATAGCAAGCATCCCCTTTGTGTTTAAACGTGGTGTAAAACTGAATGCTAAGAGTCTTCAGGAAGAGAAACTGCAACAAAAAAATTGTATCAGAAACGACTTTTAACTTAATGAGATGGCATTCTTCCAGTGGAGTAATGAACACTGAAATATGGAAAGCTAATTACTGAGGTTTAAGTTTTACACATACAATACTAAACCCAGTGGGCTGCTCCTCCTGGAGAAGTTAAGATACCAGTGATACAACCAAAACCATAAACGTGCACGTGACAGGTGAATCACATTTTCCATTTGGAAAGTACAGATTTTTCATTTACAGTGTGACAACATCCCAAAGTAAACATTTCCAGACAACAATAGCCTATTTCTTTCACATATACTCATTCTTACAGTGCTCCAATGCAGTATTTTCTAATACTAAAGACTCAGGGATGAAATGGTAGCAGCTAAATTGTGTACAATTTCTTAATTTAAGGAGAATAATGTCTAAAACAGAGTTTTTATTTCAATTATGAACATAAGCACTTCATTTTGCAAAACACCAGAACCACAACTACTACCACCAGTCTGTAAACCATAGAGTGCAAACAAGATAACCCCTTCATTTTAGAATCTCTGACATTAAAAAGGCAGAAAATAAAATTTCAGAGTGGGAAAAGATTTTATCAAAAATCATAATTTTTAAACTGAAATGCACATTTTAGAAATCCATTATTTCCAAAAGATGCATGACTTGTAAGACTAAACTGTTAATGGCTGTTAAGTTTGAAAGACGTCAGATCTTCTTTTTGCCCAACGTTTCCATGTTGCTTCTAATCAATTTTAGGGAGAAAATTGCATACCAAAGGTCAAACCCGACAAATCCTGTCATTATCAAGACAGCATTTAAGACTTCCTCAGCCTCAAGGATGCTCTCTTCACCAGCTTCTGCTGCTCTTGTCTTGTGTGGACTTCCTGAATGGCACGACAAACCCACTGTAAAACAAGGGGAAAGCAAAAAACAATTAAAGCAGGCAGTGGTTTTCTCCCATAAGATGCTACTAAAACACAGCTAATTCAAAAAGCACAGAAACTCAGATACACACAGGCTAGCTTAAGTTAGGTACCTCCTGATTCACATGCACAGTATTGAAACTGAAGAAGAGAAACAGAAATCCACCAAAGGCAAATGGGTAATGTTGCTCTTGAAAACAGAAAAAAACTACTTTTAATGTACAGATACCAGCATAAACGTTAGTAAAGGAATGTGCAGTTAGGAAATAATACCAAAAAAAGGTAATTAAATTCAAGGAAGTATCCTTCCAGTGTGGCCTGTGTGTTTTGTGCAATGCTCCAGCTTCAGCCATGCCACTAAGATACAGAAAAACTAAAAGGATTTAAATTACTTAATTCCAAGTATGATTTGGAAGACATGCTTTAAGAGAAAGCTGAAGGAACATTTTTAGACAAGACACAGTAAAGAACTAACATAGACTCCTTCAGTACATAAAGTGCCTCAAAATTATAGCAATTTTTTCCTTCCCAGTCTAACCCATTCTTTTAGAAGGCTCAATCAATGTAATAGCAGCAATTTGGCCCCGATTCTGATTCCATCTGCTGACTTGCCATTTACTGGAGCTACAATTTGAAGCATGCTCCCAAGACACTGTGCATCTAATTGATTTCACTTTTGGTATCAGGGAGAACACCTCCTCTCTCATCACCTGATACAACACTACAGTAACACACTTGATTTCCTAGGTAAATGTTTCTATTGTTGAAGTACCCTGGAATTTATCCAAATTGACAGAGCAGATTATGTAAGTTACCTACAAGGTCCAACCATCCACAGAACAAAAGCTCAGCAGCCTCCCCAGCACCAACAGGAACAGACATTTAGAGATAAATGGTAGAAAAACAAGGTGTGGGAAGGGAGGAGGGAGGAATCTAAGTAAGCCTTTTCACTCACTGGCTTAGTCAGGTGATCTTGAAATAATGAGGAGCTATGTTGAATCCTAGAGACTACAGGGAATCTAATACAACCTAGTACTTTAGATATTGGAATTCTTTTCCTTTAATGAGCTTTAACATACAAAACCTCAGACTATGTAACTTCAACATTAAATTATTATTGCATAGACTCTCTTGAATGCTTTGGACTATCTGGTCTCATCATACTCCTGGGTAAACTCACTTTTCACCATGAAACTACAGTAAATGGTCCTCAGGCACAGCAGCCTATTCTCTAACAAGTCTCTGAACATTACCATCTTTTTTACACGCTGAGTTTCAACAATTGTTAACAATATCATAAGAAAAGAAGATTAAAAAAAAAAAAGAATATACCCTTGCTGTAGCTTCATCCCGAAGCTGAACTGTCTTTACACATTCATGACCTGTACTGTCCTTTCTTTGGAACATCTTTTGATCCTGCTGCAGAGGGGAACAAAAATGTGCTTCAGATGAGTCACAAAACAAGAATGCAGAATCTGATACTTAAATGCTTGAATGTCAACTTCAGGTTAGATTTCAACATGGTCTCTGTCCAACCCAACTGTCATACTCGCAAGAAACTCTCACTAAATCCTATCAGAGTCTCTTAGTTAGCAGTTAGAACCACAAAGAAGTTAAAGGCATGCATGGAGCTCTAATGAGTGTTAAATAGAAGAACGTTTACATGCTTTTCTTACCCAAACAGTAATTTTTACAATATTTCCTTCATAGGAGGGATAACGCATAAATTCTTCAAAGAAGTAATCCCACTCTGTTGTTAAATGGCCTAAGATTTCCACTTCTTTCACATATATCACTCTCCTGTTCAAGAAAAAAAAAGTTCATACTCAATTTCTCCCTAGGACTAGAACTTGGCTAGAAAAGCTAAACAAAATAAAAACATTTGTTTAAGGCAGCATTTTCTGTGTGGATTAAAAGTAGCCACTCAGTCACAGTGGACCCGTATTTCCTTAATCCATTCTGAGACAGTCACTTGGTCTTTAAAAGTCCTAGATGACCTAAGATATCACACAGTACGAGCAGGCCAAGAGCTGGGGTAAGGAGAGAAGTGCACATTTATCTAAGGCTGCAAACAACTGAATTGCCCAATTATCGTTCATGGACTTGGTCAGTGCCTTGACAAAGCCTGGCCATTTGCAGCCTGAATTCTGAGGTGTGCTGGTCATTATTAAAAAACACACTGGGGAGCCTCCATGGTCTTGCTATGGATGAGCCTCTCTCATACATTAGGGCAAGGTGGAAACTGCTGACATATGGGATGTGGAGATCATAATCCTTTTCATTATCTAAACATATTTAGAAGGTTTTGAGTCCTTAAACTCAGTGCTGGTAACATCTTAAATTATAAAAATGGTCTGATGAGTTAAATACTAAGTTTTTGTGCCAGCATGAATATTAAGACTTAGTTTATAATATCCTTTAACAAACAAGATTGTAAACATGTATTATCAAACTGTTGGCTTGACTGCAAACATTACCACAAGCTAATTTGAAATATCAAAAACAAAGAGAAAAAAACTGAACACTTCCTTCCAGTATAATGAAAGGATCACTGATCTCAGAGTACACTATCTTCTCAAATTATCCAGCACTGACATCACAACTAGATTACATTTTCCATTAAGGAAACAAAACAAACTATTTAAAAAATCAAGAAGAAAATAGATAGGCAGACAATAGCAATCAGTTAAGTCTTAGCCAGATGTCTAATCCCCAAGCTGAAATCATGTCAAGCCCTTAGAAAGCATTCAAAATTTAATACCTGTTGGTAATAATAAGGTTTGCTCTTCTGCCTCTTGGAATTGCACAGTGGCATTGATACACCTCCTTTTCCAACTTTCTGATGTGCAATTTCTGAAACAGAAACAGAAAATAAGTTTGGGGCTGTACAAAAAAAAGTAATCAAATTGGTGTCTTAAATTCAAAAGCCTTCTGAAAAGTTACCTCATTGTTAGCTCTTTAAAGGCACATTCTCACTGAGCTCAGTCCTGAAGCTGAGTCACTGAAAAGTCTGATCTGTTCCACTCAAAGGCAGAACACTGGCACTGCTGTATCAGACTATTTCTTCAGCTTTGATTTCCTTTCTGTGCTAGTCATTGTTCAATAACATTCGTTCTGCTACACCCCATGCTGCAGGCTTCACTCAAGAGTGAAAATCCTGCAAAGGTCATGGACCTTTATGACATGACCCAGACCCTCAGAAAGAAACTATCCAAATACAAATTCTCAATGCACCTCAAGATCAGGCTTCTGAAGCACTGAGCAGATACGACTATTCAACACCCAAATACAAAGGTGTATGAAAATGCAACATGGAATTACTCATCATGTTTTGATTAGACAACTACAACTCAAGTGACAACCTACAAATAGAGAAAAAGTTTAGAAATAAAGCACTGAAGTGCTCCTAGGATTTTTTTTTTTTTTTTTTTGCAATTATGCATTGGGTTTTTTTCAGATTTCCCATTCTGTATATACACTTTGACTGAAGTGTAATGTTTCTCAGAGAGTGTCAACAGGATTACAACATTCTATCAACACGGACCAGCACAGAACACAGGCTCACAGTCATCACTACATCAAGCTCTCAGTAACACTGGATTAAAGGCAGCAAGACTCACAGAGTGACACCTGAACGTATTTGTGGGAAAGGAATACACATCAAAACATCACGCAGAGAAAGACAGAAGCATGAAATTAATAACATGCTACCAGTGGGAACCCAGCCTCAAAGCGGGTATGAGAATAAATCTCTGTCAACTACTGTTTTCCTAATATGCAAAAAGCCTTTTGTAAGACACTTATAAATAGTGTTTAATTAGCAAAAATTAGCAAGACAGTTCTATAAGCATAGGTCAATAGAACCACCTTCTTTATCATCTGGTCTGTTTTATGGGAAAATGGGCAGCTCCTGTGCAGGAACGTGGGGAAACATAAAGGGAGAATGCCTGGATGCAGAATGCACCTGCTCCAGATCAGTCTTTAACAAGTGCCTGCAAATGGGTGCCCTGAAATTGGTTTGATATTCTTAAGAGCAAAGTAAGATGAAATTCAGTTCATTTTACAGCTGTTACTGGAATTCAGCCTCTATAACAGTCAATTCCTCGAGTTGTTTCTGACAAACTAGTAATGACCTAAAGGAAGGACTAAAAATTCAGTGTGTTTTTAGTTATTTCTTGTAAATAGACATTTCCTTCTGTATTTCCATAAATGGACCCATAAAACCAATAAGATGGCAATAGCAGCTCCACTTGACTCCCCAGTTATCGATGATCAACAGGTTTAACTCCATGCCGTGTAAGTAACCAAAATGGAAAGATAAGCTTCCATAAGAATCAATTAAAAGAAGGTTCAACATTTTTTTATATTTGCATTTTATTTTCATATATTCAAAAGTTCAACAAATAACTTAAAGCACCAGCATACATCACAACTGACTCCAAAAAATCCTTTAATCTCAAAAGTGGATGAATATTCAAGAGCTGAAATCAACAGCATAATGTTTTCCTGGACTTGCTCTCTAGTGATGTTATGTTTTGAAATACATTTTAATCCAGCATTTTTCAGCAACCAAAACCATAGGGTCAACCAACATCTCATATAAAAAAATACCCCTTTCTGACCATCTTAAAAATTTCTGAAACTGTACAATGTGCATGAAAGGAAAAAAAGATGCAAGAAGGCTGCTTATCTCAAAACGTCTTCAAAACATTTGAAGAAACATGGATATGACTAAAATGAAAATATGAACTCACATTTTATACCTGAACCATAGCTGTTTCAAAAACAAGTAAAAAATTTAAGAAATAGAAAACCCACCACCATGTGAAGACTGTAATTCAAAGGCTGCAATCCATATTCTGAATCCTTTTGTTGAATATGAAGAAATTAGACATGCCACATATTTAAACAGATTTATTCATAAGCATGTTTCTCTATTCAAACTCAAAGCTTTGGAGAGAAAGCCTGTTTCTCATAACTTCAGAAACAATCCCGATAGTATTTTTAGATTTTACATGCAATATGTTACTAAAGTAAGAGTTCCCACTGAGGTCTGTGCCTAAGAGATGCAGTATTTCTCAGAGCTATTCTCAATACACCTGATAGATGCCAGCACAATGGTGGTGGCATTATGTAAAAAGGGGATTGCACTTGATGTAAATTACTCCATGATCTGCACACTCTTAAAATTCAGACATCTTTATCAAAAGCTGTTATTTTTATGAGCATACTAGAGCACTTTGAAGAAGTTAACTCATTCTTATTTTACATGGAAATGAAAGAACCAGTGCAAATTTACACAGCAGAACAGTGAATCAACCAGAAATAGAATCTGCAGTTTCCAGCATAGTCTATGCTCTGCCACACAACACTGTCTCACCACCCTGCCTCAATTATTCATGAGGTGTTCTGCATTCTTTATAAAGCTCCATGCTTTAACTGGGAAATGAAACAAAGTAATGCCACAGGCACTGAATAATGCATGAGTGCCATGGTGGCAGCCCTGAGGAGCAGCAGCTCCTCACCGGGCACAGCCCTGCGAGCGCACGGCAAAGGCCTCCACCACCTGCTCCAGTAAACCTCCACTCAAACCCTGCTCTGACCAGGATTAAAACTCATGAGAACTGATTCCTTGGAAAACAATTCTCCTAGAGCTGCCCTATTCATCCTTTGAGCTCTCCAGCTGTGCTGTGCATTTCCACTGAACAAAACACACCGTGTAGCACTCATCTCACCCCGAGCGAGGCACGGCCTGCACCGCGTCACATCTGCCTGCCAGGATCCGAATTGACCGAGCACATCCCTGCACAGCCACACACCTCAGATCCACTGTGGGGAGGAGGAGCTGCATCCACACAGTCACACCAGTGAACTGATCCACTCCGACTGCCAGGAGCCGAACTGACCGAGCACATCCCTGCACAGCCACACACCTCAGATCCACTGCGGGGAGGAGGAACTGCATCCACACAGTCACACAAGGGAACTCATCCACTCCTGCCTGCCAGGAGCCGAACTGACCGAGCACATCCCTGCACAGCCACACACCTCAGATCCACTGCGGGGAGGAGGAACTGCATCCACACAGTCACACAAGGGAACTCATCCACTCCTGCCTGCCAGGAGCCGAACTGACCGAGCACATCCCTGCACAGCCACACACCTCAGATCCACTGCGGGGAGGAGGAACTGCATCCACACAGTCACACAAGGGAACTGATCCACTCCCGACTGCCAGGAGCCGAACTGACCGAGCACATCCCTGCACAGCCACACACCTCAGACCCACTGCGGGGAGGAGGAACTGCATCCACACAGTCACACCAGTGAACTGATCCACTCCCGACTGCCAGGAGCCGAACTGACCGAGCACATCCCTGCACAGCCACACACCTCAGATCCACTGCAGGGAGGAGGAACTGCATCCACACAGTCACACAAGGGAACTCATCCACTCCCCCTGGCTACTGTCCTCAGCTTGCAGGAAAAACCCCACTGCCCCGTGGGAAAAAGTACCTTGTCTTTCAAAACCTACATGCTTGCTCCTCCTAAGCTCTAATGCCTACACTTCACACACAAGTATTAAGGTGAAACATTTTTCCATCCAATCATTGGATGGTATTGAGGCATCTGCTCCTTAAGGTGACCTTACAAGGTTTCCACCCTGTGAACATGCATTTATTTTAAAGGGACATATGCATTAAATGTAGTTAAAGTAGATGAGAAGGTGTGGGTTCTGGTTAAACTACTTGTAACATAGGATCAAAACGGGATCCAAATATAAACAGCACTTGTACCTATTGTAATTAAATTTGTAAATGCACATAAAACCAACTGACTCATCTTTTTCATTAAATATCCTATTTCATGTAAAGACACTGTCCCTTCTGGCTTCTAATTTACATTAGAAAACTAAGCTGTCCCAACACTGACCTCTAGCATAAAAATCAGAATCAGTTAACTAAACCTCCCCTGATTCCATTAAGTTACTTCTTGAAAGAAACAAACTGTTTTGATTCAACTATACAGAGGATTCATTTCTGGTTTGTATCCAATTCCAATCTACACCATTTAGATCTAAGAAAACTACAAATATTAGATGTGGAGGAACTGCATGATACTGAATTTTCCATGTTGACTGTGCCACCTTTTCCTTTTTGTTAGATGTAAAAAATATAGTAAAAAAATAAATAAAAAACACAAGAAGAAAAAATTTGACCTGCTTAGTATATCACAACTTAATTTCATTTAACCAACTAAAAAAAAATTTATTAAATGATTTTTTAAACAATTTTAAACTGACCATTAAATTCTAAAAAGGCATTAGCAGCAAAGATGCCTCTGTTCAACATTTTTCCCATATGATAGGCAAAAAATTTGCTCTGACAACAGCTTGTTAAGCTTAGCTTGCTAATTTCTAAGATGCTGCATTAGCAATGAAATTTATGGCATCACTTAGTTTAGAAATAGATATATATATTTTATATATATATATATGTGTGTGTGTGTGTGTGTGTGTGTAAATTCCTGTTAACAGCTTTAAGTTTACACTTCATTAATTATGTTGAACAGCAAAGCCCCTGTGAATGAAAAGCAGAGTCAACTAAGCTGGCTAAATGTTTTAACTGAGAAATGCTCATAAAGAACCAGCAATAGTAACTTGAAGGCATAGTGGGTCATCAGATGTGTAGCTGACAGGCCTATGGCAAAGTACAGAAACCACAAATACAAGTTTTCTCAGCATTTCTTTGAGAACAGTATTTCCAGGTCATGAAATTACAAGCATTATCCCAGAAGTAAATTCCATTCAATATCACAATTTTAAATTTTGCTCAAGATGTTGCTCTCCCCCTCTGCCCACGGCCGTAGCTCTAGGAGAACACCAATAAATAAATGAACTCAGGGTCTAACCTACCGTGGTTCTTTTTTCCAAGTGCCTTCTGTTGTTGCCATTCATAAGGAGCTAAACATCCTTAGAAAAACAAATATACAGGAGACAAACCCTCCCCTGTCTCTCCCATCTGACTCACTCATCTAATCGTACTGAAGATGGTTATTCAAGTTTGTTTTCTTAGCCTGGACAACATAAAAAACCATTTTATTCAACTGCTACACAGAGGAGATATGAATGAATGGGAGAGGACATGGTAAATGCAATCATGCCCTTCATCTAAATACTTAAGGCAGATAAAAAACTGACAGAAATAGACAAGAAATATGGAAAATGTTTACTCCATTATTCCAGTTCTTGCTGCATGCCAGGAGAGAAGGAGAAAGAAAACAAATGTTAGAAATAGAACAGGGAATAAGGATTAAAAGACCATCTACAAGCAAGTAGCAAATATCCAAGTTGTGGTCTTAAAATGTTAGTGCAGACAGTTATTTTACTCTAACTTTTTAACAACAAAATAAGCATTTCAAGACAGGTTTTAAGAACACACAGTCTGAAATACAAATTAACCAGATTCTGACTATCTAGAACTTGAAAGCTCATGTTATTCATCCCCCATATGTTAGCCACATCCATATGAGAAAGCAGGCTAAATGTCCACACAGTGCCTGTAGCTATGACAGATTGCTATTATGAACAACATAAGGAAAAACCAAACAGTGGTATTTTGAAAATTCATGCAGTTTTTTCAACTGCTGATACAACCAAACAATTCAAGCTCTATTAATCTTTTTAAAAAGTTGCTTAGTTTGTAAACCAACATCAGCTTTGCTATAAAGACAAAAATTTAGAACTGAGTATGAAAATGTTTTTGTTTCTTCACATTAAAATCTTAATCCTAGTAATTTTTAATCCTACTACCTACTTCCAGAGCATGAGAGGTGATTACAGAATATAAAATGGAGAAGACCTAGTAGCAGCAATGCTGCAGTTTCCTTTTTGCATTCAGCTTACTCCAAGCACTGGGCCTTCCCTGCTGTCCAGGCTTGCCTTATGACACAGACTGGACCTAATTTCTGTTTCAGATAACGACTGCTACAGATCCCTGGCAGCTTGTTTGCAACTTAATCCTTTATGGAACCCCGCAGGTTAGAGAATTTTAACTGTGTTTACAATGCAAAACATACCTCAAATAAATCATAGCCCTCAGCTTCCACCCTGTTGTAGGGCCGGATGATGCCATCTTCACGGATGAGGCGTGGGGGACGGAGATTGGACACTTCCTCAGTTGATTCTGCCGCCCTGCCATGGACAGTGCAACAGCATTCGGGTAAGCTTAATACAAGCCTGAGTTTCACCAATACATCTTTAAAAGTCATCCTTTCATTTGCCACACATCCCACTTACACATCCTGGGTCCCCTGCAGATGTAAATTGCAAAAACACTGCTAATAACAAACCAAAAGTAGCAATAGCCAATTAAGCAACTACAGAAGAAGCTGAAGTTTATTCCCAAAGGCAGATAATTTACTAAGGGTTCTCAAGTTTATTAACATGCTATCCAAAGGTCCCCTTAAAACACAAGGAGCCCCTGATGTGTACTGCTAAGCAAATTTCAGACTGGGAAGCTTTACTCTGGAAATTTCAGTAGCCCATTTTTCATAGTAAATTTAACTGATATTTCTCATCAGCGGAAGGAGCAAAAGGAAAAACCAGATTAGTTATTGTCTCTCTGAACTACAACACTGTAAGGTGTTCTCTGAAGCAGCAATTTCCACGTCATCTTAAAATACCTTCATCACAGGCTACTGGACATGTCTCAACCCACATATCATCCTGCTTATTGTATTTAACAAATAATTGTGTGGGACTACTGGAGCACTTTACCACCTGGTATCCAACGTAGGGGAATACTCCCAAAGCTCCTCTTGGCACTGTACCTTTGAATTCCCTGGAAGGTACTGCTCGCCATATCTACAATGCCTCCCGTCGGGAGGGCTACCACTCCCACAAGCCCCTTTCCGATTCCTTTAAAGAATCCAGCTGCACCTTCTTTTTTAGCCCCTTTAAAGAAAAGAAACAGAAAAATAAATGTTTTCGTTACCTACTTGAAGACATTAACCACTACTGCTCCAGGCTTTTCGTACGACAAACAGCGCACGGCCATTGATTGAACAGAGTCCTATTGTACAAAGAGCTGTCTGTGCAAAGTCACCCATGGCTTCTTGCTCTGCTCAGACACATCACTGTTCACTTACCACCTTATTAGCCTCCAAAAGGGGCTAGAACTGAAGGTTGATAACTGAATGTTATCAAGATTCTCCTTCTCACACTTTCAGTCTGGACTATAGGCCATAGATCAGTTTTTTCTAGATTGATAGTAATAACAAAATATTCTGATGACACTAAGATGCACGAGTGTGACAGAAGTTAACTATTTCTGTAATTACACGGCTCTGGTGATATGTTACGATGGAAAAGCCAAAGGAGTGTTCTGAAAGCAGATGTGTTTATCCACCAAAGAGACAAGGCCTACATATCAAAGCATCAGCCAAAAGCAATAAAATATAACACAGTAACAAATTACTCCCAATATTTAAATCACGGTGACTTGAAGATTAATAGGAGGCATTTTATCTTGGATATTTTTCATCATCTATCATATTGATGAACTAACAGGAACAAACAGTGGCCTCAGGCATAAAACCAAATTCGCTTTTCAGGATTTCTCCAAACTTTGGAGTCCCAAAAACATTTTTCAGCTGGTGATTTTTACTTTACTATTTTTACTATCTGTATTCTGTCTTTAAACATTAATTTTTCTTTTTATTTAATCCTAGTAATTCTTAATCATACTACCTACTTCCAGAGCATGAGAGGTGATTACAGAACATAAAATGGAGAAGACCTAATAGCAGCAATATTGCAGTTTCCTTTTTGCATTCAGCTTACTCCAAGCACTGGGCCTTCCCTGCTGTCCAGGCTTGCCTTATGACACAGACTGGGCCAAATTTCTATTTCAGATAATGACTGCTACAGATCCCCGGCAGCTTGTTTGCAACTTAATCCTTGATTAAGGATTAAGTACTGCAGGCCTAACAAAATACATCATGAAGACAACCATGTTTTGATTCATACAATGGTTTAAAGAGTGGCAAGCTAATAAAGATATTTAAGGAAATCATCATGTAAGTTTACATTTGAATTAGAAATACAAAAATAATCTTGCTATGCCTTAGCACCACTACACGCATATTGATATTTTTTCACATTACAAAATAAATTGTTCAGTACTGAGAAACCACTTAAGCAGTGCAGCGCAGCCTTAGTGCTTACCTTCTACTGGTTTAGTGATGACACCTGTCACACCTCCAAAAACACCCTAAAACAAAGAAGATAATTAAATTCCCACTGAGAAACTGGAATGCTGTCAGTCCAACTGGGCAACCAGTTCTCTCACATCCTTATTTTAAAGCTTTATCATGTCAAGGTTCAGTATCAGAAACACTGTTTGGCTGGGGGTTTGGGCTTTGTTTTTTTTCTCTTACTTCATATTTTTAAGAAAACTATAACCGAGGGAAAGACTTGATTGACAGAACTGACTACAAGATCAAGTAAGGGCCCAGTTACTTTAATTACCTAACGTATTTGTTGAACATGAGTAACTATTTTTTAATTTATGTAATTCACAGGAGAAATTGATGTTATTTCCTTTTTGACACTGTAACTTCAGTTACTCAGGCTGACCAGAAACATGATCTCAAACTCTGCAGCTGATGCACTACACTGAGTCTCCTATAAATCCACTGCCTGCTTGTGTCTTCTGTTTAGTTAATGAATTGACAAAGATCTCAAACTTGCTTGCAGGTAATTTTCAAGCATGGATCCCAAGTTGGCACATCAAACACTCATCTCCAACTTCATACCCGTAACAGGCCTTTTCCTCCTTTGGCCAGGCTCTCCCCAAAGTCTTTTGGCTGCCGACCCATTTCCTCCCTCCTTTTCTGCTGAAATTCTTCATCCAGAGTAATGGCAGCCAAGCCTTTGCCAACAGTACCAGTGATCCTGGACACCACCCCTGCTGCCCCACCTGAGGGAACAGGGCAGAAAGCAAAGTCATCTGTGCTTTCACAGCTTAAGAGCAGACAACACACAAGTTCATAGCAATTTCCCTTCAGATTTAGTTAGGTATGAAGAATTTACACAGAGCAAACACCACATGTTGTCCACGAGAAGGCTCCAGAATCTGGTCTGATATCCATACATACACCAAAAAGAAACACACTACTTCATTACATGTTACACAGCATATTGCATGAAGCAGTGTTTCCTCTAGTTACTAAGACATAGCTAAATAAAAATCTAAGGTAATTGTAATAGATATAAGGTAATAAATAAATAATAAAATAAATAAATAAAATAAATTAAATAAAATAAATAATAAATAAAATACATGTAAGGCAATTGTTCTCAGGTTTCTCCAGACATATTAGGACCATTAAAACTACGTTTCTTATTCATCCACAGCATGTTACTAATCCAGCTATATATGCACTGTTTCTCACTTTGGTTGCTCAGTCTACAAAACAGATATGTAGATGGTCTCAGGTAAATTATGCGTGAATGATCTGTATCACAAACACTGGCAACAGTACAACAACCTTAAATACTCACTAAAAAAATATTGGGAATTTACCAAAAAAGAGCAGTATGACACATACCCACTGTGTGCCCAAGAAGACTTCTAACACCAATTACAAAGCCTTCAGCAAATTCTTCAGGTCCTTGAACAGCACCCTGAAAATGACATTTATTACAAATAGCAGAAAACTATACAATGATGCATCTGTTTCAAGAAAAACTAGCAATTCCTTTACACTGCTGCAACTAAGGCCATCTGAAAAGGTTATTTCTTTGAAATTCACGGTAAAAAATTACTGCTGCCTGCCTGTTCAGGGTGTGGAGTATGGTGACAAAAAAACTATAACCCCAGCAATATAATCTATCAGCCTTCTGTAAAGACACAGTTAAAGAATCAGGAAGTCATACCTGGAATGGCTCATAGAAGAAAGCTTCAACTCCCTCAGACAAACCTCTGATTAAACCAAATGGATTTCCAAGAACATCTAATCCAAGTACAAGAACATACATCTGCTTCAGGAACTAAATTATGAGAGGGAAGAAAAAAGGTCAAAAAGAAAAGCAGTGTTACAAGCAGTTATCACACACATCAGAGCCCAAGGCAGGTACATTTTTTAATTTACTACCCAAGTAAGGTTTTTAGAGTACCCAACTAAGTATTCCTACTAGAATGTGGATAGGTTTAGGCAAATGATGCATTATATGTACAGACAACTAATAGATTACTTCAGTGAAAAAAAGTGAAGTAATAAAAAGGAAGGTATCATTTAAAAATTTTGAACACACATTTTCAGGGCATTTCTGGGATTACATTTTCATAATGTGCCACCGGATTCCTACTTTAGCACCAGGAAATAAAAAATTACTACCTTTCAGAGGTATTCACCTTTTCTCTACTATTTACCCCATTCTTTAAGATACATACACAAAATTTTACACAAAGCCTTGACTAAAAGGGCTTACTTGTTCACTATAATGTCTAACAACTCTCTTTGTCAGTTGATGTCTCTTGTAGAACTGGTATTTGATTTCAAAGAAAGCAAGTCTGAAAGACAAGTAGTCATACATTAGTTAAAGACACCCTTCCTCATTCAAATACTTCTTTCCTTCAGATAATCCCAAAAACCTATTGCCTTAAAAAGAATCCCAAACCCCATCTTCCCTCCATTCCTCCCTTTCTTCCAAGGCTGTATACACTATGCTAGAGTCAGTCAGCAAAGTTTACCATGGATCCAGTCATTAAGTGTAGAGCAGCTTTACCCAAAGTATTAAACAAAAAACCAAACAACCCCAGCCAATTTTATTAGCTTACTTGAAAATAAGATCATCCACATCTGTTAGAGTAGCTCCAATGCTTTTCAACAGTAAATTCAGAGAATGGATGGCTATCATTTCTTCCCCCTTATCTGATGCTTCTCCACCAGAAGCCAGAGACAAACTCAAATGTAACTGTCAAGGCAGAATTAGTAAAACAGGACAAATCAAGACCAAAGAAAAGCCAAACCAGAGCAGACAGTTGTGTGGTGCACATGTAAATAAATCAGTGGTGAAAGTGCTAAGTGTATTTAGACTGTTTCTGAGGAAAGCTATAATCTCTACTACTGATGATTCTTCTTCCCTTGCTCCAAAAAATCTAACTGCTTCAAGAGAAGAGACATGAAGATAATCCCATGAAAGTGTATTCTATTACAATTTATGATACCTTCAGGCCAATATTGTAGCTTATTAAAGAGTGGTAAGCTGTTAAAGAGTGGTAAGCTAATAAACACATTTCAGCATTATTATAACCATTGATTCTTCCCACTTACTAATGGTTAAAGGTCTATTTGTACTGGGGGGCAAAAAAGAAAGTCTTCAACAAAGTATCAAATTCTAGAGAAGGTAAAATCTCCACTAGGGATGCACTTACTACAATGAATTAATTGGGTGTTTTATTAACCAATAATGTCTCTATTGCATACCTTAATTGGAGAAATATGGAAATGTTCAAAGAAGCTGAGCATTGACAAGTCTGTTAGGGAAGACTCCATCAGCTCAGTGTTAAGTGCATCCACATCTTGCTGAATTAACTTAGACTGGTTTCATTGTTTTCAAAAATAAAAAAAAAGGAAGTTAATCTCATCAGCATATATGCAATACAATTAATCATATTATACCTAAATATGTTTTTATATATATAGAAATAAACAGTAGAAAAATAATCATAGTCAAATACAGTTAACTAACTACTTAAATATAAGTGTACTAAAGAATCCAGGGATACAAAAAAAACCCAAAAAACAAAGAGACAACCAAAAAATCCCACAACATACAAAAAATTTCTGGGTGATTTTTCAATTTTATGTTATATTGATATTCACTTCAATTCCTCAATCACTTGAGGTCTCATTTGAGCAAAAATCACTTTCTCTCATACATTACCCTTTGTCTGTCAGCTTCTGGATCTGTAGATGGAGTGAAAAGGTCACTAACTGCTCCTAAAAATCCTTGATCAATTTTCAGTGCCATTTCCTGGATAAGAACCATGAAGTATCTAAAACGAGGGAAACAAGGTGGATACTTGTAGAAGTTTAACTTAAATATTACATGCTTCCCCTACACAAGTGAAGTCTTGCTACGCAATGTCACACATTAAGATTTACAATCCACAATATCAACTGTCAATTTATAGTTAGAAGTGCTTACTGGCCAGCACTGCACAGCCAACAGACACAAAACTCTGATATTTTAGCACAAGAAGGAAATAATCCTGATTACTAAAGAATTTGGTCAGTCCTTATCACATAAAAGTAAGTTCCTTTTGAAATTACGCCTTTTTACTAGAGACATTTAAAAACTCAATCTGAAATCAAGAGTGGTTTGGATAAAAAAAACTCTAGAACAAAGTTCCCTTCTAAAATATATTACATCTCTAAAATCAAATTACACTCACTTGAATTGCAGGACTTGGCTGTATTCATTGAATCTAGTGATGATGCTGATGTCAATGAAGGGTTTTGGTTCTAAAGAGAAAAAAACACTTTAAAATAAATTGCCGAGCTTCTACTTCAAAGGCTGAATAAATCTGGTATTACTATAGGCTTTCTCTTACCTGAATCCAAAGCAATCGACTTGGGAGGGGCTACAGGGTGAAATACAACAGGAAACATCGATCCTGGTAATTGATTATCAACCTAAAAAATTATTGCATAATTATAGGAATATTTTAGTGACACAATAATCAAACACAATTCCCATTTTAGAAGGCTTGAGAAACTTGTTTATAAATTATGTTCAAGAAGAATGCCCTACTTATTTGGGTGGAAGGAGGAAAGAGCGTAAGGATTACTCTGATATCTTTCTGGAATGTTCTTATTTAGTTATAAAAGGTCAGATGGTTGCAAGTGCTGCACAAGGGATGCTTAGAGAGGCTCATCCCCACAAAGACACTCACAAGGTCTGCAGCTGATGGCATATATTGACCGCATAGTGAAAACTACCTTCAGGCCAAAGTAAAAACAAAACGGAAGATAAAGGAGAAAGCAAACTAACTTCCCCACCAGTTAGTCAGCAAAAGCATCAGGGTCCTCTGTGAAGTGCAGCAAATGGAGATTGAGATGACAATGAGGGTGACTCACCATTATTTCCCTCTAGTGCTGAACGCTTCTCACTAATAGCTGCGAAAGTGCTCTATTGGCAAATTTAGCAACACTATTAGTACTGGCTGGAGTATGCTGATCTGGTGCAAGTGTTGCACATTAATTCAGTGTTAATATTGCATGTAGCTGTATTACTGGATAGTGTTTTAGAGTATTTAAATGTCTATTCTCTACTTCCCATTAGACAGACGGTTTTTGTACTAAAGATCTTTGAACATCTAGATACACTCTGTAGAATAATGTTACATTTCTGTATAAACACTATAGTAAAAAAATTTTGAAAATGGTTGAGGTCCTTGTTTTAAAACACCAAAATACAGCTCTTTAGACATAGACTCTCCATCATAGCACCCCACTTTACATTAGCCCCCAGTTTTGTGGAATTCTTTCCATCCTACTTGCAAAACCCTGGGATGGCAGTTCTGCAGTATTTTTCCCTTACAGCATCCCTGCTACTCTGACGTAGCAAGAGAGCACTACATGCATAAGATTTGGAGATACTTCTTCATAAAAATTAATAAAATCAAAGCTCTAATGTGTCTGTTCAGTTTCTAGACCACAAGGAAGGCTGGTACCTGCAGCCAGTACAACTGAGCTCGTAAGCTTCTTTGGTGAGGTGACTGCTTGAATTCAACCTGAATTCCCGACAGGAAGCTACGGCGGATGCTGCATCTGACTGGGAGACGCATTTCCATTGGAAACTTACTGAAATTCACCTGCAAATATAAGCAAGCATTTTAGTTTGGGAAATAATAAATGTTATGTTACCAGTAAACAGACTGGCAAATAAAATCTGTTATTTCATGATCAGATTACAAGGCTACTGAATTACATGTTATTATCTGCATGGAAAGTAGCAAAAATCACAGATTAGTCTGACAAGGACACTACATGGCAGCTTTAGTTGTCCCAAGCAGGAAACTCTGTGCCATCTTAGTAGCTATTTCCTCATGAGTTACATATTACACTGGCATAATTAAAGATATTTATGTGTAGCTGACTACTTTCCCAGCTGATGCCTTTCCCCTGATCCGGAAACCTTTAAGTTATGAGAAGCAGAAAGCCCTCCTTTATTGAGAGTCTAATGACCTACAGATACAAGATTTAATACCATGTACTATAAAGACACTACTGCAATGGTCAAAACTCAAATATTCAAAGAGCTGAGGGTATATACATGCTTTTCAAATGAAAGGATGATACAGAAAACAAGCCTGACTATGGTACTATAAAATGGCTATACTGGACTTAGCTATTTGAATACACTCTTTATGCATGGAATACAGGTATGTATAATTAATGCCTGAAAAAGCTCAGGTAAGTGGATTAATTTCAAGAGTCCTTCAACACTGCAGACTCCTTTACCACATCAAGTAATGGGAACTGCACCTCATCAAGAAACTAAAACCTAAATTTCTGCAAAGAATTTAAGACAAATACAGGTTCACAACTAACATGCAAATGCCAAGCCATCTTTTCTACCACACAAAAGAAAAGTCCTTTGAAATTCTTACTTCAAGTCTGGATAACACCTCAATACTGCCTCAGTATCACCACAATACAAAAACATTTTACTGTGTAAAACATGTAACTATTTAAACAAAAATCTGGCCTCTTGTTTCTGTTTCTCTTCCCACAGCATCTACCCCAACTCAGCAAAACAGAAGCTGTTTTAACTCTTGCATATGTCCTGCAAACATTTAAACACTGAAACTCAAAACAAACCTCAGTATTGCTGTCTAGTTTATGCCAACCAGGACCCTGGAAAGCACTCTTGGAGAGATACTTTTGATAGGCTTGCTCCAATAGGTTTATTTGCTTTTGATTAAATGGTTTCCACTTTTGCCTTGGTTTCCGTTCCCAAACAACATCAGAACTGCAAAACAAATAACAAGGTTAATAATTTCAGAGTCCTTATACCTTTCTTATGCATGCAAAACATGTAAAATATATCACTCTATTTTCTCAGGCTCAAAAAAACGATGGCATCTTTTTTTAACAGAAGCTAAAAAATGAGGCAGTTAAATCCTATTGGTTCTAGTTCCACAAAAGGAAAAAAGGCAAAACTTATATTTCATTAAAAACGTTTCACTTAATTAAATTTGAAACATGTCCCTTCCAATTCTATTACTAAAATTGTAACACACTGTCAAATCTTGACTGTTCAAAGGAATATTTACAATTCCATGTGCAGTACCTCGTAATTCCTATGTAAGAGATTTCTTTTTTATTTTCATTGTTAACTAGAGAAAGTCCAAGGCTATGGATTGACAAGTTTATTTCTTGATCAGGTTGCTCCAGCTCCTCTGCTTGTCGTGCTTTAGAAACCAATGCCACATCATCTGTGAACAGCAGCACTCGCTGGCGTCCATCCAGGAAAGACACCCAGTGAATCTGAGTATTTGCGTTGAAAGGGAATTGGCCACAGTCATCCTGTATCAGGGAAAAAAAGTGTATTACACGAGAAAATCCCTGATGTCGCTCTGTGTTTATAAGCAAGTTTACAGACACACATAAACCAAAATTCAGTATTTTTCCTGTTTGTTCAGTTCACTGCATCATACTAACTTGGTTGCATCTTGTATCCTAACACTGGAAAGGAGCTGGAGGTTGGAATACTTTTTTCCCCTTTTGTAAACTAAACATTCCAGCCATATTTGTGGTTTAGAATAGGATTGGAAATCATTAGGAAAAAAAAACCTTCACAGCAAAGCAAAAGGCTTGGAATCTTAGGTGATGAGGGAAGAAGGCAATAAATCATATACCACGAAACAGTAAAGCCAGACAACAAATAAGATCTCTGCTCTTCAAAAGCAGATACACCTTATTTTTGAATCTGTGAGGCAAAATTGTGATAATTAAAGCCCTTTTCTCAAAAACCCCAAAGAATCTTGAATGTAACCATAATTATATGGTAAGGAAATTGGTTTCAAATTAAATCCATTTTTACATGTGAAAAATTTGACCCAAGAAAATGCTTATACAGTAAAGCACACTGTAACTGGCTCTGTCTGCATTCAGGTGTGAGAAATTAAACCCATTTCCACAACTGAAACTCGAGCTTGCTTTCCTCTCCCTTCTTTTAGCTACTAACACTTTTCAGTTTTGTTGGCTCTGTGCTACTCAACAGAAAAGCCAAGCCCCCTCTGAAGAATTCAGGTTAGTGTAAGGTACAAGTGGGCAGCTAGAGACAGACACACTGGACTTTATTTAATCTAAACAGCTAAAATCTTGCTGCTTGACAGTAGCTAAAACGTCTCTTACAGGATGAAGCAGACGCAAAATTACTGAGGAAGCTTTCTCCCAGATAGTTTTAATCTCGGAATGGTCCTAGATTGATTCAGCATTTCCTTCTCCCCTTCGGAAATTTACCTTAAGTAGGTCATGTTCACCAAAGCTTTGGGAGTAGCCCCAAGTCAGTTTTCTTGGTTTGGTTGGATCTGTCCAGGCAAACAGGCATACCTGCCTTGGTTTCAACTCCATTTCCTCTTGTAATCCACTGCAGGTTAAAAGAAGGAGCAAAATAACAGCCTTCACTGGTTAAAAGAGCTGACAGAAGTGGTGCAAGCAAACCACGGTGCTAAATACTCCACTCCTCCAGCCTCTGGGGTGAGGCATGAAGGGCCCTAAGCTGTCCACTCCAGATAAGTTCAGCTGTAGGCTCATTAGCTCCTGACAGACCACAACCACTTCCTTCTCTCCACATTCTCAAACTATGAAGACTGCTTAAAAGTAGACAAAACACCTCATTTAAAAAATGAGATAGAGAAAAGGTGGGAGGTGTTTCTACTTTTCAAGGTACCATAGTGGTAAAAGAGAACTACTTTCTCCACAAAATACCCCCTGGTTAAACAGTCAATGGTGGATTGTTTCTTTCACTTACCTCTGTTTATATCTGAGAGTGTCCCAGGGAGTGTGGTTAACAATCAGAGCTGGGGCAGCTCCCTCGTGGTAATCCGTGAAGCTTATCACAGTAGAATGCTCAGAGACGTTCACATCTACCAGCAAGCCCCCATTCTGGAGAGGAAGTTAGACAAAGTCCACTGTTTGTTCTGTGCATTAATTCCAGTTAGAACTATGACAAGCATTATCTCCAAAGACTTGTCTGAACATGGTACATTTATATACACATTCCCTAATGCTAGGCTAGGGTGAGTTCTGGAACGATAAAGTTCTTCATTTGAAGCATAAATTAATTTAACCATGAACTATGTGTCCCCAACACGTGACAGCTTATAAGAATCCTAAAATAGAATGTATTTTTGTACCGTATTTTTTTATTAAGTATTAAAACAAACTGAAGGCACCCAAGACATACCCTCTGCAAAGAGCCCAGACGTCAGAGGAGCAGTATTTCATTTTTACTTCATAACAATAGAGCGGTGCAGTTTGCTATAAGCTCGTCACATGCACATCAACTTGACTACACTGCTATGAAAACGTAACAGTACAATCTTCATTCACAACCTTTTTTATGCAACAGAACAGAATGAAGTGCAGCGTGCCCACAGTTTAAGGCACAAGGTTTTGATCTTGATGATTTCAGAGAGTCAAGCTACCATAGGGCTAAAATGGAGTATTAAAAACAGACACCCAAAGTCAGTCTCACCAATTCTTCCAGTTTCAGCAGAGTGCCATTATCCTGGGCTTTAAACAGGAATGGTTTGGATGAGCTTTCATAGCCAACTACTCTTACACAGAGTTCACCAGATGAGTTTTCGGGCCAAAATGGAAGACACTGTAAGACAAGAAATACACATGACTTTAACAGCTCATACATGTTCAATATAGTAAGCCAGCAGTAAAACAAACAGGCTTGGGTGACTATTTCACATGTCTTAGTTCCTACCCAAGCATCTCCTGATGAACATCTCACCCACATTAAATAAATGACCTAAACTGAAGGACTTAATTAATGCACCAACATATGCAACCTGCACTGTTCAAGTTCCCTTGGGATGTGAAGTATCCACGGCATGCCACCAAAAAGTGACAGCTTCCGTAAGAGAATTTCTCTTCCCTTAAATGACACCTAGAGACCAGTTGTTTGCCGACATCAAAAGGAAAAAACATGAAACATTACCTCTGAAGCTGAGATGTAATTCCATTTATTAGTTGGAAGAGAGCCATTAGGACCAATTTCACCAACTTCAACTTCCAGAGAAGATTTGTTTGCTATTGTGTAGAATGGAGTGAAGGTAACTATCCTAGTAAGGTTGAAACTGCTCATCTTGATGCTAACTCCAACCTGTTCAATAAGGAGAATTTGAGCAAATAATCAACAACAAGATTTAAAGAAAAGTCAGAATGAAGATAAAAGAAAAGCCAGCATCACTGTAATTACAAAGCCTAACACACAACACTCCTGTTCTCACCGCCTGAAGTAAAAGCACCAAACATGCAGGAAAATCAGCAGATTATGCAACACAACTAACACAAGAGTAAAGTGACAGTTTTAGCAGTAGCATTCTGCAGCTGTACTCTTGTAGGGAAAATCCAACAGGAATACTTCTAGAGTAAACCAAGACAATCGAAAATTACCGTTATCATCAGAAAACAGTTAAAGAGTACACGAAAACACAACTCCCCAGATATTTTTATTCTGCTTAGGTGTGGAAATGTAGTCTTGTATAAGAAGTGGAGATACAAAACAATTATCTCCACTCTGCACGTTCAGCATTGTGTTTTCAAACAGCCGAGTACTACACATTTGTACAAAAGAGGTTAAGCCAAAAGAACCCAAAGAGAGCTTCACAAATCACAGAAACAGATCTTACCAGATAGTCCATGTGATTAGCTGAACACTTGACACATCCATAGCTCCCTACAGTATCAAGGGAAAAGCCACTGGACCAAGTGCTAGTCGAAATACAGAGCTGGATCTACACACAAAAAACAACATGCCAAGTAATTCAGTAAACTCATTTTCATTCTGTAGTTCATGCATTATGAAGCACAATTCTATCACACATAGCAGTATAAAGACAACACTTCACTGCTTTTAAAACTTTCCATAAGTGAGGATAATCTAAGAATGTAGTATCACTATTCATATTCTGATTTCTTAGTCTGTGTCTGAGTTCCAGAAAAGATGTTACAGTGAAAGGTATCAAAACAGTGTAGTTCCCATTAACTTATGTTCATGACAGCACACACAAAGATGGGAAAAACATCCACGACTTTGTGGTGCTTCACAAACTTGAAGAGATGGGAGGAAATAATCAAATGAACACTGTTTTTTCAACCATTTCATCAACTATCGTTGGGTAAAAAATGTTCCTTAAAAGGAATGAAGGACCACATCCACAAAAATTTTCTACTGCAGTACTCTTCATTTGACCATGTAAACATCACATCAAACCAAAATCAAGAGAAATATGTTTAACACAAAACAAAAGATGTATTTTAAATGTCAAAGTACCAAAGAAAGCAGCACTCAAATTAAAGCCTTTAGACTTAAAAGCTACATAGAAATATTCCTTATATAAAATGTGTGTGTGTTTTCCCCCTCAGAGCATGGCCTGAAGACCACCACCTAAAGTAAGCGCACCTTATTCTTACTAAAGATATTTTTCTTTTTAAACGAGAACAAAACAATATCTCTGTAGTCTGCTGGATGCTTCACGTGAGTGTCTTCAGCTCGGTACTGGAGAACACGAGAAGTCTTGTTGATAATCCAGTAGGGACTGAACACAGACAAGACCATACGGCTCCCAACGCGCCTCGTATGGATGTAAACATCCACTGTCATCTCTGAGGCAGAATGAGATGTGAAACGCACAGGAAAAAATTCAGACATCCCGTCACAAATTTTAAGATGCCCATTCCAGTCTTTGCCTTGATATTTTAACAACACAATCTCCATTATTTCTCCACTGATTCTTGATTGAAAAACATCTGCAGCGCTCCCTTCAGTTAATTCACGGGCTTCTGCTGTTCCCTGTAGCAAAATTAGATAAGGCAAATTAAATTTTCAACACATAAAATTTAGGTGTTCAAAAACCAGCATTTTATTCTCTTGCAGGATGCACATTTCAGATATCTCAGTAACACATATCCTAATCTCCATTTTTACTTGAAACTGATCCTATGAATAATTTGGTATCAACTGCACTTCACTTGCAGGGCAGTAAAGACTGCTTAATTCTGGATTTCAGGAAGGCAAACTAGCTCTAACGTATCCCCTGTTTCCACTCCCTCCCTCCCTCCTCCTCAATTTCCAAAGGATTTTGGCAATGAGCTCTTGTTCACAGTCTTACAATACTGGGTGTAACACCACACTGGACTGTGCTGCAGATGGACAGCCAGGATTTTTCACACTAAAGAGCCCCCAAGGCAGAAAGCTGCCAGTTCTGCCATACTACGTGGTACAACAATTTTGCTGAGGCAGTAGCATCCAACAACAATAACTTTCCTAATTTTTACTGATAAACATTTTTTCTGATATACATATTTTACTGTATGGAATAGTGGCCAGGCTTGATTAGCCCAGGGATGTGAAGACAATAAGTCTCTGTACCCTCTACAGGTATAGAGACTTCAGAAATAGATTTGAATTACTGGTTTCGAGCTCCTCAGTCAAGGCAATGGCCCTCTGCTCTACATTCTGTTACTCCCAGTACTGAAGTACAAAGGAGGTAAGGAAAACTGTGAATAGTGCTATTGGGATGTCAGATAGAATGAAAAAGATCTAAATGAATGCCACAGCCAGTTGTGCAAGTAGGACAAAACAGATCAAACAAGGATGGTGGTTCTAAATGCTCACACTTGTTGCACTTACTAAAATCACTCATCTTTCATGAAGAAATACTAGATACTGAAAATATTGAACAGACAGGAAAACACTCTGTGTAGCACCTTCAATGATTCTTCCAATTTGTGCGAGGGAGACCTCACAATAGTCATCAGTAAAGAGTCAAGTGTCAGAATGGAGAGAATTTGCATTTTCTACATAGGAGGAAAAAGCTCTAGAAATTACAGATGCTTTTTCTTATACCTCTTCTTGTAAAGCTACAGACAGCTTGCAAAATACAAGCAGAATCTCAGAAGAATGTAAATGAGAAAGACTAATCCAGTACAGGATTCCTGTTTAAGGAGCAAGGCAGAGCTGGCCAGGTACACAGAAATTAAAAACAATCCCCAAGACATCCAGAATCAATTAGCTGCCTCATTCATTTGCAGTAGAAAATACAAAACCAACATTCAGTATCTTCACGCTACATTCACCTCCACTTCTAAGTAAATGTATTCTTACTCAAAATCAAGTAAACGATTTACAAATAACACCATAAATTAACTTACCTCAAGTAAGTATCTCAAAGAGTATGGTAGAAGATTCCTCACAGTCAGTGTAGGGTACAGGTGGATAATGTAGGCAGGATCCAAATCCTCTCCAGAACTTGAAATAAAACTTAGTTCATCAGGTACAGCTGTTGAGCTGATTATTAGAGGCAAGAAATTGGTCTCAGCGGCTGGGCACTGTAACAAGCAGTTGACTTCATCGCTCCTGTGTAGCTCTTCTCTCCAGGCAATGTAAGTTGTGGATTCCTTGAACTGACCCTCAAACACTCCTGTCGGTCGAACATACAAGTGACACCTGTAGGGACACAGCAGGAATTCTACACAATGGCTTTGACTGACACCTAATTTCATCCATTTTAAAGTCATGGCTAGCATTCTGAAGCGCTTCTGCAGTACACTAACACCTTAATAAAGACAGCATTTTAGAGTTTTAGCCCAGTCACAAAGACTTCCAAGTGCAAATAAAAGTTTCCTTACTAATGCTATGTTTGTGCATCAGTCTCCCAGAGATGAGCTCTACAGAGCAGGGAAAACATACCTGTATGAATGCAAAGGAACATGAAACTCTTCTTCTGGCTTGGATATGCCAATTGCCTCCAAGATCCGGGAGCCTTTAGCCAGTTTATAGATCATAAACGGGATTGAGAAATGGTTCTTGATCTAGAATAAAAATTAATAATTTTCATTACATTTCTATGGTACAAATTTCTAACGGAAAACATATCAATAGCAACAAGGAAAAACAACATTAGTGGATTTAAACAAATTCCTCTAGAAAACAGACTTTATCTGTCTTAATACAAAACACAGTTCCGAAGGAGACAATACACAAGCATATGAGAAAACTCTTATTTAAGTCTCATGAATTGAAAAACATGCTTTAAATGCCAAGACACACAAAAAGTATCCCCAATGCTGAAGACATTAGAAAGCCAAAAGGACAAGGAAAAAACAAATTTTTCATTTACCAGGAAGATACAAACCCATGGAATACAGATCAAAATTCATGTAACAAATGCAGCAAAATACTTAGTCATTGGCCTTTGAGTAACTTTTTGAAAAAGTAGGATCTCAAAACCATGCATTAAGGAAGAAAATGAAGGTGACTCATTGAAGAGCACTGCTTTCAGGTGTTTGGTTTCTTTGGCTGGTTCCTTTACCTGCAGAGGGGACCGCACAGTAATGACCTTATTTCCTTCTGTAGCATCGATCTGCACCACGATGGAGTCTGAATGATCAGCAGCATCTCTGACAGTGTACAGGCGACGGCCTGGCTTGGCCACGGGAATGCTGAGCACCTCTTTATAACCCTGAAGTTCTGATCCATAAAAACAAGTGGAAGTCTTTATTAGGCAAAACAAACCACATTGCCATTTCCTATCTGAAGAGTACTTAAGCCTCTCTAAACTCAGCAACCACCAGGATCAAAGTACTCTCCGGCAAAAGCACCTTACATGGTACTTGAGTGTCAGAGAAGGAAAGCTTTAGGATCCAAATACTCAACACCATAACTTTAGACTATGATTAAATCCCACACAGCATGGGAAATACCTCAAGCAGTAAACAAGGGGATTTGTCAGGTGAGTTAACGAACACAGAACAATCTTTGTATCATGGCCAAGTACCTTCATATGGGATGTGAGGGAAAGGGAAAAATGTGGAAGATTACATATCAGTAGTTATTGTAACCTGTTTTCTTAGGAATATTTTCTGGCAAACATAAAAACACAGAATGTGTCTGTGATCTTTTTAAGAAGCCCAGCACCAGTTTTGTGGGGCTTTTTAATTGGCCTCAATACTGAAAGGTAATTCCAACACAATGTACTTGAGCTGAATTTCTATCACATTGAATTTAACCCCATCCTCCCATGCACAGCATGTCATAACAAACAGTGCTCCTTGGCATAATACCTAAATGTAAAGAGAAGACAGAGCTTTCCTGTCGGTGCAATGCAGACAACCTTCCTCGCTGGGGTGCTTCACTACCAGAGTATTCCAGTTCCATGCTCTGACCAGTTTCTATTTCATTCATGTTTTCTTTTTCAACTACCCGAAAATTGGAGCTAGGCAGCACTTTGAGAGAAACACCCAGGGCATTTTTCACTATGAAAGGTGCTGTCTCTTTAAAGGAATAGTTGAAGGTGGATGCAGTTGCTTCTGAAAATGCCTGTAAATAAGAACATATACAATATGTCATACGCCAATAGCCACAATAACATACCTAGAAAGGCTTTAAAAGACAGTTCCCAGCAACTACCTTTCTAAAAAGGGAGAAAAATTATATCTACGAAGACCTGTGCTTTGTACAGTAGTATTTCAGGCAAGTAAAAGTTACTTCCAGAGAATTTAATTTTATTCTATAAATTACAGCAAATGTTGATGCTGCAATAAGCATTCATTCTCCTCACAGAGAATTTTGCCAATCTGGGACACAGAAGTCACAAGGACATGGTACATGTACAAGCTCCAAATTCAATCACAACTTGTTCTTAAAAACTTTTGTTTGGTTACACAGAAGCCATGGTAACTGACTGCCATACAGACTTGCACTGTAAGCAAGTACTTAGAGAATTGCTGTTAATTTAGAATTTAAAAAGAAATAGGCATAAATCACATTCTGAAAAAACAGATTGATTTAATGACCAAAACTTCTTCACACCTGAAAAAAAAGAGGGGAAAGGCAGCCTAGAACACTCATAAGCACACCTAATATCACAAGGAAAATAGCGGAAAAAAAGAATTATTAATACACTGGACATTCTACTCCTACAGTTTAAAGGCCAATCCTAAAACAAACTCTTTTCTTAGTAATCAATTAAGGAGAAAAAATGGAAGGGAAGCAAATGTCTTTTTTAATATTTCAGAAGGAGCATTGTAGGAAACAGTTGTGTTTATTAGAGCATTTCATGTTCATTTAACCTGCATGCATGGCACTTCCTTAAGTCCTCCATAAGCACATAAGCTAACACAGAAGTTGCTTCCTTCAAAAGCAAACACCACCTTTTAGCTGACCCTAAAGAAGCCATCTGAGTAAAACTCCTCAGCCCTTCTAGGCAACATCTGTCAGAGCTTCAGAACAGCCACTGACTGGCAGCCAATAAAGTTCTTCAAGAAAATTCAGAATTTCCAACAGAAGCACATAATTAAGCACCTTCTGCCTTTTGGGGTTACCTTGGCTAGGTTACTGAAAACAGCGAGAGTACATTTGGATATTGTGATATTCATTGTATCCATCGAAGAGATGTTAATTGCTGTTTGTGGCTCAGGAATAACAATGAAATCATCCCCAGGCATCAGACTTCTCTCTTGGACAGGGTTAGTCTTCAGCTAAAAGAAAAATTTCATTAGACAATTACAAACATATAAGTTACTTTCTCCTATGTTAAAACAGAAAAGAAACTGGACTTATACTTCACGGTTTTGCCAAGGAAAGTAAAACCTATTTACCTTGTAAATCTCAGGTGCTTTAAAGAAACACAGAAATTTTATACCAACACAGAAGGCAAGTTAGTTTCTCTTCTCTGCATGGTTACATGCTCCATTGTGTCCATGCATTGGACAATTAATGTTATGTAGAAAAACCTTACGATCTCTACAGATTCTTTTTTTTTCTCATGTGAAACTGTATAGTTCCTTCAAGCAACAGCATTCAAAAGGTCAATGTTCTGCCCCATAAAACTTTTAAGAAATTTTAAAAAAGGCTGCCTATTCAAACCATTTCTCATAGTGTCAAGTACCTTTACATACCTCCAGCTTTAAATTCCATTGTTTCTTTCCTCCTTCAACTCGTTCAAGAAGTGGCTCCCACACTGCATAGGTTTCATTGTAATAATGAATCTAAAGAAATAATCAAAATTAAATAAGGTATCTAAAACCAGAGCAATTATTATGAAAAATATTAGTAAGAAAACAATAAATCTTCATTTCACATTTCGAAGGTCTAGCTTTAACTTTTACTGCCTTTAAAAACTAATACACAGAAGAGTAATAAATAATATATTTTTCATAAATTACACCATTTTTGAACAGTTCATTTCCCAGCTTGCTTTGAGAGCAACCGAACAGCCTGGTAACGCCATACCTTTTTAACACCTTCAATTAACATAATCAAGTCTCTTATCTTTTCCCACATGGTTTGAGAGTGTGACTTTAAGACCAGAAACTTCAATGCCACAAGTACTTTATTGTACTATGAAATAACAATTAATTTGAGCAAAGTATAGTCTGAATCTGGTCCACTGGAGTGATTCCTCTAACTCAAATCAAACACCAAGTTTTTAATTTGCTTCCATCACTACGAATCTGAATAGACACTGTGGATTCCATAGTTCTGGATATTCCCTTTCAGCTCTTCTGCTCATCCCTCATGGAACCACAGTGACTTCCTCCAGAGGGACATGATTAGGCATCCAAACTCCACCATGATATGCACACCTGGCAATGGAAGAAGGCTACTTGGATATCCAAGAACAGAAGGAAGTCTGAGGTAATTTAGTAAACTTGACAAAGGGTAGTTCATGTATTGCACAGAGCAGCTGCACACCTGGCTGCATGAAATTTTACCATGCTGCCTCCAAAAGAGACTTGAACCATCTTGGGATGGGATCTCATTTTGAGAAAAGAGCATAACATCTATCTTACCAAGAAACACAACGCTGGAGAAATAAACAAAAGGAGGACAATAAGAGTTAAATGTGAATATTCAAGTAAGCCAAGCTCATTGTTCATAAAGCAAAATTTGAATATGTAAAAATAGTACCGAAACAGAGAGCACTAGATTATTTCACATAGCAACTGCCATTCAAATCTATTGATTGCAAACTTTCTGTACAATGCACTTAGGCTTACTTGCCTGACTAAAGAACTCGTAAGAGCATTTCAATTTAAACCTATTTTTAATGCAACACATACAAAGTGTATTTAAAAGTTACTTGAATATCAGGAAACGTACAAAAGTGTTTTCAACTGCTAACAGTTTGACCCCACATACCTCCAGTGACATATCAGCAGTGACCTCCATCAGCGAGGACCAGTTTTTAAGGACACCTGAAAATGTAGATTCCGCTAACAACAAAGGGACAGTTCGATGTCCCAGACCACATTCCAAGGTCATCTGAACTGATTTCACTACAATGTCAAATTTCTCTTCCTTCAGAATTTGTTCACGTTCCCTATAAGTTTCTGTTGCTTCTGTGGCTATGTCAACACCAAGAAACCAAGCGTTGCACTCATCTATAGGCTTCACTTGCCACAAATTCTCAGAAACTTCAGCTGCTCCTCTAGAATCCTCCTCTGTTGTTTTGGGTTTTATGGCAGCCATAATGGTCAGGACAGTATTCAAAATTATTGGTGATACCTTGAACAAAGAAAAACATCTTTTATTAAAATACAGTATCTATTATAGATGGAAATAGCAAACATGAAAGGTCTTTTAAGAGATGCAACATAATTTCAAGGAAGGTAATTCATTTATGGACCTCCTCTTGTTTCCCCTTCCTACAAAATATCCCAAAAATAGTGGTGGCAGCAGCAGGAGAAAGAGTTATTTCCTAACTTTGGAAGGAAGTGGTAGGAGGAATCACAGAATCTGAACTATTTAAATTAGTCCTTTTTGGTCAAGGGACTGTCAAAACAAAGAACACACAATGACTTTTTGCAACACAGAGCAGCTCTAAAAATGCTTATTTCTGGAATTAAACTAATGGGGAAAACAAAAATTGCAAACTGCAATATGCAAGTTGATAAAAAAGAAACAAAACAAACCACCAAAAACCAAGCTACAGCCTGAGAAACACAGCTGTTCTTCCGAAGGCAGTTTTAATAATCTTACCTTAATAGTAAGTTCCTCTATTGTTACTGCCATGGTCTCTAACCCTGAAGTGTGCACCATCTTTTCCATGACCAAAGAACATGGCCGTAACACCTGAGTGAAAAACAATTTGATTATTAAAGTGACTCCTTGAATTTAACCTTTTCATAAGGTCTTGTATTTTTTTCACCCCATAGGCCAAAAGGGCACTGATCCCATAAAGTAACAAGTTTCAGAGTAACATCATTCTTTCCATATACTTCGACAATCCCACATCCCAATTTGCATAAGAATCTTTCTGTAAGAAAAGGTTAAAAGTTAGTGAAATAAAAGCTTTTGACACAGCACTTAAAAACCAGACAAAACAAAAACCCAACACGCAGAGTGATAATACAGTAAAAAAAACCTTAAATCCTTAAAGAACTTGAACGCATATGGGAAGATACTACATGTAAGATGAACCACACAAGCCACCTTTGCGGCTCAGTGCCCCCTTGGTGGCAATGTGCAGATGAAGTTCCAGACAAAATGCTGCTCAGGACTCCACTGCAACAAGGAAACCAACAGGCAGTGAAAAACACTGCCAGGAGGTCTTGGGCTTCAAAATCCCTCATACATTTTCTTCACTAAGAAACTTTAAATGTAATTTACAAACTCACTGCACTGGTTTTAGACAGAGCTCTAAGTGCTCAAGCCCTGTACCTACTGATAAAAAATTCCCCTTTAAACGGCACAGATGATGCACAGGTCCTTCCTCTCCTCCAAATAATCAGTGACATGAAAACTGAGGGTTTTGAGTGTTATGGATATGCCAATGCAGGGAGGAGCCTGCCAACAATTCTCGTTACTTTTTTCATTATGAAACACTGGTTTCCTTACCGTAGTAACATTCTTGTCTTGCTTTTCTTTGAGAAAGGCACAGGCCAACACTTTGAAGGCCTGCACTTGAGCAGTCATCCTTTGTGCAAGCTTTCCTGACGTCAGAGAAAAGTCACATTGGAAGGAAACTTTTAAGGCGGGGGCATCAGCATTGGTCAAATTAGCGACAAATACAATTTCAGGATCCATAATCACAGCTTTTACTGTCATGTTTGGCCGTACAGATATTTCTGTGAAAATAAATTTAAAAAACCCACCTTGAATATAAAAACCAGAAAGAGGAAAGCTATCTACTGTGTCAGTGGCCAATTTACACATTCTGAAGAATAAACTGATTTCTTAATTCTGATACCAAGACAGCATCTTGAAAACTTTTGGGTGAGTTATTTTCAGAATGAAATCTGCAGAAGAGGGGAATGGGGGTGGGTGGAAATTGGTTTTACAGACCTGTTTCTGCCTTGGATTTCCCAGAAGTCACTTGCTTTAATTGGAACTGTGCAGATCCTTCAGTTGAGGATGATGGCATTGACTTAATGAAAAAATCTGCTACTGTCAACAAAAACTCCATACTAGCACATATGTACAGCTTGTCGAGGACAGCAACAACTTCAGTTCCATTTTTATCCTGCTTATATCTTATATCTATCATAGAACTGTCATTTGTGTCATCTTTCTTGTCTATCATTCTGGAAAACAAATTTAATAAGAAACATCTCAAACATTGTAACACATATATCTAGGAAAACAAAGATGTGTAAGTACTGCCATTTTTTCTCCCCATGCCATTTATAAAGAAGAATTACTACACAAGCAAGTAGTGTTTACTCCATAAATAAGAGGGTAGAGGCTTTTCTAACAGAAGAGTAATTTCAATTTAAAATTAGTACGCTACACTCTTGCATGCTTCAGACAAGAATCACACTGAAGTTTCAGTGCACACAACTCTCTATGTGAGGCTGGTTGTTCACTGTAATATCCAAGCCTCCAAGATTTCTTTTTGTTTTGGATAACCTGGGAAATCAACATATAAGGGTATAACTTGTTTAACGTTATTAAAATGACATTGCTCATTGCTTAAACTCAGTATGACAGGCCACAGCTGACAGCACAAGTGAGACAAATCAATCCCACGTGAGACAAAGTACAGACCAAAGAAAAAATCTTCCTCTTAAGCTGGAGGTTTTAATTTCTGATGTATTCAAACCTACCTTGCAGTCACATTCTGAATTCCTTCTCTGAGATCATCCAAGGTACATGCTTTGAGTTTAACACTGATATCCATGGAGCCATCTGAAAACATCTCCCCTGCAGAGGCCATGAGATGCAGCCGGAGCTCACCAAGGCGCAATTTGTCACTATGCACCGAAAGCAGAGACTGCGACAGAATGACAAGGGCAGGGTTAGCTACCACAGGACAAAGCAATGAGCCATTTCCTTTGCTGCTAGCCATGGGCATCTTGATCCATGAATGGAAGGATCTGATTAGCCTCTTGCTGTCATCAGTCCTCCACTCATGCAAATGAGCTCAAGAAACTCACTGAGAAAACAGAAAAACCTGCTGGGCTGCAGTAAAGTTGTTTCTGCACCACACTGCCACTGTCCAGAATGCATGACTGAAGGACAATCTGTCTGAACTCTAGACCCCTGACCAGAGGATCCCTCCACTCTCATCACACTAAATCATCTACAACAGCACCCCAGCAATAAGCAGAAATGATACGAAGGTGAAATGAAAATAAAATCCCATTACAGTGTCTTTCTTCCCTGTGATGCACATTGCACAGGAACATCTTAAAAATTATACACAAATAACATTCACTACATAAAAAGACACAAAGCACGCACCTTCACATCTACACAAAGCAGACTTTATGAAGCCAATAAAACAAGACAACACATCTTTCTCTTGTTTTCACCACAGAGAGGATGCCCATGATTGCTCACACTCGGGGATATGCAAGAGGAAAGTATGGGCCTATACACCTCGGATCTGCTTACTAACTCCAGAGGTACCACACATAGAACTAGCACCATTTGAGCTACCAACTCCTGCTTTTCAAATATTCATTTTTATTTTGGATAACTGGAATCAAAGCTTGAATGACCAAATCAAATGGTGAGTGGTTTTCATTGGTTTACTAATGCTTTTAGCGTGACTTTTAGAAATGCATACACATTCTTCAACTTAAGGCCACTGTCTGCCCAAGAAAGCTCAAAACTCTGTAAGGAAAGCATTACAAAGCCAACACTTGGAAATTTTTACTGTCCTGAGTTCTGTCCATAAGATTACCTTGGCTGCCCAACCCAACTGTATGGTAAAAGCTTTGTCACAAACCTGAGTCGTGTCACTGTTGTAGAGGGTTATAGAAAGGGACTCAAAATGGAAGTCAAATTTAAGTGCTGTATAACATTCTGCAGAAGACTGAACAGCAGAAACTCCTTTTTGTCCAACATCAACAAGGGCACCTGTTAGTGAAAAGAAAATATTTTTACATTTCTTTGGAACACTGGGATCGGGTTTGGGCTTTTTTGTTGTTGGTTGCTTTGGTGTTTGGGCTTTTTTTAAATTAAGATCAGAAAATCACAAAAAGAGGAAAAGCTCTAAATCCAGAAGACTACTCAAAATAATTCATACTTTTAATTTTATTTTATCCAATGCATTCTAAAATTATCTAGCACGGAGTGGTTCAGAACTTTAAAGAAGCTGTCATTCATTTACTGCAGTTCTTCATTCATTTTAATGAAGAACTACACAAAGTACCAAGTCTGCTAAAGGAATCTGCACTACTCATCCTTCCAGTTTCTATTCATAGTAGAGCAATTCAAATATTGGTTAAAAGGCAATTTTTTGGCATTGAGAATGTTAAGTTTTGGGAAAAAATAGAATTTGGCAGTGTTAAAAATATTTCACGCAGAGACATGTGCCATTTACATTAACACACTATTTGAATACTAACATTATCCTCAATTGTTATAATTGTGCATTAACGTTCTGGGGGAGATGATTTGTCTTTTTTCTTTTTCAACCACCGTTAGAAGAGTGATTGATATAGACAAAGAATGCCATCCCATAAGAAATGAAGCACAAAAAACACTACAAAAACTTCTAACCATCAGGAGCTCACACTTCATGTAAGTGCCTACATTCTTATTTATAACTTTTCATGCACGCAATATATTTGTAACAATTAGAAGAATTTATAGCACTTCAGAAAAATATGATATTTGAATTTGCAAACAGCCCTCTGCCTACACATATTCAGCCTTTGAATTCAACGTACCCTCAGAGGAACCGCACTCATGTGGAGCTTTCCCTTTTTTAGCTATCTGCATATCCTCAGTACTCTCTTGCGCAGTACTTGGCTGGGAAGAAGCCCCTCCAAGGTTTTCAAGTAAAATTCTCATGATAACAGTTAGATCACCTTGACTGAGTGCAATCTGTAAAGTGATAAAGCCACAAGTTCATTTTTGGTGACAGCATTTCTTCTAACACAGTATGCGAACATTGAGGAGAAACAACGTGCTGCTTCCACCAGAAACAAGCTGGAAAGTCAAAATTATCCTGTCCAAAACAATCCAAATGATTTGCTCATTTTTCCTACAATATCATTTGTTGCTTGTTATGAACAGCAGTTAAAAAAGAAATAACACTCCACATGATAAACACTTTCTAGTATTGTAAAGTATTTTTGCCAAATAATAGTATGACTAATTGATAAACATAAGCACTTCTCAATAATTTAGTAATCAAAAAACATGACCAGATAACATTAAAGCCAAGATTTGCATTGTATGCATTAATATAACCGTCCTTCAGTAGGCCCTCAAAGATTTAATAAATATGTATCCAATCATAACATTACAGAATCACAAAGAAACCAAGCAGTGCTAAGTGACAGGATGCAGCCACTTAGCCCATGGTACACAGTGCAAGATTTTTTCTACATTTGGTTAGTTTTGCTGGTACTCCTTTAAATCTCTTATTTCTGTGTGCTTCACTAGTGCTACCTTTGGCCACAGCACAGAAACAGGAATGAATAAGTAAAAGGGCTCAGGAACAAGTAAAAGGTGCCCCACTTTAGCTTTATTCATTTAAATCCATATGGTTAATGCAGGAAAAGAAGAAGTAGAGCCCTCCCTCTGCAAAGATAATTTTCAATTATTGTGCATTAAAAATAACCTTTTCATTTCTAAAAACTCTACTAAACATTGAAATAACCTGAATTTTACAGCTTAAACAATTGGAAATATTAAATCTCAGTTTTAAATGCTAACTCAACAGATAACCTCAATGATTTTACTGACTGTTCAGCCAATGGATAGCTACCACAGACCTCCAGAAAAATAAAACCAGGTTTCATTCAGTTTGCATCCAGCTACACCAAAACTATTCATTATATGATATCAAAATTCTAACAGATGTATAAACTGGACAATCAAGCTGGAAGTCTTTGAACATACTGTAAAGGACACAAACTGAAATGAGTTTACAAGGTCCTTAACTAAGCTGAGGACTATTTTGAGAATACGTGTGACCTTTGATGTAGCTCTTATTAGTCATGCTATTACCTGCATTGGTTTTAGGTCTCCTTTGATACCAATTGTTGGGCTTTTATGATACCATGTTGCTGCTAAATTTCTCTGGACCAATAAAGTCAAACTCACGGGACACAGAATTTCAGAATCTGGTTGAGAATCTGTGGATATAATGCACCTAAAAAAAAAGACAGTGGAAGCAGCAGAGGAAAAATATTAACTAGCTGTAGAATCCCAAATAGTATTATGATGATCTAGCAGAATTACAGGCATAATTAATTTAAGAATAAGCTCACATGCACTTATACCTATACATGTACTTGAAACAAACTCAAGTTACTGTATTATCATTTTTTCTTTCCAATTAGGTTTAGAGATTACAGACCTGCATATCTATCAAAAAGCACTCCTCAACTTAGCTTGGGAAGGCTTTTTCCTTGGTTTCAGTATGTTCTCATTGTCTATCCCATTTAACTAAGAGAAAAACGCTGCATACAGAACACAGACACACTTTTCTTTACAAAGACTTTCCACCTCAGAAACCAGCTCCATGTTTACCTTGATAATTTCAAGTGAGTCAGCTGCACATCCATGTTGTCAATGACTGGAGGAAGAGGAGATTCATCTGAAGACACCAGCTTGAATTCATTCTGAACTCTGATTAAGCCAAGATCAGCTACCAAAGCATTACAGGAAGTGGAAGATTCAGGAACAACTATGACCGGAGCTTTCAAGTTGACATCCATCAGGAGACGGAAGCTCTTCTTAGCAAAGTCCTTCATGCTGGAAGCAGCCATTTCTGCTGCCTGGACAGTGACTGCAGTCAGGGCTTCTTGTGCCGCTTGGAAATTGTTTAGGAAGTTCTGTTCAGAGGCAGTGAAGAAAAGTGAGAGTTCCATGAAAACAAATAAGCCTCTCAAAAAAAGGCAAACCCCAGGCAAAATGTAAATTTAAGAAAAGGATTGCAGCTGTGGTATAAATATGACACTCCTAATTCAACCACACTGGTTTCAAAAGAGAAAAAGGTTAAAATCATGAACAAGCTACGACGTTGTTTAACTGATTAATTTTTAAGATACTATTAAAGCTGTCAACTCCACTCATTACCTGTTTTGTCATCCTTCTCCTTACTTGTCAATCTTCTATAAAACAGTGCAACTCAAGTTGCAATCTTTCAGCAAAATACTTCTATACGCTTGTACATCAGATCACCACCCGGTACAGCTCTTAAAAGAGCTGATTACATTTTATTTTATTTAAAAAGAAAAAGTTTGAAGTCAAGCAAAAAACTTAAACAAATGTCTTACCAAGAGAGACATAAAGAACTTATGTAGGTAAATTATTTGGATGCAGCCCACTTTCAGAGACATTTTACCATCCACCCTTGACATATCAGCATAGGCTTCCCCTGCAGTGGCATCTGGATAAAGTGACATGTGAAACCTAAACACTTCATCTCCCATTATGGAGACAGCCTAGAAGATGAAGTACACATAGTTAATACTCTCAGGTGTTTCTGAAGCAAGAAATATTTCCCCAGAAAGAACAAATGCAACTTCTCAGCAGTACTTGGACACATGGTAGGCACAAAAGGAAACAGAATCACCTATTTTATAGTATATGCCTCTTCTCACTTGCTGATCTATAGCCCATTTTATATTTAACCTCTGCTACTCAGAATTAAACATACCAGTGCAAACATAATTAAAAAGAACTAAATGTTAAATGGAAAAATATTTTGCTTCTCTAAGATACAGGAAATCAACCAATGAATTTTGCTTAATATTACATCATACTTTGCATTCTGTAACGCAGCAAATACACCTACAGTGCTGTCACTAAATCACATAAAGAACTGGGTCTCTTCAGTTGTTTACAATCTGTGCAACATATCACCTTTTTATGGATTGTTTTTGGATCAACATTTGTAATTACAATGTCCTCGAGTCTGGAAAACACTTTAATCTTTTTAGGCTTCATAGCTACAGATGCATCCATTCCTGAATGAAACAGAAGAAAGCAGATAATAAATGCACTTCAACCAATTTCTACATAAACAATTCTGCTAAAAATACAAACAAAAATCCCCTGAATTAATTACTACTGAATATAAAGAATAATAACAGCTTAGAAGCCAAATCCAGCCTTCTGCTATGTAACAATGAATGCTGAGCCTGAGACAGAAGTCACGACCTTACTACATGTGATAAATTTGCCAAAATAAATTGATTCTAAGATTAGAGTAAAATTCCCCAACACTATCTAAGATCTAGCTATTAAAAAGTGGAAGTTTGTGTTATCTATAACATAGTGCCTTCACTTATTTTAATTTTACTACACTTAGAAATTGTCTTCTTTTTCTGAGTCAAACAATCAAAACATATTTAAACACATGTTAGAGAAATCTGCAGTGCACACCCTGGCCTTTTAGAAGTAAATGGAGGGAAACAGATGATTTCTGGCTAAAGCCAGCTTCATCTAATATTTAAATAAAAACCACCTTACCTTGTATTCTAATGTCTGCAATTCTACAGGTCTGATCACACACTGTGATACTGAATGCATTTAACTTTGCAGTCAGTTTTAATTCACAGACATCATCATGGGCTGCATCACTAGACACTGCATAGGAAACACAAGAGACATACAAGCAGTTCAAGTATTACAAGCCCACTGTTTAAAACAAACATTAGATTAGTTGTTTTGTACATACATGAACTATTCGAAAGCAACCTGCAGTCATTCCCTAGACGGTATGGCAATCATTAGCCAAAATGTGGAAAAAGTCATTTATTAACACAGTTCCCTTCAGGCACACAAACTGTCACCAACCAACCCAGGCAAAAAGCCATCAGGATGATGTCTTTTCTCCTCATTAATACCCAGTTTTCACACAACAGCTGCTGCATACAGTGTACACACATCATTTGAAACACTATCTCACATGAGAAATGCTCCTTTCTGTATCAAGCAGCAAGGCCCATTTAGGCATATTAGCTGCAGCAACACTGCAGAAACACAAAATGTAACAGCCACTGGACTCAGTCCCAATCGTTTCAGGATTAGAAAACCTTGAATTTCACAAACAACACTACAAACACAAGAATCAACAACACAGGACCTGACAAAAGGTTCAGGAGCTTCCATGCAAAAACTCTTACTATTTCAAGGTTACAAATACCTGTAATTAAAATAAACACCCCACCCTTCAATTCAGAACTTCTCTTTGCTTCCCCAGAGGAACATTTATTTTCAGAAATGTAAGCACTTTTAGAGCCTTCAGATTGGAAAGCTACGTGGTTGTGCCACTGAACCTTTGGTAAGGCTGCACACTACAACATTATTTATTCAACTTTCATTATAAAAATCAGACCACCAACCAGGGAAAAGTTACATTGAGTAAGGAGAATTTGTAAAGTAAAACAACAGGAAAAATGTCTGGGTTTTTTTTTTAATAAGATTATTTTCTCCCCATTTACAGCTGTGCATGCTTTGTTTTCCACCAAATAGACTGCAGTGCTGTCATCTGAAATGGTATCCTTTGAAATTGAAGGTGAGATGCTGTTAAGCAACAGAAGTACAGCCTTTCTAATATGACATTACCTGGCCTAAGGGTACTTCCTTTTTCTTGTTCTTTTATTTGAGGCTTGTGGCCTGATGATTTATCAGTACTGGGAAGACCACCTGATGGAACACTGAAGGTGAGAAAACTCATGATGGAAAGCAGAGCCTCTGTGTGAAGTACTATATCCAAAGATGAAAAGATGACCTAAAACAAGGGCAAGGAGACAAAGTAATGGTGGTATTTAGTAGCAATCTATTGCCTAACAACTCAGAGTTGCTGCCAGAAAATCAAGGAAAAAAGTATCTTGCACAATTTCACAAGTGTTTGACTCTTCCATCTGAATCCCCTTCAACCTCACACCACACAAGCTCTAGAACAGAATAGGGAGATATGGAAGGGAAGCTTAAAACAGCTACAGAGGAACTGTGCCAATCTAAAAATTGACAGATGCTTCATCTCATTTTGCTTTTTATGGACACTCTCTTTAATTCTGCTGCATTCCATTGTGGATTATTGAGCACACAACTTCAGAACCTCATATGAAGATATTTTAGTAGATATGATACAACAACCAGAAAAAAACAACCAAGATTCAAAGTTTGCAATCAGAACAGAGAGCACGTGAGCAGCAACCACCCTTGCCACTATCACTTAGTGAAACCCAGCACCAGCCCCTTCAAATTTCACATACGGCCATCAAGAGTCAGATTAATCCACCACTGCTATTGCAAAGGAAACATTTTAAAAGCAGAATGATATGCTCATTTCAGAAGTTACTGAAGCCATGGAAACCTCCCCATTAATAGCTGCTTTCAGGCTAAGTAAAAGAAGGACTGATTGCACATAAGACACCTAAGCTCACATCTCAATTTCACTGTTACAAACTTTCAAGCCCTGAAACACAAGGGCTTCCTTTTCCTCTCTGCTAAGTGTATCACTCCAGAAATAAAACATGCCCTAAATGCCTCAGTTAAATTTTATAAGGACATTTTTCTAACTAGCTGAATATGTACCATAAATACTTGTGTAAAAAAGAAAAAAAATCCTTTTTCTTCACCTGGATCCATCTTTGAAGTAGTTAAATATAAAGCAGTAGGTTTTAATTATGAGAGTCAGGGTTTTGGTTTTCAGTTTGGTTTGGTTCCCTTTATTTTCTCTTCAATGAGAAGAGAAAAAGTGAGCAACTAACACAGCTGCTACCATTTGAAAAGCTTAAAAAAAATAAATACATCCAGTACTTACATTGATGTTTTGCTTGGTGCTTTGGTAAGTAGTAACAAAATCTGGTCCATCAGGATCAGCCTAAAGGAAAAAAAAAGAAAAAGGACACAGTCAGTTTCTATTGAATTAGCCAATAATTAATAATAATTATTAATTTTATTAACTGAATTATTTTAATTTAGCACACACAAAAGGATTACTGTAATTGCAAAAGAAAGCAAAGGAAAGTGATGAGGAGTGAACAAATAAGTTCTCCAAATAAGGCACAAGCAAGGCGATCAGAATGGGGTACTCACAATTCTCTGCTCAGAGATATTTCTTAGCATGTATTTTGTGAAATTTCAACTGGCCAGTTATAAAACTTTTGTCTAGAATCTATTTCAAATGGATCAGTTTATGCTTAGTACTTTTCCAGTACAAATTAATTGGTTTTCCACTATGTAAATGATGCCACTGCAGATAAGAGCAGTGAGTAGCCCTCTGGCTCTTCTTCAGCCTATCAGATTCCCCAGAATTCATGCAGTTTTTGAAGGCCTTTTTTAGACACCAACTTATCACTCCTCAAATGCTTGTTTTATCACCTGCAGAGTCACTCTTCACTTCCACAGCAGAGACCATCTCACCTATTAAGTTTCACAAAGGTACTCATTTGTGCTGTACACACAGAACACAAACATTTGTCTTGCCAGTGATTTCAGTAGTGGCACTGACTTATGAAGTAAACATTATATGGAAGCAGTGGAGAATTAAATTAAATGCTAAACTGAAAAACAGGTATTTGGGAGAAAGCCTGGGTAAGTTTTAGTTACAAATCTACAGGCTAAGTATGGAAGCCTTATTTTACTCCCCATGTAATCTTACTGAAAATTTATTGAAACCTTAATATATTCCATTTTCAGAAGATGTTCATCTGTCTCACTTGAAGAATTAAGAATGCAAAGAGGATCCCCTTTTGCATCTGCAAACAAAAAAATAAAAAGGTAAAATGTTTCCATTCACAAGCTTTACTCCACCTATGCAATGCCTCCATGCTACTTCTCAATTATATACTAATTATATACTGTTCCTGCTGAAAGAGTGAAAGCAAACAGCTATTTTCACTGAGGAGCTGCAGATTAAGCATTATCTTGTGAATTTCTTGCTACATTCCCCTTTATTTTAAATAAACTTGTAAAAATTAACTTATCCTGCTCCTGAAACAAGATTCAAAATTGAAAAGTTCTTTGCATTCTTATCTTCAGGTTTTCACATTCAAAACAACCTGACTTACCTACTTCAGATAAATGGCTGTTTTAGTTATCACCTCACTGTCAGTTTGAACTGTTACCTGACCAAGGAAGCACTTGCATTTCCAGTGCTGTCAGAACTGGCCAGAAAGCACAGATTAAAACCTCAGCAAAACACAATGAGCAGCTGGAATACTTCTCAGGAATGATCACTCCTATTCAAAGTAGGCAACTCACTCAAATACATTAAACTAACTCTAGCAACAACTGTAAAACTTGGTTTCAGGTAAAACATACTAATTCCATATAAATTACCCTTGTCTCCCCCCTCATTATTGGTTTTCAGCACGTTATCCTCTGGCTGTAAATCCAATTGCACACACTCTCCTGACTGTACCAGCTTCCTAAAAGACTTACCATTTATTTCAGTGCATCTCATTGTAATTTTTTTCAGATACGCTGCTGCAGCCAATTCATGATTTCTAATTTTGGTTTCTGTTCCAAGCTGTAGCACAGTTAGAATATGTAATGGATATCTCTCCTTCTGAACCTGCTTCATCAAGGTTATTACAACCTTGAACATGGAAAGGGAAACAAATTCAATATTTCAGTGAAGCTGTTCAGACATGGCAGGCAGTTATAAGCAGGCATTATCACCTCAGCTAAATGTGAAACATAATATTAATCTTAGATATTTTGCATTTTTACAAAGAGATTCTACAAGACCAATTCACTAAAGGTTTCCCCTGGCCCCCGCTCTGCTCCTCCTTCGCTGTTTTCTTTCTGTTGCCAAGTCAAAGTGTTAAAATGGACTTCATAGCCCACTACTTCTAAGAAACAGACTTGACTACTGGGTTCAAATAGAATAAGTTGTACACATGGATACATACCTCTTTGATTTCAAAATTAAGCAGCATATTGATTATATCTTCATTTAGTGTTATTTTTCTCTTTTCAGACAGCATTCCTTCTGGAACACTCTTATCGTGTATCAAAACTGATCTCTCCAGTTCCTTGGTTTTACCTGAAACATTCAATAAATTGCTTAACTTTTAAAATTACCACTATTTTTTTAGCTCGAGAAACACATCCAATTCTTTACTCATTTAGATGGCTTACATTCACCTAAAATAAACTAGCAACAGTTCCACAAGCAGAGCCTTTAACTTCAGAGCATGAAAAGAAAATAGAAACATGTTCTGGCAAAAAGCTGACTCTGACATCTCAATACCTTGCTAGTTCCTTGACAACTTGGCTAACACAATTACCAAATTTTGTCTTGTAATGTTTCCAATTTTTGGAAGTATTGAAGTATGAACACCGTCCTTGCAAAATTAAAAAGATGTTATCACTTACACACCATACTCTCAGATCTAAACTTGCTTTCCAGATAATAAATGCTTTTCCTTACTCCTGAAAGTGAACACACTTAGTATTCATGACAAATTCCATCTCTGACCTTCCTTTTGCAGTGCTGATTTTGCATCCGTTTGATTTTCTTCTGCTTCACCTAGGTTTTCTGTCAACACTTTGAGAAAGACATTCAAATCCTCTTGACTTAACACAACCTAAAAAGTTGCAGATCACAATTCTCAGGAAAAACACATTGTTCCTTGAACTTATCACCTGCTAACAAAGCAGAACATTGTTTCCTGGCAAGATGAGTGCTTATTTACAGCTATTTTGTCAGCAGAATCATCCCTTCAATAACAAAATTAAATTCTTTCAACCACTTACTGTTAAGGTATGAGGAGATAAAAGGTTTTTACTTCCAAAGCTGAATCAATCTATTTTGCAGCATTTAATGCACCTATGCTTTCAATACATTCCTGTCAATACATGCTCCTTCATGATATTTTAATTCTAGTTTCACCCAAGATATCCCTGGTACTTTCTTTCACAGTACATAAATGCCACAAAAAACAAGTATCTTATTCAAGGGTGATGGGAAGGTATGAAGCTGGAGTATTAAAGCAAATATTTGCATTAATTTAAACTCCTCTCAAGAAGATTGCATTTTTAAAGAAAAAAAAACCCAAAACACTTTAAAAAATACTTGCTCAGAGAACAGGTCACAAAATCATTTATGTGCTCCTTTCATACCTTTACACTCATGGAGGTGGGATTAAATCCTGTTACATTGCTGAAATCCACTCCACACCTACTAAAAATCTGCACCTTGTTGCCCCTTTGTGTCCAGAAATAACATAAGGATTAGTATCACAGTAAGAATTATCACCACCTCCTCACAAGACTTACATTCATTGTATCCAGATACCCCGTGACCTCCAACACTGGCAATTTGTGAAACCAAGAGGCAGAGAGATTTCGTTTCACAGACAGGCTTAAATTAATAGGGTGAAGTATCTGAATATCTGGATGTGATAAATCTGTCTCCACAGTGGTCCTTGAAACACAGGGAGGAAAGAAAAAAGAAAACTGTTGGGAAGTTGGAAGTCACATGTTAGATTTTCAAACTAAAATCTTAAAATCTCAAATGTAACATCTTTTACAGCTTAAACACTTTCCTGAGCAGAACAGTTTCTGATTTTATTACTGATTTAATTGCTCCTAAGATAATGGGCTAGCATTTTAACACCAAATACTTGACACTAGCACCAACCATGGTTTCTAGGCAAGTACATTAATGTCCAACAGAGTATTAACATTAGCAATTAGTTAAAGCATTACTTCGTAAAGTGCACTGTACCTCGATAGTTTCAGCTTTGTCAGCTGCACATCCATTTTGTCAATGACTGGAGGGAGTGAGCTGCCTTCTGGGGACACCAAGACAAACTGGTTCTGAACCTTAATCAAGCCAAGATCGATTACTATTGCATTGGGGGAAACGGAGGACTGGGGGATAACTATAACTGGTGCTTTCAAGTGAATGTCCATTGCAAGCCGGAAACTCCTTTCAGCCAGGTCTTTCACACTTGTAGCAGCCTTTTCTGCAGCCTGGACTGTAGCAGCACTCAGTGCCTCCTTAGCTGTCTGGAAGTTGTTCAAGAAGGTCTAGAAAAGCAGTTGGAGAGAAAGATTAAAAAACTGCTCATAGACATTTTCCTAAGTTACTTTCTCATTTTTCAAATCAACCACAACCAACATCACCCACCAATTATGCTGCCTACTGTGTTGAATTTTCCATGGGAAAAGACAACTGAGTGCCTTCTGTTATGACCTCTAAGAGAGGGTCAAAGTGCAATCCACTTATTTTAAACTCATCTCTATTTTTTCTTCTTTCCTTAGCTACAAGGCTCCTTAGCTCATTAGCTTTTAGGGACACAATTCTGAAAGCCCCTCTTGCCCTCAGTGAATACTGTTGAATTCCTATTAAAGAACCTGCTGAAGGAGAGGAAACACACTGGTGCTTTATTGAAAAAGCCACCCTTAGGGTACTTGAACACACTATTTACATTGGTGAATCTACAGGCATCATGACATCTACCTTGCAGAAAGATTTGCTCTTGTATTAGCTCGGATATGTTTGCAATGAACATAGAATTTTGCTAGGGTGGAAAGGGCAGCAAACCTAAAACCCCCAAACTGCCTCAATAGCACCAAGTTTTTCTCTATTTCCAAAGCTGAGGGTGGGAAGTGACCCACTTTAACTGCATGAGTTTCTTGAAATTTAAACCAGTTACTTACCAAAGTTTTTTAATACTATAGGAAAAATTATGCCCATCCCTTCTCTTTCAGAAACTGAAACTACCACTTGCACCAAGGGCACAGCCTGAAAGACTAATCTGAGAATGCTGCAGGAGCATACAAAGGCAAATAAGACTCACCAGGAGAGACATGAGAAATTTGTGAACGTACACCAGCTGGATACAGCCCACTTTCAAACATACAGTACCATCCACTTTTGACATGTCAGTGTAGGCTTCTCCCTCAGTAGCATGAGGATTTAATGTTAGATTGAAACTGAAAACTTCATCTCCCACTATAGACACAGCCTAGGAAGAGAGAAAAAGCATCTACCAGCCATCAGCAGTTTCTACAAAGGCACTTAACACAAAGAACTAAAGATACCATCAGCCTATCAGATTACAAGTTAGATTACTAGTTTTTCTAATCCTTTTAGACATCCATTCTTGTAATATGAAAATTATTCTTTATGGTGTATCTTATTTGAAAATACTTATTCATGACAAATATTTTAGAAGGGTGGAATATGTATTACATTTCACTTTTATACACATCAGACTAACCAAGAATCAAGTAAAAGTTAAAATCTTGTAGTTGAGTACTTTTTTATGAAGGGTCCTTGAATCAACATCTGTGACAACTATGTCTTTAAGTCGGGCAAAGAATACAGTGTGACTTGGCTGAAGGCAAAGAGATGAGTCAAGACCTGCAAAGTACAAAAATAGAAACAGAGTCTTGCATAGCAGAAGTAACATTATTTTCAGGGTGGGGACACCAATAGAGGAAGTGAGCAAAAGTTACTAAGCTTTAAAAATGTGATGGTACTACAGCTTTGATCAAAACAAAATAGAAATATTTCTGATACAGATACTGTCTCAATATCAATCATCTCTGGAAATAACAGAGCTACTATTCATAGGAAAATACTCAAACAATAATCCACTTCTTAATAACCAGGCTATTGAGTGAGTTGATTAAGCTTTTATATCAAGAAAGATGTTATTATACTAAGTTACTTGAACACAATACTATTGCATACATAATCTTGTGTGAATACATTGTATGATTTAGGGATGGACACAAGCAAAAGACTTTATGAACTGCAACACATCATCTTGTATATCACACTTTCCTAAATATTCACAATAAGAGAGTGTTGGCAGCTATGAGGATGGCAGTTATAGTCAGAAGTTAAACTCCCCCCCCACTCCCATCTACCCCAAAGAATTATTGACAGCCCTTCTGAGGGGTTAAACCAATCAAGAAAGCAAAACCAAAACAAGGAACCCAAACAAAGCCCCAGATTAAAAACTAAGGAAAACATTTTTAAGGGGCTTTTTATCCTAAATAATTCAGGTATACCAGAAAAATATCCAAAGCTTAGTACAGCATGAAAAGCCACCCATAATCAAACTCCTTGAAAGCATGAACCTAATTACCTCACTAATAACACAGCACATTTTTTTACATGGAGGCCAAAACATTATGACAGACTTGAAAGCTGACTTTGAAAACAAGATTACAAGACATTTTTGCACAGACAACAATAAATAAATAAATAAAAGCTGATGCTGCACATTTACACGTTATTTTTAGTCCAATTATTAGCAATTGCTTTGAAACTAAAGTATCAGAACAGTTACTACTAATAAAGAATTTAATACCTTGTATCTTGATCTCTGCAATGTTCTTTTTTTCATCACGAATATTTAAACAGAAGGCATCTAGCTTGGCAAAAAGCTTGAAGTCAAAAACATCCTTATCCTTGGAAGGTCTAGACACTAGAAATAAAAGAAGGTAGGATTTTCAAGGTAACCTCGAAGTCATATTTTCACTTTCATCTTAATTTCTACAAAGTAAATCATGTTTCTCTGGATTTGCTTTGCCAGCATGCAACACATCCTTCTAGAACCATCATTTGGACAATCCCAACTGTACCTTTCTTCAATCTACTGTCATCTTCTTGCTTTTCTTCTTTAGATGGTGTCTCCCCACTTCTTTCACTGCCTGATGGACTAACAGCTGTTAGAAAACTGACAGCAGACATAAGGGCCTCTGTATGCAATAGCAGGTTCAATGATGAAAAAGCTACCTGTTGGAGACATGAGACTCCGTATGACCAAACAGTAACTTAGAAGTGTAAGAGCTGGACTGAGGTGCTAAAGCACTCAATGCAACAGAACCACTTCTTAGAAACAGAAAAGCTGCACGTGTGACCAGCAACAGATCATAAAGGAAAAAGCTTCCTGTAAAGCATAAAGGGGGTGAGCTTAGAAAAGAGGAAAACCTAACAAGAACCCAGCTGTTACAGCTGTAACTGCTAAGCTATAACCCACTCAGTACAAAAACAGTGATACAAAATTAATTTTGTCAAACACAGCCCTGGGCTTGAATGCTCCTGCAGTAACAGTACTACCAGAATGGGTAAATGGCAGGTGGCTGACATGTAGATATTTAGAATAAGGGTATTCCTCAATAAATCCACTAAGGAGTCCAAAAGATGAGTAAGTTCCTGCTGTGTAGTTTAATAAAAGCTGTCCACTTGAATGGGCTTGAAACTGGAAATGGAGCCCAAATGCAATTCTTCCAGACACAGAAGTCCAACTGAAGAGTTGCAGGCAACATCAACATCTGATGATGGACAGAAAATTGAGTTCTCTTAACATTAGCACTACCCCACAGTGTGAAGACAGTCAAGTCAGCAGCACTGGCATATTAGAACTGTCATCTCCTACTGCAGCTCCAGGAACTTCTTTTTGGCAACAAGATTACAGTATTAACTAAACTTTCCAGATGAAATCTACAAATTCTCTAAAACAATTAAGTAACAAGTGAAATGTTTCAGTCTTCACACTAAAATATGGCATACAAAATAATGCCATAAAGGTATAAACAGGGGGAAGTACCTCTCACAGAAAAGACCATCCTTTATTTCAGGAATGCCTCAAGTCTCTCTTTTTCCTTAGTTTGAAATCCGACTCAAAAATACACCACTAGTAATAAAAACCACATTGATACATGGGTTTAGACTTTTTATGAAAGTTAGCCAGCAGAGTGCTGAATATGTGGCACTCACAATATAGATAGTTTGACATGAAAGGGAAAGACTCCTTGACTCCTCTACAATTTCCCATACTGGGCCCTTGAATTTCATGATTTCTGATGCATGACAAGATGCATTCTTACTGTAGTTTGAATTTCATCCCCATGAACTACACAGATACTTTTGCAGCACAGTACAACACACAAACATTCTGCTCTTTAGTGGTAAAAAAATTTTCTAGGATGTTTTAACTTCTGAAATCTCCTGCTGGAAGGCTGGTGGGCAGGAAAACAGGAAAGCAAAACAACTCTTATTGATTACTCTGTTCTGAGCAAGCAAACCAAAAGAAAATAAGCAATAAAATCTGCAAACACTCACTTGAATCATCTGTTCAGTGTTGTCAAAAACTGTCTGAAACTGTGGCCCATTTTTATCAGCCTGAAAATAATGATTTGCATGAAGGTTAATATTAATTCCAACCAGTCACTGTCCTCTTCAGAAGATACAAAACAACCCAACTAGCTCTGAAAATAGGTTTAAGACTATATATAGACTATATATTAAGAATACATAGAAGTGCTTTAAAAATAATTTTAGAAAACTTTGTGTATACCTTGACATATTCCACCTTCAGAAGGTCTAAGCCAGGCTTGTCTGAGGAACTAATCAGATGAATGGGTGCTTTTTTACCTGTAAAATGTCACAAGATAAACAAGAATTAGGATCATTTCTGTTCTTTCAGAGAACCAAACAATTTGTGCCCTGAAGGCAAGGATTAACGTTCAGCACCATTTGTTAAAAACACATTGCACCACCAAGTATGAGTCACTGGTTTCTCTTTGCTGAGTCCAAAAGGGCAAATCCCTTCTCCATCCAAAGACTGAGCTCTAAGCTATTTCTTTATCCCATAAGCCTTATGGTGAGGGTCCAGAGCTTATCAACTGTACCAGTGGCACAAGCACTGCCAATGGACAGCTGCACATTGACTGGGAAACTACAACATTTGCATTTCAGCGAGCACAAGGCACAGGAGAGCCACAATTTCAGAGCAACTGCTACACACACACACACAAGTCTGCTTCTCTGCCATTGTTTATTACCTCCAATTCCATAGTAATCCAAGCTTATTTTCTTCAAGTAAGATACAGCTGCTAAATTATAGGTTTTGGCAGTAGCTTCTGTCCCAAGATGCATCACATCAAATACTAGTACTGTTTCCTCAGTTTCCTTTTGCCTGGTGAGTTCTACTAAAACCTGGATGAGCAAGAAATGTAGTTATACCATCTTTTCACATGGAGTATTCTCACCATTTAAACCAACAACCAAAGACGTGCAAAATGAATGCACTCCCTGCTTTGTAGGAAGCAGTCTTTTTATTACACACTTAAAAGCATAAAAATAGAAAGGAAAAGTGATTGTTTGATGGTGAAAGATATAAAGACAAAAAATACTTGGGGATTTTCTCTTTGCAAGAGACCTGTCTGGGTAATGACTTCGTTCTTCCAGTGCAAAATTCCCACTCCCTACCCCCTAATTATGACTTGGTACTATTTTTTCCTACTAAAATACTCCAATAAGGGAATTTTCCCTTTTTTTTTAACATACTTATCTGTGTATAGGTATTATGTTTTCTATTTATATGCATCACATACAGATAAGAAATAACTCATATGCATAAAAATATATGTATGTATACATGTATTTCTTTTGTTTGGTGATTATGTTTTTCCATCCACTAATCTGGAGATCACTGGAAAATGAATACTGGATTTTAAAAAAAGTATTCTTTAGGTAGATGAAAAAAGAGTTACAGACATACTTCTTTAATTTCAAACTTCAGCTGAAGATCTGTGAGTTCCTCCTGAGCAGTCTCCTCTTTTCTTATTTGTTCTCCTTTAATTACTGAACTGTCAGTTGGTTCAGCGCTCTCCTCAAAATCGAAATCTTCTTCAGAGTCTACAGAAGTGAAATGACTTCCTTAGTAAACTTTCTCCAGAAAGAGGGGTAAATATCCCACCCTCTCCTTCCCATTCCGATTGCATTTTTAACTGCATGAGCAGTTTAAACCTAACCTGAGAAAGTATGCTTTAGATCTGTACTGCTCTCTTACCCACTGGATGAGAAGTGAACAAAATTAAAGCTCTATTAAGGACAGCACTAGAGTCTAGAGGCATCATTAGACATTCAAAAACACATAAGAAAGGAGTACGAGAAGCTCCAGGAAAAAAGTGTCCCAGGTTCTGCTACAGGAAAGTTCTCTGGCACAGCCATGGAAATAAATGCTCAAATGCACAGTGTGCACAGTGTCAATATAGAAATTTCTAAGTAATGTGTTATTCTAGCTCTGCTTTTTCAGAAAAAGGAAAGCTTTGCTAATGCAAAACAGTCAGAACAACCTAATACAGTTGGTATTCACAGTTCACTCATTTGAAGAGGTTGCTTATGCATAATCTTAATTATCAAAACAAAGCTGGTTTGCTTTTTAGAAAAGGTTTATTATTCTGAGGTAAAATCAGCATCTTAATCAAATCTTCTTACGCACTGGAGGGTAGACGTGACCTATCATGCTCATCTCTGTTGTCCTTGTATGTTTTAACATCAATAACAGCATGAAAATATCAGCTATTTCCAAAGTTGTGGCCTGCTACCTTTACAAAGATGCATCTGTAGCTTCTTACCTGACACCATTTCTGCTAGCAACTGGGGTGTATTAAGTAACCCTTTGCCAACATCAGGAATTGTGGCAATAGCTGGTACCTGGAGAAAAGGAAAAGGGAAAAATAACCCACACAGTATTTTGAAGTTTATATAACTTGGTATGTTCATATTTTCTACTGATGATGAACGTTTCACAATGCCTTCCCCACATTCTTTGCAAGGTCAGCTCTGCCAATGCTTACACTGAAACCAGCAGGACAATGGCAAAGGTTCCACCAGGCTTGTTTGAGAAAGCCCAGAATGTTCTGATGGCAAATCAGTGAAGACACTAGTGATGTTTTCTGGGTTTTGGTTTGTTTGTGGGCTGCTTTTTTTAGGTTTTCTTAGCTGCAGTCAGCTTACCTTTGTGCTTGGAATTGACACAGATGACTTCTGAGGCAGTGGAATGCTATCAATCAGATCAAAGACTGCCTTGATTTTCTGGTCGGAGAGTCTGACATGCACCAAAGGAAGTCCTCCTGACACTTTAAACCTTTTGTTAAAAAGAACAAACTGATTAAACTCCTATACAAAAAGGTACCAATTGTTGATTTAAATCTTGTTAATATGGATAATCATATATAAAGATCACATCATAGTAAAGCGAGGAATTCTGCATTAAAACATGGTTTGGACGTAATTTAAGCAGTAGCTAGTAAACAGCAAAGGGTCCAGGGAACTATTACCCAAAAAAGATTTTCCCAATAGTAGTAACCAACTTCTATTTCTTAGTTAATACCTTTAAAATACAAAGTGAAACTGAACCTTTAGAGAAAACACAGTTTTCGTTTTTTTAAGCACACAGTGATTATAAATGAGTCTTTTCAACATGAATATATTACCTTGCCATCCTGGCATCTCTTTCCACCATTGATTTTGCTAACTGTACATGAATATCCATAGGCTGCAAAATGTGCAACGTTGATGGATGTTGAAAACGAGCCTTCTTCCAGTCTTCACCTGAAAATGTCCAGTAAATCTAGATGAAAAAACCATCACTTGCTAATTGCTTTAATTAAGGCATCATTAAAGTAACCAAAATTACTGTTACTAGGATGGTAAAAATTACTGTTACTAGGATGGTAAAAAAACCCCACTCACCAACTAGAGAAACTTAAAACAACTTGGGTCAAGTATTTTAAGAGCTTTTAATTCCATCTGTGAACACTACTGCCTTAATGGCCTGAAGCCCAATTCTACACTACAAGATGTATCTAGATTGAACCCCTGAAAAACAGATGGACAGACAGATACGGAGAAAAAGATAAAACAGCAACCTAGCATTCTGTTGATTACACAAATTTAAGTTCAACTGAAGTACTAAGGCAATTTTTTAGCTGTGTCTTTCCTGCAAATGATGGAAAACATAACAGTTCTATTAATTTACATTCCCTGCTACCACCAAAGTAAAGAGGTGATGCACCAGTCCAAACAAAAAGTGAGCAGCTGTTTGAAGAGAAGCTAATCAATTTTTTCAAAGTTTGACACCAGACATGTGTATTATAACCTACTTCTTCATTAACTACTGATTTCAGTTTGTCTTTTTTTTCTCTTAAAAAATATTTATTTATTACAGGGAGGTAGCCTTTGACAATCTTTTGCATAAACAGCAGTTATGTTGTTTTGTTACCCGTTCTTCCAAAAAGAAGTTGCACGTTCTTAATTTTCACATCAAATTTGTCATAAGCTTTGTCCATAATCTCCTCTAAAGATGAAAAGGTAGAAGCTTCACTACTGCCTTGATTTATGCTGTTCAGCTAAACACAGAACAAACAAAATAAAGTTAAATCTTTAAAACAGACATTCTAGTGAAGATGAAAAGATGATTCATACGAGTTAATAATTGACATTTGGACTCTTACAGAGAAAATATCTTAAATCATTTCACACTTCACTTATTCTTGATAAGTAGATTTTTTTTGTTGTTACTTCTATCAATCCACTTAATTCAAGCTATGCAAAAAGAGTTTTTTCCATTAGTTTATCATTTTACCTATGGAATATAACTAAAATAAATATTTAATCAGCCATTAAATCAAGTTACATGGTTGCAATCTTTCAATTCTACAGAAACAAGCAAATCAATTTTCAAACTTCAAGACAAAAATTATATTCCTTTTCTTTACTAAAAGGCTATCATTTCACAAAAAAGGAAACAAGAGTTCATGTGTTCTGTTGAAGAAATGAAAGATACCAAATGATATGGTGTTGCAATCACAATTACAATATGAACATGTTTCCTGGGGAGGATTAACTTGCACAAGTATGTCAAAGATCACCTAACAACTCTGATCAATGGCTGACCCAAATCTATTTGGCAAGAAATACAGTAAGTTTAATAAACATTAACACAGATGATCACCTTGCCTCCTGAAAGCAAGGTGGTTCCAGATGACAGCTGTTAAAAGAAAATATTTGCTTCCTCTGAGCTTATAAGAGAGGTCATTTATATACCTGAAATGTACCAAAGTCCAAAATCAGCAAATTTGAATTTTCATGGTAGAAACCTGTCTGTGGAACCACAAGGTAGGAAGGTTTCAGATTAATCTTCAAGTCAAGGACTTTCCTCATTTCAATAATATGAACTAATCCTAAAACAAAAAGGAAAGGGCATTGAAATGTAAATGCTATTCACAAGTGAAACAACTGTACCAGTCAGTGCAGAAAGATGTTATCTAAAGATAAAGCCTCCTGAGTCAAGACTTACTTTGCAGCACTCCACTGATTTCTCACGAAACTCAATGCTCCTTCCCACAAAACATCCACTAAATTTCCAAGTAACCAAGTGAGAAGAAATTAACTCTATGCCAGCTGAAACAAGGGCACCAACTCACCAACTCACTCACTCACAGAAAAATCTCAATCATACTATTTGGCCACCAATCAAAACATAAGCCAAGGGCTTAGGTTATCATATGGAAACATTTTAACACATTCAAGGGCTAACCTTTATTGAGCTTTGTTAGTATCTTACCTGTAGCAGTTCTTTCCTTGATTTCTTCCAGCTTCATTAATGTGGCTGTTGTTAATCTTTCAAGATCCATTCCCTTACTTGTCTGAAAGAATTCTACCATTGCATTTATTGTTTTCTTAAAAAAAAAAAAAAAAAAAAAAAAAAAAAAAAAACAAGAGACAAGAATTAGCAATATACATATAAGTGACTCAATAAAAACTCAAAATCAGATCTGGACAGAGCAAAGTGAGTAACAGCAGCGAAAGAAGACTCAGAAATAGCTGAGAGTTTTGGTTACTACTCACTGCATCATATTTGATTTCCACAGGCTGCGATTCAATAGTAAGGCTCTGGTCAGCTGTGCTGTCCTCTGGGTTAACATTAAACTCTATCTGAAGCAGAGAAGACCTGCTATCCCCTATGGAAGCCACAAGAGATGGTACAATGTTTTCTTGTCTCAGGCCTGTAACATACCAGTTCTCAAGCTTTGCTTCAACCCTAAAGACAACGAATAGTAAAAATACTTAATTAGGTTAGGGTTAGAATCAGTTGCAAGAGAAAAGAAAGGCAGGGTATTTATGGTACATAAATAAAAAGTGTAGGAACGCTAACTACCATGCATGGGTTTAAAAGCAGTTACAGACTTGCTCAGGTGCAAATGGGAATTCTGTACTGACAGCTGCCCTGACAATGGTGTTAAGTGGAGTCTGTAGGAAAACACCTTTAAAGAAAGCCATTGAACGCCAGCAAACCACACCAACTCCATTCATTCCCAGAGTAGCTATTAGATAAGAAACTGATTTTCAGGGCCCTGACTTTGGAAGGCAACACAGATTGGCCATTATCAGTGTCACGTCTGGCTCTATTGAGATAATTTAATTACCTTTATTATAGAAACCACACATTATTATCTGTTCTACTGCTTCAGTCTTGCAAAGTAAATTACATGGCAAGCATTTATGTAAAATAATGTCCAAGCTCTTTTTGTTTCTGTACAGCATTCAAGCTGCACCTTGAAAATTCCCCATAATGGGTTTCTGCAAAAATATTTTAAGATTCAGTGGCTGAGCTGGTGATTTCATGCATAAAGTTAGAACTGCAGGAACTGCAAATGAAAGCAAAAAGTGCACAGGCTCATTTTCCAGACATTAGAAATCTTATTCATTGACTCTGTATTCCAATAATTTTTGTTCAATATTTCTGGTATGCCCTCTCTTAAAACACAGGAAGGCCTCAGTGTCTTACGTTCTGGCTGATCCCCCACCCACAGCAAAACAGACATAATTTTTCATTTCTGTAGGTAGTGAGCAACACATTCAGTAGCTTGGATGGAGTCTGCTGGCCACACCATTTCACACTGCTTGGCTATCACTTCCTGAAAGTCATATTAGCACTTTGACACTTAGATTCAAGAAAGTGATTTCCCGTCTTCATTCCATTCTATGTTACTCACCAAATTATATTATTTACAACAGAGTACAGTTAAAGAATACCCACAAATTTACAAGGCAATATACCACACAATGCACTACCCAAGAAAAAATTTGAGAGGCAGGGAGTGGGGTGAGGAGGGGCAGAGATGCTTCTACAAAAAGAAAATACCAATCCAATTACTTAATGGCTTGTGCTCCTGGGCGCTGTGATATTTTGGTACTCAGATCAATTATCTGTACTTTAAGAATTTCTGACACATTCTTGTCTTCTTTAATTGTAAGAGAAGTGCTTAATAGCTTCAGTGTCACAACATGGGCAACATACTAGTGAGAAGAACAGAGGAAACTGAAATTAGTTATCTCAATAAGAATAATTTTTCAGAACTCCCCATTTTAACAAACTGAAATGTATCTTTCTAAGATTTTCCAGTCAACTAAGATTAGAAACACATCTCTGTGCAGGAAGCAAAGTAAAGAGTCTTTACTGTATTCAATGTTTACCAGTCATTTATTTAACATAAAATAGTGTAGTTCAACAAATGCAGAGCAAATATAGTCTGTCCCTTTTCAGCATTCAGGAAATTATTTTTAAACCCTGAATCTACTAAACTACATTTAGTAGAGAACTCACTAAATCAACCAAAATCATTACAATCCCATTAAATAACTACATTTTGGAAGACACAGTATGTACGCCTTTGTTGCTCTTGCTCCTAAATGTCAAGTCTTGGGCTTGTCAAGAAAGGGTTCTGACTTCCCCACATATGTACCATTTTATGACTGTGCCAATCAGCAACTTCAGAAGAATCAAATAACATTTCCCATCTGAATTTGAAGCCTTCATCTTTCTTGAGGGTAATGAGAGAGCTGAAGGCATCTTTACACTTAATTTTTTGTGTAGTTTGTTTTTGTAAACCATCCCCATAGGTTGCTTACCTCCTTGGGCAATGAAAGGTCATGGGAGCTGTCACTATATCCAATAGCAGTAAAAAGTTTAGCTTTCTCCTCCGGTGTCATTAGTTCATCAATAGCTAAAAACCAAAAACCCACAAAATGTGCACCTTAATAAATAACAATTACCACTTTTTCTCACATTTGTCTCCTGCTATACTTAAGTCATACTGATACACTTCATTGATTCTTCATATTACACTAAGTTCCGGATTGTAAAATTATTCACACAAGAGTCTTCATATATATGGTGTTACATAAGTAGCACATAAATCAAAATAATTTTTATTACAAGAGTATCCAGAGCTCCCAATGGTGAAAATAGAATTCAGGAATTTTAGTAGATCAAATATCTGATCTAGACAACAAATCACCAGAAATAAAGTATTCCAATGGTTGCCAATTATCACTGTAGCTGTAAGTGCCATACTCTTCTCCTCACCAAGGTTCTGAAATTCTTATGGCCATTTCAGAAGAATGCCTTATTCGCCAGCTCAATATTCACTAAGTAGTGCTATAAAATGAACAATACTGCATTGCACTGCTTATGCCATACTCTCTCCTTCTGCATAGTAGGAAGCAATAATACTATAACTATCCTCTTAATGTATAAGACTTAAAATCTCTCTAAACATTAGTGCGTTACAATCTACACCTACTTTCAGGTACAGGTGATTCTTCATCTTCTTTTTTCCTAGATTCTCTTTTACCCCAGAAACCACCAAACCATCCTCCACTTTTCTTTTCTGCTTCAGTGCTTTTCTTCTTCAGTAATTTTTGCCCTGATCTTATTGTCTACAAACCAGAAATTAAAACACATTCAACAAAATACATAATTAATAGTATTACTGGTTTTTTGTAAATAATGCACGTATACATGCATGTTGAACATGCATTTAAATGCTGGACAGCAACACCACACCACAAGGATTTAAGAGCACTTTGACTCAGTAGGCAGAGGCAAGAAGAAGATCAGGGTGAGGGGCATGTCTGTGTGTGCATGCACTGACACAAGCATGTGTTACTTTTACTTCTGACAGTTTTTTCTACACATTTCTCTAGCATTTAGATTACAAAAAGGTAGGAACTATGCAAAAAGACAGTATTTAAAGGAATACAAAAAGCAATTACATTCCTTAAATCTAGTAGATTCCTTAACGTAGTAATAAACCTGAGGACTGATCCTGCACCATTTAAAACTTTTCAACTTTTTTTGGAATTGGTTTCCAATTTGGAAATCAATTTACTCTTGTCCTGGAAGGATAGGAAACTTGTCTTCATACCTATCCTATCATACACAAAAGCACAATTTTTTAAAAACACTATCATGACAAAACCATCCTGTTTGAAGTGCTACAATATTACTGAACAAAAATTACTCCTTACCTCAACTTGTGCTTGTTGTCTTGCTAAGATTATATTGAAGACGTCAAGTTTTCTTTCTAAATCCTATAAAAATGTATGATTAAATTATTTGCCTCTAAAACACATTTAGGAAAGGCTCTCCACTATAAATTTTCTACCAGCTCCTTCATATTTACACTCCAATTGATTTCTAGATCTGCTCATTTCTATTACAGGTATATCCCACCCCCTGCTGCAAGGTACACTAGAAGATGAAATCTGATGTTAGGCAGCCTAATTTTTTTTCTTAACTACATTACTCTTGCACTTCATTAAATGCATCCATGTTTATTAATCCTCAACCAAAGACAGGCTGTTTTAAATTACATTTTACTAGTATTTTATTTTTCTTTCCACAGCAGGTTGCACTGAACTTCAAATTAAAAAGGTATTTCCACAAACTTCCTGTGCTCTTGTAAAACCATCAACTGGGATCACTCTCAAGTATATCTAAAGAATTATTTCATAGAGGGACCAAAACATAATTCCTCCAAAAAGACTCATACCTGAATTTGCCTCTGTGTTTCTTCCGACAGTTTACTCAGTGTTAGCTTATTCTTGTACACATTCTTGTAACTCTTCAGAAGCTGCCTGTGCTGTTTTATGTTACTCCATGACCACATTCGAGTATGTCTTCTGATGTGAACTTCAAGAACACTGTTACCTGCATATTTCCACCTACAAGAATTCCACGTGTGAACAGCTTCCCATTTCATCTGTGCATTACAACTTAGAGGTTGCAGAGGTAGTTTATCAGTTTGCAAACACTTTGTTTACCACTTGTCATTTGAGGAACTTGGCTTATAAAATTTTTAGTGTTTTCAACATCACTTTTGAAAAATGGACTGGGGATTTACATTTAATGCCCGAAGAACTACAAACCTTCATTATTGACTTCTGCATGTCTGCAAATCTGGGCTGTCACAGCATTAAGTGCACTTAAGCACCTTGATAATCAGCATCAGTTTGTACTTAGAAAAAGGCCAAGAAAATACCTATCAGTTCAAACCTTTAAAAATTACAGTTGACATACATGTTTCCCTTGCTTTACATTTGCTAAGTTTTTTCTTCAGCCTTTCTAAAATTATATTCTAACCTCTAAAGAGAGCACAAGCATTTTGTGCAAATTTTGGGGACTTCATCTTAGCAAGCGAGATTTTCATCAATTGGATCTTTGATCACTTCAATCTAAGGGCTAAGCAAAGCTCTGTGAAAGTTAGAGCATCCACATGTGATCTAGTTTCAAAACTACTTCTAACCACAAAGGAGAAAGAAGACAGTGGACAGGACTCCAGCATCTCCCAAAGAATGCATGAATGTACACAGCTTACCATTCCTGGGCATTTTTATGGAGAGGTACATTTGGCCTAAATCTTCTGTACGGTGCATTGCGAACCATGTAATCTATGGATTCCAGCAGGTCTATCATGCTGAGGTACTAAACACAGCAAAACAAGCTTCTTAGCAGAGGTTCAGGTTTGGTTTGCAGGCAGTGCTTGAACTGAATGTATACCATGGCCTTCAGTATTCCTCAAACTATACAGGAATTTAAGTCCATGCATTTTCATTAGTATGTAAAAGTGGACCAACTATACCCATTGCTCTCGAAGGACACCACTACATGAACCCCTGGGTCCCCCGAAGGACAACAATTTGTAGTTTTATCAGTGTGCTCAGCACAAACTCTCAGGCTTTCTCAAACTAACCATATTCATTTGTCAATGCAATTTCCCTCATTTTAGAACAGCCTTTACATTAGTGAACTTAATGGTACAGTTCTGAACTCAATAGACATTTCAACATCAGAAAGAGCTAAAAAGCTCTTCAGCCAACTAAATGCAAGTTATCTCTGAATAAATGACAACACTAACATTGCAGGGGAGCTATCTAAACTACTTCCTTGATGATTCAGCAGGCTTTGCTGCCAAAGCTAACACATTTCGTTCATTCCCACCCTTCCCTGTACTTTGGCATCTCTCTGAAGTTTAACACTGGGTTATAGTTTAATAAGATAAAGGCTACGCATGATTCCATTCTCCATGTGAAAAGAATGCTACTGGAAGGGCTGAATACAGATCAGGTGGTCCCCAGAGGGTTCACAGATAAGAGTGCCAGAGTACAAGGATTTAGGATCAGGAAGTGATTGTTACACAGAGCAAAAAAGATTCTACACTTTTCCCACAGGTACTTCTAAACAGTTTAGAAATTCTACTGGCATATGAGCACAATAATCCCTAAGAAGAATGTTTCCAGTGAAAAAACATTATAGTTCATCACAAATTGAAATGGGTGATAAATACCAAACCAACTTACCTGTGGCTTAGTGAATTCAATGACAATTCTCTGTACTTCTACATTACAATCAATCTTAGGAGTCTTCAGTTCTACTTCTGCATATGGGTTGATATACAGTCTTGCAGAGGCTGACACTGGTCTGAAAACTTAAAAAAAAATTGAAATGGATTTTGTACTTATAATTAAAGTATAGCAAGTAATAGATGAACCACTTGGTAATGATAATGTGCATGCTCAAGCCCCACAGAGTCAAGATGTAACTCTTACCAACAATTAAGATACCCCAGCAACAGTCAAAAAGCATACAAGCCCTAATACGTTCTATTACATTTAGGTTTTTGTAAACTGAAAGTTAGTGTGGGCGTGCCTGCAGGATCAGGTCAGGCTGCTGTACACTAACACGCTCAGGACAGTTTAAACTCACTCATTCCTAGCTTACTTACTGTACTGGTAGTCTTCAGGCTGGTTACCACGACAGGGAATTCCTCTTTTCAGCTGTTCCTGCAAAGGGATATGATACTGTCTGACAATTGCTGAAGAGCAACACTTGTTTTGAGTTCTCTAAGCTCTGAGTAGACCAACTTAAGTTCAGCTGTATTTTGCAGACTTTTGCAGCTGTCAATTCAAGCTGTGTATCAATTTGTGTTTTCACTTCAGACTGAGATTCAGAGAAAAAAGACAAAAACATCCAGACAGGCAATGCCAAACTAACTTAGCTATTCTTAAACAACTGGATGGTTTTAAGCACTTCACAGTTTTGATTCAATCTTCAATGTTAAAACTAGGCTCACTAGGTTAAGTACGTATTTTGTTAAGGGCAAAATAGAACAAAAATAAAGATATCCATAAAAGATGAGCAAAAAGAGAAATGCAAACAAGTAGTATTATACAAGGACACACAGAACATCTTTATAAACATAATGGGTCAAAAAATATATCATGTCTAAACCCTATAGGGGCTGATAACAAATGAGGTTATTGCACTATTAACAATACTAACAATAGTGCAATGGGTTATCATATGACCTTGAATACAGGTGACCATAAGACTGAGCAGTGGGGAAAAAATCAGTGTGGTGTAGTTTTGAATACAGCAAGAGCTAGAAAACATAGTCCTGTTTAATGCATTTTGTTCTACATTACCAGTATTTGTTCACGGGAACCATGATAATACATTTTGCTGTTTATGTTCCAATAAGCACTGAGGCTGTCCAGGCACAAAAGCTGCACAGGAAAGAAAACATGCAACAAATTGAATACTCTGTATTCAACCCATTCTATGAACTAAGCTTTCCATTGGTGAAAACAGAAAACATATAAAAGCAGACTAGACAGTAAATCCGCCATTAGCATTGAGAAGTATTTAATCTAACAATACTATTCTGAAATGATAATTGAATTGTAAGTTCTTAAAGCACAAGTTCATGCCCATCTGTTAAACATGACCCTGGATTACAGGGGCGAGGGTGCACAAAACTGGTACTTGGCCTAGTAAAGAAGGCAGGACTATTAAACCCTTCTTATATTGTTCCTATAATTCCTTAGATCTCTGCGTACTCCTTTCTGCACAGGCTCGGGGGGTGGTTCAGGAGGTGGGCAGGGAGAACATAGAGACTGCTTAGCTCCCAGAATCCCAATTACATTAGGAATACAAATTAGATTAGGAAATGGCAATTTGACAACCTCTTTGAAATCACAGTTTCCATGCAGGCTTGCTGTATAATGCATTGAATGAGGGGATCAGCATTCACATTTAAAGGAAATTATTTAAACCATGGAGTTTATTTAAATTTATGCCTTCCATAAAAACAATTATTTGTACTCTATTTGTATTTAACCACACAACAAAAATAAAGAAAAACCGGAGAATTCAAAAAGCAAACTATTTTTCCAACTTTATTTAAAGTCCCAGGTTACTACTTTCCAAGATGAGTTGCTTTCTTCACTTGTGTAGGAAAAAAGCCAAAACACATTACCTTGTATATTATTTTTGCAGCTTCATTCAGAATGGAAGGAGTCCAGTTCTCATTTGTTGTCTAAAAGTTCAAAGTGATAAAATAATTTTGTGCATCTTAGCTAACACGTTTGTGGTTTTATTCTATGCTTCCAAGCAACAAATGCATCCAGTTTCTCTGCATACACACACATTAAAATAACATACAAAAATCTGTCAGTTTACTTTCATACTTTGACATTCAACTCCTCATCCTACCCATAAAATTCTTAACAGCTAAGGCAAAAAGAGGTTAGGTGAAATTTCTTCTCCCTCTCAAAAGGCCTGGCAAAATACCAAATTCTTTACCATCATGATGAAATGTTTGCCCTCATTTATTGTGCCTGGAACTAACCTGCCCAGTTTCAAAGGTCACTCAGATCATTTAATCGAACAGTTCATTAGAAGAAATCATTAAGTCTCAGAAAGGGTGACATTCCTCAATCTTCTTCCCTTCTGCTTGCTCAAACTGCAAGTACTATTTGCATGAATAAAAGATCGTTTTCACTTCCAGCTGTACACACACTGTCATTGCATCTTCTTAATATGTTCCTTTTCCCTTCTGCTACACCGAAGACAAGCAAAACGAGCACACAGGAACACACAGTCACACGCACATTACCAGTAAACTAAGCTCGCCCAACGTCATTCCCAAGGAAATCGGACACTGTGGGTCTGTGATCTACAAAAATAGAAAAATAACAGGTATTTATTTCTCTTGCTGCAGACAGATGGATCATTTAAAGTTGACTGAAATCCTAACTGCTCTGAGCAAGTTTCTTTGCTTAGTTATTTTAACTGAAACATTATTGGAACCCACTAAGATAAGCCAAAACCAATATGGCTGCAGTGTAAAGACTCAGGATTTCAATTGAAACTGAAAATTTTCTTGGGATTCTAACATTACCATACAGGAAGAAAAATAAGAACCAGAGTACTGCATCACAGTCAGCTATATCACTTTACGATATGCAGTCCTCTGACCTCTTTAACTTTAGTGTCTCTGAAAATAGTCCCAAGGAAAGGTTTGAGAAAGACTCTATTATTCAGTGCTTTGCTTTTAAATTCAATTATCTCAAAACAAACCGTTTAATCATTTTCTTAGAGGGAAGGGAAATTAGAACTACCAGTTCAGTTCATATAAACAAATATTCTTGCTTATCAATTACATGTTTTCAACAATTTGCATTCAGACCCATCCATATACCCCCCAGTTTCTGCCATTCTGGTCTCTCCCCAGGACACTGAAAAACTCTGTACATCACCTGCACACACCAATATGTGAGAATAAACACCACCCACATTTAGTGAGCAAGGCAGCATTGGACAAGAGAAAAGAGAATATCTGTTTCACATATCCATATTTCTGGCATGCAGTCATAGCTGGGCCAACTTATTGGAAGAGGTGCAGAAGAAACCACAACAATTTTTTCAAGGTGGGAAATACAGTTTCTCTATGGACTAGACAATCAGAACTGCATTGAAGTCCCATTTAAAACGAAAATAATCTGCTCCAGTTACTTACATCATCTTCGTATTTAACATGAATGCCTGTGATTTTGACTTGCACATTTTTTATAACTTGAGTTGCAAGCTTTTCTAAGAAAGTATCCTTCTTCTCCTCCTTCGGTTTGTCTAGAACAAGGAGTTTTAAAAAGTCAGTATTCAGTGTAATAATTGCATCTTGAACTTAATTACACAAACAACTACAGCAATGTAAATTTAATATTTCCTCTACCTTAACATTTCAGTTTTCACTTATTTAGCTTATATATTTGCATTTTTTTCCTTTTCTGCACATCCATATTCTGAAGATGTGCTATTAGCTGCTTGTTCACAACTTAACCACAGGAAAATACATGTCCAAGTTTCAGTCAAAACAGTTCAGCTTACAGGAAGTTTTGGATTAATATACTCCTCCCTACTCCTTTCAAGGTAAAAGATTCTCTCTTAAAAATCCCTCTGTGACTAACTAGGGGTTTCAAAAAATACATAAGTAAGACAGTGTAATTTAGCAGAAAACACTCTTGAACAACACATGCCAAGGCAAGGAGTAATATTTACAATTCCTCATGATTCCATTATAGTGATATGACTCCATCATCTCAGGCTGAGTTTCAATATTTTACTAAAGAATGGCTGGACGAGCTTCTCATCCTCTCGCTGCCTTAACAGGCTCCACTGTTGTGTTCAGTACCCTCCTTACAAAGTGGCTATTCCAGCAAATGCTGCTAATTAGCCTATCAAGCTTACACGTTCTTCTTGGAAATGCTACAGACGCCTCAATTTGAAGAAATTGTCATGGGTATCCAAGTAGAGAAAAATAAGGACTATAGATTTTGACACAGCTTACTTTAACTTACTTTGTACATATGCAATGCACACTGAACACCACAGGTATCTAATTTTATCCTGTTCTTTTAGCAAGATGTAAGATTTTTTAAAAGCTTTGAGAAGTTCAGGAAATCTGCTTAAAAATGAAAAGACTTCACTACTGAACATGATATAACATAGTTTTAGTCAAGAGAGCTTTTGATTTCAATTGAAACAAAAAAAGTCATGAACCCAGAAGAAACCAAAACATTGTATCATTTTTACATGCAACACACATTTCCTCCTATTAACTGATTTTAAAAAAAAATTTTAAAAATCGCCTTATCAAAGCTTTATGACCTTTAAGTGCAAGGAACCCATTAACATTTTTGCAGCCAGATGCAGCTACCAGCAGCAATTTCAGTTTGATATCTTGCCAAGCTTATCTTGGGTCCCCAGAAAGTTTTCCCTCCAACTGCAAGTCTGTGCACAGCTGCAGCTTCTTCCAAGAGCAAATACATAACAATACAACCACACGGACATGGTAACCCATTCTTAGTCACATGCAAATACTGAAAACCTGCACCTGTTTGGTGTTTATAGACAATGATTTTCCTCTTGGGGGAAAACAACAATTTCATCCCTGTTTAAATATGTCATACCACTATATTAGCTAATCAGAACAGAGAGCTAAAAGCTGATGGAAAAGACTGTTTACAGCTATAGCATCAGTCTCTGGTTTTCTTTACCTGTTACTGGAATCTGACAAAAATCAGATGAACAGATGTAACTTGCACATGCAGTTTTTCCAACAGTCAGAGTGAAGTGCCACTAATCAGCCCACCAAATGTGTACAGTTCTGCTGTAAATACTACAGATAGCTCAAGTTGAAGGAACAGGCACAACTATCCAAGTAAAGAGAAACAAGGACTCTTCAGTCTCACTGGATCCAGAGAATGGATAAACAGCAAAAAGAGCTCTCTCCAATTTATATCCTCCCTTTCAAACAGGAGGAAAAAGGTCTCTCTGGATGGATAGCCAAGCCTATGAAAAACTAATCCAAACAGAATGCAAAAAGTCTTAAAGTTAAAAGCTGCAACTGTTACCCACCTTTTGAGCGATCACGACCTTTAAAGGGTCTCTTAAAATGCTTTTTGTACTTTTTACGCTTACGTCCTTTTGCAATGCAAGCAATTTTTTGGGAAAAGGATAAAATTCAAGTTAGTAAAGCAGAAACGTAAGAAAGCATAAGAAAACATGGAAGTTTAGCAAGTCTTAAAGCATAAGGGCTTAGTAAGGTCTCACTAAAAGCTTTTCAAGAATTTCAGCTGTGTTAAGGAAATAATCAGCTACTTTTCATAGCATAGGTATAAATTCAGAAGAGGTTTCTACCATACAAGGACATAACTTTCAAGCTAAGACATAGGTGTATGTGAAAACCCAAAAGAGCACTTTCAATAGGATTCTCATGATAATCCACAGTATGGTATGAAAGCACTCTGAAAGAACAAATCCAGGACCACAAAAAAGACATACAAAAATGATTATTCTAAAAGCTTTATATGAAATTTAATTCCATTCTTACATGCACGTTACAACCCACACAATTACAACCATTTTATTAACTAAATGGATGCTCATAGTTTTCCACAATTCTAAAGAAAACCAGTTTGGTGAGTTGCACTGTTTCTTTCCCCTCTCTGGCTTGCTAAGGGAAAGTAAGTCAGCAATAGTGCTGCGGGTGCTTATCTTCATGGGGTTGTAGCATGAGAAGGGTGTATCCCACTAAAGCAAGAAGGAAGCAAAAAAAACAGTGTACCTAACCTAACTGTGGGGAACAACGTGATATCATTTGCAGGCCTGTTCAAACAAAGGAGGGAAATTGCCTGCCAAGATTTCAACCTGTCTTGCAGGTAAGGTGATAGGGTGGTCACTATGCAAATAATAAAAAGGAAAAAACTAGACAAATAGAAACATTTTATTTTGGATAGTTCCTTTTAACACTACAAGTTTATCGATGTTACTTTGAAAGTACAGCTTCCTTCACTTGCTATTGCATTTGTAGGTCTCAAGCTTTAACTCCCATGTATGACAAAACTAAGAAAACAGGATATTCCTGCTCTTTACCCACATGCACTACTGCGGAGAAACTAAATGTATGTTTTTAAGCTCATTTCAAACCCATGCTCAGATAACAGCTCAAGCAAGAAATTTTGGCTAAGTGTAGCTTTCTGAAAATCAGGTTTCAGAAGTTAAAAATAAAGCAGGTACAATGTAACAGTAGCTCCTCTGAATTTCAATAGAAGCTGTTTCCTTGCCTAACTTGAGAGCAATCCAAATGAAGAGAAGCAGGGGAAAGCATGCTAATGCCTTCGATCTGCTGTAGTTCATTTTGTCTGTGCATGGTTTCAAGACAGCCTGAACTCCCATTACCTTAAGCCCAGACATGTTAAGGGCAATTGCTCTCTACTCTCCAAACAACTAAAGATGGTGTTGTAAAATTATAGTGAAAGATTGTCAGGATTTTATAACATTCTTGAGCTCAACATGACGGATGGAAATCTAAGTGGTCTCTCAATCTTCTGAAACAGCTACTCAATTAAAAGAGCACTAAGTCATTACAAGATTCCACTTGAATCCACATTCATTAAAATCTTATTTCTAGAACCACCAATATGTGGATGTTTACCAAACAAGTATTGTTTTCTGACTTCTTATTTGGCTGCCTCGGAGCAGGGGACTTTTAAAAACCTAAACTGCCTGCTCATCATGCATGTGCAAAATGTAACTGACCATGCATACCCACCAGGCTTGGTGTCCTTGTAAACCAGGCTCGTCAACCCATACAAGGAATCTTGTGAATGAGTGCCTTGGTCCACATGGCAGCAAATAACCAAAAAAACGCATTTGGTTTAAAAGAAGAAAATTAACTCCGGATATAATATTAAGTTCATTGAATTTGTATGATACGGTAGTATTTCCATTACAGTATCTGACAGCCAAAGTAACTCCAGGATATCTAGTTTCAGTGATCACCTACATAGGAAAATCATGCAATTTTCATTTTTTCTTGTAACCAGCAAAAGACCTGCAGCCTCTGGTCTCCATATATGAGGTCTGATAGAGACAGATTGTAACAGCTTAGAAAAAGAAAATAGTTTCATTAGCTTGTCAGCAGTTTCCACTTCCCCCTCACACTACATTACCCCCACAGTGTCATGACCATTTTGCTCAATATTTGAATAGCATGTCAAAAGAAAATACCTCCAGGAATACTTATATTCTGAAATCCAAGGACTGAATCAAGATTCTAAACATATTAATATAAGTCAAGTGTTAATCAGAAAAGAAAATACTGCTGAGAATTCATGAACCCTGACAACTTTCTATTCAATATATTTCCAAGATTTTCAGCAGCTATTGTGTTCTCTTAAAAGCCTACAGAGAGAGCTGAATTTCTTAGAATTTCATGGTTCAGTAGGGCAAAATGGGCTTCAAGATTTCTGTATCTAGCAAAGGCAAAGGATCTGCTCATGCAGGACTTACACAAGCCCTCTTGAGTACAATATTCTAGTACAACACCACAAACACAAATGGCTACCACTGAAATATGATCATAGGGAACAGAACATCTCAAGTTAGGGTTTAAAATAATCCAGTTTAAATGTTCCTCTCACTTTTCCTTCTAAAGGCTTAGAGTTTAAAACTCCAAAACATGACTAAATCTAATTCTTGTTCTTTATATAATCACTTGAGCTACTAAGGTATCATTTTTCCGTGACGATTTTTTTCAAAAGCCTTACAAATGCTGGATGTAGCAAGTTTCTTTTGAGAAAGAAGTCTGCCACAGTTACACAGACTCACTCTTATATACATGAAGTTCCAGAACTGGAATTCCTCATGCAGTACCCATCAGATTAAATTCATGTTGTTATATCATCCTTTCATCCCATTGCTACTGGTGCAAAGAACATTGGCTGAAACACTGCTGCTGTACAGGATCCAAGTGCTACATAACTGAGGTTAAACCTCTACCAACATTCCTTCACCCCAGCATGAAGTAATGGCTACAAAATTCATTTCGTGAAGTTGCCTTAGCCCTCATACAGCTGCTGGCATATTTAAGACAGGAAATAAAGCAAAGCTTTCTTCATTACAAACAGACTGTCAGATTTCTATTTGAAGGAAACTGCATATGCACCTCTCAAACTAGAAAAGCAGGAAAAAGGCCACAGACTCTCCTGTAACTGGAGAATTAAATAAGCAAATGGATTACAACCAAATTATCCTTCTTCCAAGTGTTGAAAGCACCATCTCATTCTCACTTACTTCTCCATGAGCTGCAGCATTACAAGCATCCTAGAATGCATCTTAAGAACCATTGCACAAGCCAATAAACAGGTCTCAATTCAGACAAAAGCTTCAGTGTTAGCTTTTTCCTCCAACACATGTAGTTACCTGTCATTGGTTCTGAGCTTAGCCTAACCAATACCACAAATTTTATTATCTATGATTATTATGTCATATTGGTTATGACAATACAAGCAAACAACAGCAAAAAAAATCACCACCATTAATCAAGTTAACTGGACTTAAATGATCAATTTTAACCTATAATTGAGAGCTTAACCTATAATTTTATGACCTAGACCAAAAGTTTAAGTTTCCTATGTTCATGTTCAAGTGTTTTTTTGTGTCATAAATTACTTCCTGCTCAGGAGAGTCTCATTTCTCAAACCAGTCCAAACTCAAAAAAGCACAGCAGAAACTGAAAAAAAAGCATTATCATTGCAGTAAACATTTACAAGCCTTATCATTCCCCTTAAAGATTCCTTTCAGCAAAGAACAACCTACCACATGCACCTCTAAAACACACAGTTAAACATCTCTTATCCAGGTGCTAAAGCAAAATAACATTACCCTCACGCAATGCACTTTCTGTTGTTCTGTATGACCTTGTACCCCCAGAGCACCAGGTAAAAAAATAATAAAAAAGACATACCAGATGATCAAATTCCCATTTCCCATGACATTGATCAGATAAATGAATGATTAAAAAACAAAATTTTTTTCAAGCTTTAGAGTAAAAAGGCTTTTCAAGGCACTGTAATAGGATTAGTTAAACACTTGAAAAAACAAAATTTATTAAGTCAATTACAAATCAGGACTTTTCTTTCATAGCACAGCCTAAGTCCTCGAATTCCAATGGAGATTTGCATTATTAACTCAGTACCTTTTTCTGCCGCTTTCTGCAAGGCTTCCTCAATTCTTGACAGTTCCTTTTGTTTATTATCCTGCAAGTATTTTTCTTCCTTCTCTGCATCATATTTAACACCTGTAAGCCAAGTTGGGACAGCCTTAATCCTAAATCTCAAGTTATACAGAATGCATTATCAAGCGATGCACACCATATACAACATCATGTTTCTCTCCTTGTTTGAGAGACAGGTTTTCTACGTTTCATTGCTGACCACTGCAGACAGCCTCCAAAATTGTTGTTTTTACACAATTACGCATTATTTCACAGGGAAATCTTTCCATGGAAATTCAGACCCTGAAGTGTGGTCTGTGCAATATAAAACAGGTTTTTAAGTTCTACTACACATATACTTGATGCTCTAGGACCTTGCAAGTTTTCTTATCATACCAGAGGTTCTGATTTCAGAGAAAATGAAAAAAGTTCTCTGACCCTCTTTCCTCTCCCTACAAACAGTACTAATGGAATTATTACCCTTGACTATTATCATTTAGAAGCAGATAAACAGCTAAAGATCTACACCACGCCACAAAGCTGGATTCAGGATAAGCGTGTTTTACAGGAAACTTGGCTGTTGAATTGAACTTGGAATTGATACAACCAAGGATCTCCATAAAAGCAACAGGTGCTGTTTTCTCCCACCCTTCTTCTACTAACTTGCCTGCATTTGTGCAGAAATTTCCCTGAGGGAGCAGAACATGAAAATGGTGGCTTACATGAACTACTTGCTATTACAGACTCATATACATGGGTAGCCTCAGATATTTTTCTCTTCCATTATTTAACTGTTGCTGAAAAGTTTACATACTTGCTCCAGGAACTATCAGAAGATACAAGCCTTCTAGAGTTGCAACAACTGCCTCCCCATAGAGATTCTTCCAAGGAATCTTCAGAGTAAGTTTATCTAAACAAAGCAGATACAGTTACACCAAAACAAAAATCTCTACTGTGCTTAGTCCAAAAAACACCTCAGGCATTAAAGAGCACTAGTCCTATATCTTGAAGTCCTAAACACCTTAGAAGGTAAGGAGAAACTCGATGGGCATGAACATTTTATAAAGCCCTTGAAGTGATAAAATACATGCAGTGGAAACATAAACCATAGTTTTAAGCAAAAAGTTGCAGTCTAAGTCAGAATACTTCAAATCAAAACCTGACATCACAACTAAAGTTCAATTCACTGGGATGAACATGATTTTCCCAGGGAAGTAGAAGAAAAAATACAATACATATATATCTCCTACAAATGTTTCATGCGAAAAAGCAATGCTGACCACCAGGGAAAGGAACTTTAAAAAAAAAAATCTCAGAGTTCCTAAACATTTGGCATATTCGTCAGTTTTGAGAATTTAACTTAAATTCTTCAGAGTCCAAATCAGTCCTTTAAAGGAAAACTCATACTCTGTCTATACTGAACAGCTCCCTTGATCATTCATGTATCCAGGAAGAACCTCTCAGACATGTTTTTCATACCAACCTGTAAAGTTACACAAACAGGGCTTGCCTGATAACATCCACTGCAGTCACATTGGATTTCTATGCTGGTTTCAAAAGTGAGTATAACTACACTTGAGAAAGCTTGATGAAAGAAATTCAGAGGAGGGGCAGGACTGACCATAAAGCCTGTATTAAAATTTCCATCTCAATACTCGTATTGGAACTAAAACTTACCTATCTGACCAACTTTTACTCTAAAAGGTACATCCAATTCACTCTGCAAATAACAAAAGCAAAGCATTACACAGAGGAAGTAGTAGAAATCAAGTAAGTAAATTTAAATTACATTTGCAAAGTATTGTCTTTACATATAGAAATTAAAATCTACTTCTTTTCTAGTGGAAAACCTTAGAAGGAAAACAAAAATAACCCACACAGTAGCAGACAGGCAAACTAGGGAAAAAAAAAGAGAAAAATTGGACTGTATCATATTCCTTTGATCTCTTCCTTTTGAAGAAAGTGTAGGCTACTTCTCTAAAAGTGGTGCTCACTACTGACTTTCCTTTAATTACTTTTGCACGGAAATCTAACACATTGCAATTGTAAGGCTGTCAGAACCATCCCTTGGTTTATGTTCTTGATTTGGTCTTGGCACGAGCTCTGGTCAGTCACATACATGACTATGCATTTTTCTACATCAGAACTGCTGGAATCTGAATCAATCCCCACAACAAGGAAAGGCGTTTGCAAAGTAACACTTCCTTCCTTTCTTATCTATCAGATTACAAAGATATTTGTAACAACAGACTTGAAGTACAACAAAGCTATCAAGAATGGATGAATTGGGCAAGTAAAATATGAAACTTTAGAATAACGAAGAGAAGGCAATGATTAGGTCATACAAAGATCCAACGTGTTTTCAATGCACAGGAGAATAACAGCTCCCTTTAGTGAAGTTTGAAACACGCTCAATATTGGAGCGAGATTCTCTCAGTGGTACAGATGTTCACTAGCCAAATTAAAGAACATGAAAATCAGCAAAGTCATTTGTTTTTCCAGACAAGCAAGTTACTTCTCGTTTTTCAAACACAGCTTCTTTTCTTTCTCTGTCCCAGTAACAAGAGAAAAATTAGAAGCAGTTAACCAAGAACTTACTTCCCATAACCAGTAAAAAAGAACACTGCATATCCTTTCGTGAACGCTGCATATCCTTTTGTGAGACCACATTTTATCTATCCTACATCTCAGACTTTAGACCCATAAAAACAATTTTTAAGTTATTAGGATACTTACTAATGCATTCTCCTTTATCTGTAAATTGTCAAGTGCCACATTACCTGTTCAGAAGAAAGAAAGAAGTACTGAAAAAATTACTTCAAGTGTTACTTTTGTTGGAATAAAGAACACAACCACAACTCTCCCAAGTACTTATGAATAAAATCTGAAAACCTTATTCCAGTTACAGAATAGCACAATAAATGTGTAATTTGTAAGAGCCACTAAATGTGGGTTATAGACAAAATTTCAGTTGGAAAAGATGATAAAAATATCACCAACTTAGATATCTACATGTTTCTACTCTATTAAATACACCCACAATAATAGGAAGTCTTTGTTATTAATCACTTAGTTGTGAATGACAATGACAGTTCCATCAACATAGGGTAGACTTAGGAAATGGTGCCTTGTTTTTCATGATTTCACATAATAGAAAATCATGACTCATAAAGCCACAAAAACACATGCCTACTTTCACAAACACATTAACTTTTTTTCCTGATGCAGGCAACATAATAGGATTTCTAAATGAAACACTGGCACAGAATTATACCCGAGGAAAGCCTATACAATATACCTCTTAGTGCTTTAAGACCAGATTCCTCAGAGCTATATTCCATTTGAAGTATAGGTATTAATATTGCATAAATGTTAAAATACGTACAACCATGACGAGAGTAAAAACAAGGTGATGACCTACCCATGGAAGGCACCTAAACCCGCCAGCTTCCCTAGGCACTACTTCAGCTGGTTTTTTGCATGACTACAGTTTAGCGAGCTGAAATGTTTTGATACGTTCACCGAGAACAGCCACTCCACGTTACTGCACTATCCCACGTTTAACACGCGTTATTTACACCGATAAGTGAAAGACACGGCTCCCCACGAACCTCACGAGCTGCACCAGCACCCAGCGCTCCTGCCGCCCGGGGCACTGCGCCATAAGCCCGCCCACACACCCAACAGCACCCTCGTGCTTCCACCCAGCACCCGAGAGAAGGAATAGGAGAAAAAAGAGTTTATCGATGTCGGCTGTTTCCTCCCTCGGAGCGCTCCGAGGCCAGCGCCGTGCGCCCGTGCCCCCGCCCCACAGACCGGCCCGAGGGAAGGGGTGCCACAGACTACGGGCACACAGCGACCGACGGCCCTCCAAAGGAGCGGGGACGTCTGCGGCCACACTGACCGGCCGGCCCTCAGGATGGGCCACACACCGACCGGCCCTGACGGAGGGCCGCGGCCCCGGAGCTCGCCCGCTGCTCACAGGGGGCCGCAAACCCACCGTCCGCCCCTCAGAGGGGTCGGCGGTCCCACGGCCCACGAACCCCTCACAGGGGAACCGCAGCCAGCCAGACCCGCTCCCTGTCCCCGGTGACTCCGGCGGCCCGGCGCACACGGGGCGGCAGAGGGAAGGGGCTCCTTACCCCCCCATATGCCCAGCTTGAGCTGAGACTTGTTCAGATTCTCCACATAGTCGCCCAGGAAGCGGTTCAGCAGATCCGCCACCACTGATTCCAGCACCATGGCGTAGGCGGCCCCTCAGCCGCGGCCGCCGGCTGGGAGGGGAGCGGAGCGCAGGGGAGGGGGCGGCGAGCGCGGCGTGACCCAGCGCGGGCGCGCCCCCGGCAGTCAGCTGACGGGGCGGGGCGTGGCCCAGCGCCTGCCGGAGTGCGGAGGCGGGGGCTCTGGGGACGGCTCGGAGCGGCGGAGGGACAGCGGTGCCGGGCACGGACGGACCCCAGGCCGACACGGGGGATCCCGGCCCGGCCGCTACCGCGCGAAGCCGCGGGGCCGAACGAGCGCGCGGGGCGGGGCGGGGCCGGAGCGTCTGCACATGGCGCCCCCGCGCGGCGCGCGACCGCTACTGCAGCGCGGCCGCAGACGCGGCTCCACCAGCGCTTCGCGCGGTGCAGAGACGGCGTGGGGGAGAAGCAGCCGCGGGCACCGTCCCAGGACTTGCACCGCGCCCCGGCTCCTCGCCCACGGGCACTGTCCCGGCACCGCGCCCCGGCTCCTCGCCCACGGGCACTATCCCGGCACCGCGCCCCGGCTTCTCACCCGCAGGCACCGTCTCGTCACCGGCACCATGCCGTCACCGACACCGCGGCCCGGCTGCTCAGCAGCCCCGGAGAGCCGTGTGGGCTGGCCTGGAGGCCGGCGGGGGTGCGGGGACGGCACCCGGCCCGGCGGCCCTCAGTTCCCCCTCAGGCGCTTCCCGCCAAAAGCCGCTCAGGTACCGCCCGTTCGCCCGTGAGGGTCCCTGCCCGTCCCGATGCTGTCCGAAGGCGAACTGTCCACGTCAGTTCACCTGGGATTGATGGAACCTGCCTTGTGCTTACAGTGCCTAAGAAAACTATATATTATTTTAAAACTATTAATTAAACTATTTAAACTGTTAACCTAACAGTTCAGGAAGCTCCCAGAGAAAGGGGACACAGGTGAGAAAAAATCGCAAATCCTAGCTTTTTTTAGAGGTGTTAGGCACTGCAGAGAAAGTAGGTAAGAATATGCTACTCTGTGCGGTGAACCTGCAGGCAGCAATGTCAACCCTGGAACAAATTTTTAAATCTCTGGATACTAATCTCAAACTGGTTCTATAAAGTCATTCTGAGCTCATAGGAGCTCAATTATTCCTGGAAGCACAACACTTGGTAGCTTAAAATGGCACATTTAGCCTAAAAATATATTCCAGAGAACAGAAATCAATATTAGCAATAGAATTCAACCTCCAAATATGTGAAAATACATCAACACCACATAAATATGATCACAGTGAGACAAATATTGCTTTAAACAGCATTCAAATATATTGTGGAGCTTAGGGCAAGATGATAGAAAACCACAAATAGCTGAAGGAAAAGATTTAAATTTGACTAAGGAAAGTTCCATCAGCAATTGTTACTATTCTGTTTCTGTTACAGCCTGTATTTCAGGCTTACAAGCTCCCTCTTGCTGCAGTTGAGGTAAATCCAGAGAGCTTTGCTGAGAACACTTTTGACTTCATTTGAATTGTGGACACTCACCCTCATCCAAATACATGTGTCAAATGCATTTCCAGTTTATCAAACCATATGTGGTAAACCACAGAGTGCAGTCCAGAGCAAGTAAGCAGCACAAAAGGTTTTATCACCTTTTCACAATGTTGAGGCGAATGCTGCACTTGTACCGCATTCCTATACATATATATATATGTATATGCCTCCCTTTATGTTCAATCGATTTGTATACTTTTTTTGTACAGTGTTGGCCATTCCTGTCATAGGGAAGAGGCAGTGGAATAAGCATGTCAGGAAATTGTGAATAGAGCTCCTGCTGCCATTCTATTAGGTAATGAATTTTCATTTGTGATTTTTTTTTTTAATGAAATGTTGGAAGATTTTAATTTCTGTATATACAAACAACAAGCAAATAACTAAAGCTTAAGCAAAAGTACTGGTTAATCAGGAGTAGTTCATGAACTTAGTGTATATCAGTTTAAGAATGATTGTGCAAATCAATGGTAGTAAAATTTCTGTGTAACAATTATACAATATAGCCAGGATGATATATCCACTACTTCTACTTCATTTTTCATAATGGTTGTAATTTCTGCACAGAAAAAAAAAAAAAAACCCTCAAAGAAAAGTTAATCACACTATAAAGGGTGTTGAAAAACACAAAAAATAGTTTGTATCTCATTAAATAATATCCTGATTGACTAAAGTGTTGTCCTAAAGAACTTAAAGAACTGTGTGAATTTATAAAATCATCCTGTTTGAGGAAATGGCCTCGAGTTGCCCCAGGGGAGGTCTTGGTTGGATATCGGGAAAAATTTCTTCACCTAAGGGTTATCCAGCACTGGAATGGGTTGCTCAGGGAAGTGGTGGAGTATCCATCGCTGGAGGTATTCAAAAGACTTATAGATATGACTCTTAAGGAATGGTTTAATGGTGGCCTGGGCAGTGCAGGGCAAAAGGTTTGACTCGATCTTTTGCAACCTAAATGATTCCATGCTTTCCTAACAAGCATAATTTTATAATGTGGTGGATCAAAACTTTGCTCCTGAAGGAATTTTATTTGACCTGGAAAAGAACACCAGCCAGTCACATTTGTGTCAGATATTCCATTTCAATAAATCTTGCATAAATTTTAAAAAGTAAAAGGAAAATGAAATGGAATTAAGAATGGAAAACCTGTGAATATGGCAGTTTTAATAGGTATTTTAGCAACCATATGTGTGGATTAAATACTGCAATATTACTTTAAAACAAAGACACATATTTTTGCACCTGTTACCAACAATCCTTTGTTAATCTGCCTGAGCCTCCCCTGCAGATAGGATACCCTGCAAAAATGACATTAATGCAACTCTGTCTGTTGGTAGGTACCATTCCTTATGTGTTCTCAATGAGAAAGGTAAACAGTCCAAAATGGGATGGAGGAGAGGGAAAAAACCCAAAACCCCCTCATCCACAGCTACATGACGTATGAATTCTGTATCTAGGAGATCCAGGACAAACAGAAATATTGATATTTGCTCACCATTCATTGAATACACAGATAATGTTCATTCGCCCTGACGAAAACCCCAGGCATTCTCCTTGATTTTTCTTAATGATTGGTTTGATAAATATGAATAGAATAATTAGTTTTACTCAGCTGAATGTCATCAAAAACAAGATCAAGTTGGTGTATAAAGGCTTCTTTCATATTATTGCAGCGCCTTTTTAAGTAAGAGGATGTGATGATTCCATCACTGCACTGATTTACTAAAAAGAAAATATAAATACAACATTGTGACATTTAACTTTGTGGGTTTGCTATTTTATGTGGCAAGATTTGATCAAACTTCTTAGGGAAACCTTTACCAAAAATATGAAGCCTAAAAAAGAAATCCACATTGAAAGTATCAATTGAAGCTTCAGTTTTATGAAAAACTGCAACAACAAATACTTGTTCGGAGTTGCCTGTTACACAATCTTGCAAGCATAAATAAATAATAGTCACAGCAGTCCTAATGCTAATCTGAGGTGGGTACATGGGTTGATAGCTCAATAGCCAAGGTTTCTTCTCCTATTTTAGTGCATTAATATTATAAAATCTCAGCTCCTACCATGTGACTGTTGGCAAATGAACAGATGGCAAATTTTATCCACTGTACCTCACTAAAGAGAATGTATGCCTATTAGCAGTTGGGAAATCAGCCAGGTAATGTTGCATCAACTCTCATCACAAAGTCGACAGAGATAAGAGGACTTTGTGTGGAGTTAGACCAGGTTGCCAAAAGCCAAAAGTGTTTGGGCAACTTTTGAAAATCTCCAAAAACAGTTATGCCAGAGCCTCTCTGAGCAGCCCGTTCCTTGTTGATTGATTATGAAGGTTGTTTCATTCCTTCCAGCTACTGAGGATTTCCCTTGGCACAATTTTGGATTGCTACAGCCTCAGAAGTAACTATATACTTAGAGCATATATTTTTGGACCTAACACATGGAAAAGGTCAATATTCATGATCTTGCCATTTTTCCTTTTCTAAAGAAAAGTTTAGTATGCTGTAGAAATAGTAGCATTTGATACCAGGGTTAGTCTTATTAATCTTTTGATTCAAAATTTTTATTAAAATTTCATTTTTCACTGTTTTTAATCTTGTTTCTAAGTAATACATGGGAGATTTCATTAGTGCTGAATGCACTTGTAGACAATAAGTGAAAACAAAAGGTGCCTGAATAATTACGTCAAATACTAAAATAAACACCCAAATGACATTACAAGAGCTAGAGTAGCAGAATAGTTAGAAAACTGCTAACAATTAAGATAATTCTTAGAAATTCTTCATCTTATTAGCAGTAAGTAAACCCAGCAGATTAAGATATATTAAAGATGTCTGATGCACTAAGATGCCAACACATAGCAATCTGCTTTCCCTTTTCCCTTGTGACAGCTGGAGAGTCTCAGTTCTCAGTGGAGAAGTACTGACATCTGCAGAAAGCTGTGATACTATTTCACTGTGTGTCCTTTCTCTCTGTGATCAAACAATAAAATATAAAAGACTTGCCTTGCACAAATATGTAAGAGCTAAATGCAAATGGAAGCCTGCCTTATTCATAAAAATAACTTCAGTCATCTGCAGAAACCCCAGTTCTGTTTCTCAGAATAATTTTAAGCCAGATATGTTGTCTGGCTTATAAATACAATGATTATATTTTTCCCCTATAAAAATGCCCCATCTGTTTCTAAATAAATAACTAAATGTGTGCCCTTTCTCATTATCCTCCAAGACAAACCTTGCATAAAATCATTCTCTCCGGCTTCTAGAAACCAGTTTTCAGAGAAATCTAGATTAAAAAAGTGGAATTCCCTCTGACCTTTGTTAAAAGCCTAGACCCAAAGATCTTTACAGCTTTCATGTGATCAGAAAAAACAAGGACAGCAAAGTGTAAATACCACATGGTATGAAATAATGCTGTATCCACAGATGAGGACAGCTCCATGGCCATGTGACAGGTGGTGTTCAAGGGAGTTTGAAGAATCATTTCCTTTATCTACGGCACCTTATCTGCATCTAAGAGATTTATTATAGAATCTGCATTTCTGCATGAAATTTCTATCTAAGAGGCTTAGTCTGTCTTATCAGTATTGATCACATGCATGTCGTACCAACTGAGGTTTGGAATATAAATTACATTGCTGTATTTTATCCTGAGCCAGGAAATCTTCAAAAAACAGCTAAGTTCTATCATAAGAAGAATCGAACTTAATTTTTCATGAGGGCTTTATTTGACAGAATTTCTGAGAGTCATAGCTTTTTGCTTCAGTGATGTACTGTGAAGATGAAAAAGCCACTAGTTATGTAGAAAATCGGTTGAAATTAAAATGTGTTTATTTTAATAAATATGCTGCCCTTTAGTGGGGAAGGAAGCAATAGTGGTCTAGTCTGGACCAAACACATTTGATCTTAAATTGTAAGTGTCATTTCATTCATGGATAAGAACTTCAATTTGTTGTTGTGAAAGCACACATAAACACCTATTAATCCAAAGTCAAGCCATTTCCCTTCCTGAAAATTTCAGTTCTTTGCACATTCACTTGGACTTTGGACTCCTCCAGCAAAACCCCTTTAAGTCATAAATGAGAGAATTATAGAATCTTCTGAGCAGCTTTTTAATGCAAGTATGTTCTTTTTCTTCTTCACCATCTTGCATGCTGGCTGGGTGCTTCAAGGGATGCAGAACCTGCTATTCAAAGCTGAACTCATGCAGGCTTCTCCCCAGTGTGTCATGCCTTCTCCAGACCCCGCAAGGCCACACTCAGGAGAGGGTAAGTTGCTGGGTTTGGGGATACATCTTTTCACACAGCAGGGCTTCAAAGGCTGAGGGCTACTGGAATCTCTCATTACAGAAAAACATGGTCTTAATAACATGCCGCTTAATTGTTGAAACTAATTTTCATATGAGGAACTTACTTTGAATGGCATTTTTAAAGCTTATCTAAATTCAGAGTTTATTGTATTTCAGTTGAAGATAAGTACATTTACCATTCCAACTTTATTGTTTTATATGCATAATCTGGGTATGTATTATACCAGGATTCTCACATAAGAAGTAGGTATGTAGCCAAATGTAAGTAGCAAGTTATCAGTTATTCCACAAGTGAGACACTTGAAGGTCACAACATATATTTGAATACTGTGCTTCAACTCAAACACATAGTATCTGCCTTGAAGTTCTTTATTCTTCAGTTCTTCTGAACTGATAAGACACTAAGCAGCTCAAGCCTGATTTTATGAGCGAAAGTCTGCCTCAAGTGTCACTCTTACATTTGGCCTTCCAATCTTCTCTGAAACTTTAGTATTCTTTGCCTTCTTTTGACAGTCAGATACTTAAAGCTGTAGCCAAGGGTTGCAACTTCTTCCCCACAGGCAATGTGACAGTGCAACACTGCCACCACCCAAACAAGGGATTCATGTAAATATTGATACTGCCCTAGGGAAACCCTCACTTCACTTCCATTGGGAACTTTAACAGTGATAGTTTGTAACATGGTTGTAGATGCCAAGTTTGACACTCAGATTGTTCTAAACCCATGGTTTTCAAGGATGTAATACAACTGTGCCAAATGAGAAAGCAGCACTGGAGTGTCATGGTCACCTTCTCAGCAGAAAGGCTCCTTGTTTGGTACAGCTCTCCTACAAATTAGTGTCACTTCCTTTTCCTTGTCCTTCACTTGATATTTTATGAATAAAAAGCTTTCCATAAAAACAGAGAGGAAGAAATGCCAAAGAATCAAGTTCTTTGGAACATCCTACTCAGCTGATCTTTTACAGTTCTAGCTGTATCCCAGTCTTTGTGACCTCTTAGGTACAAAGTGGCTTTTCCCCACAGCCTCTTGTATGCTGCTTAGGAAGCAATAAAGGCAATCTGGCCTAGACTATATGTTAACTCCTTGTAGAAAATACTGGAAAACACAAACCCTTAATTTTCAGCATATTCCATAGCCCTAAATGCCAACATTCAATAATGAAGCTATTTATAGATTAGCCTGGTTTCAGAAGCTTGCCTTTCTTGTGAAACATTAACCCTCCACACAGTCAGCATAGGTGACTTGGAAAGGCTGAAGCCTATGGATACAAATTGTGTTCTAAGTTGCTGTACATATTGTAAGCTGTCCCTTATCAGGAGGAAGCTATTTAATAATACCTAATAAAATAATAGCTCAACAACTACCTTTCACAGGTCATTGGGTTTTCTAGGTGAAAGGTTGTACTTGGCAGATGAGAAAGAAATTAAGAGCCTCTGCTTGCCATGTTTCTACATCTTTATTTTTGGCAACAATGGACCATATGTACTTTTTTTTCTGGTGTTACTATAACAAAGTAGTACTCTCTTAAATAATAAACATGTATCTGAATTAGGCACTCACATGCTGTGCCTCAGAAGTCTGTGCAAATCAGATTATTTGAATGAAAAATCTCTTGGTTTATATATTAAAGAATGCAAAGCAGTAATCCTGCAGACACACATCAAGTTGCCTGTTACCTTAAGCATTATACCAAATCCTAGTCATAGAAAGGGGTTAACTGCACGGACACAGTGATCCATCTTGATTCCACTGCTAGATCAGAAACTGCTCGTGTTCAAACCTTTCTTTAGTTTAATCTCAGTTTAAAAATCCTTTAAAATACCAAACTAAATGCTTTTGATCCAGCTGACACCTCTAAATAATAGTCTCCAGTACATCTTCTAGTCTGCCTGTCCATGCTGCCCTTATTCAAGTTATTCACTTTTATATAATACCAAATTCTGTTCTGGGTAGATACCCAGGTGTTTTGTTCCAACATGAAGCATTTCTCCTGCAGACAGTCTGTGTGATTTCAGTTTTTATTTTCTTTCCTCTAAAATGCAAGGGATAAGATCTACACAGAGTTAAAATTAATAATAATAGAACAGTCAGTCCTCACTTTAAAAATCAAGGACTGCCAAACATGGAAGATATCTCCTGATCCTCTGGAAGAAGCTGAAGTCAGCGTGGAGATGCACAACCTCCAGGCAAAATTCAGCTTGCAAGCTCGTGAACTTTCTGGTGAGACAGTGCTCTCCTATGAGGATCAGTGCAGCTGAGCATGCCTAAGGGTACAGCTGTCCACAAAACGCACAATCTGTGGAGTTTGTCTGTGTTCACTTCATGAGAACAGGGAGCACAACAAACACTTGCCATTACAGCAACCAGCAGAGCAGATTCTGTATTCAGTATTTCAGTATAGCAGCGCAAGGATAACATGGGAGCTGTGACTGTGTTGTTGAAATTGTCTGGTCTGCAGTGAGATTTCTTCCCTCTAGAGGCTCTGGGACCTGTGAATGTGATAGGGAGCTGCTCTTGGAAAATTCCATGGAATAAAACTGGGTGCGTGAGGTTTTTGTGTACAAAGTGCGGAGCTGGTCAGTGTAAGTGTCTGAATTTTGTAGTGAGCTGAATTTTGCTGGCATCCTACTTCTGAAACTTGTCACCAGCATTAAAGGAACCCACCCCCAGTCTCTATCAGAGTTGGAAACAATCCTTCCACTGTTCTAAACTCCATAGGAACACTCTGTGTGCATTTCTGCCATTAAAATGGTCAAACATGAAGATAACGCTACTTCTCTTGAAACCAAGAAAAATATTTTAAATCAGTGGAATAATGATTTCCATGACACAACAGTTTGGCCAATAATCACATTGTATTTTATTGACTTTGAGAATATACAATTTTGAGAAAAGGCACTTTAAATTATAACACTCTCCAAGGCAGAGATATCAAGAAGTAAAAAAAAAAAAAGTTCTTTGATACTTAAGCATTTCAGGTACAGTCACTGAAGTGTCCTGTCACTCACATCCTTGAACTCTAGCTGGCATCTGTCAACATAGGGATCATCTGAGAGAATCACCATTGCCTGATTTCGCATTTCATTTTAACAAGACAATCTGCAGGAGCAGATGTATTTCTTGCCTAATGCCCTCAGTCACCTGCTTTTACCACTGAGGTAAAAGTTATGCAGGAAGGAAAACACTGAGCAGATGGGTGTGTTTACAGGGGAGTTAAACTGTGTACAGAAACACCACTATTTCTGGGAATTGGTGTAGTCAGGAAAGGATAAAAGCGTATCATAATTAATAAAGGCATCAGTCAGTTCAATCATATAGGAGTTTTCCAGGCTGTGACTGGACAAAATTTTTTTCCAATTTTTTATTCCATAGTTAATGTTAATAAGTTGTATAGAAATACATTTTTTCACTTACAAAGTGTTTTGTATAACACTAGCTTTTACTGAATATGTAAAAAGCACTAAGAATATGTAACCATAGAATGTTAAACTTGGATTTAAATAGGTCAAACTCCAAAATACAACCCATTTACATACTGTAAAGAGAAGACACAGTAATTTAGAAAGGTATATTTACAGCAGCTTATATTTGTACTTTTTTTATGAAAGAAAATGTGTTCAGATTACACAGAAACTCAAAAACTTCACTGGACACAGAAGAATAATCTTGAAAAATACATTTGGCACATAAATTATTACGTGTTCTCAGATGAACTAAAAATAAAAATAGAATGTTTCCAGTTACCTAACCTAAAATAGATAGTTGGATTCTTTCTGAGATTTTCTTTTGTAGCAAAGTTTTAAGATTTCCCACTTGCAGAGGACTGGGAAATTGTGTCCAAAGATACAAAGATACAATCTATGGACACAAAATTGTGTCCATAGATTGTGTCCAAAGTGCACAATTAACTTGACTGTCAGCCAGTGCAGGAGATCAGACAGTACTGGCATGTACAGTCAGTCCATAATTAGCTGAAAAGCAAATCTCAGAACATAATCCTGTTGTTTAAATTGAGATCAAAACAGAGTGATCTGAAAGTTGGCCATATTGACCTACTGTTGTTAGTCCTGGGGCTGGTCCAGAGATGAACCTTTATGCAAAATCCTTGTCAAGCCTTGTGCTCATATAGGCAAAGGCAACAAATAATGAGGGGAGGAAAACAATAGCTCTGCAACTGCAATGAGATTTTCAGGAGAAAGTGCTGCAGCAGAAAACAGCAAAGGGCCTGCTCAGATCTCTGTAGTTCCTTAAGCCTGGCTAAAGAGGCTTTATCCTCTCTGGCAGGCAATGCTCTTCGTTCAGCAAACCCTGGCCCTGGCAATCCCAGGTTGCTGAGGTCGTCTGTTACACACAGGCCTTTACCAAAGGGAAGCAACTCCCGTTTCAAACACCTGATGCAATATTAACAAATAGCAATTCTTCTCTTTGTTGGGCACACACTTTGATTATACACTGTACTAACTTTATGACTTCATAAAGTAGTGAACACACGATCTAATCTGAACTGTCATTTTGGTTTGATTATAATATTGCTCATTTTAAGTTTATAGTAGTTGAGCCTATGTGATGTGCTTCTGTGATGCTAATATTTACCCTAATCATTTAAAATAATAAAATATGAACAAGCACACAGAACTAGCTTATGCCTTCATATTTAACAGCCCTTTGCAAGTTGCTCATGAAAGACGAGTTAGGACTTCTGAAAATGAAGGCCTTCATTAGAGCAGGTCACCCCTTGTCGAAAAAGATGAATTCAAATTTATCCACTAGCATGATCAGAGGACAGGTGAACATATTTTACAGGAGAATAATAGAAGAGCTTGGCTAGCAAACTGAAAGACGATAGGGAGACAGCTTAGTTCTTATGGCTTCCTTTTTGGGGGGAAATTAATTCTAAAACCAGAGCTTATGCTCCTCTCCATTTTTATGATTTGGATCTGATTTTTTTTTTTTTTTTTTTTTGAGTATGTTTCTTTACTTTAACAGGTCTCCTATTCCTGTTTAGCCACACCACTTTCTTTGTGATTTGGTCTTTGTGAAAGCACATTGGATAGGGGTGCATACATCCAAGCCTTTGATAAGGGTTCTTTAAATCCTCTCTGCACAGCTTAAATTAAATTTCCTTTCAGAAGCCTCTTCATTTTTCTTCTTTTATATATTACTGCAGTGAATCATGTTTTCTTCCTCCAAGATTGATATTTGAGCACATGATGGTCTCTACTGCAAATCACAACTATTCATTCACTGTTATGTATCTTGCACACTGGTCAGGAGTATGTCAGGACTGATTTCTCATGCTGTGGGTCTTTGGCTACTTGATGAACCAAGCAATTACCCTGCCTTGTATCCCAGCATGGCATTTACTCAATATGTCCAGGCAGCTTGAGTTTCTCAGTCTCACATCTGTTATAATTTCATGGTCACCATTCGGGTTTTATGACAGATGATTTTACTTCATCTGCCCTCACTTCAAGCACAGCATTTCAATTCATAGAATTTTAGTGCTGTCATATACTTAGCAATAAAAAAGAAATCAAAAATAAATTATACACAGAAAAAAAAAGAAACAAAAACAAACAACAAAACTTAATTTTTATAACATAACATAACACTAGAGTTTGAAATATTTGGCGTAGACTTCTTACATGCTCATCAATCCTTAACAGGCTTTTAACATCCTCTGGTTGCCTTTTCTTCACCGTGAGCTCAAATTTGTCCCTAAACTGCAGTGCTTAGCCATGAAAATTTTCTGTTCTCTGCTCCATCAGGAATGCTGGATGAGCAGTTTCCTGGAAGATACTTACGAATATCTCTTTTTCTAATGCAAACAGAAACTGTCCAGTACCAGGACTTTTAGATCCTGATAAATAGGGCTTGTCTCAATATTAGACAATTGAGAGAGTTAATTCTTTTCTTCACTAATGATGCTCCAAAATGGTTTCCATGCAGTTCTACCTAATCCAAGCGATGGGCTCTTAGCTTTGTGCCAGCACAGAGTGTGTGCCAGATTTCCCAGACCAACCAACCTGCTCAGCACAAGATACGTAGAGTTCATGGCAGCACCTCCTCTGTTACCTTCCTCCTTTTGTTTCTGCTCTCTGTAATCTGAGGCTCCGTTTTGAGGCACAGCAGCATAATCCTCACTTAGACTTCTGAGAAAACCACCAGATAGTGAGCAAGAGCTGTGAGACCATATGTCAGCTGGGGCTGGACAACATGAGAAAGATAACTTTACAGACAGAGGCTAGATTGTTGAGATGGAGAATGTCACTTCCTGGAAAGGCATAAAGCCCTAAATCAAAAACAGGGATTTAAGGCTGGCAGCTCTGAGGGTGAGCCTGTACCAGGGACCAAGGGAACACTGGTTTCTCCCTGTCATTGTCAGGTCCCTGTCAGCTCTCCTTAGCCTGGGAACTTGTCACTCTCAGCTATGTGAATAAGGCAACAAAGAATTGCTTTGTAACCTAAAGGTGTGTTTGTCCTTCTTGCACCACCTCTTTCTACACACTCAGTTGCCAAAGCCAAATGTCAGAGAAGAAAGAGATTAACTCCATGGTGCCACAGCTGCCAGCATGGCCAGGATGCCTCACAAGATGTCTTTCCCTGAATGATGGATCATAACTCTGCATACGAGCAAGGAAAAAGCCTGTTGGTGCTTTGTTACATGCAGACAGACTGCCACTAGATGGAAAAAGCCAAATCTGTTCACTTGCAACAAATGTTGAGGGGTGGGGGGGGAACCAAACCACAAAACGAATACAAACCACAAAATAAACATCTCATCATCATTCACATCAACTTCTCTCTGCATATCAAGCTTTATGGCCTAGCAGTTTATCAGGGCCACTGCCAAGAAGAGCTCCATTCCTCATAGCTGGCAGCATGGAACATGGAAGCACAGACCAGGAATCCTACTGATGCTAAGTTAGGATTCAGGAATCGTACTGGTGCTCAGTTAGACACCAGGTTACAATGAGAGCTGCTGTTTTAAAGTATGGTACAGCTTTTCAAAGAGGAGTACTCTAATTTTCTTGCTTTATCTGTAAAGATCCTTATTTACTTGTGTGACTGTGGAAAGTTTGTTGCATTTATCCACAAGCCAAAGGGAAGTAGAGATTAGTGTTCAATGTCAGACAGAATCTGAATCATGGCCTAAACCAACACAAACTAACTACTCTATAATCTCTCAGTAAATTAGTTTTGCCTTTTTGGGACAGGAGGAAATGCCAGTAAGTTTCAAAACAGGAAGCTGAAGATTAGGCACCAGCAAAATTGTATCATTTGTTTAACAGAGTAGGGAGTAAAATTTAAGAAATACTAGTGGCCATAAAATTATCATTTTCCTTTCACTTTGTTCCGCAATTTGGATTTGATTAATTCTTAAATGAATGCATGTAACCTGCAGGTATTCATTGCTAACCAGCAGTGTGCATCAGATTTCCTCTGACTCAAAGTGACTACCCAGGCTGCCTCCCCCCATCATCCCCTGCATTTTGACCAACCATTTCCCACTCACAACACCCTTCAGAAATAACTTGGGAAGCTTCTGCCCCAGCAAAGATCTGGATGCTTCCTGTGATGGTAGCAATCATGGTAATGTTATTCTTTGGAAACAGGTTGTTTTAAAATTGAAGTTTCAGAAAACACACATTAAAAAATAAATTCTATTAACCTGGGATATTTTATCCTCAAAACCAATAGACTGGTTCTGCTGCTTGAGAAACTGCTGCTATTGTTGGTTTTCTTACCTTGACCAGTGCAGCTACAGTCCCTCCCAAATCTCCATTGCTTTACCTCTTCTGCTAGTTTGACTCTCTTCCCTCTCTTGTCTTCTCAGAGCCCCAGCTCTGGGAGCTGTTTTCCTGCTGAGTCCTTGGCCAGCTGGGCTGGTCCCCCCAGCCACCACTGTCTTTCCAGTGTCATTACCCACTCCTGCAGAGGGCTGCCATGTCCTGCCAGCTCCCTGAGGTGACCCCTCCCTCCTCTTGGTCTTCACTCCTCCTTCTTATCTTGCAGGCATTATGTTCAGGATCAATGTAAGCACAAAAAATACAAGCTCTGTGCTGGGCCCAGGGCAGCTTTGTTGGGCAAAGTCTGACTCTGTTTGCATGCATGGGCTCAATCAGGCTTAATTACTCTTTAGAGTTCATGCACACACAGCTTGATCAGAAACAAGAAAAATTAAATCATTTTCTCACTAAAATACAGTCTAAGGTTAACATACAGGCCAGAAAACGTGAGACCAAAAATTTGTGATTTGACAAAGTTACCAATAACTGAAATCCAGCTCCAATGACAAGAAGTATCAAGCAACCTGAATAACCAGATTTACAAGCTACAGTTGTCATCAGCTTCCTAATATTTCTGGGACCTGTTCATTACCTGTGCTTCCCTGAAGCCATGTTTCAATAAAAGTTACAAAAATAATCTGTTTTCATGGGTTATTTTTACACAGCTGTTTAGAACATGATACATTCACCTGGTGAAAGGATGTTAAATCAGCTTCACAAATATTTAATCAAGCTACAGCACAACTTTGCTCCTCTCTTTCTGTAAAGACAAATAGCTGTGCCTCGTGGTTGCTGTAGTTACATCTTACTGGAGAAGCATCCAGGCTGTTCTCCCTTTGGGTTTGAGGCTTCCTTCCTAGAGCTCTCAGTCAGCTAAAATGCTAACTAGAGCTTTTTTGAGAGAAAATCTATTGTCAGGGTATTTCACTGGCTTTGTGAAAGAGTATACATGGAGTTTTGAGGGTCTAAGGTGAAGTGCTGTTTGGGTTAGGTTTTTGGGGAGTTTTGGGGAATTTTGGGGTTGTGGGGCTTTTTCTTTGGGGGGGGTTGGTTGTGGTGTGGGGTTTTGGGGGGTTTGTTTGATTTTTACAAATTACTATCTGTGAGTGCTGAATAATAACTTTGTAAAGTTCATTTCTGTTATAATATATTCACTCAAATGAAAGGTCAGAATTTATGTAATGAGATACATAGCTGTCCCTCTTCTTCATGTGGTGTAAATTCCATTAAAGCTAATAAAAAACAAATCAGAAGAGATTTAAGCACTGCATGTTGTTCCTCAGAGACCTTTAAGTCTTTCCCAGAAATAAAGGGCTGTTTTTTTCATTCCATCAATGAATTCCACTCAAAGAACAATAATTAGCTGTGGTTTAGGTTGTATGTATCCATGTTCAGGCTTAATTAGATTGTTGAGTATGGCTGTCTGGCTATTTGCATGAGAGTGAGAGAAAAGGAGCTCTCTGCTCCAACAGACGGTGGTGGTCCAGCATGGAGGCTGTTTCACTGCTGGGCAGTGCCAGCCCTGCAATGCTGAACACGTGCCAGACTTGGAAATAGAAGGGACCTTGTTCTGCTTCAGCCTCAGCCTTGTCCAGCATCACGCAGTGACACTTGGAGGTCTTTCAAGAATGTGTGTCACAGGCCCTGCTAGAGCAGATATGAAAAACAGCACAACTACTACCCAGCTCTGTGCTGTATGAAAGCTACTGCCATGCGTGTTTGAGGGGTTGCTACTGAATAATGAAAGGACATTTGAAAACATCACTTTCTAAAGATATATGTAGAATGTATGTTTCCCCACTGCTAAATTAAAATGAACAATACAATAGAAGAAGTAGTAAAGATGGAATTTGCTTTAGGAGAGTACCAAGGAAGGAGAAAAGGTAAACAGCATCTAATAGACATGACATGCTTGTTAAGCTGTTCCTGTTACTCTGCTTTACCAAACCTAGCTACACCTGTTCTTCTAGGTCACTTCAGAAGCCCCAGTCAACAACTCCTACATGGATCACAGGGGGCTGGATACCCTCTTTGCTGAATTGCAGCCTTACAAATCCATCTTCAGGGCCAGCACATTACCTGCTGCAGACATGTGACTGAAAATGACTGAGATAGGCAAGTAAAACACTGATGAGTTAATACACGGAAAAGGTGATAAAAACAGCATAGAATTCCTCAGGCTGCAAAATGCATCAGATGATAGAACAGACTTATAAAATCATTGGTGACAAATGACAGTGAGTAGAGAACAATTGCTCAGTGTTTCTTCCAATGAAAGACCTGCAGATTATCAAATGAAGATAGTAGCTAGTTCAAAAGAAGGGAAGACACTTTTCTACATAGTGCATAGCTAAAGTACAAAGCAATTTGCTGCAGGAATTAATGTTTACATAAATTCTAAAAACTCTGTGAAAAATTCTTATAGGAGAAACCTGTCTGGCACTTTTAAACACAGCTAAATGTGCTGCAGATGAGAAAGCCCCAAAGCAACCCCAGCTCTATAGTCTGGGTTGTGTCACATGAGCTGCTCTCACACTCCTCTGCCAGTCACTATTGCAATATCCTGCCTCCACACAGTAGTGCAGTACAAGAGCTTTGGGTTTCACCAGCTCTGTGGCCATTCCTGTTTTCTGTCATTTGCCTGCAGGACCATAAACCTGACAGCAGCATTTGTGGGCAGTATGGTGAGCAGAGCACGGCACCACCGTGCACTTGGGTTCCCTGTATGGCAAGTTCACTTGCCTGTGGTTTGAGCCCACCACATCTATATGGACAAGTTTTTTCCTACTGCTCTATTTATAGTAATTTGCTCAAACGTGGACTTTCACCATTGAAACGTAGCAGCATGAATATGCAAATAGTAAATCCCCGTCAAAAAGTAATTTAGCAAGACGCCAGGTACCTTATCTCTCCTCTTCAGTTGCATCGTGACTTATCACAGTTGACATTTCAGTAAGGCCGTAGTAGCAGATCAAAATTTGAACATTCATAGGGAGAAGATGCAATACAGCAGCTTTGATGTCAATAGAATGTCAGTCTCTGTCGACTTCATTCTGACTGAACTTAATTGCAGGAACTGCATTAATAGTCAACATAAGCCATCTGTTTAAACATGTGTGTTTTGAAAAGAACTGCCATGTACAATAAACATGCTCAATTGTAATGACTCACATATCTGCTCATGTGAAACGAGGATTCGGCAATTTCCCTGACAAAAATATTCAATTAGAGGTTAAAAGTATTTTTATATCAAGTTAATTTGTTTTCATGGCAGGTCCAGTGATCTGACAGTTTGAAGGCAGTCTGGGAAGCATGTTCACTGCAGAGCTGATGAACCAAACTGTGTGGCCAAACTCCCCTCAAGAACCTGTTCTGTAAGTCCAAGCTGCAAGAAACATCAGCTGCTCATGCCATTAAGTGGCTGACAGGTACATAGTTACAGTTGCAAAGTGTTCTTCAAAACATTTGTGCAGGGTGCACATGGAGGCTGAGTGCTGTGTCCCAGGTGTGAAGCTGGGGTTAATTCCAAAACAAACCCAGTAAGCCTGGTGGTACTGGCAGCCTGGCTGGGTGCTGTCTGTAACCACCAGGGGCTCGAGAATGGGATAAGCATTCACCTTGATTATACATTATCCTATTCCCTGATTGTGCATGGGGGGAAGCTGTTGCCATCTCCTTTGCAGGCCAAAGCTGCTCCAGGCAGCTGACACACACCTGAGCAATTATGTGGGAAAAACTGGAAATATGCAGCCTCCCATTTTATCTGTCAGACTGACTAGGAAAAACAGACTTTCAGTCCTTTGTTCTTTCTTCAAACTAGAAGTTAATATGTACTTGCAAGAGTGAAACAACCTGCCATTAGCTATCACTTGTGGTGTCATTTCTAAGTAAGCTTTGTTAAATTAATCATTGCAATGCACTGGTGCCTGGACTTATTCAGCAGCAGCATAAATTATGAATCTGCTTTCATACACACTGAGCAGGGACAGAGACTGGCTGTGTGCTTCCCTCTCACGTGTACAGAGTAGAATTCTGTTATATTGTTGACAACACTTACTGGTCCTGTATAGAGAGACTCAGAAATTGGAAGGGGTGGAGGAAAAGAGGGAAGAAAAAACCCATATGGTCAAGGCACATCATGAATTAGCAAATCAAAAATCTTTCCCCACCTGGACAGTTATCTTGACATCATTCTGGCCTTGCTCTTTTGTTTTGTTTTTACCCCTAGAACCATTTTAAACTCCTGGGAGATATAAATAGATCTCTTATTTCCTAATCTATTCTATTGCACAAACTGCTTGTTCCAATGAGGTGCAATGCTTCATTAAATTAGGAGGTCAATAATTGTGTTTTACGATGTACTTTAATATCACCAGTTTCCTCATTAAATGTTTTCTGCTTTATATAGCTGAGCAAGTCCTCCTCTGTCAGTGGATTTTGTTAATGTTTATATTGCACTGACATTGAAGTGGACATGGTGTAGAAGAAACCTGTAGAGCTAGAGTTCTGTGTGACATACGGGATTGCTCCTTTCCCCTTGCATCCTATTATGTCTCCTTTTGTAGTTTCCAGAAATTCTGGTAGCACAGGCCTGTGTTAGTTTAACCACGTGTGTGTATATTCAAGACCATGGTAAAAAGAATTTACTCTTCTGATGTATTCTGGTCAAAAACTTCTCTTCAGCATTGCTGTACCACATGTATAATAGTACATGTTTATCTAGTAAATTGTTTTGCAAAGAGGGTTCAGGGTCACTCTTTAGAAAAACATTAAACAACTCCTGTTTTCACTTTTAAACAGATGTCAGTCTGGGTGATGCATTTGGAATTACATACTGCAAATCTTTTCATCCTTTGGCTTGTCATCCTTTAGTCCTGCAGCCTGTGCAATCAAAAATCTTGTCAATTTAGGTGTAATGAGCAGAGAAATGGATCATGACTGAATCCTATGTTGTGCACTGGTAATCAAAGAAGCAAGACTTCAGCATTGCCAAATTATTTTTGTCAATATACTTTTCAGCTTTTAATTCTTGCTTCGTTTTCTAATGCTCACATTTTATACTGATGACATTGCATCTCACATGAGTATTAAAAGTTTTTAACTTGGCACTTTTGATATTCTGAGATTCCCTTTGCATGTAATGAAAGCAGGGTCAGACCACAGATACTTGTAGTGCTTTTAAAAATGCCAAAATGGGTGAGACATATGATCACATTTCTGGTATTAGCAAAACATATAAGCAAAGCACAGAAAAGTCATCTCCTGTGTTTGAAAGGAGAAAGTGAATAAAAGGAACAATGGTGGTGTGATTTGAGGAAGCAAAGATGGAGCCAAATTCTTAGTGCAACCAGAATGAACAAAAAGAAATGGGCACAGACTGAAACATGGGAAATTCCACTTAAACAAAAGATGACACAGGAGAAGGAAGAGGAGAAAAATGCTTCTTTTTTACTCTGGGGGTGGGGAAGCACTAGAACAGGGTGCCCAGAGAGGTTGTAGTCTCCATCCTTTGAAGATACTCAAAATCCAACTGAACGTGGTCCTGAGCAGGCTGCTGTAGCTGTCCCTGCTTTCAGCAAGGGGATGGACCAGGGGGTCTCTGGGTCCCTGCCAGCATCCATTATTGCAAGATTCTGAAGTTGACGAAAGTCATGGGCCAAAGCCATAACAAGGACTGTTTTTCTTTGGAAAAAAAAGAGTTCTTATCCAGCAAAAGGGAAATATGAGTGGTACTCAGTGTTCAAATAATATTTCTTTACAACACAAACACGGAGTGGAAATACAAATAAGGGGAGCAGATTAGTTCCAGACTGGTAGTTCTGGCCTGCATTTTGGTTTTCTACTTTATCAGTGTTTCTTCCACTAACTTCCCTGAGAGCACGCTGCATTTTGACCTTTTCAAAAGTCTCATGGATGAAATCTCCCTTTGTTTTTGTTCATAGTCATGCAATTCTCAAGTGTTCTGCTCATCTCCTGTGCCCATATAGTAACTTCCAAGGGTGACAAATCATTCCTGTCAGCTGCATATATCTGCTGTCCCATAACTTCCACCCAGTCCCATTCCTGAAACAAGCTCAACTCATCCATTCCTAGCAAGATATCTTCAAAACAGATGGTTAAAAAAAGTCACATACAGAAATATTCCAGCTGGTTTCCATACCTCTTTGTCTACACTTACTAGATGTGTCTGTTCCCTTCCAATAGATCTATTTAGGACAAGTCTTAGGAAACACACTGTTAAATTAGATTTGTGCTTAGGATTTATGCAGACTTGGAAAATGTTTGATGTTCCCAATGGGTTAAGAATAGCTCTCAAGTTCACCAATGTTTTCATACTAATAGTTTTGTTTCAGATTCCTCTGGATTATACCAGAGGAAATACCCCAGCAAAACATTCTGCTAAAAAGACAGCTGGGTTAATAAACAACAAAGCTGTAGGATAGATTTGTAACCTTTTCAAAAAGAAATCACAAGTTTTATCTTAAAGATGCAAAGTCATTTCTCAGGTGCGCTGTGTTCTCTGTCAGGGCACAGGGTTAATCACCTATCTGAGGGGAAGGGTAGATATTTTCCTTCACAGAACCCCGCGTGGCAATGCCTTCACTCCCAACCCAGACGTCCTCCATCACTGGTGGAGCACACGTGGCAGACAAACAACACTTAGGGCTCTACACAATATTTCCTGTCCGTTAGAAATCATCTGTGGAGGTTTGACTCTCCTCCTTCCCCCACAGACCAGCTGATCCAAGACTGCACAGCTGAATTACTGTCTTGAATCAGCTTTGACAGCAGCTAATTAGGGGTGTGAAAGTCAGCATTTACCACCGCAGTCACTTTTTCTCCATTTGTGACATTGCTTTTGCCAACACTCAGCATGAGCTATTTGCCTTTAACAAGCATTACTGGGTGATCCCCCTTCTCCTCGACTTCAGCTCCATCCTTAGTGTCAGCTTCAGCACAGCAGTCCCTGCAGGCTGGGCAGCAGGTCGTGCTGAGCCTGTCTAACACCAAAGCTTTGTCATGCTGTTAAAGTGCATGCAGGAGCAGTGCTGGGGCCTCCAGCTCAGCTGAAATTCTGGCATCCAGCACTGCAAAAGCCAGCTGTGCCCAATGCCCAGCTCCTTCTGCAAAATGTAAGGGCTGGGATCTCAACAGAAAGCAATTCTGGCATGTGCAGCTCTGCTATGGGCACTGCACTGCCAGAAAGGATCAAGCAACACATGCTTACAGCTAGGGTATCTTCTAGAATCACTATTACATAAATAAAATAATCTGGTGAAATCACAGAAACCTCAGAGGCAAGCTCAAGTCAGTTCTGGGATTTCAAGGGATCTGTTACTGCTATTATGTTTACTGGTATGGTAAATTCAGATTTATTGCTCACTGGAAACAGCCAGTGGTTAGCACAGGAAGATTTGACAAAAAAAACCAAACCCACCCCACCAAAACCAGAACAAAGATTGGAGTTAAATGGTTTCATCTTCTAGAACTGTGCACTTTCATAAAGGGCTTACAGAAATGATCCTGAATATTCATACAATGCCATTCTAAGCTACTTCATCTCATCGTTCACCTCTGGGCATGAGCAAATGAGCACCTTTACTATAAGCCTCTTACCTGAGTGACATTTCTCAATGTCTTTCTCACCTCTTAAGATAGGGAAGAGCTCTTCCTTACAGGCAACTGAGGAACATGGTGAGACATAGCCATAAGAACTCCACAGCACTTAGGGATGCAAGCATCAGGAAACTAAAATTGTGTGACCTCCTCTAATGCACAGCAACAGTTTAAACAGACAGGCTGTGATTTGCTTCCCTGTAAGTGCTTCTTCATCATGGCAATGTAATGAGGACACAGAACTATGCTGGTCCTCCCACTAGAAAGAAGCAACTCTAAGGTTTTTCAGAGGACCTTCTTTCATCTTGTTTTTCTTCAAATGTTTCCTGACTTTGCACTAAAGAGGCTGAGAAAGGTAAGTGGGAAAACTATTTAGATTTAACAGAACAGAGGCAAACTGGAAAATCTTGTTCAGTTCTTTCATGTCTAGTACATGCAATGCTTGACAAGGTCAGGCTCTCCCTGTACCGCTCAGGATAGCTAATTTTGCAGAATTAGAATATTTATAGCCAGAAATAGAGAAGTAGTAGGAGAAGGAATAACAAAATCAGAAAACAGAGCTGTCTGGTTACCTGTGGTGGTTATCTAAGCAAAAGGGCTGTGAATTCTACTCAATCCTGTTTGTTGGACCTTCCTCTTGTCTCATTGACTGTGCTCAGTTCCCAGTACCTCACCCCAATTGCTATATACTATCAGGAACCTGGGCTGTCACCATTTCTGTTCCTGACAGGAACAAAGAACTACTGGAAGCTCTTTTCCTCTCAAAAGGATACCTTGAATGCAAAGATGCAGCAGCACAAAACATGACTTGCTTATCAATCCTAATGGAGGCCCAGCAGGCCAATACCCAAAGAGGAATGTAGCCACTTTCTCCACTCTGCAGGCAGCGTAACACTGCGCGTAGCCCAGGCTGGGATCTGCTTTGGGGCATCCCTCCTGTGTTTTACATCAATCACCTCGATGCAAAGTAGGTTAGTTCACAGACACTCTATAACATTGAACTGCGTTTTACCTCTGCTACAAGGACAGATTGTTCAGCATCAGCCTTTGCTTCTAAGGCACTATTAATAATAATATTAGAGTACATTTCAGTGACAGTCACTAGCATTAAGTCTCTACTGAAATGCCACGTCATTTAAATATGCAGATTAATCTCACACACATTTCTTTGTTCGGGGCACACAGTACTTGAAAACAAATAGCATCTAATTATGCTATTCATTTTGTGCGTCTAAGGCTACTGTTTGTTTTAATCAAACATCCTGCTGCAAAAAGCCATCAATAGATGTGACTCATTACCTTTCTTATCATGGCCCACAATTCAGACACTTATGCAAGCCAGAGCTCCAACATTGACACAGGACAACTGCCCAGCAGTGAACAGTTGGGAATGGCCTGGTGAGCATGGGTGGCCTGGTGAGCATGGGGTGGCCTGGCGAGCATGGGGTGGCCTGGTGAGCATGGGGTGACCTGGCAAGCACAGCTTGTGGAGTGACCTCCCTAGCTGTCCTGCAAGAGGACCCCACACTGAGCAATCCCATTGACACATACTTCTCCAGTAAAATTTTCCCAGCTTGGCAAGCCACAGATAGGCTTTTCACAGATTTCTACATTCATCTAATTGTTCTTTCCTCAGTTCTCTGAGGAAACTAGGAATTACCCACAGCAATTACTACCTAGACTAAAAAAATAGAATAATTTTTGCCCTTCAGGCCCCATCATAAGTTCAGTCTTGCATCACAGTCACTATGGCTGAAAAGCAAAGCCCCAGGAGAAGTAGCACCCTCCCCAAATAGCCCTCTCAAAGGAAGCACTTGGAGGCAGCATAGGTGCTGTGTTCAGCAGTACTTCTCCAAAGCCAGTCTGAGAAATGGGAGCAGCTTAGAAAAAGTGATGCAATAAATAGAATTTGATACTGCAGACACTATGCTGCCTAATCCCCAGTCTACAGGTCTGTCTTGTTAGGCTTTTTAGGTCACATGTGTTTGCTTGCCTTGGTACTATTTCTGAACTTTGCCTGGAAAGGAGCTCAGTTACAGGAATTGCATTTTACCCTACCATACCTCAGTATATCGCAACTCAAATTGTATTTGAGATAACCTGAGTGGATTTTTGGAAAGAAAAACAGAAGCCTTGCTTTGCAGTAACATTTCTCCTAAACTGAAGAGGCATGCTCGAAATAACTGCATTTGAAAAGGCCAGCACAAGTATTACTTCCAGTGCAGCTGAAACAAATAATATTTGCTTAGCAGAACATGAGTCCAGGATCTTGGCACAAAGACCTTCTTTTCCTCAAACAATTGTCTGGGGTTCTTTCAAAATTTAAATTAAGATGTGATCTTCCAACCAGTGAGCACCACTGAACACAGCTGACCAGACTACCCCAAAACAAGAATTTTCTTTGAAAGAGTCATTTATGCTCCCATATTTTCATGGTATTTTAGAAGTTCAGAAAACTTGTGAAGATAATATTTCTTAACTCTGAGAGGATGTTTGCTTATGCCAGGAGGTTGATTTTCTTCTTGCCGCTGACTCTAATATAAGCGTTGAGGCATCATGAGTTTTTCCAGGCTGAAGTATCCAGTTGCCTTTTTGTTTGCTTATGCAGGTGTTTTACGTAATTGCCCCAATAAGGCTGACGCTTACGGAAAGCAGCTGCAGCATAGGCAGCGCTGGAGGTGTTCACCGCTTACAGCTTAGCTGACCTCTAAGAACACAGGAAAACAAGTCCTATGCTCTCTAACAGTCAAGCAAATTGAAGTACTCCAAATGTGTTATGGCTTTGTGTTGTTAATAACACCTGATAAGCAACACCCCAAAGCTCAAAAGGGATCCAATTCCCCCAAAATATAAAAAGACTCACTAAAATTGAGGGGCAGCCCACCAAAACTGTTTTCTATCTAGTGTTACAGTCATGTCTAGTCTAGTCTAATGCAGCTGAATAGGTACTTAATTCAAAGTTCTTTTATTAAAAAAGAAAATTATAAAATAAAAAAAAATTATTTACCAGAGAAACATAGGCAAAGTCCATCTGTCTTAAGCTCTGCCTTTGAATTGGGTCTGCAAGTCTTCTACTGCTTTGCTTTGCCCCCCTCTAACCTGCAGGCCTATCATGAAAATTCTGTGAGGAGGCTTTCTCAGAAATATATCACTTTTTATAGAACCTTAAAACCAGCTCAGTTTCTTTCCAACCAACCAAAGATGCAGCCTTCACCTGTTTAAATACTTCACTAGAGGAGCCCAGCTGGAAACTTATCTTCCTATGACAGGAAGGGAGAACTTTCTTCAAGGACTTAACTCATTCTGTTCCTGATGAAGGATGAGATTTCAGAAGCACATTTGTTTTCTGGCAGTATGCCCATTGGGCTGCAGAAGGGAAGCCTCAGGGAAGATCTCATTGATATGTATGAATATCTGCTGGGAGGGAGTGGAGAGGATGGAGCCTGGCTCTACTCAGCAGTATCCAATGACAGGATAAGAGGCCATGAGAATAGACTGAAATACAGGAAATTTCACTTATGCAGAAAGAAAAACTTTCCTGCTGGTAGGATGGTAAAATGCTGGACTATGTTTGCCAGGCAGGTTGTGGACTGTCCACCTTGGAGACACTCTAAACCCAATGGGACATGGTCCTGGGCAACCTGCTGGAGCTGTCTGTGCTTCCAGCAGGAGTCAGGTGAGATCATCCCCAAAGGCCCCTTCTCCCCTCAGCCATCCCATCAGTCTGTGTCCTGCAGAACAGCACTGGCATGGCACATGTCACAGGGCAGATGGATACCCACCGTAGTGTGACTGTACGTGATCCTCTGAGGCCTGTGACTGTTCTGTGTTATCTCAGCCAATCCCTCCATGTGAGTATAGCTGTGAAGAGACCCTAAGCCTCAAAAACTGAAAATGTCGTGGTAGATGAGTGACAAGCCTGAAGAGGGAGCCTCTGCCTTCCTTCAGGAGACCCCATGCAGTAACTAATTAAATTGGCTTAATTTCTTGCAACATTATTGATTCTTCCTTGAAGTCACAATTTTCTGTTTCACTCCTCCCCACTTCCTTTAGGTTTTCCCTTATGGTCAATTGGCCCAGATTCAAGGTTAAAAGTGACAGTGCATCACCTTCATCTGAGCAGTGTATCAGTAGATCTAATTCTTTCCCTTAGCACAAAGAGATTATTATTCCATTTTATTTCCATAGGCTTCCAGGAATGCACCCACTCATTTGCCTCTGTGAGTTGTCCTTTGTACAAGGATTCTGTTTTTAGAAGCATCTCACGTGACTTGGATCAAAGATTAGCAGTAGGCATTTCTGAGCACGTATGGTCACAGTTAACATCCTTTGGGCTTTTACTGCTATCAGAAGAAATTTTCTATCAGCACTGTTTCTGCTATCCTTCTTGGAGTACTTCAGTCTGAAACAGAATCAAATGATTCTTTGGCCAAGGAATACTACCGTCTCCCCGTGAGTGTGAGAATACACACTGCCTGTGAGTGTGTGATTTGCAGACAACTAAACAGTTGCCAGAATAGGCCAGGGGGTGATTCTGCTAAAATCTTTGTGAAAGAGCTTTTCAGCTGTGTATTGGGGCACAAGCAAGGCCCTGTTTCTACAACCTCACAGGGAACACAAAAGTAAACCTTTGTTTTCTCTGCCCCTGCCTGCTTGGATTGCTCCTCTGTTAAGGCTTATCTCCCTTCACATAGTAAAGCCTGCAACTTAATCAAGGGAGGCAGCAACAGGCCTGGATTTTCAAGACAGTTTTCCCTCCTCCTACTAATTTATCCATTTTACCCAGCCCCAAGTCCACCTCAGCAGGAGAAAACAAAAAAAAAAGGAAGATGGTCTCAAGCGTGCAGGAGATCTGCACCTTTTTTTCTCCTGGTGCTGCAGCAAGTGCTTCAGCCACTCACCCACCATCTGCTGACAGGACAGATTGATTATACTAATTGTATGACAATGACTTGAGCAAGGTATGCATCAAGTCATTAGCTGAAACAGGAATTCAATGCCAAGATCCCAAACTGTCCTTTGCCCTTGCTGTGCTGATATCTTATCTGCTTCAGCTTCAGAAAGGATTCAATAACTGAATTGCTGAGGGCCACAGCTCTCAGGTACATTCCTGACCAAAATGAAATTACCTGGCAACTTAATTCTGAGGGCTGTGAAATGGACCATGGAAAGGGAAGGTAAATGAAGATGCTGAGCGTGCTGCAGCCATCACCCAGCCTGTTCAGTGTTCAGTGACGTTCAGTGAATGTCTGTGTAAAGAGACACCTGCCTCCAGTGGCTTTTAGCTGCTGCTCAGAAGCTGAACTTTTTATTCTCAACACAAACTTATACCAGCTTTGGGAATCCAAACCCACCTGTTGTACCTCGTTCTCCCTCCGAATGCAGGGCTCATTAAAACATTAGTTTGTGTAAATATGAGCGCTGACAAAATGGTCCATTGAACTGATGTTGTACCAAGGAGCTGCAATACAGTTCAGGGTGTACTGTGTGCACAGGCTGTTACCCATTTAGGGACCAGGAAGAGTGAAAAACACTTCCACCTGAGGTTTATGGCCTGAAAGCCATAAACAAGAATAGCCTTGGCTTGGTAACAGCCTAATCTTTTATCCTAAAGGCAAACTAGCCCTGTCCTAATTTTACAGGCAGGTCTACTCCACAACCACCTTTTAACACCAAATATCTCACAGACTTTGAAGTGTTGAACAGCAAAACAAGGCACAAGAGCATGACAGTAACACCAAGAAAGGCAGTGCTTTTAAGTATTCTTGAGAAAAAAACCGCAACAACATAAAAGTCAACCTAAAACTTTATTCAGTAGAAAACTTTTAGAAGACAACTTGTTTGAATATTTGAAGCATTACACTGCCAACATACTTATTAAAGACAATTCCCGTTCTCCTAAGGTATAATCCCGTTTCATACTGCACCCTTTATTTGTTGCTTTCATCCTGACAGAGAGGCTGTACAGCTCTTCTTCTGCAATGCTATCAAAAAAAAAGTCCTCATTGAAGATGGGATTTCTGCTTCTCTTTATAATTGTGCTTCTCTGTTTCTGTGTTTTCCCTGGTACCAGGGAGAAGGAGATACAGCAGTTTATGTTTTTGGGCTCTACAGAATCATCATACAAACCCTCTGCACTGATCAGGCGGATCCGCAGCCTTTCGTTCTCTGAGCAGTATTCAGCCGACAGCCTCAACACGCCTCCCTTGTCCATTACCACGGTGCTCTCTCCCACCAGTCTCTCCCGCCTGCAGGTCAGGTCCAGAGGAAAGATGGGAGAACAGGACGTGCTAAAGCTCCGCATGCCCAGCAGCCCCTCTGAGGCCCTCCTGATGGCACTGGGGCTGTTATCAGTGGAGCTGCTCTCCTCTGTAGACAGAGAATTGTTCCTGGCCATGCTGGATTTGCTCTTGGCTTTCAGTGCTCTGCACAGCAATCCCTCCTGACTTTGTGCTTTGATCAGGGAGCAGGGTCTGGGAGGTGACCTGCTGAGAAGTGGAGAACTGAAAGGAGAGGAATCACTGGAGGAGGCAGTGTCACTGTCACAGGCACCTTGTCTGTGCAGAGAGAGGTGCTTGGGAGGCAGTCTCACAGAAGCAAAGCTGATAGCGATGGGGTTAGACATACTCCCTTTGCCACTGAAGGTGTTAGCTCTGGCTCGAGACAGCTTCAGGCTGGGCACAGCACCACGTGGATCACCATGGAAGATGGACTCCTTTCTCCTGGTGTGGGGACTTTCCAGCAAAGTGCAGAAGCCATAGGAAGTGGGGGCTCTGGGAAAGTGGGGCAGTGAGAGCGCTGCTTGGGACTGTGGGTCCGCGTTGGTGCTTTCTTCCTCCAGGGCTGCAATCTCCTCTTCAACACTTTCCACCTGAATGAGATGTGGCAAAGAGCTGGGGCCATAATCCGAAGTAAGAGCTCCATCCACTGAACTGTGATCCTGGTGGAAGCCACTGCCCTTAATGGAGCCAGAGCTAGTCAGCCTGGGGGGAATGCAGAATTCAGGGATTCTGTCAGGAGTGAGAACATTTGGAAAAGCAGCAGCCCCCAGTCGGGCTTTTTCTGGCAGATTTTGGCCATGTGGCAGTCCCAGGAAGGAAGAGCTGGGGAGGTTTCCATTTTCATGCGATGCTCTGATCTTTTCCAAGAACCACATCACTGTAGCTGGGCAGGAGGTCCTCAAAGGGGAAAAGTTTAAAGGACAAATCCACCTGCAGACACACAGAGGGGGAAAAGTACATTAACATCTTCTTGGACACACTACAGCCAAGCAAGGCACGGAAGGCGCCATTCAAGGCAGGACTAGCACAAGCCCATTTATTCCCCGTGTTCAAAACAGTCTCTGCCCTGTACACTAACTTTAGCGAAGTCAAATGGCACAAGAACGGAACTAAACCACTAAGAGAGCAAACAGCATCGAGTCACTACCAGAGGAAAACATCCCTCTCGCACATTCCCTACCGTGTTTCTCCCTTAGCAGAGCACGTACCTTGACAAGCGGAAGCTTCGCTCTTTCCAGCAGTGCCAGCTCGCTGCTAACGAGGCTCGGCTCCCCTCAGCCCCTTCCACCGGCACCGCGCAGCGCGCCCCGAGCCGGCGCTTTTGTAGCCGCGCCGGGCGCCTCCCACCCGCGCCGCCGGAGGGAGGGAGGGAGGGAAGGGGCGGGGGCTGCCGGCCGCACCTCCCGCTCGTGTGCAGTGAGAGGAGGGAGAGCGGCGCCGCGGCTGCCCCGCCGGACGCTGTGCTGGGCACCGGGGCCGTGCCCAGAGCAACGGGGAGGGACTTGCAAAAGGGGCCTCTCACGGGAAAGCGCTTTCTGACGGTGTCCCTTCGCCCCCGCAGAGCAGCAGCTGCGCCCGGCGCTTGGCACCCGCCTGCGAGCGCGGGGGGACAGGGCTGCCCGCGCCGGCCCCAGCCCCTCCTCCTTCCCCTGCGTCCCGTTTCTTTTTGATTAATATGTGCTTACAGAGGCGTCCCGAGATGTTTCGAGATAACCAACAAACCCGGGACAAAAGCAACATTGTCTTGGGGATTCTTTTCTTCTGGAGATCCTGGCAGCTTTCCAGCGTTAGAGCAGTAGGAAGTGGGGATTGCGGTTCTCAAGCTCATTTGCAAAGAACTTTGCCTGCCCTTCTGCATCTGAATGTGTGTCCACCCCCTCGTTACTCACAAAGAACACGAGACGGCGGAGCTCTGACACGGTGTTCTTATCACTGATACGGAGCAACAGCAGAAACGGGAATGCAGATGCAGCGAGGAGAAAGACAAGGCAGAAAATGCTTTGGCAAGTCACCTTGAAACGCAGCATGTTAAAAACCCAGGCACGCGTGAAGCTTAACAGATCCTGCATCGAGCCAGGTGGGATCCATGAACTTCCTCGCCAATGCACCAGAGCCTGAACGGACCTCTGCAAACTCTGTAATTATTCTGCAAGCTGCTAATAGGAATCTTTAATGCAAAGCCAGGAAGGCCTGCTAAACTGGCTGACTAAATATTCAGCTGAAGCCTATAACACAGGGATAGCAGATAAATAATATTCTTCTTCCCTTTTCCCGCTGAAGAGCTAAAGTTCATGTTTACTGAGTGCTTGAAATAGGCAAGATGTGCTCAGAGAAAACGAATCCCGTGGGCTACAGGGGCAGGGAACATTTTGAACCTGCTGAAAGATTTAGTTGGGTACACACGTGTTCTGGGTGTAAGCCCTGCCTCTCTCCTGGCTTGTTTTATACCAGTTAAGCTTTATTTGCCTAACAATCCACTAGTGATTAAAATCTGAGAAAATTCTTTCTGGCTGTGCTTTGTAAAAAGGTTCAGGACACCCCAAACATCGCAGTGGCATTTCAGTTGTAGGAGCTTGTTTCGTTTACTTAAATGAACTTTCTTCTTATGGATGTGCTTCAAATAATCCCCAATCTAATTTAGAGGCTTCTGGAAAGGGTTTGTGCTTTCTCCAGCAGATGAGACTTTTCAGCAGCATAGTAAGAGGAGGTATTGGAGGCACTGGGATGCTCTCCTTCGGGAAGCAGTATGTGCTGTGATAACAGCCATATAGCTGTTATCCATTCAGGCAATACCATACTATACATCATGCATTACACACCACGTTGTTTCTGAAAAACAAGTGACCTTGTTCCAATATACACACCTCTGCTTTTAATACCAAAGAAAAATTTTACTTTAAACATGGAGAAAAATTAAGGAAATGGCACTTTTTAGTGGAAGCCTTCTTGCCTCCAGTAACAGATTACAGAAGTAATTCAGACATAGCAATCATGGCAGCCAGCCTCAGGTATACTAAGCTCACAGCTAGCATCAGGCAATGATGAAATAAAATATCTACCCTGTTATAGGTACGTGAATTCTCTTCAGTCTCTTTACCGTCAGGGAAATGAGCTAAGGCTTTTCCAGAGGTGATCAGAATCTCCTGATCACAGTTGCCTGTCTCCCTCCGGTGACTGTAGAGTGTAAGAAAGTGCCTTACACTGGGTCGTGTATTCTCCCCTTCCTATGAAAGCTTGCGCTTTACAACCATTTAGCAGATTGCTCGTGTGCCGGGAGTTCAGCAACACTTAAGCACTTGTACCTCCCCTGTGGAAATAGGCACTCAAATGTGTATATGGCGCTTCCTGTGTTCAGAACAGTTTCTCTTTCCTTGATTAGCTTCAGGGAATAATTAAAATAGGCTGCCAGCAAGGCTTTGTCTTGCTATAAAAAATGTGTCTGCAATAATCCACTTTTAAACCGGATATAATTCTTGGCAAGGCTTTATTACGGCCCCGGTACCAACAACAGGTGAAACCCAGGGATATGGCCACGGCTGGCAAAGCTGTAACAAAATGGAATCCTCTGCCAACACAGGAGGAAGTCAGGAGTTTTGCTCCGTGCGTTACTGCTATTATTCATCCCCTGCCATTCGGACTGCGCTGGGCGCAGGAGCCCGGCTCAGGAAAGGTCTGGCCGCGCCCCGTCCCGCTCCGGCTGCGGGGCCTGGGCAGCACCTGCCGCTCCCGCCTGGGACACCGGTACAATACAATACATCGGTATCCAAAACATGGGTGAAGCAGACTGCCTCAAGGGCCTGGAACTGCAAGGAGAACCCTTTCAGTGCTTACAGTGGGTAGAGAGGCAGGAGAGCTGCAGGAACTGACAGCCTTTAGAGGATGTGCACCAAGGGAGAGGGAGCACTCCCTGCTCAAAGTGAGTGGAAAGATTAAAAAAACCCCAACTTCTAGCTCTGCTGTGGAAGGGGGAAATGTGAATGCCAGGAGTGGATGAGACAGCACATAGCAGCTCACCATTCTTAAAGCAACAGCAATGGCTGTGCATTATATTACCAAAAATATTCAATATTTCCACAAGCTTTTGTGAGAATAGATAACCCAGTTCAGCTTTATTTTCCTAAAGAATGCAGCAGTCATTCAGCTGTAGCTTTTTGAAAGATGACTTCAATCAACTGAGGCACTTTAACAAAAAAATGTGCGTGAGATTGATACCATGAGCAAATATAGCACATCGTATAGCACATCGATTCCTTCCTGTCACTTTGACAAATGTCAATGATATCTGTTAGCAGGCTGCTCACCATTTCTGGCCTAAATCAATGGCCAAATCATTCTGTATAGTAATACAAAGTAGTAACAGAGGTTCAGCAAAACTAATCTGACAACTTGACCTTTCTATTTTTGTATCATAGAATAGCTTATATTTAATCTCAGCAGCAAAGACAAGTTTCTGCATAGCTTTACAAAAAGTGTCCATGCTCCTTTAAATGGACAAATGAATGAGCAGATGCCCAAGTGCTGCTTGGCAGCAAGAGCTCAGGAGCTGCAGGGCCCTTCAGGCACTTGGGGACTCTATGCCAAGAATCTCAAGTACCTCATATCACAGCAGTGTGAACTGTAAAAATCTAAAGGTATGAACTGAAGAACTCATTTTTGATAGCATATTACATGGTGCCGTGATGAGAACCTGAGAATTGCCATGCAAAAATCCAAGAAAGGTATACTGTTCCTAATTCCACTCAGCCAGTTTCCAAAAAAAGCAAGTTTCTACACATAGATAACCAGGATACAAATTCAACAGCAAAGTGGAGCAGATTTGCTAGGACCAGAGGCAGTTTCCTAGACAGCCTGGGCAGTTTAGGTATGCTGATGAAAAGATCCTAAAGAAGACTGGAACTAGCTTGAGAAAGGAAGACAAAAGAAAGTGAGATAATTAAATTTAAAAAAAATACAATAGGCAGAAAGACTCTGCTTGCTTCTGGAAAAAATGGGAATTTTTGAGCTGTGTTGCACAGCTCCAGCTCTGAAGGCACACGTGACTCTCAGTCAAGGCTTGGCAAACGGTGGCCTTTCAGGGTAGTACGTCAGTGATTTTCAGTGATTTAGTTTTAAACTTCAAAGGAGAAAAGGACTGAGGTATTCAAAAGGAGGCTGCTGGTACCCCTATGTCTGTAAGGCCACTATTCTGAAGGGTGAAAGCATCTGATCTTCCTCCAGAGAATTAATATTATCAATACAGCTAAATTTCAGGAGGATATTCTCACAGTTTTGTTGCGGGACATATGCTCACTGAGAGGCCAGCCATAAGATCACAGCCAAGCCAGACAGATGCAGACACAAAGAATGAAATTGCATGTCCATTAAACAAAGATTTACATTCCATAGAATAATCTTCAAGTGCCTTTAATTCAGATTCTTGAAGCCATGGAGTGGCAGAGGTGAACAGGTTGGGTGGGAGCAAACCTTGCAGCAAGACAGAAGGAATGCATGTCCAAGGGACTGCTGTAAAAACCTCATTGTTAGTGGGTGTTTCATTGAAGTCTTACAAGGCTGAACACGATGAAAACCTAAAAATTCCCATGACATTTCCTGCAGTTGCAGCTCTGTATTACAGACTCTGTGCTTCTTTCAAGAATCCTGGGATGTGGTGAGAGCAGACCCAGAACTGCCCCCACACTGGTGAGCTCAGGTCACTCTTCTGTTGTGGAAGTCTAACCCATTACTGTCAAACAGTTCAGTTTCAGGGCAGGCCTCTCCCACCAGGCCAGGTAAATGCTTTGTAGCATTCTCTGAAAAAAAGGTCCACCAAACTGTTCAGCTCTTTTCACAGAGATGTGCTGTGTAACAGCAGTACTGAACTCCATTCACCTCATGGCATTGTAGAGTTACTGTGCTGTGGCTTGTAGCAGGATATATCCCCATTAATGAAATGGGAGTATTATCACCAGTATTTTCCTCAAAGTAAAAATGGATACAAAATCAGGCAGTACAACTTCATCATTTATAGACCAGAATAGCTCAGTTGAAAAGGATCTACAACAATCATCTAAGTCCAAGTGCCAGACCAATTCAGGGCTGCTCCAAAGTTAAAAGTGTGCTATTAAGGGCCTTGTCCCAATGGCCCTTAAAACATCAACAGGCTTGGGGCATTGGCCACCTCTCTAGAAAGCCTGTTCCAGTGTTTGACCACCCTCTTGGTAAAGAAATGCTTCCTCACATCCTGTCTGATCCCATCCTAACCCAGCTTTGAACCAGTGCCACACATCCCATCACTGGATCCCGGGGAGAAGAGCTCAGCACCTCCCTCTCTGTCTCCCCTCATCAGGAAGCTGTGGAGAGCAATGGGGTCACCCCTCAGCCTCCTTTTCTTCGAGCTAGACAAACAGAGTGTCCTCAGCTGCTCCTCAGCTACATTCATTTCAGATTCCCTGCTTAGACACGAGAGCATAAACAGGCACTTCATGCAACCATCTCTGTGCTGGTAGCCTTGAGAGAAGAACATTTTCTGCAGCTTGGTCCCATGCCTAATGTAGTCTAATTTGATGGTAATTCTAATGTACCCTAAATGAATTCATTCCATATAAAGTTACATTGACACCTGCAAGGTGAATCACACATACTGAGAGAAAAGCTATTCTCACCCTCTTCTTGGTGCTCAAAGTAAATTTAAATATGAATGATAAAAATAAAAATTATTTTCAAATAAAAATGAGGCTTTGTAAAACATTTTTTAAAAAAACCCAAAACAACAAATCTCCACAAACCTTACAATCAGTAAGGATCACTTCTATCAAGGTTAAAGAGAAAAAGAAGAAGGCAGATTTAGTTTCTTAGCATACAGGCCTGGCACTGTGTTTGTCTATGCAAAGAATGAATTTTTTACATTCATTTCAAAAAGTCAAATTTAAGAAAAGCTATGAATCTATATGCTGATTTTTTTGTCATTTTAGACATCATTTTATGCCTCAAAGGAAGACTATATGAGTCAGCAAATGGATAATTATCTAATACCAGCACCTTAACCAGGCATTACAATATCAGTAGTTATTCTTTGGAAGAATGACTCTTAGGATTTCCCTGCTTGCCATCTTCCTTCAAGACACAAGGCTAAAACTGTCAAGTTAGACACCATATGCTGTGCCCCGTGATTTGCACAAATAACAATATTGAGAGTTTGCTCTACAACTGTGCCCTATTATACTCCTGTAGCCATGCAGAAATTTGTAAAAGGTGATTTTTATTTCCAAAAGTATGGTGGGGTTGATCTACGCACTGCAAAACACTGGCAGGTTTTATTAAACATGCAGTTCCTAATAACCTTCCTCCCTGCCCAGTCACACCCACAGGAGTCCTTCCCCGAAGAGCAGAGATCCAAAGCAACCTTAAACTGAACAAGAGAGGAAGGATCTCTCTGTATTGCTCCTGAAACACATGTTCCCAGGACTTCCTGGCTGGCTGCAGAGTGTCCTGCAGGTACAGTATGTCTGAAGCTCAAAGGCACCAGATGACGCGGCTGTGTTGGAGCAGCAACCTGCTGGTACAAACAAGGCTCATGAGGAGGAACGAGGCAGCAAGCCAAGGACATGGCAAAGAGGATAATTCACCTCGTCAAAACATGCTGGATCTTGACTGGGAGTGTTTAACACTTCAAAAACAGGTGTGTTGGCAGACATCAGTTCCCTGCATTTTCCATGCCATGAGCTACAAAGACTGAGATGTCACTGCAGGAGGAGAGCTCCTAAGTTCAGCCCGAACAAGTGCAGCTGCCTGCGGCCACAGAGTTACACTGTGATCGGCTGTGAGAGCCCATGAGCACAGCCCAGCTCCAAGGACTTGTGTGTGGAGGCTCTGTTGTTCTTCCCTTGGCCCCAGCCCCACTCCCAGTGGGAGGCAGATCAAGAACCAGGTGGGGAATTCTGGTGCAGGAGAGGCCTCAGAGAGGGATCTGAATGCTGCTCATGGAAGGGTGTGTGCAGTACAAAAAGAACAGCAACTTCCAGATGACTTCCTCCTCTCCAGATGATACACAGTGAATCCCTAGCTGTTTATAGCAGCTTTCATCTAGACTTTGACTTCAGATTTGACTGGGAAATATTCCTGCTTAGCAGCAAGTTACTCCAGGCAGCTTCACCTAGTCATTGCAAATCAAATATTAAAAAAAACAAACTCACCAATAACTGAAGAGTATCCTCTGAAGAGTGAGTTGAGCATTTCTTCTACCTGAAGGTGGCACAGCACATTGGTGGAATTTGCCACAATATCTTCATGGGTAGGACATGTAGTCATGAGAGTTATATCATTAGCTGGAATACATTGCAGTGTAGTTTCACTAACCAGCAGCACCTCACTAAGAAACAGATGTTGCTTTTGGTCCTCTATAGTTCAACCTTCAAAACAAAGCTCAAAGCTAGACTCTTCACCCTTAGACTGTCCTCAGCATTTCTATGTACAAAAGGACAGTTCTTTTCTCTAAAATTTCCACATTTCTAGACTGTGGCTTTCTGTCCCCCTAAGTTGTGTTCCTGCCAGGAGTATTTTCTGAACTGAGATAGTGTTCCACTTTTACTTTCCACTTGAAAAACAAGGCCTGCTATGGCCCTGACCCTGCAAAGGTTCATACAGATGATTTATGATCACCGACCTTATCTCAGAGCTCCTAATGCCCAAATAATACTTGGAGAACAAAGGTCACTTGGACTATAAAGGGTGGGGGAAAAATCCATTAATGAAACTGATACTGGTAGGAGGAATCTGATTCTAGGAATCAATGTAAAGAGCCCTGCAGACATCAAGCAGCTTTGGGAAAAGGTTCAGGCTTTTGTGGAGGTGCAGCTTTTGGTCTTTGGGAACAGAAAGGGTGAAAATAGACAGTGACAGTTTTGTTATCATGAGGAAATGGATTGTCTTAAATTTCATTTAAAAGGAAGAAAAGCCACAGGATACTGTAATTATATCCTGGGATAAAGCAGCAGTTCTGGGGCATGTTGTGGATCCCACCCCAGCACTCCCACTTTAAATATCTGCCATTAATGGTTTACAACCAGAGATGTGTAGCACATTAGGTTAAAAGTGCTTGGAGAACAATACTGGCTCACAGCAGCAAGCAAGACGAGTGGGAGAAATGCAAGGATTTTCCTTGACAAAATTCCTTCCAAGTCAGGAATCCATAGGCATGAGAAAAACTGTTTAACTACTGCTACCAAACACAGAGTGTAAACATATGTCCAGACACTACTGTATAAAGAAAAATAATTTGCAGTTATCGCTGTCACACACATACTCCCATTGGAAAAGTAGAAATAGGCTCATGTGGCTACAACAGATTCTCTGGCACTTGGTAAAAAATGTTTCATGGTGAGGAGCTTTGCTCAAATGTGGAGGACAAAATGAAACCCTCATTTGTTTAGCTACCTCATCCTTTCATTCCCTGAGGCGAGCCTGAAGTTTGAAAACCGCCTCAGCCTCCCTCCCTCAGCCCCCAGGGCCAGCAGGCTCCTGCTGGAGCAGGCCGTGTGGAACACATGGCACTTGTGTTCTGGGAACCTCCTCCACCCCAAATGCTTGAGAGAAAACAGGCTGCGATTTACTTGTAGTGCATGTTTCACTTGAGGCTGCACACACCCAAAAGCAGAACTCAATACTTCAGCTGTTAGGATTCTTGTGGAGTATTTTGCTACCCACATACATAAAGTAAAAGATGCTTTCCCCTCTGTTTCCTGGCACTTACAGGTATCTTTCACCATTAATTTGTCTCAATTAAAAGAACAATTACAATGAAAGCTCTGGAAAATGCTGCTTTTAGCACCAGTCTTACAAGGAGCTGCAGGGACAGGTCATTGAGAAGAAAGAAGGGACATGAGGGGATACCTTTTCCAGGCCATACTTGTGGGAAGCAGAGCTCTTCCTTCATGATCAGCAGCACCATCCTCAGAGCTGAGTGTCAAACCAGCCAGGTGATCCAGCTAGTCCTGTGTTTTCCTCCCCCATGAATAAATTATAAACTTCCTGGGCAGCAGTCTGGTCCTACCCTGACATTAATTTATTACGCAGATGAGGGCAGGGACTAGCCCTTCTCATGGGTCTCTTGGGCAAAAGACACCTGAAAGTTGCTGCTTCACAGGGAAAATCCCATCCCTGGCCTCGACAGAGATTCTGTGCCAGAGTAGTGCCTGCCTCATCAGCACTCCCAGACAGCAGGACCAGGATCAGAAAGCTATCAACCTGTCCCTGCTGCTTTTAATTAACCAGAACTCATCAGCAAACTGCAGGCCAGCAAAGGGCCCAGGCACTAATAAGCACAGTACTCTGGCTTTGATTATTCCTAATACTGAGCTCCATGGCAGCAGCACCCTCACTCTGTGCTGTTTGCTCTTAATTGCTATTTTCTGTGATCAGCAGAAGTTGGGAAGAACAACTGATCTTAGCTAATTAAAATATTATACATAGCAATTTACTGCTCAGCAGCTTTCCTAAAGCAATGAAGATTGTGATTCATTGAATTACAAATCATTTAGATTTGAAAAGACCTTTAAGTCCAAAAGCAGCCAAGTGGCAACAAGGCCCCAAGGAGCTTCAGCCCCAAATATTTAATCCACATTGTCCATTCAAAGATCGGGTCTTTCAGGCAGACTGAAAGTCATCAACAGCCCAACTTCACCTGTCAACAATTTACTCTCCTCTAAGGGTATAATTCAAATATCTTCTGCTTGTGGTTAGATCTAAGTCAAAGCACCTTAGAAGTTGTGAGGAACTTAGTGACTCTGGGCTTAATTAAATTTCCTAAAGGAAACTTGCAAAATAAATTACAGGCTTGTAGATTTTTCTTCTCATTTTTGAAGTATTGCCCTGGCAACAGGGAGCTGTTATGACACACTGATAGAAGCCCTTCAAGGATGGTTTCAGGGGTACATGATCTTATTGGGACTACACAGGAGTACATTTCACCCACTGAAAGGAGTGCCAGACAAGGGAAAAAAAGCACACTTGGGCTTCTGCTATTATACTAAATGCTCTATTTTAAATATTTTTTTGGAAGTGCCTTCAGTGTGCAGCCTAGTAAAATTCTGGAAAAGCATTTCCTAAATCAGTTTAAGTTAGTGGCACATGTCCTCCAGCCAAAGAAATCCTTTGGTTTATCTGTGCAGTAAGACAGTGTTGAAAGAACAAATTAACTGAGGATCGCTATCAGTGAAGGACTGACAATAAGTTGGAAGATTGATTTTATCACAGAAAATGAAAACAAATTGTAATTTGTGGGGGGTGTCAGTGAAAAACAGAATTAAAATCAATCACCATGAGACCTCCAGACAGAGAGCAGCTGGGAACAGGCTGGTGCTCCCTCCTCTCAGTCACTCTGGCTTCACCTCTGTGTAAATCCTGCTGACTCCAGACTTTCACTGCACAAATGAGAAGAGAATCACATCCCAAATATATGCCATTGTTCCCTTTGACCCAGCTTAGCAATCGTGACTCCAGAGTTACCCACATTAGTCTTCCTATTCATCCTAAACATGATTTTCACTGGAGCACTTGAAATCCACACAATAAAAACACAGTGCCTCAAGAAAGCTCCTTTATGAGGAAATGACAAGGGATGTTCACACATCTGATCCTTCAAAGGGTAGGTGTGAGTGGATAGATACACAGAGGATGTGAAAGGAGCCCCAGAAGCAGACGTGCAACTGCTCTGTGTAAGCCTCTGGAGCATGAGCTGCATCTCACCTGACAAAGCCCATCAGATTTACTTATAGTGAGCCATGGACCAGACATGCCATCATTTCCCCTGTATTTTTGGCATCTCTAGCCCATTTCTCTAGACAGTGATGAGTCAAGAGGACATTTCAAAAACAAAAGGATATCACAACTCACTGCTCCTAGTTACACTCATTTCTCTCCTCTATAAAGACACTAATTTCCTGGGCCAAAACTATTTCTCTCCCTTTCCCATTGTCTTTGCTCCCCTTCTCTGCCCAAATTATGATCTCACTCCACACTATTTGGTAGCTGGCTCGCAGACTGTTAGATTGCAATTAGACATACATGCATGGTACCACCTGCTACGTGCTCTTTATTTCTTTTTGGCTCTGAAACAGCTGTTGGTTTCCATTTTTGCAAATTCAGAGTAAAGGAGTTGAGAGGTTTCCTTTTTCCCAGATGCTTTAATTTTCTGCAGGATATCAGGGCATGTAACAAACTCAGAAGAACATGTAAGCTCATAGGCAATCAATGTTCTATCTGTTTAGTCAGTGAAACAGTAGACATGTAATAAGTTTCCTTACAGAGTCTCCAAAATGATTCAGACCCATGACCACATCTATTTGTCCCTAGAGGTTTCTTTGAACCTTCCTCTGATTTTAACAGTACCCAAAAAGCAAGCCAAGGAGCTGGAAATTTTATAAACCAATAACTACAATAGGAAATTATAAAGCCATCAATGCATCAAAAATCTGCCAAAAGGAGAGATGGTAAGATCTCACTGCTGTCTTGAATACTTCATTTATAAGTGAGGGAGATAAAGATATACACTGCATCATCTACATGGATTTTTCAACTCACTGACTTTATGTCAATCCTTGAATTTATCAAGAATGGGGCATAACTTTCTCGAAAGCATTGATATGTGTCAGCTTAACTTTAACATATTTTGAAGAGTCAGCTGTAGAAATGCAGCTAACAATCACAGCTTTCTACTACTTTATGTTGTGAAAAACCCAGTTTTGAGTTAGGGTAGGGGAAATGAACGTGTTATTGCACAAGCACAGAGCTGGCCATGCTCCCGGCAGTAATGGCTCCTTCCTCTCGGGGAGACACTCCCCAGGACACAGTTTTGCTTGAGGCATTGAACAGGGCTCTGGTAACACAATATAATTTGCATCCAATTATTAAAGCCCTCAAAAACTTGAGAGCTGTTCACTGTTGACACGATTCCAACTAGTGAGTATAAACAAATTGCGTCTTACTTCATGGATTTTGTTTGGGATTGTTTTCCCTCAAACATTATACGTGGAAAAACCCAGAATTGGTGATAAGCATAGCTCCCCCATTGAAGGGGCTTTATATCAGTATTGGGCAGGAGGATACTATTCCCTCATTGAATTGCTTAGCAGAATCAGTGCCTAAGCATGCAAGAAACATCTGCAAAACCTGTCCAAGAGCCAGAAAGGGATTTTGAGTTGTGAGATTGGTAGACTCTGTTGCCCTGTGGCCAAGTTTTCTGAAGCAGCATAAATTTCCTTGCAAAACTATGAAGTTGTAACTGAGTCCTTACACACTCAAAAATGCATAGAAAATCTAATGCTATGCTCTCCCTTTTCTTCCCCCACTCCTTGTCTAATGTATTTGCTATTTCAAACTGTAACCATTTTATAGCTGTTTTCCCAGCACTCCCTGCTTTTGCACATCTCCAGTCTCACGCAACTGAGAAGCTCTTGTGATGGACTGGACTGCACTGCAATGCTGCAGCTCTCCCCTGCAGTGGGACAGGCTGGCTGGCGCAGGGGACAGGTTTTGACACCCCGGTGGGCTCTAAGCTGATTGGGATTTCTGCTGTCCCTCAGTAAGACCTAAGCAAAGCAGCTCAATGAAAAGTGCTTATGGTTGTTTTCAAGAAGGCAAAGCACAAAGGATCTAAGTGTGCAGTGACAGAGTTGAAAATGTACTTGTGCAGTCAGAGATGGGAGTAAGCATGCAACAGAGTCTCTTGAAATGAGATTTTGAATAGCATCTGAATTATGTGACAGACTTCCAGCTCAGGTGCTTTTCCAGTCTGCACTGCCTAAATCCATCTACCCAGGCATTTCCATGCCTTCCCAAATTCAGCCCCTTGGCAGTTCAGCTCTCACTAAAACCTACAGCAAAACTGGAACTGATTTCAGTCACACACCATTTCCCCAGCTACATCTGGTCCAACAGCCAGATCTCTCCAACCCTTTCCCTGACTTCTAGTCAGGGCACACCTCACCCAACCTCCTCCATCCAAGTTTTGCAATGTTAACAGCAGTACTCACTGAAAAGACACCAAAACATCCCTCACAAGCTGCTGTCACTTCCAACCACTGATCAGGATGTGCAGAAAGCCACCAAATCTTCAGCCCCTAGGCCTTGCCCTCCTTGCTATCTGGGCAGCATAGCCTTTGAGACTTAGGGACTCAGCTGTATGTCTGCATGGATGGGCTCTGGTAACTGGAGATTGAAAGGAACCAGCCCTGTCAAAGCCTTTTCTTATCCCTAAAATGACAGTGTTACTGGGTCAGTCTTTTCCTTAAATTCCAGTAAGAAAGCCAGTTACTAATATGGAGCATCACAGAGCTGATCTGAAATTAAACTTCAGGATGAAATTACAGATTATTTTATTGATCAAGACTACACAATTTATGTTCATCACTTCAGTTTCCATTAATTCTGGTGCAATATAACTGGATGGTATCCTGAAATCCAATTTCCCCACTAACATTAGTCTTTCATGTACTCAGAGGTACCTTCATTTTATTCAAGCACTTAGCAAATCACCATAACATTTTCATTTGGCCCTCATTTCCCCTTTTTCACTGGAAGAAGCATTTCTTTCCCATCTGGGTTTATCTTGAAATCTGACATAGCTTCTCAGATAAATGAAGAGTGATTCCCAGTGGAGGCCTGATAGATGCTGGGTCTGTAGGATGGGGAATGAAGCAATAAGCATTGAAGATGGCTGCACTGAGGACATACTATCTTTCAAACAGGAGAGCAGTAGTGATCCCAGCCACCAGACAGACTGCATCCTGGATTGACCCCTTGGTACATGTCATTCTTAATTTTCTGACACTCATTCAAACACTCACTTAAGACCTGTGCATATCCCCCTTGTCTGAGGGTGGCATTATCTCAGTACCTGGTAATCATTTTCCCTGCAGCCTGCAGTGCCTCAAAACAAGGGCACTATGGTCATGCAAGACCCTGGCTGTTCTTATTAGCTTACAGCAGATTGCAGGCCCAGCTTTGGAGAGCTTTCAGCTGAGCAAAGGGAAATCTGCCTTACCAAAGTGCAAAGCATAAAAGGAGAGGAAAACGGCGGTGAATATCAAGTGTAAAATGATTTCATGTTGTAAATCTTAACACAAAAAGGCTGCTCCTGCTTACAGCTAACTAATTATTTGAAGAGATTGGGTTCTGAAAGAAAGCCGTATCAGCTTACTTCTGTAGTTACTCATAAACTGGTAAGCAAGTACCAACTTCTGTTTTCTGGGTTTTTTTCTTAGCCAATCCTATATGAGGCCAGCATCTGCCTCACAAAGAGAAGATACAACCATTGCCAAGCATGTGCAGGAGATGCTGCCCCACCATGTCCAATTCCCAGGGTGTGAGTGGCATCCCTCACTCTCTCCTAGGCAAAGGGGCAGCTGTCCCTTCTGCCTTGTGTTTGGAGCACACACACCTGTGGTCACCACTGCAGCACTGCACAGTTTTCCCCTCCTGCTCCCTGTTCAACTCTGGGTGTTTGAGTAACAGAAGTACACAAAACTGCATTAACTTAGCAAGACTAGAGAAGGTATCTAGAGTATCATAACATTTACAAAATGGATTCCAGGGTCCTAAACCTGTATGTGAAGTGCAGTTACAAATCCTTTTCTCATCTATTACTCCTGGGCTGCAGTCAACAATGATGAAAAAGTTTTGTTCTGGCAGGTAATTAGAAAAATCTCTCACATTTTAACTGCGTCATTACTTAAGTCTCTTGTTGAACAAGAGACTTAGGAATTTTTTTTTCCCCTTCCTACTTCCTCCCTGCCCCCAAAGATGCATAATACACAAGAAGCTCCAGTCTTGTTTGTTAAGGAAGGCTTGAGACATCTGCAAAGCTTGCATGCCAGCTTCTGAGGCAAAGGCTGGCACTGACAGGGGAAAGCACAGCTACAGAGCCTGTTCTGTTGCTGCAGGAGAGATACTTCTTCCTCCCTAGGTGGTTAAGAAATATTTAAACCATTCCAATTCTATGAGCATAAAGTAATGCTATGATCAACTAGAACTGCTAGAGCAAATTCATATTAGGATACAACTGAATTAAACAGTTAAGGGATACAGAACATTTCTGTGCAAGCTGTGTTCCTAATTTGTATGGTATCTCTAGTTTGGCACTGTTACATATTACTGAAGGAATGCCAAAATCATCCCTAAGGCAGGATGCTTACATGTAGTGGCAGTGTCTAGGATTGCTTGCTGCAATACTGCAGCCACCTAACTGTAAGGTTATCCTGGCAACCCCAGGGGCAGTGAAAGGAAAAAGCCCAGCTTGCTGTGTCACAAGGGCTGCAGCTCCCAGTTCTGTAAAAACCACCTGATAAAACAGGACAATTAATCCTGTGACGGAGCTGTTGCTGCAGTACCGTGCCAACCATTTCTAAGATTCCCTAGATGCTTGCACAGAGAGAGAGCTGATGTCTGGCAGGCCAGGGTTCAGATACTACCATGGCTTTAACTTAAGTGCTTCAGCCCCAAAACAGGGCTCTGCCTCATCACTTCATTGTGTACTTTCTCCTTGTCAGTACAGCAACGGTGCTTGCCAGCAAGCTGTGGGAATGGCTAATCCTGCCCCACAGATTCCAGCAGGACTGTGCCATCAGCTTCCAGAGGTGCAGGATCAATCAGTGAAAGACAGCTTTTTCACAGATAGGACACAGATGAGCAGGACTTGAGCTGTTTCCAAATTGCAACAGTGTTCTTCTAGCCTTTTTAGGTGATGGGCTCCTTTAGAAAACTGATCCCTGCCCACTGGACTGTGTTTCCTACAAGAAAAAGGATGTCACTGTAGACCTAACCAATTTTTCCTTTTCATTGTTGCCACAGTCACAACTCTGACTATGCTGCTAGTGCTGAGACTTTCAATCGTGATGCTGGCTGCTGAATCAGGGCCTAGAAAAACAATCAGACACACAGAGCTTTGTCAGAGTGGTAGAAAGAGGCAATGCAAAGGAATCCTGACAAATAGGAAAGGGATCAAAAGGTGCCAATAGTTACTGAGGCTCTCTGAGAAATGCGTTTAACAAAGTAGATGTTTTTTGAGTATTGTAACATGTAGATCAGTTGACATCTAATCGCATGGATGAGTTATCCCCAGATACTGAGTGCTGTATATTGTGACACTTCAGTGTCATTGCTCAAAGTGCAGTAGTGAAGGAAAATTCATTTTTGCCCCTGGTGTGGCAGCATTCCTGCTAAATCCATCAGTATTTGTCTCCCATAGAGGTGGCTGCACCTAACATAGTGTAAGTAAACCTCCATTATATTTAGTTAGGTATTTGGAAGAATCTGCAGTTAAGACTCCTACGTGGAAATCCAATTTAGTGGCCACAAAAGAGATGACACTTTTGGGCAAGGGAAGAGTATTCCATCTCAGAAGGCTCAGAAGACCAAAATGGTTGGATGTGTGCCACTGGAGAAAGTTACTCATTGGACTCAGCAACAGTTGCAGACACGATTATAGTTTCTTCTGGACAGAATTGTGGAAAAGTAAAAGCAACACTTATTAATGACTGATTATTCATAGACTGATTCTCTATCCCATAGACTCATTTTCTGTCCCCCACTTCCTCTATCAGTTCAGAACAGGCTGCTTCTAGGTCCCTTCACAAAGGCTCACAAAGGCCCAAGAGCATTCTCCACAACTCTGGCATCTGGCACAAATCTCCTGCATTTCTCCACCTTGCCACTTCTGCCTGCACACCACACAAGATCCCACAGCTTGCTGCTCTGCTGGAACAGACAAGTTTCTCATCAGTTGTTCTGCTAATATTTCATGCTCCATTCCACGTGGGTCTAAGTATTTTGTCTGTCTGTAAATATCCATGGGTGTCTGCCACTATTCATCCATAGTTTCACCTAAGAGTTGTTTTTTAGAGCAGTATCTGTTTGATTTGTGAAGCAGCTAATGAGTAATTGAACACAATCTATTCGGAAAACACAGCGAGTGCAAGCCAGCCACTGGAGCTGGCTCAAGGCTTCTTAGCAGCATAAGCAAACTAAGTTGTGCTGCCCTGAGGATGAAGCGCATATATTACACCCAGAGCTAGCTTTTTCTGCCACAGAAAAGTGAACAGGATCCAGTAAAGGCTCACATGACCCATTTTTTCTGAAGTAGCTGCTGTTTCATACATTCTTATCCCCTTTCCTGGCAGCAGCAGCTGCCAGGCTGGTTTTCAGGGCTCTGCCAGAGCCCATTCTGCCATCTCTATTGCTGCCTCCTTTGCCTGTGCCTAGATCAGGCCCTGCCAAGAACCAAGAGATTAGTCTGATTCAAAAGTAGAAAAAAAAAAATCCCCAAATCAACTCTGTCTACACTTTCTATCTATGCATGTACTTTCACCTCGCTAGAAGTCATTTTTATCTATCAATAATCCTGTCTGCAATGTTGAAACAAAATTAAGTGCAGTACATGCCCATTCCCCCCTTGTCTTGAGTTTAACCCTTCCTGAAATCTGCTGCATTATGCTAAAAGAGAAAAACGACCTTTGCCCAAATTGCCAAGGTCACTACTAATTGCTTCTCTCTGGTAAATGAGGTGGGCATGTCCATGCACACACATGTTCATAGACACTTACTGCAGTCAAAAGGCAAACGACTTGTTTTGTGCTCTATTTGAATGATGAAATCTTTGCAAGGGTACTTAAATACAAACTCTGCAGCCAGATATGCACAATGCAGGGTTGTAGAGCGGCATGCAAAACCTAAGTGTGCACCAAGTTCCCATTAGGATATATGCCCCAGTGAATTCTCAGTTCATGCTTCCCAATTAGAAAAGATTTAGTACACTTAAGAAATCCCTCAACACACTCCATGGACACAAGGCTGGAGTGATAGAATTTGTACTGCTCCTTTGCTTTGGGATACCTTTTTCTTAGCAACTGACGACAAAATGTGTAACAAAGCATGTTCATATGCAATACATTCCAGCAAGTAAAGCATCAGGGATTTATTCATACAAAAATTGCAGATCTCTCATTCCCCCTTTCTGCAAGATGAGGAGGAGGAGGAGGAGGAGGAGCATGTAACAATGAAAACTAACCCATTCTGGAAGGAATACAAGTCTGCACTGCAACAGTGAATTTTGCTCCTCAGGTGATAAATGCAGTCGAAGAAGAGCAAATAATTTTGCAGAATTCATTACCTCTGTGGGAAGAAATCCATGGGTCCATTTTCCAGAGTTGGGACAAGCGGTCTCAGTCCAGCTTTGCAAAGCATTTAGCTGTGGGAAGGAAGGGGTGGCTTGGCAGAAATAGTAAAACTGGTTAGGGAGTAAGGGAAAACTGCCAAATACACAAGGCCTGATTACAATTAGCAGATTTAAAGACTCTTGTGTTATGAGATCTCTAAAATGGAAAAGCAAAGATTCGGGAATGTTTAGCACTGTTCTAGTGGTGTAGCCGGGTACATTAGCTGCCCCAGGGCACCCCACTTCATTTGCATTGCACAGCAGCAGAAGAGCGATGGAAATGGCCCCTTTCAGGGAACAATGTCCCGAGAAGGGGTTGATAGCAGCACAGGGCTGGCAGTGTGGCTTCCTAGAGAAACACAAGGGACCCGTGCTTGAAGCAGAGTGGGGGAGAAGGAGCAGTGCCAGCCATCCTTGATTTCCCACCACTCAGCAGGAGACAGGACAACATAAATGAGGCCAACCCTGAAAGCTAAAACATCCCCCTTAACCAGAAAGTAACAAAGGTGACTCCCAGCTGAGCACAGAATCAACAATCATGGCTGTTGCATTTGTGTTCCACCCAGACCTCAGGCATACCAGAAGTAGTACAGTTCTCATTAGTAGCTGCTGTTATAATTTTAAAGTGCTGTTCAATCATTATTGACTTCATACATCAACCATAAGAATCAAGAGATTTATCAATGAAGTCAGAGAAAAGGCAGCTTACTTTTGAAACAGTCTGAGATAAGGATCCATAGCACACAAAAAGGATGTACTGGTCTATTTTCATAAAAATATACATTACATGGAATATTACATTAATTATGTGCTGTCCATGATTTCACATGAAGAGTACGAATTTTTCATTTTACTGCGGGAAAATCTAATTTGCTACTTCCATGGCTAAAAAGCTGATTATATACGAATTTGACAATCATAATCAGAAATGATTAATTACTTGGTTGAGACTGTTATTCTTATAAACCTGGTTTGGTATGCATGAACAAAAAGATGCGCTCTGATTAGAGCAGGAAGCAGAAATAACAGCACTAGCACAAATGTCTTATAAAACGCCTCTGCAAACAAGAATGCCACAAGACCTAGCCATCACTTCAGTTAAATACAGGCCATCCTGATGTGCACAAACAACATGCACACAGGTAGGGGTTGCTTGCTCAGCACTCCCAGACAAGGACTCCACTTGCACATTTACCCTTAAGACACATCATGCAGAAGTTATGAATTATGCATAATTATAGTCTCCCACTTAATGGCAGACGTGGCTCTTTTCTTCCCACACAGATCTTGTAAAAGCTGATCTACTTCCTCAGTTTTTTATAATGTTGCATTCTTCAGCCATTTGGATAGCAATGGATAAACTGACCTAAGACTTTATTATAGAAGACAGATCCCAAAGAACCTACTGCCCTCTTTATGGGAACTCCTTTTATCTTCCAAGTTACTGACTGTCTAGTTCTATGCAACCACTAGGTTTATTGAGCAAAATTCCACCCACGCACTGCAAACCCCTTCAGAGCTCAAGACTATTCAAAGCACTGCCACCAGCTATGAGGAAGAAGTTGCCTTATCTTTTGCACCACTGCCGCCACCCGCCCCCCTTTTTCGCTTTAGATTTTAGGTATTTGTCAGCAATACAGTAAAATACCATTGAGCAAAAGCACTGGCTTATTTCTAACACATTAAACCTATTGTTTCATGTACAAATACTGCTTAACAAAAATAAAAAAAAAGATTTCTCCTACTACTCCTGTTTGAGCAGGTTTGAGGATTTGGTTCACATAAAGAAATAAACCAACAAGACACCCAACAGGAATACAAATACCTAGAAAGACATCCAAGCAGATTGTCAGGTATGTGAAAAGTTAAACTAAGGCCAGTAACTGCCATAGCAGAAGCACTTGGCAGGGCTCCCCTCTTGCTGTGGAAAAGTCCAGAATCACAAGCCTGGGCAGTACATAGGAGCCCCCCTGCCCCTGCTCACCTCACACCTGATCACAGCACCCACCCCAGGTGTTAAGCATCAAGGGACAAGGACAAGGGAAAGCACAAGAAACAGACTGAGGAATCGGCATATGCAGCTTCCTGCCAGCAGACAAATGCCTTCCTGTACCCTGGCCCACCACATGCCTTACCTTAGCAGCAAGCATCCCAAAACACCGCTCTGTTTTCCTGTGATTTCATTCCTTGGCTCTGCAGTGGAGATCAATAATCGCAGCAGTGCTGGCTGCCTGCAGAAGCCTGGGGCCATGCCATGGAAATCCCCGTGCGGCCATAAAGAGAACACAGCAATTGAACGGGAAGCAGAGGAAGGAACAAAGCTTAACTAACACTTCAGCTCTGCAAACCCCAAGTAGTGCTAAAGTAGCACTAAAGTAGCACATGGCCCCAAAGTGGATACTCCAGGATGGTTTTGCTTGAGTGAAAAGTTTGCAAATAAAAATTGATTTGGAAGAGTTACACTGCTTGTACATACGGAGTTTACCCTGTGGGCCCAGATGTTCGCATTTTATTAACCACACATTAGAGGAGACTCGCAATAAAGAATAGTGCAAATGATGCCAATTTTTCTTTGGCAAAACTCCAGCAGGAAATAATCCTGTGTCAGCTATAGCTCTGTTCTCTGGTACCACACAGACTCAGACAATGCATGTGTTGGATTCGTTTAAATATGTGCAAGTCTGTGTTACATTGTTTTAAAAGACTTTTTCTGTTACAAATAATAATCAATAATTCTGAACAATAGAACAACATGATAAAAATGAGGCACAGCTCTTGCCAGTCATTGAAGGAGATTATAAAAGCAAAAGGAAACAGTTACATACCTTATACTACATGTTATCTAAATTATTTGTTTGAAGACAAGGTGCTATCAACATCTCTCATTTTAAAGGTAAAGACTTTTGTCTAACACTGAATCACCCTAGTTAAACAAATACAATAAAAATTACTCTTTATTCCGGAAACAGAGTTAATGTATTGTAACATCTGGTGATCCAGGGAAACAGCAATGCATTTCCTAAAATACCTGGCATTGTTCCAATGCTTTATCAGCATCCTGAAAATACAAGCAATTGAAAAAACACCCATTATTGCTGCATGATATGAATTTCAGACAAAGCAAAAAGTTCAGCATAATTCCATACAAGTCACAACCAATTTGGATCACACCATGTAATAGCCAAGCAGTTTAGAAGGCTGAATTCTGCTTCCAAAACTGTAATAAAGTGTAATGTGTAATTTGTAGAGCAAACTTTATATCCTGGATATGAACAAGAAAACAAGAAAGGGTCAGACTTCTAAAAATCAGCACTAATTTAGTAGGTATTTTTAAAAACAAACCTGGAAAAGCATGTATATCGCTACTCAGGAATACCTGGAACCTAAAGACTCTGTATTATTTACTGTTCATATTGAGAAATATCACTCAGATGGATGAGGGTTTGTGGACAACAGTCCTCATGTTCATTTTCTGATCCTTCTTGCAGCACTCTTGAAAACCTGGAAGTGCTCATCAGAGCAGAATGTAGTTCAGCTGCAAACAAAAGTGTTAATATGCTTATCAGAAGCCACAGGGACTCAGAACCAAGAGGCAGCTTGGGTTGCCTTCTGAGGGACAGCGCTACAGAAAACACTTCTGTTTAGGAGACAAATCATCAGAAAACCTGGCTGCTCAAGGGCAGCCAGACTCATTGACTGCAGGATCAATTCATGACCCTGCCACTGCGGTACTGTGTCAGACACAACTCCAAGGGATGCTACTCTGCTTCTTAGTGTGCTGACCTCCCACACTGCCAGATCTGTGTCCCATTAACTTTGCTGGGAATGACATTTTCTGTGGTAACCGGATCTGAATTAAAATCCTATCCTTCATTCTCTTGGATCTGTTCCCTTGAAGTTTAGGTACAAAAAGATCCCCTTTGTTTTCTGCAGTCTTGGTCTTGAGCATTCCTTACCACTGATATTAATCCTGTAAACTCATTTTCTCATTTAGAAATAGCTGATTGATATTCTGCAGATTTAATCACATAATGATCCAGAGGAGAGTACAAAAACCCCAAAGAAATTAGTAAATTTTCTATAAACATGTAAATAGGTGCTAGTCAAGCAGAGCAAATAAAAAAATTAAAACTATAAAGTTATTACTTCAATAAATATAAAGTCTAGATTACAACCCCCTTGTTCATTATGACTAAAGGGAGCAGAACAAAAAGAACTTATCTGAATTAGCACCACAAACACGGTCCTCATAGAAAATTCCTAGCAAGCCTGGTAGGACACCAGAACCAGCTACACCAAGGTACTGCATCATTCCCTAGTCCAAGAACTTTAAGAAAGGAAAAAGAGAAAAAAAGGAAAATAAATTTTAAAAACCCCAACAAAACAAAAAACCCAGAAGCCACCCTGAAGTACCCAAACAAAATTAACAAGGCAGGTAGTGGGAGACCAGACAAGTTCAACCATACCCCCAAATCTCTAGAGAAACTTGCCTTAATAAAGCAGATCCAAAAAACCTCTCTATCCAAGGCTGAGCATATATGGAGCTCCTGGGCCACGTGGGCAGAGGGTGTGGGTGGAGGCCCCAGGTGAGGTTGGTTAGGGCCATTAAGGGTTAGGAGAGCACTCAGAACCATTCCCACCTGCTAATGCTAAATAGTGGCAGTCCTGAGTTTTGTTTAGTACCATTTACTAAGGATAAGTTTGACTCATTACAAGTGGCACTTTTATAATATGTGTCTTCAATATATCTTGCAAAGCTATCCAATGTGGTTACTAAAATAGCCTTGTCACAGACACAGAATCTAGTTTACAGGCTTGGGTATGAGTTAGGCTGCATTTTAATGGACCTGTTCTGAGACAACGATTTAAAATGTATTTAAAATGACAGATGAGAAAATAGTTTATAATGTACTTCATCGAAGGTCCCTGCACACACACTGGCTAAGTTCTGGTTCCCAAAACGTCAGTAAATATGCCAGTGCTGCTCTCATCCACAGGATATTTTGAGCACCAGAATGTTAAAGTAATTGCAATACAGGGATTAACAGAGAGCTGTGAACAAGTACGACAAGTATGACAGCATTTAGGGATAGTTTGTGTGGGTGCTTCATGTGTTTCTGGAGATCATTTAACTTCTGTCTCCTGACCTGTGGGAAAGGCAAACCACTAGAGAACATCCCTGATGTTCACTCACCAGACCCATTCCACTTTGAGAAAGGACATTAGGTTGTTGTAGTTCTTCCTCTGATAAAACACACCCTTCAAGTTCTGGCATTTGGTAATTAGAAGATGGAAAGATAAAATGTTAGAATAGCTGAGACGGCAGGAAAACATAACCTTAGAAGTGAAGTCAGGTGTCCAACAGAATGTCCTAATTTCAAAATGTTCTCTGAATACAAATAAAGCTTAGAATTATTTTTTATGTTCTTTTTCCACTCAATTAAAACGAATCTTAACCATTACTGTCACAGATGGTAATTACAACTGAAGTCAGATTTACACTCAGGAGATGATTATGTCATGCAGATAGTAGTATCTCCAACTCCAAAGCTATGACTGGTAAAATCAGTTCAAATATACTCCAGGAAACCAGTGAAAGCCTGAATAGGACAGAAAGACCAAAACTTCTGGAGAAATCCTAAAGAAGTTTTGGGTCTTGTAAATATATTGATGTAAGTGCTTTCAGATCCATCTATAATTTTACTATATTTTTTTTTCAAGGGAAATGCACCTATTCGAAATTTTTATAAGCTGAAATACCATAAAGAACCAGGAAGTCACACTTCTGTTCTCTACATCCACTGTACTGAAGCAAAAATATGTATATTTCTCATTACTGAAATAACAAAAGCTGAATTGTCACATGACAGATTGACAGAATACCTCGATAATGCTGCATTAGTTTTATCATGGATTCTTACAGTAGAATGCAGACATGTGCTCAGACCAACTTGTATTTGATATGATGCAAACATAGGGGGAAAAATAAGCTGGTTTGCCCCAAAGCAAGTCACTGGCTGGGCACAAAGGGAAATAGTAAATGTGTCCAACAGATGCATTGGGTGGAGCAAGACACAGAAATGATACAGGGGAGCCTGGTCTTGACATTACACTCCACATTGTAGTGAAATTTTGTTCTTTGGGATTGGGGGGTACTTTTACTGGCATTTTGCTGAAATCTCTTTGCAGAGATTTCAAAGTAGCTATTTGGAGGTCAATGCAGCAGCAGAGAGATTTAAACAGCCTTCCTGTGAGCTGAGAGGAAACAGAACACAGAAATGACAAGGGCAATAGAGACTGGAATTGTGGCCTTGCATGTTACTATGTGAGAGAACACAGGTTAGGAAAAGGTCTAAAAGTGAAGGCAGAAAAAGATAATGCAATCAAGTATAGTCATGGAGCACAGGAAGTTTCTCTTGAAGCAGTATTGCAGCCAGGAAATAGGATAATATAGCACAAAGAGAAGAATGAAATGTGTCATGTATTTTTAAGAGGGAAGTTTAAGTTGTTTGCCACATAGGAAAAACCACATTGTTGGAAGCTTATCATCATGGTAGTAAAAGGCCAGGAAAAAACCCAAACCAAACAAAAAAGCCAACAAACCAAAACATCCCAAACTGCTCTTTATGCCAATGTTTCGACTGTTCACAGGTAACTTACATGTGCAAAAGTACCTCTAAACCACAAGAAATACTTTAGTTATCACTTCTTTTAATAATAGTGGATAGCATCTCTTTAGTAACAGAAGATAACAATAACTCACTTGTAAAACACGTATATTATCAAGTATTGGCAAGTTATAAAGCAAACCCTGTGTAGCCTCTGTTTTAGTTAACAGGGCAGACACTTCTTGTTTGTTTGATAAAGCTGGCACAGCTCAGGGTAACTATCAGGGATGTTAAAATTGCGATGCTTTTTATTCTGTAGGGTGGGTTTGTAAAATAATCTGCTTGGGTTTTGTATCTATAGACTGCCTTAAACATGCCCACCAAGTGTGTTGATACAAGCTGTGTAACTGTGTTGGACTGTGTCAAGGTGCAGTTTTGAGTTTAGTGTCTTAAGGTTATTTTGTTGCAGCAAAATCACTCTGAAAGGCAAAACCAGCTGTATACTGAGGCCGCTCTTTTAAGCTGGTTACAAGTAAAATATTTACTATTTTTTTTTGTATTATTAAGTAATTACTGTACTTCAGCTTATCAGGTGAAATAATTTTAATTGCATGATTTTCAATTGTTGCAGTTTTACAGAGGCCCCAGTATATATGGCACTAATTAATGGAAGGGACCTAAGTTGGAATAGGTATTTCTTTTCTCATATTTGTATCAATATATTGGTGTGAAAACCATTTACACAGCTGTAACAGTGTTAGAACTGTTCAAATGATACAAGCTGTGTAAGGGAAGCCCTGAGTTTCCTTTGCTGCTACAGCAGTTCATTTGGGGCTGGTGTTGGATCCTGGTCTGTCAGGAATAGTGTGGCCAGCAGGACTGGGGTGTGATTCTTCCCTTGTGCTGGGCACTGGTGAGGCCACACCTCGAGATGTTTCGGGCCCCTCAATTCAGAGAGCACATTAAGGTGGCTGGAATGGGTCTAGAGAAGGGCAATGGTACCGGGAAAAGGTCTGGAGCCCAGATTCTGTGAGGAACAGCTGAGGATTCTGGAGTTGAGCCTGGACGAGGCTCAGGTGTGACCTTATCACTCTTTACAACTCCCTGAGAGTGTAGCCAGGTGGGGGTCGGGCTCTTCTCCCAGGCAACAACAGAAGAGGACATAGTCTTAAGATATGGCAGGGAGGTTTAGGTTGGACATTAGGAGGAATTCCTTCGCAGGGAGGGTGATTAAACATGGGAATGGGCTGCCCAGGGAGGTGGTGGAGTCCCCTTCCTGGAGATGTTCAAGAAACGACTGGCCATGGCACTCAGTGCCGCGGTCTGGTTCACAAGGCGGTGTTCGGTCATAAACTGGGACTCGATGATCTCAGAGGCCTTTCCCAAGCTAACGGATTCCGTGAGCTGTGTAAGCGCTCAGCACGACACGCTCCGCGGGCGCTCGGGGCTGCTCCGCACGCCGCTGCCCGCACCGCGCGTTCGTGCCGCAGCTCCGCGGGGCAGCGCGCGGCTCGGGGCTCGGCGGGGCGCGGGGCGCGCCCAGCGCGCGCTGCCTGAGGGGCCGGGCGGGCGCCTCGCGCCCCCACAGCGGCCCCCGCTGGCGGCGGTGCCCTGCGGGGGTCGTTCTCCTCCCCGCGGGGCTGCTCCGGCCTTCCTCCTCCTCCTCCTCCTTCCCACGAGGAGCTGCCGTGCCCCGGCCGCCGCCGTGCCGGGTGGGCAGAGCGGGAACGACGCTACCTCACCGCCTGGGTAAGGGCTGCGGCCGGCGGAGGCGCCTCTCCCTCAGGCCCAGGTAAGAGGTGAGCCCCGAGCCCTCGGCTGAGGCGGGCTCTGCTCCCGCCGGTGTCCGGGCGCGGGGCGGGAGCCGCGGGTCTCTCGGAACGGAGCGGGCCGGGCCGGGCGGAGGGCGGTGGAGCGGCCCGGAGTGATGACGCGCTTCCTGCCCTCCCCGGCGGGGGTCTGCGCCTGGAGTCCGCAGCCGCGGCAGCTGCGGGCGGCGGCGGAGCCGGCGGGAGCGGGCAACAGGCGAGCGGGGGGAAGGAAGGAAGCGAGAGAGCGGCGGGGCTTAGGCGCTCCGCAGTGCCACAGTAACAGCGTTCCCGGTAGGAGCCCGGGAGGACCCTCGTCCTGCCCCGCCGTTGCACATTGCATAGAGCGTGTGGTCTGTGCGGAGCCGCCGAGAGGGGGAAGACTCGGCGCGGGGCTGAGCGGCGGGAGCGCGGAGCCGCTCGGCTGCTGCGGGGCTCTGGATGCGGGACCGCTCTGCCCCCGAGCAGCGGCATTCGCCGGTCGCTGGTGCCCGCTTCGCCCGCACAGCCTCGCCCGCGGGCAGCGCTGCCTGCCCAACAAGTTGCCGGTTCCAGGGAGGGCAGCAGCAGCCCGGCCCAGTGCTGTACAGGCTGAACCCCGGGAAGGGGAGAGCGGCCTCGGCTCACCTATCCGTCAGGAGCCGGGCCGGGATGGGAGGGAAACAGCGGTCTTGCAGGATTTCCCTGTGCTATATAGGGCTGGAATAGAGGGAGGTGCTGGGGTGGCCGGCACCTCGCATTATGCCTGGGGGAGCGTGGCGTGGCCGGGTCGGGGGTGGGTCTGCCCGGGGAACGGAGCTGCTCGCTGTTGGGCGCTATTGGCGACCGCGATGGAGAAAAAACCTTTTCGCAGTACGTGGTGAAGTGACGACCTCCCAAGGACGATCCTGCCGCGTCTGCATACGCGTGGATCTGTATCTACCTGTGTCTGTGCCCGCATCTTCCCACGGGAGCGGTGGGACGGCTCGGGTTGGGAGCGGGTCGCAGGGCGGTCCCGTAGGGCCACCCCGGAGGGGAGGGAAGGACGCGGCCGCCCCTGCGCAGCGCAGCGGCAGACGAGGATGGGTGGGCGGCTGAGCCTCGCTGCGCCGCAGCCTCCCTGTACCCCGGGCCGGCCTGGGGCGTGCAAGGGTCCAGCGGCTCCGGGCTACCTGCCCCGGTGAGGCTTCGTGTCCAGGGCTGAGCAAGGCGCAGAGCCTCCCTTGGTGCGAGACGGCGTCGTGCGCTTGCAGCGCTGCTGTCCATGCCCTGGGCTAGGGTCCGCCTGTGTGTCCTGACACCTCTGTTTCTCCCATGCCCCTAGCAGATGTCTGTGGGTGCAGTCTTGCCTTCGGGTGTCTGGAGAGCCCCGACGCAGTGTCACTGCGCGGGAACACCTGACTGAGAACTGGGGCCTCTGCTGGTTTTGTGCTCACCTTCTATAGCGCTTTTGTTCTGCTGACCAGCCATTTCAGTTTTTTTAGGCTTTACTTTTTGTGTGTTAAAATGCTGCTATGATGTCTACTTAGAAAGATTGTGGGAATGTTCATTGACTGAAAAAACCTCTTGTCATATTGAACAGTTGTCCACTTCCCTCCAAATATTTTTAAAGTTTATTTTGCAGACCTATATTTTGGAGCCAAGTTTGGGCCATATTAAATTTCAAGCCATTTCTGGGCTTGGAAGTATGTTACTTAGAGGCATTGGGGACTTCTGCGTTCTCAAAAGAGCCCAATGGCTATGGAACAGTGTTGCAATGACTTAAAAACGAAGAAGCAATGCATTTCTGAGGTTGCTCTTGCTTATGTGAAATATCACTTATTTGTATGTATATGGCAGTGTGTTGCAAGTAGGAATGCAAGCTGCCGATGTTAATTATAAATACCTTACGAATTGTAGCATATGAAAAACTTTCATATCTGTGTGGTGTAATGGTCAGCCATACTCCAACAGAACAGCTGTTAGATAAGTTAACTGTGAGTTAAATTGGCTGAACTGCCTTTCCTGCTTTAATTTTCATGATGTGACATTTTCAAGGGAGATTCAAGGTTACCACGCAGCTGAGGAGGGAAGGGGTGTGTCTCTTGCCTCTTGGAAGTGCATTTCATCTGAGTTTTATTATGCTTCATTTAACTCACTAGTCACTGCAGAATGAAAGGGTTAAGTGGAATTCTAGCTTATCTATTGGTGACAAAATTATTGAGCTTATCTAAGACAAGAATACTTCTTGTTTCTGGTTGCCAGTCTAAGTGTCTGGGTTAACTATGGCAAACTTGGGCAATATTCAAGTTCTGAATCTCAGTATAAAGTTAGATAAAGCTTACAGCCATTTCATATAGGATATCCATTCATTTTACCATTCAGATTACAGCAGTTTATCCTGAATAATTGTCCTGTGTGTTCTTAGAGTAACATCTGTTGCATGATATCATGTAATGGAATGTAGTACAGACTAATTTAAGTTGATTTGAAACATTGCCATTGCACTGTAGTAGTGCCTGAGAGGGCGAGAGGTTTTGTGGTGTGTATGTTTGTGTGTGTGTTTATGTGTGTGTGTGATGGATAGATTGGTTACAAGTAGAAAATATTGAGAAAGATGAACTTGCATTTGAACTGCAAAGGATTAAGTAATTTTACTCTGGGCTTGGTTTCTTTTACAGTTTTACTTAGACTTCTTTCATCATTTGCCAGCTAATGTAATGACTGAATTCTACTTATATTAGGAAATCTGTCTGCAGTTATAAATATAACAGTACAAAACACCACTAAAGTAGAGTCAAGTCTTATTTTGGAGTGGGAGGAGTGGGCTTGAAAAACTGTATAGCTGTGGCATAGCTTGAACTGCATAATGACTTAGAATTTTTGCTGTGAAAACTTTCTTTTGTTTAGTATCATTTCTACGAAGATTTGACTCCACATAGCAAGGATGTTCTAAGACATTAGTATTTGGATTGTCACTTTACATGCTTACCTTTATAATATGTATCTATTAAACCTGTGCAAATGCCAAGTCTAAATGGCTCGCAAAAATGGCAGTAATTAATTAGTCACCACATCTAGACAGTAGTTCAAACATCTCTCCTCCATTCCTTCTTGTGGCACTGTAGTGTCAGATAACTGTTGGGATATCAGTGCTGTATGTTCATGAAATATGAGCAATGCTGTGTGTTGAAGTATCCCTCCAATCCATAATTTTAGCATTAGAGTACTGAAAACACCATTTGAGTTGATTCTTAGCTGCTGGTCCTATCTGACCCTTGGAGATTTTGGTAAACTGCCAAAAGTGCAGACATCTTGATATTTATTTTTTTTACTATGCAGAGTTTCTTGCTAAGCAGTGTTTTCCAGATGCTGCCTTTGCACTAGGCCCTAATTAGGAAAGAAGTGTGAATGTCTTTACAGACCACTGTACCGGCTTTCAGAAATTCTTTTCTTCTCCCTGCTTTTGAATCTTTAAAATCTTTTGGCAAGTCTGCTTATGCATGTTTCTACAGACAATAGAATGCTGATGCAAATTGAAAACAGCAAGCAAAATAGTTGAGTGTTGTTGCAAATGAGGGGAGGCTGTCTTAATAAGGCAGTATTACGTTTCATTTGTTTGCTTTTGGATTTTAGTGTTTTAGTTGGGACAAATGGAGCTGGAAATTACATTCAGGTAGTCCTGAAGCAGAATGCATGTTTTTGCTTCCAGTGTTCTGCTTTTGACCACATATGGTTATAAAAATACACATTAAATTGAACTGCAAAATTTTTGGGGCAAGAGAGATGCAAATGATAAGGCAGAGTTTTTTTTCAGAGTAGTTTAGCTTACAACTTCCAGAGGCTATGTTAAGCAGAATAATCTAGGCTTTTGCAACTCTGTGGATGAGATTATGATTATGGACATCATGCTGAGTCTTAAGCTCTTTTATGCTTCATTTTTATTGTTATTATTAAACAATCTATTCCTTTGTCACAAAGAATGCCTTGAAGGTAGCCCAGCTCTGTAGATGTGTAAGTGCTGATCCACAGCATGCACCCAGTCCTGGGTCTGATCAGTGTTTAGAGAATTGTGCCTCTCGTCCCTGGGTGTGGGAAATTTACGCCTTTGCAGTGAGGCTGCTATGCCTGGGGATGAGAAGATGGTGAGGAGCCTGTGCTTAGTTTTGATGCCAGACTTGTAACTGTGTACAATGAATTTTGTAGTTTTCTGTCCCTGCTAATGCTGCTGAAAACCCATTTCACAGTAGTCAGAGAACTGTTTCCCTGGGTGTGCTGTGTGCACACATGCTTATCTTGGAATTGGGTTTGAATTAGCCTGCATACTTGAAGCAATTGTGATAACATTTTGATATTTTCCACTTCCAGTTGCAAGCTGGGATTTCATCCCCAGAGATCCACCCCCTCAATTCTCAAAGCTCCAGCACCTTTTTACTCAAGCATCTCCATAAAGCTAGAAAATGGACTGACTTCACAAGGTGAGGGCGACTATACAACAGTAAGTCTTGTCTTAAAATATCTTTACAGTATTGCAGTGCTGACTTACTTGTAGTCCCTTTAGTTGGCAGCTACCAGTTGAATTTCTGCCAAGATGGGTCTGGCTGGCACTTGAAACTGCCTTCCTTTCATTCTCAGTAGGTAGCTCATCTTTCTGTGTTAGGGCAGCCAGAAGAAAGGTATGGGCTGAAGTGAATTGTAAATGAACCTTGTGTCTTTATGGCAACTTCTGTAAGGTTGTGATTTCTTATTTTCATGAAAAAGTGACATATAACCCAGGAATAAGCAGGAGGCTCTCAGTCTTCTAAATCACAGCAAGTAACAATTGAGGTGATGAAGAATCAATGGTACTACATGGGCTGATTACTTTTTCGAGTTGAATAGCAATTTGCATTTGTCAGCTGTGGTAGATTTGTTGCTCTACTATATTGAAGTGTTTAGTATTTTGCTGAAGTATTTGGTGTAGTGGTGTGAGAACCTCTTAAACAGTGGCATTGTCTTCATCTTAGGTCTTCAGTTGTGTAATGCTTTTCTTATTACATATTCTTGTTTATTTTCATGTAATGATCTCTCTTTACCTTTCTTGAGAGTTGATATCTGCAATGTGATAAGTAACCCTTTGTCTCAGCAGCCTCAAGTGCAGCCTGTCCTGTGGTCTGGTTTCAGTCTTATCCTGTACTAGTGGGAAAGTTCTGATTTTTCTGGAATGTGAGATTCAAAGTTTGTGTATAGATTACATAAATATACGTATAAAACTGTTCCAAAAATTGTTGCCTTGACTTTGTACAGCTGAAAACATTAATTAGGCTTAAAGTAATTTGTGGCAAGTACCATCTACCTTTGTCCAATTTACATGTGCCAAATGCTGTGTAGCAGGAAATGGCAAGGTGGCACTTGGCAGACAGAACAGAAGCAGGAAAGGCAGATTACCAATGTCTGGCAGAAGTGATGGTGCCTGTTTAAGAAAAGACCTATGGTAGAAGGAAGGATGGTGTCAGGAATGTGATGGTGGTGTAGGACTGAGGGGAATAATCCTTAGAGACAATAAACATTTTTAGGTACCATAACAGAATCTAAATTGAGCAATGGGCCTATAAATGAATATGTGAATAAATGAAACAGGAAGCCCAACCTGAATATTTTAGTTCCCTGTAGCTTGCCATTTTTTAATTCTTGTTTTTTTGTAATTCTTGTAAGTCTTTATAATTTTTGACTGGATGATTTTTTGTTGTGGTATAAGGACACATCTGTTGGCAAGAGTGTGTCTGAACTCCCTGGGGAAAGGATCAAGTGGGAGCCACTACTGCACAGCCAGGACGCAGGGTCAAGCAAAAGGAACCAGTGGTATCTCCTGGGTCAGGGTATCACTGAAGGCACTGGTACAGGGAGGAAGAGATAAATGTCCAGCTTCAGCTGAAAAAAGCAAAGGCTGTGGGAAATTAGATCACTCTGTTGTGGTGTTTAAAGTACTGTTTGGAAATCTTATGACAGCAGCTGAGGATGTACAGACCCCAGAAAAGAACCCAAGGTGTTGTAGTATGTACCAACCCTGAGAAATATTTGATTTTAAAAAAAAATCAGTGACTGTGTTTACAGTTGTGAGTTAGGTCCAGATAAGCATGGTTGTTGCTGGGTTGTCTCTTCAGCTTCACTGCGATACTAACCAGACTTAAAACCAGCTGAGGAATGTAACTGTATGTACAGAAGACTAAAACCTGTAAAGAAGGGATAGTTAACTTTGGGCAGACCAGAGTATGGATTAAGTACAGAACAAATCCAGACATGAAGAGAAGAGGGCTTGCAGGGGATCTCATGAGTTTTGTCTGAGGCCTTTGTATGTAGTGGACATGGATATGTAATGGGTCAGTTCAAATGGTTCACAGGTGCTGTATGAGTGAGGGAAAATTTGTTCCCTCTCTGTCCTGGACAGAGAATGTATTTTCAGAGTTTTCATGTCAGAACTTTAGCTGACTGTGTAATACCGCCCCAAAGGGAATGGCAGGGCCTTAGTGACGACGAGATGAGGCAGAAAACCACCTTGATTGCAGTACAAGTGTGTGGCTAAGGTGAGCTGCTTATGCAGCAGTTGTTGGAGGTTGTTTAACAGAGATGAAGGAAGGCTGCAAGCACTAAGAGGGGTAGATGGGGCCTGAGGAGCCAAGCACACCACTCCTGAAGCTACTGTAAGGCCAGGCCATGAAAGTGGCTCAGTAATGAGTGTGAATATCTGCAGGAACAATGTGTTCCTGCCTTAATGCTATTATCATTCCTTTTCAGAGAGAAATTGCAGTTTGAAGCGTTACAAATGCCATCTGCATGCGAGGGTAAAAAACCTCTGTTACTTTATGTTGAAAACTAAAAACAAAGCACCGTGTTCCATGTGGATCTTAGTGTAATCAGCCCTTGCTTTAACTTCTCCGGAATAATATTGCCAGTGTACCGGGTCATTTAAGGCAGTGGTTTCCAAAGATTTTTTTGTTCTCAAGCCCTTATCAGTAAAAGATTTGTGAGCACAGCCACCAAAAATATGAGTATTATTTATAAATTTACACACATACTGCTCTACTATTATTATACATATTAGAGAACATACACAAAAAATAGGAATTAATGAAGGACAAGACAAATAGTTTGAAAATTTGGTTTTTTTTTAACAAAGCCCTTTTTTACTTTCATTAAGGAATAAGTTAGTGAGAACTATGTGATTGAACATGCCTCTCTAAATTTTTTTAAAATGTAGATTCATCACTTGTGTACAGCCATTTTAAGGGCTGATTCTAGGTTCAGTTTAATACTTGGTTTTAATGGCTGTCCTAGCCAAAAAAGATGCCTCACGAAGACAGATCCAAGTGGAAGAAGTGCATTGTTGGTTGTGCTTGCTAAATCATGATACTAATTTTCCACTCCTGTACACTAACTATGCAGAGATTCTTTTTGGAATTCATCTATTAAATTTCCATCTTCCCTGATGTCAATCAGTTGTTCTTGCAGACTAATGGGAAGATGTTGCATTCTCCTCTTTTCCCAAAGCATTTCTTTTGGAAGATTTTTAAATTTTTTTTTTATTTTAAAGATTAGGAAATTGTGTACAGCTTTTGAAGGTTTCTATAGGAGGTTTTTTCAGTGGAAACCCTTCCGAACATCTGCTTTCAAAACAGTCTCCGTAGAGTGAGTTTCTTTTGAAAAGGAGTTACTTTCTTGCTAACTGTTAAAACATCAGCTTTACCTTGAAGGGACACCTTAAGTGTGTATTTATTTGAAAATATCTGGTAGGTAGCATAGTACTGACAGCCAGTTGTCATCACAGAAAAGATCAGCCAGTTTTGAACAGTTGTCTTTGTAGAAAAAGATTCATAATATGTCAATAATTTTGACAAGTCTTTTGAGCCCTTTGCCACAAGATAGCTAGCAAAACTTAGTGTGGGAATATGAATTGCATGGTCACTCCCCATCTTGTTACAAGGTATTCTACTGCTTGAAGATCTTATTTTTATAAAATTATATAATCAATGACATCCTGTAGCACTTGGTGCACTTCTGGCTCCAGCATTGCTGCAGTTTATCTATGAATGATGCAGTGAAAGAATTTTACATGTGGTTGTCGAATGACTGCTTTAACTGGAATAAAAAAATAAAAGGATTGCAGTGTAAATGTTACAGATAAAACCACATAAGTGTACACTCACAGTGTTTTTTCATAAAAGTATTTCTGTTAAAGAAATAATTTACTGTTGAGAGTATGTTGAGCCTACTCAGATCCATCTGTCCTGTGGTGACTGGCAAAAGAGAAGTTCCCAGGGTTTTTCACTGTTGAAACAATTGAGAATATACCCTAAGATGAGACATGTAGGAAACATCTGTAAGGTCAGCCAACGGATTAGCACACCTCCTACACTCCATAATTTGTTCTAATAATTGTTTCTTCAAATCTTCAGCTGTTTTCTATGAGTCTTCCAGCAGTATTTGCTGACAAAGGAATGCCATATTGTCTTCCATGTGTTATTTCATCTATTTTTTACTGCAGTAGGAAGACCAAATGCTTCCCTAATGGTATATGCTTTTGTCTCTTTTGCTATAAAATAAGAAACCTTAGAAAAGGCTTCTGTAGATTTGCCATTTAAGTTCAGGTGTTTCTTTTTTTTTCTAGAAGTATGATATTAAGTATCACACGACTTGAAATTGTAAAGATTTGTCCTCACCTCAGCAGGTACTTAATTTTTAAATGGCTTGCTAATCATGATGGCTTCATATTATCATTATCTAATATCTCAAGGCAAAACAGTACTTGGGGTGAGGTTCCTCATTAATGATCTTAGATGCAAATCCATATTTCAAATAGTTATCATAATTTCAATTTTTTTGCCAACTTTTTGTCAGATCTGATTAAGCTGTTGATTTTACGTCATAGTGTGTGTGACAAGGAGCTTGTGCTGGGAGTAGGAAGTCAGTTGTTGCATATGGATTTTCAAGCAAAAGGAAGATCTGTTCTGTCATCTGTGTATCTGATATAATAACACTTCAGAATGTTCAGGATCAGAGGTGATTTTGGCAAGATTTGCAACTGTAGAGGGCCCTAAACCTGTTGTGTATTTCCCTAGTTGGAATTCCTTGCCTTCATTTGCCTCATATTACTGTATTTGACAATAGGGTATTTAGTTATGTGACCCATGTGTGTTGTGCCAGCATGCAGATTTCTGTGAGTATGCCTTTGTGAATTGTGGCCTTAGGTTGTGCCAGTAAAACTTTAAGAAATAAGTATACCTAAATGATGGAAGTTTTGTTTCGTTGAGTTTTGTAGGTTTTGTTTTTGGTTTTTTTTCCATCTGGGACAGCAATTCTTCTAGTTTGCTTGTAGCAGCCAACACAGTGTAGTTCCCATCCTGCCCAGGCTACAGCAGATAAATTCCAAGTACCTGCAAAACATCTGCTATCAAGCACCAGTACTGGCTTGGTACCCACCCAGTAAGTGTATCTCTTCTCGTACAGCTCATCTTCTGTAGCTGCCAAGGAGTGAAGTGCAATTTTAGCCCCTGAAGAAGATGCAAAAGCAAGGTGGGATTGCAGATAATTGTCCTTTGGGCAAAAAGTGAAGATAAAGCAGGGAGTTGCTTTTTAAGAGTTGTTTACAAGACACTTAAAACCAAGGAAGAAGTGTAGAATGAAGACAGAAAGTGATAGAATAGAAAGAAATATAAGAAAAGCATTTAAAAAACCTGCAAACTACCGTTACAGCTTTGTAAAGACTGAAGATTTCTCGTAGTGTGTATTGACTAATCGGTGGGTTTTTGTGGACTATATACTCATGCCAAATTTCTTGCTTCATGTTTACCTTTCATTATTTCAACCAGAACTCCATTACTGCCTGTGAAATACTCTTTGTGTTATTAAGACCAGATACAGAAAGCAACCATGTCATCCCAGAAAGAGACCTTATAGAACAGTTGTGTTTTGTATCAACGCTTGTTCTGATGCCTTCAATAGTCTTGCTATTTCCTTCTGAAGTTGAGTTATTCTGTAAGAACTCTCTAATTTAGCTTTCTCTTATTTGGAACATCTTTCTTTACATGTATTCTGTGGGACCTAACTCTCCCATGACGAGTGATGAGGGAATGAGGATGCTGGAGACTTGTGCAAGTGAAATTTGTCTTCCTGTTGGGTTTCTAATGTTTAGTATAAGTTTTGTTTCTTCCTGGTCAGTCTACAGATGCTTGAAATACTTGTGCTTGTTAGGAGTTGCCATTCGAAATCTAAGCAATTCATACTTAAGATATCTCCAAGTAGCTTAGAATTAGAAAAGCTTTCTTCTGGCAACATTCATGGGATATTCAACTAAGCAATAGGAAAATGCTTCTTTATGAGTAATAATCTAATGAAAGCCTAGTATTTGTATAATCAGGCTTGCCTGAGGAGTATGGCTGTCTTGTCACTAGCTATTGAAATGCAGCCTTCTGACAGCATTTGAGACAATCTTATGTTTTGGTTGGTGTATCAGTGACCATTGTGTAGTGAAACAACTGCACATGGGGTGGAGGAGCTGGGGCAAGTAGGTCAGGCCAGTCTGGACTTCTCTTAAAGTTCTTCTTGTTGGGGAGTGCTGGGATGAAACCAGCTCCTTCTGCACAATGCATCTGATGCAAAATGGGGTTAAACCGAACTATTTGCAGAAAAAAATGAACAATGTAAGGCTTGGTGAAGAATGTAAAGAGGTGGATCTGGGTCATTGTTAGGCATACTCTGGTTCCATAGCGGATGTCTTGAGAGCAGTGAAACAAAACTCAAGTGGGATGCAGATCCTGGTGCAAGTCCCATTGTCTAGAAGTGCAGGGGGCTGTTAACAAGGAAGCTGTGTTCAGCAAAAAAGCTCTAATGATATGTGCAGGGCAGAAATCCTGACTAATAGTTAACTAAAGAGGGGATTTAGAAAACTCGTGCAGTTCCAGCATCCCTTTGTTACCTGCTTTGTCAAATAATACTTCTCTATCATGCAAAGCTTTAAATGACCTGTTTGACACACAGTGGTCAGTGGCTAATATGTCACTCAAGGGGGATAAGGACTGAGTGTGCTTAAGGTTCTCTAACATAGGTGTTATACTGCAAATGAATAATGCAGTGCTGTATATTCCTAGTGGAATGAATAAGCATGTAAAGCTCTTGAAGCAAATATTTATTTTAGCAGTGTTTGATTCTTTGAGCTGGAAGAAATAATGTTTTATATTAAACTGTTCTGAGATTCTGTGGCAAAGTCTGCAGGGTGCTGCAACTTTAATTTCAATTTGTTTATACTGGTGGTTTCTAAATTACTGTTCTTCGCTTGTTTGGTGGCAAGTATTGCAATAGTCGTTTCCTGCAACTGAACAAAGAAGCCGTGTTGAGTATTTGAGAGAAAATAACGCAGGCAAAAGACAGTGCTTAGCAGGTAGTGGAGAGAAGGTGCTTCCCAGTAACTCAGCTTTGAAATCCTCAAATTGGAAAAAAATCTTGTTTTCTCACACGTGCTCTCCTTTCCCCGTGTGTGCTCTGTTGTTGTTCTTCAGTGTCTGCTGTTTAATGATTCTGAATCCATAGGAGCTTAGGGTTAGCCCTGTGTGAAGCAGTCTGTAGGCAGGAAGAGGTTTGCCCACTTGTAGATCTCTGTGAGGTGTGGGTTAGTGTTGAATAACTTCCCACATTGAACCAGGTGAATGCATTTTCTGAGTTGTTGTTTCAAATGCTTGTCCTGCTGAGATACCTATGTGACTGCTTTGTTTTTTAAGGTGTTGTTAACATACATACAAGGTGGAAATGCAAAGTAGAGCTAGTAATAGTTCAGGTCTCCATGGTGACTATGGGATCCTGAAAACTAAGGAAATTATATTTTACTTCCTAGGGCTCTAGGTTACTCCTAGGCCCTATGGGTTTAGGCCTACAGTTGCAAAAAGTGTTTCTTCAGGCAGTATAGAAAACTATGTACAGTACAGAACATAAAGCCCAGGTCTGTAATTATGAAAGAGATACCATGGTAGTGTTCAAGTAAAGAAGGGTTTCCTGTTGTTTTTTTGAGGAGGTTTATAGAGATGAATTACACTTTACAAATTACTTCAAAAGAATCTTATAAATAGTACTCAGGGCTGCCTCCATAAAGTGTCAAAAGAATAACCTTGCTGTATGACAGTTACTACACTTGAAGACAATGTAAGTTATTAAAGAGATGGTGAAATTGTGCTTTCTGTTGCATATACTTGATATCTTCTAATCTACTGAACACAAATTTTCAGTTAGTTATACATAGAGGCATGAGTCAAAGTCATTGAAGCACTATTGAGAGGAACAGCTCCAAGGGAGTGTGTCTGCAGTATAAGCACGTATATGATGTGTCACATCTGTCTAAATGGGTACCAATACAGCCTGTGGCTTTGGCACTTGATTACTTACTATAATTCAACCCTCACAACAAAATGAATTCACTTGTTTATGCTGATGGTCAGAAAGAATAAGTATACATTTATTTTGAAGAGTGGAAATAATATAACTTCAAGATGGTTTGTCTGACTTTGCAAGGATAAATAGGGAGACCCAGGACTACATGGTGTTTATTTTGAGTGCTTTAGCATAGTTATTATGAGTTGGAGACAAGGACCAGTCTTTGTGCTTTAGCTGACAAAGTGTCTAGACATTGAAGGCTGAACTATTTTTGTAGCATTCTCTTACGCAGAATGATGGTGTAACATACCCAGTATCAATAAATTACTGGCATCCCTTTTTGGTTTCTGCAATCTCTTTTAAAGGAAAGTGGGTTTGGTAGTTGAAGGCGAAGTTCTGCTGTCATTTGATACTTTCCCACAGCAGGGAGCCCCTCTGTGGACTCTGTGGTTTTGGGTGTCAGAGCTGGGTAGCTGTATGGGCGGTGGTTATGCATATTACAGCAGAAGTCCTCAACTGCAGCCACAAACAGTGCAATTTACAGAGAGCCTGGGGGAGCAGTTTTTTACTTGCGTTGCATATGCAGGCTTGGCTGAACGATCAGGATTTTACCCTTCTCAGAAGCATGTAATTGCTCTGTCAAAGGTGAAGGCAGAAACCTTGATGGGCAAGGGGAAAGTAACTTTGTGTGTCACAGCAAATTGAGTTCCTGAAATGTCAGGTTCGGATTTGAAAATTTAATTTGAAATACTGACTTTGAAGGCATATTCTGACCTACAGCTGGAGTTTGAAGCTTTATTAAACTTGCATCTCTCTATCCCTTCTTTCTCATGCTATTCTCCAATAATGTTTTATGTACTCACTGAGCATGATAGAAATAACAAATCTAAATTGCAGTATTCTGATGATACTTGAGAAACTCAGGGAATGGATTTTGCACACCGGTATTATTAGTGTGAAAAGTCTTTACTTAATTTGCAAAACTAAGTTATATTTTTTCAGGAAAAACAGCCTAGCATATTCCAATTGTTACATTATTAAAAATTTAAGAAAAAAAACTGGCAGCAATTCAGTAAAATTAAAAAATGTTCCAGTTCCCCAGGGATATATTTCTCTTTTTGTACTCAGTATTGTGACTGACCCCACCTTGCAGTGACGTGTAACTTCTGTTTATTCCAGCTTCCTAAGCATTAATGACACTTTGCCTTGAAGAACTTGTAAATAGGTTTTTAGATTGTGGTTTCCTCTCTACTTGTACCTTGTTTAGGATTTTATGAGTTGCAAGTTTGCTTAAAATTAAAACTAAGATGAAATGTTAAGTGTATGATTTTTACTTGTTTATTTCTAGTGGCCAGATAGAGAAAGTGGAAAGATCTTGCTCAGCAACTTGTACCTGGAATGTGAGCGGCCCATTTTGTTGTGCTGTAAATATTATGTATTTTTAAAACTAAAAATAGATCCAATCTCGGTTATGTTCTATTACTCTTTATCCTAAAGCTCAAAACTTTGGTTATTGGATTTGGTTCTTAAATTCATGCTGCCTCACTCCCCCTGCCATCTCCCAACTTTCTGGGCTTTTTTTTACCCTAAACTGCTGCTGTGGTAAGCACTTCGGAAATACTTAGCAGCTGGATATTGGTGTACAGCCTGTGACAGTAAAGGGGTCATTCCTTGGAAGGTGTCTGCTTGCATGGCAAACCCTCACTGTTCTATGCATTGCTAGAATCAGTATCCCATCTTTCTATTTTGTAAAGAGATAATCCTATTTTATTAAAATGAGGACTTTGGAAAAAATGTGTCTCTCTAGCAAGGTTTGGGTTTCAACACTTGGGATGCATACCATAAAAATAATTTCCTGTGTCCAGTTACCACTTGCCCTCTGTAAGAAGCAGTTCTTTGTTTGAAGGTTGTCAGATTACAGGACAGACACTTGCTTTTCTTTGGTTCCTCCTCAGCTGCTCTTAATAGGGTACATCTTTTCCAGTTGCCCGCTGCTAACACTAAAAAGAACCCTTGTTTTTAAGTGTGGGATCTATTTCGCAGCAAATATCTCATTCCAAATCTTGCAAGAAATGCTTGTTACCAAGTTATTCCAGCTTCACAAAGTGCATCATCCTTATTGAGCAATTGTCATTAATACTGTTTTCTGGTCAGATTGTCTGTTCTGCGTGAAAACAGAGATCTTATTAATGGATTGATGTTTATTGAATCTTGCATAAGTACTGCTTTCACAGCACATTAAAGGGTGAGATTTAGACCTGCGGCAGTTGTTTGCAAACCAGTGAGGAATCTGCCCTTGCTATGGGTGTGACATGGTGTGTGGTCATGCACGTGGGAAATACCGTGAAGATGGAAATGCTGATGTTGGGTGATTTCTCATCTTCTTTTCAAATACAGTTTTTGAAAGACTTGGGGCATGTTAACTCCACACAAGAGGATGTTAATTCCACTAGTGTCAAACTTCGTGGTGTCTTACTCTGCCTTCTACTTTTGAGCTATGTTTTTAAGAGAATCTCATCAACAGTTAGTATAATTTCACTGGTGTTTTGCTCTGGAAACCCTTTTGTTTCATTTCAAGAAAAGTTATATTGATTTGCTGTTAGTAACAGTTTATGACAGCCTCTCATCAGAAGTGAAGCTTTTGGTGCCAAGTTTCAGGAACAGAATTGTCATCAGTTTTCTGTATTATGCACTTCGGTAAACGTGGTTCCAAAGACTGTCTCCTGCTTCAGGTGGTCAAAGAGAATGCAGAGCTCTCCACCGATTGTTGTGGTTGTGATGAATTCCTGACCCATCCAACACTGTAAAAAACTGTTTTACAGTCTTGTGTGCAGAAACATCAGCAAATGAGCTTCCTGATGGTATTAACTACATTGCTGAACACCCCTCCGTTTTTCCTGAAATTAGTAGCCTAAGTGGACTGTAGTACAGGATCTATCTGCTTGATGTCGATGGGGCAGAAAAATATTTGGGCAGTGTATTAACAGCAGATTTAGTTGACTTCAGTGTTCCTCTCCTCAGCCTTCAAAATGAAAAGCATTTTTATGTTCGTTATTTTAAATTTGAGTTAGACAGTGTTAGGAGAGATTCTGCCTAACAGTGGGACAGAAGTCTTAATCAACTGTGTGCTTTGATACTTTTGTTGTGTGAAAGCAAATAACGATAGGTACCCCTTTGTCCACTTTTTTGGGTTGTGCTAGAAGCTGGAGATTCCTTTTGAGAGAAGTTGTTTCTGAGGAGTGGAGTCTGCTTGATGGAGCAGACTTGCAGCCAAACCAAATTGTCAAATGAGCCCAGCCAATGCAAAATCTATTTGTTCTTTCAGCTGAAAAGCTGTGGAAAAGCTAGTATAAGTTTTCCTTGTTTACTCCTTCTTTCAGTGCCAGATACTTCCAAGTTCACTGCATTTGGCATTAAAAGAAAAGTCATACACAGAACGCTAAATGTTGACTTTTACTAATTTGTGTTGTAGAAATGGTCAAAGTGTTTCTTGCTGGCAGATGAAGCCTAAGAATGTTGTGTTTGGAATACTTGTACGTTTCATTTTTTCCCTTCCCTGCAGAAAAAGATGCTTTAAGAACTGCCTGTTAAATTGGAAGTGACCTTACTTGCCTTCAGTTATAAATAGCAGTAAAAAGGAAGGGGATTCCCCTGCTGCCAAGCCCCATTCATGGCTTTCTATTTTGGTTAAAGCCATGTCTTACAATGAGTGCACTGTGACTTCCAGCCCTCAGCGTGCTGCAACAAATGTACTTGCATTCTAAAAACTATATACTTGAGGTCATGAGCAGGTAAAGTTGCTATGATACAAGTACTTTTCTTTTTCTTCTTTTTTCTTTTTTTTTTTGGGTAGTGGAATCAGAGATGCTACAACATGTACTGAAACAGTGCCCATGTGTTATTTTGTGTGCCTCATGTGTTGCTTTGGGCTCTGTTGAATCATGAGAAGCTATTAATGGTGAAATACTACTGTGCCTGAAATTTGAAGAAATCTTATATATATGACAGCTAGAAAGGGCAACCCTTTTTCTTTTTACATAAGGCTTTCTCTTAGAGGGCTATGGTTCTTGTTATGTTGTGGAAGCAAAGTACTTGAAATAAATGGCAAAATAACTTAGTCATGTTTTGATGTGTGTTCTTTCTTTAAGACCACATTTAAACATAGTTTTAAAAATCTTTTATGTAAAGCGTTAGTAAAAATATACCTTAATTTAATGTTAGAAGTGCTAACCATTCTCAGCCATTTAATGACATATGTTGTGTGGCTCACTAGCTGATCAGTTATCATATTAAAATACATCTTTGGCCAAATGTAAGTTGGTACTGGTGTCCAGTTTGCACCTCACCTTCAAATCATACTGTTTATATCTTCAGCTTTGCAATTCAGTGTTAGTGTGTTGGGAGGAAGCATTTGATAATTTAAAACGTGATCATATGATTGATGCTTGATCTTGCAAGTAGTGCCTCGGGACAATATGATTCCTAATTGAAAGGTTTCTGGTGGATTGAATGAAACACCAACTCCTGTAATGCAGTGTAAAAAGCTCTGTGTCTGTTAGGTGCATGGCAGAGCAGAATTAGTGACATGCCATTATTTTGTACATCGCTATAACCTAGTTTTGAAGGGAGAATGAGGGCAGGCTTGGCCTCTGACTTCAAGTGCTAGTTAAATTGATTTGACATAAGTAGTAGTTTTATGTCATTTCCCAAAACAAGACAACAAAACTGTGGAAGAAGGTAGAATTAGTTTGAAATACATCATCTGTCATAGGCTCATGTCAATCCTTTTCCATCCTTTTGCTCATGTCAGACAAACTAAAACCAGATTTGTCTGGTTCAGCTTTTCTGTGATTGACACAAGTAGGTTATGAGTGGTGATTGTACTTTCAGTTGTTGAGATTAAGAAGCAGCTACAGTTGTGGGTTTGCCAGTGCTCAGCAGTCGTCCTCAATACATGAAGGAAGCTACTCAACTTCATCTGCTTCTCTTTGAAGAGCTCTTCTGCTGCAGCCAAGGCCATTGTTTACATGTACCACACATAAATTGTCCATTTCATCCTGTATGGAGCTGAAGAAGATTGTGGAATGTGTGCCCATTAGTAAGGTATAATTCTCTTGACAGAGCATTATCTATCTCTTGAGACAAGGATAAGTTTGGGTTAATTTAGGTCATCAGAAGTATTAACCAGCATCAGCTATTTCTTACGTTTTTTGTTTTTGAAGGAAGCAGCAAAAGACCAGAGTATTTATTTAAATATCAGTCTGTGAAGATGTATGAAATGTAATTAACTAGCTGAACTGCATGGAAATGAAATCAGTTTTGTGTTCTCCATCTGAGATAAGTCTAATGATTTTTGAGTGACTAGCTTATTGATATCCAGTACCTTGGCAATATATTCTTGCTCTAAGTAACCATTTGAAAGCTGGCTCTGAGCAGTAGTTTTTATTCAATACTGCAAGGACTTTGACATGCACAAACTGAAGCATCTTTTAATTTCAGATGTCATAGAAAAGAATCTGAATTCTTCACTGTTTACAGCCTGCCGCTAATACTTAAGTGCGGATTGACTACAAGTCCTTACTGTTCCCTGGTCTGCAATGGATGCTGCATGCACAGGAGAAAGCATCTCTGAGTATTCATCGTGGAATTTTGTAGCATAATGCTACATTCTGTATCTTAAAAATACAGAGATTGTAGTTTCCCATTTTGGGAACAGCTAGTCTTGTAAAAATTCCCCAAGAGTGCAGCAAGTTCACCCAATGCTGCAACAGTGCTGGCTGTGTTGTGTTCTCCAAAGTTCCCATTCAGTGGTTTGCTGCAGTCTTAGAGTTGCAGTGCTGAGACCTCAGAACTCAACCTGGCATTTGATGTTTGAGCTACTATTTCACTAATCTCTGACAGGTCAGCAGGGCTTAAATGGACTGTAGAAATAAAGGGAAGTTGCTCATGGCCGCAGGCACAGGATCATTCCAGCACTTTAGGTAAGGTAGTTACCTAAGAATAGATTACCGTTTAGGTTTGTCTTGAATCCCCAATTATTCCTGGCATGGCTTCACTGTTCTTAAATAAAATTAGCATTGCCCTTATCTGTAAACTCTTGCAATGAAATGACTTGTACATGTTTATGAAGTACTTCCTTCTTCTGAGCTTTGAAACGGAAGAAAAGCTATTGATATACTTAATTTTCTTTAAATCAAAGGGAAAAAAGCTGATATTTTACATTAAGTTTTGTACATTATCCTTGGTAGGTGTAGAATAGTGAATTTTTATACCCCTCTGTGCAGGAGGCCAGGTGTTCATGCTGAGAAATATCTGATGTCTCTTGAAACATCCAGCTTTACTGCCTAGAAGAGCAGCAGTGCTAGTGTATGGCAATGACAGCTGCTGTAGTTTCAAGACCACAAATGACTTTATTTCTTTAGATAATTTTCTTTTTGAGAAGTTAACCACTTGCAAATTAATGCTTAGAACCTCTAACAACGTATTGTAGTGGCATGGTCATTACTGAGATTGGGAGTAATGAAACCAGTCAGGAGTAAAGGGTACGCTGTGCATCTTGTATATCTGCATGTATGTGTAGGGTGGCTTTTGTATTTGCATCACTGGATAACACCATCAGCAGCTTCTAAGTTCTCTTTAAACATTGTAATTCTTTTAACTTTGGGAGCATGGTGAAAGTTCCAAGGGCAAGTATTAAAATAAGAAACGTTATTTGTTAGACTTGCATAATGTGAATTTTAGCGATTTGAAAGGGAGAAGAGGTCCATGAAGAAGCCCTTTAGTTGTAGAAGGTGCATTTCTTCTCAAATTAGCATTTTAGCACCAATGTTCTAATGCTTATGCAGACCAAAAATCTTTTTTTTGGGTTGCGATATTTACTCCTTTACTGGCTCTAGTGTAATTTCTTCACTTTGTTTGCTGTGTGAAGTTTAGCCCAAATATGTCAATGCTGAATTGATGAGTAGCATGAGAATAAAATATGGGATTTTTAGAAATATGTAAAACTTGGCATTTCTTAAAGGTATTCTGTTATGATTTGGCAAAAATACTGTAGTTTTTGACAGCCTCAGACTGTGGCCTTCAGGTTCACAGACATCAGTGAGGACAAATGACTTTGGCGTTTAAAGAGAAACTGGATTCACAAACAATTAAAGGAGTCACTGCTTGAAGTGTCACTGATTTGCTGTAGTGTTTTATCAGAGATATCTTGAAAATTAAGATACCTTGTCTACAGACAAATGTTGGGTGATATAAATTGTGACACTGCAAATCTTAAAATTATCTGTCAAGAGTTTCTTTCTTCTCTACACATCTCTAATATGAACTTTCCTGGAAGCACGGATCAAACACTGTAGGTTTGCCATAACTCATGTCTGTTTGGACAGCAGTTGCTGCTGTCAGGTCATTCCAACTCAGTTCTGCAATTTGAGCTGCCCTAGTTTGTTATTAACTTCACTCTGGATGACTGAAGTGTGGTCACTTTACTGCCACAAGTCAAGTTCTTTGGGTTTTTCTGTTATTTGTCTTGGTGTGTCTGTCATTTTGAAAAACTGTGTCATAACATGCTGTTTCTTCCACGAACCTCTTAGCTTAGGTAAAGCATTTAAAGTGATTTTCTCCTCACTCCTCACCCCCAACAGTACTCTGATGTGAGTTAACATCTGAGTCTTGCTTGCTGCTAGACTGTCCTCTTGACCTGTTCCATTATTCTAAGATCCCAGACTGGCAGGAAAGAACCGGTAAGTACAATGGTATGGGGGAATATTTTACTGGCATTTAATGCTCTACATACCTCAAAGCCAGATAGCAGCAGTCAGAGTGATATTGTGTGTGCTCTAAGAAGCCTGGCGAAACAAGTGGCCAGTGCCAGCATTTCTTTTATGCTCAGCCTTTAGTGGTTAGTGTATGCAGCTGATCAGTAATCAGTTTAGGCACTGCTACCTTAGAACTGCATTTTACATCTGCATCCCTTAAATGTAAAAAAGAGCAGAAAATTCTCTTAAAATGTATGTATCTTCTTTAGAGTCTTATCATCTTAGAGAAAATATTTGACTGCATAACCTATAAAATGATATCAACAGGAGGAACAACACTATAAAGCATTCAAAATAACCGAATGTGATCCGATTTAATTTGACAATCAGGTGTTTGCTACAAGGAACTTTTGTCTTTGACAGGACATCACGTGTATGTGTTGTTTCACCTCATGTCAGTGTTCTCAGCATGTGAATTATTCACATGAGTTATTTGTATACCAGTTCATGGCAAATACATAGAAAGATTTGTGGTGTAGTACATTTTGTTACAGTTGCTTAGTTTGGAAACAAGTCTTGTCATCCGAGCAGCCTTCTTTCTAAATGCCCAGGGAGTGTCTTGTTAGGTGGCATTTCGGTCCAGAGACTGGTATTTGTGCCCAGATGTCTGAGCTGGCTTCAGGAACTGAAGCACTGTAGCTGTAGCAGCTGACTGGATTTTCTCACTGATCTCATGCTTAGCGAGTTCTGTTGCCTTTTTCTTTTCTGGATCCCCTCTTGGCCACTTCTGTGGCTGGAGCTTTAGCAGGTGTGCTGAAAGGCCTTTCTGGTTTAGACATAAGCAAACTGTGTAATCACCAATGTGTGTTTTCTATGATGAGCAGCTGAATGTATAATTTCATCTCCCTTATTTCAGACCACTGAGACTGGGTCCCTAATCGGCAGCCTCTGGGGACTAGGTGGGTGCCTTTGTTGCTTTGTGCTTTTTGTTGATGCAAAGTTGTGGATAAGACTAGGAATATCATATTTGAACTACTCTGGAGGAAATGGTATTATCTGTAGAGGAATGGAAAAGGAATGATTACTGAAATCAATGTTCTAACAAAAACACTGAAAAAGAAAAAAGTGTTTTTTGAGCAATTCATTAAGTTCTCCCTACTGGTAGTGCCATAATAAACTCTGTATAGTATTCCAAACATCTGTCATTGTGCAATAATTGGGTTCTAGGGAAACACCTGAACAGAAAATAACCTGGTTTTGTTGCCAGGATTTCATACTGTCATAGTTCAGAAATGGGAAATGCTAGAATATTTTTTATCATCGCCTCATTTTACTATGAGAAGAGGCAGAAACATGAAAACACTTCAGTCAAAATGTGATTCAAGTGTGATGGGAAACTGCACATCTCCCTTTGAGAGAATCTATTGATGTCTTCATCAGTTATCTTGTTCTGGAAACCATTGTTTCTTCATTCTGTGACAAGTGTTTTGACATTTTAATTTTTGTTCTTTTTTCTCTTTCAATGAAGATTGGCATGGTAACTTAGTTTCCCTGATATTTTGTTTGAGGCCATTTTTGGGCCCAAGAACATTCAAGTGTATATAAGATTCACTTTCTTCTCCCACTGCCATTCCTATTTCTCCTGGTATGGCTTTCTTCTGTCAATGCAGTTGATTCTTAGTATCAGTTATGTTTAATTGTCTGAATACTAACTTCAGTTTGATACTGACTTGATTTTGAAGTGAAAACACTCAGACGTGTCTGGCATTTTCACCCCTAAAGATTGCTTCAGCTGTTTATTGCGCTGCGGACACTTATCATTTGTATTTGGGGCTTCTACTATGTGTACATAAATGGTCACAGCTATGGTGAGGAAGGTTTGCCTCTTCCAGATTTGAAAACACTGGGGGGAAAAAAAAAGTGTTTTTTACTTACTTTGTTTTCTTTCTTATCTCATTATGTATATATGTAAAGTAACTCTTTAAAGGCTCCTAGGTTAATCTATTTAAATAGGCTTAATTATATGCTAGCTTTTAAGGAGGAAGAAAGAATAATAAAATGGCTATTCCTAAAGGGAGGGAGGGAGGTGTTTAGCCTGGCAGACCCAAATGTAGCCAATCTCCACTATGTTGTTAGTCCAACAATAAAGTTACTCTTCAGGCAGAACTTCCCAACTTACTTGACTTTTTGGCTTGCAAGGGCTGATCTTAGGCAACTTTGAAGTTGCAACCAAAACATTTTTTATTATAGGTAGGGCTTGAGCTGTATCACCAGCCTCACAGTGTTGCCCAAGTGTCCTTGACTTCTGTTCAGATTGAGTTCTTGGAAGTTTGCCAGTATGTTGCCAAACAGACTCTTCAAAGACCTACTAGAGCCTCAGGTTATGTATTTGTGTCCTGCTGCCAAGCGTGGTTTGTTGCAAATAGGGTTTGTCACTGGATTTTATGACTACAAAATGTGCAACTTTGGGTTTGAGATTATTGTGCTGATGGGGCCCATAGCTCGAAGATGATTCTAAAGGTTCTTTTTGTAAGCAAGAACTGCTCACAAAATAATGTAATCTAAGATGCAGAGCTAGTTTAAACAGCATAATAAAGAAAATTTCAATACTATGAGTTTTAGAAAGTTGGCTCAGTTCATATTTGAGGTAATGTAAAGCTTATAGGAAATTGGTGCTGACTGTTGCAAAGCTGAATGAGTGTTCCGTTGCCTTTTCTGGCAATACAGAAAGACCCCTTGGAATAGGCCCTGAAATATTTGTCCTGAAGTTAAAGCTGAGGGATTATTCTTGTTTTAGTATTTAAAAAGTCGCAGTTAAAACAGGTGTAAAATGGTGTGCATTTTAACTGAACTCTGTACGCACTGCTTCACATTCTCTCAACCTTCTAGAATGCAGGAGGGCCTTTTGTACCTGTCCACATTTTAGCAGAATTCTTACTCCTGTTACTCTGTTATTCCAGAGTTGTCTGCCTCTCTGCTTTTTCTACCTTAGATTTTTTTGTGCATAGTTCTTAAAGAAAAACAATCCAGTTTATATGACTTGGAAAATTATATTGAACTTAAGTGATACTTGGTAATCAGGGCATATCTTATCAGTCAACTCTATTATATCTGGAGAATTTTCTGATGTTTTCTGAGATCTGGCTTATGGAGAGAGTCTTTCCTGAGACTCTCAGGAAAGAGTGTGAGAGAATTTCACACTCTTTCACACTGTTCTACCAAATATTTCTTTTCCCTATATATGCGTTCCATACTTCAAGTTAATAGATAAGTTGTTCTGGCCTGTTAATTTCGGGATGTGTCAAAAGCTGTTATCTTCATATGTCAATGGATGGGAAATTAGTTATCTTTTGAAAAAGTATAAAGAAATATTAAGCTTAAAACATCTGCTTTCACCAAGTTAAATAAATGGACAAGATGCGTTTAATAACTAAAGTGGGACAGAAGGAAAGCTTTAACATTTTAATGGCAATAAAATAATAGAATCCAAAAGTCTGAAGAGCCACCAAGTATGCTGAGACTATAGTACCAAACCATGATACATAGTGTGGAGTGAAAAACTTGGGTTTATATTGTCAGTGCTTATATTATCATTATAAAAGAGTTCTTTTCCTGGAATTTGAGGTGTATAGAAATGCAGCTAACAGAAGGAAACTTAGAACAGCTTCTAGTATTCAGGTGGTCATTGAGTGATATTTGAAATAGTTGAAAGTAATTACACACATCTATGATTTGTAGAGTCCCTTCATCAAGGGTCCTTTAAAGAAAGCTCTTGTTTAGATACCAGATGGGAACAGAGTTTAAATTGTTCTTTCTTGAATTGAAGTGCTCAACATTATAGAAAAAATCTACCTGAAATGACGTAGATAAAAGAACATATTAGTGGAGTTTAATACTCGGGACTTCAAAGATTTTCAAGAAATGGGAGAGCCTTATGCATATTCCCATTTAGTTTACCGAACAAGCCTTGCCGTGTGTAAAAGAGCTGTGGAGCAGGAGCTGGTTTGCCCCCTCTCTCACCTGCAGCTTTGATTGCTGTCCCACGGCTTGGTTCTCAGCCTTCTGCAAAGTCAGTGACATGTGGTGTTGTGTTGTGTGTGAGGCAGCTGCTCAAGAGGGCAAAAGCTGTGGAAACTTGCTCTGCAGCTTAGGATTTTTTCCATTTTTCTGCAACTGTTCTTTGATGGGTGGGAACTTTATAAACAGCTGCTGTGAGCAGATCTGTAAAAGGTCTTGGGAAACATTTAGAAAACTCTAAACCTAGAACAGACTCTGCACTGCGGCCATGGATGTTGTTGGTCAGCAAAAAATGCTTTTCCTGCCTGGATAAACCAGCTAATATATACTTTTATAGGATTCTTGCAAGAAAGCTCAGTGTAAATTGAAGAATAGATTGCTTTTGTTTACTTGGAATCTTAATTTTATTTTGCAGTTGGGGTTTAAAACTGCTACCACCCCAAAATCCAGTATACGGTTTAATAAGGAATTATGCAAAACAAAGAAAGCTTCCCATTAAGCAATTATGTGTGCAGGTGTTGTGTGATGAGTTTTTTATTTGAATTATTTTGCTTTCACTAAATGATTAGCTATCTTTCATTTTGAAGTGGATTATAAAATACCAGACTGAATTTTAATTGCGTATCTGGACCTAAGAGGGGCTAGTTCTGGGAAGCGTTTTCATCACGGATGTACATTGGCATCCTGTTTGTCTTTCTTCTGTGAAGCTCTTCCTATTCCCTGTTGCCAGAAGATCTAAAGCAAAATTCCTTCTGTCCTACTTTTGCTTGGGAGCTGAGGAGAGCTATTCTAGGTGAGAAGAACAGTAAAAGAAGTGTTGTTTTACTAGGGAAGGGTAAATAGGTGATACATTGATGATGTTATGACTCTCTTGGAGTGTGGAACCAAAAAATCTGTGGAGGAACAGGCAACAAAGCCTGTTAAATTACAGGTTGGAGAGAAGCAAATGGCCACTACTGTAAACTGAGTTTCTCTGGAAAGTATCCTTCAATACAGAGCACAGTGAAAAGCTTGCTGTAACCTCCCTGTGGCCACACATTTCCTTGCTCCATGTGCCGTATGCCCTGACTTCTGCATTTCTACTGCATGGCTCTTAGCACACATCTCTGTCCGTGGGATAGGATGAAGACATCTTCAAACTTCAGCAGGAGATCAGAGTGAGTTAAATTATAATGGATTCCATAGGAAATGGGAAGATGGGTTAGGGTACTCTCTTGGGCATTTGGGTGTTTTTTCTGGGAAAAAAGTGCTTCAAATTATGCAGCATTTGTCTTCAACTTGGTCAAATTATTTGAAGTTCCTTTTGAGTGTCAGCAGGGTAACATGCTCACTTAGAAGGTGGTCAGGGAAACAAATAGAAAAAAAACCCAAAGATTTATTAGTGCCATGGAAAACCAATATGTTCTATTTCTGACAAATGAATTATGCATTGATTTTATAAAAATTCTATAATCGAATTTCACTGGCTGTAGCACTTCTCCCAGTGTTTCTATGACTTGAGCTTTTATGTGACACTTGGGCTACTTTAGGATAGCTGATGTGGTGATGTACAGATTAAAACTGTAAAGGGCTGTTGGACTGAAGATCCAGCCCTGGTGCTTGGCTGGCAGGGTTGAGCTCTACGACGAAAAGTAGGAAGAAATAAGTGTCTGCAGCTTTTCTTCTGTATTAGAAGCATGGAGGGATGCCTCTAATTCAGTCTTCACCAGATAGAAAACTCAGTGGGATTTATGTTTACTCAGTTTACATTCAGTGAGAGGCAGCCCCTTGGTTTTTAACTGTTCACTTTGACTCTTTCAAACCATCTGGGGATTTTATTCAGGCTCTCTCTTCCTCCAGGGAATGTGGTTAAAAGAAAGGTGTCTGCAAACTTGTCAGTACAGATTTGTCACTGTCAGGTTATATCTGAATCTTGATCTCATTATTGTGAGCTTCTGTTTAGTTTAACAGGAGTTCAGCCATCTTTCCATTTATGCAGAGGGAAAAAAATCCAAAACAGACCTGCATTTTCATTGCAGTCGTTGTTACTCTAATGTAAAATTCTTCAACTGCTCAAGTCCATAATTAGATCGTCTTTGAATAAGAATTTTGTTTGAGGTGTATTAACTCAAGGAGAGATGCTGGGGTGTCTCAGATTTTATGCTTTAATTCTTTTAATGTTGCAGCTGCCTCTACAGCCTCTTTCTCTACGAACCACTGCAGCTGTTGTGGTCCTGGCTGTTGCCTTGAGTGTCCACTATTGCTTCCATGTGTAGCACACTTAACTTGTTCATCACCTGCATGTTGTCAGCTTTCTCTTTTCTGCAGCCTGAATTTCCTGACTTGGCTTTTTGCCTGCTGCTGCAGAAGACTCCTAAGGGAACGATGTCAGAAAGGCCAAGCTTCCTTAATATGACAACTCTGTTATTTTTTTTGTTACTTTAAGAATTTTTTTCCCCTTTCTATTTTCAAATATTGTAAATTATTTTCTATACTCAGTATAGCTTTTCTGTTGTTGCTTAGAATTGGTAGTAATTAAAGTTCTCATGGCTGTGGCTGAGGTCAGTTTGTTAGTTAGGAATTAAACAGTTATGATCTGCTTAATACTGCTAACATCCATTTAGGTACAAGTGAGAGGTTGTATTTCTTCCCACTGCATCCAAGTGCAGTTGGTTCAACTGTAAATCTGAACTCTGAGCTTGGGTCAGCAAATAGGTGACTTTTCTCTAATACTGAAGAACTGGACAGGGGCTCTGGTGATAAGGCAGCAAAAGCTGTAGCTCTGCAGTGGATTGACTTGCATAAGGCAATTGTTTTGGAGAGCCACAAATGGTGGTTTCCCAGGTGTTCAGCCTCCTGTGGTTGTGCTTCTCAAGCTTCTTATCATCAAATGTGAATGCCACAGTCAGTTTTTTCATAAGCACTATGTTGAAGGAGGAATTGCTGCCAAACCCTTTTCTTTATCTTCCCCTTCAGCCTGCTGTTTTCTACCCTCTGGTCTCCAGCTTGCACATTCATTACTGGTCCTTTTAAAGGCTGTATGTTTGCTTTGGAAAGGGCACTGTTACTCCTCTCCATATGCAGAGAACGGAGGCAGCTGAAGCAATCTCAAGCTATTGAGCACCTGTAAAAGGTTTCATAACTTGGGTATACAAAAGAAATATTCAGTTTTGGTCCTCTTCCTTTTGTGGTTTGTGTGGTTGGTTGCCCTTTCAAGGGTAAAGGGCTTGGAAACCACAGGACTTAGCTGTGGTGTGGGCCTCGTTGAGAGTGTGGTGGCCCTATTTCTGTCTCAGCCTGGTGGGGAAAGGCTCTTCTCTGCTAGTAGGGAGAGCAATTAATCTCTGTGCATCTTACACTGAAGAATTCGTACAGGCATCTTTGAAGGCTAAAAAGTGTGACAAACAAGATGTCCAAGTTCTCCCTTGTAATGCCTAAATTTTGTATCTGTATAAGGCTTAGCCGAGTCCACAGGAACTTTCCATCAGGACTTACATGTTTACTTTTAACAGATCTCTTGAACACATGCATTGCCTCTTAGACTTAAATAGTGTAATCTGAGATGAGAGCAGTATATCAGCAGCTAAATATATCCTTACAGCAGAGCCCAGAAGTCCAGCATTCAGAATCTAGTTTTTGAAAATAATGAGGACTTTAATATTTTGTATAACCATACCGTGTAAACAGTTATTTTTCATGTAGTAGTGTAATTCAATTTTAATTAATTGTACATTCTCCTGAGGTACTATTAGGGGATTAGGAGCTGGTAAGGTGAAGTTAATGTGAAGCAAATCAATTTAGGCTATATGGTAGTGTTAGGTTGTGGGGACTATGAATTTGCTTGAGTAACAAGGTGTCAGAGTATAAGTTGTAGGCTATCATAATTGTCATGTAATGCCATTAGACACACAAGATGAAAAAAAAATCTATTCCATTTGATGATAGAAATGGTTGAAATTGTACTGAAGCTTCCATAGTGGAATATGTTAATTGAATGTTAATGGAGAAATGCATGGTTGGTGAAGATTTCTTTATAATTATTGTGTGAAATTTTACATGCTGATTAAGCAGTTAAATTTTGTGTTGTTGTAAGGAATGTGGCATGGAGTAGAAATAATGACATAAGAAAGCCTGCGTGACTGCAATTGAATTTAATGCATTTTATAGTGCATAAATACTGAAATGAAAGACACTGGCCTCTGTTCTTTGTTGTAGTTTTAACTATTAACTTTCTACAGCTGAACTGGTGTTGTATTCCAGAGGTAAGAACATTACCTAACATGGCTGGATTTTGCTTGGTTTATAAACCATAGCAGTTTACATGTAGGATTCTCCTGACTGAGCATGTTACAGGGGGAGTGAGGAGAGACAGTCAGAAATCAAGTGGCAGCTTTGCAAACCACGTTTTACAGATGCCGCCTGTGTGAGCATGTCAGTCACATAAATGACCTTCAGTGGTGGGACAGCAAGCTCTGCGCTTGATTGGATTTTTCTGCATTGCAGATGCTCTCAGATACATTGGTTGCAAACTAATGTTCCAAAAATGGACTTGGCTGTCAGGCCTTTTTCTAGATAGCTCTAGTCAAAGTTGCGGATGTTTATAAGAAATAGTGGGCAGACATGAGAAATGATGTCATCTCTGTGAGGCAGCAAGCAGGATGGGAATAAGATGCCTACTTCCTCTCATAGCACTTGTAAGTTGGTTTTGATCTTCCACTCAATAAATAAATTTGGATAAAGTCAATTTGTAGTCAAGGTCATTTATAGGAAGGCTAGAAGTGACCAAGATAAACAGTTGAATGTGCAAAGAACATTTTAAAAATTAGATTTCACTGACTGAGGACAACTAGAAGTAGTAATCAGGTGTCAGATTTGGAAATCTCCCCATATGGAGAGCCTGATGTAAATTGGTTGCCTCTTTTGCTTACTGGTTGTAGATAGTGTTTGAGAGTGCTGTGTTTCCTCTTTGAGAATGCTAGCAAAGAATCAGTGAGCTTTGGCTCCTTCACTGTGCAGGAACTTTTGCCTTTCCAGAAACGGTGCATGTAACTGAGGTGGTATTTCATGGCCTAGATTTTAGTGTTTGCTTGCCTTTTCGTCATACTCACAACTGCGTCAGTGCTGTCCAGGTTTAGAATCTGTTTTACTTCTCTTTCCACTTTTCTTTCTGCTGTCATTTAGCATGCCCGAAGTGCTCTCTTGGATAGTAGTGCTAAAAAATGTACATATGCACCTTTCTCCTGTTCCTTTTTTGAAATTCCATTTCTTATAGGCTCGTCTTAGGCTGCATCAAGCATGTCAATGGAAAGCTTTGTAAGAAGCAAACCATCCCAGAGTCAGAAGTCATTAAACTCTGGCTTTAAACAGCATAGCTGTCAAATTACCTGAAATGATCTGAAAGTGCTCTAACCAAGCATGCATAACATATTCAAAGGTACAAAAGATACTAATCTTGGCTGGAGCATGCCAGCTCCCCCCCTCCCCCTATCTCTACATGCAAACATTACTTTAGCAGAAACATTTGCACTTGAGTAGAAATTGTTGTATAGTTGGGGTGGAGTTCTGATGTCTCTTTCTTGCACGCTGTGGGCTGAGCTAAATCAGATGATTTACCACTTGACTGACTGAGCATGCACAGGGACTGCCACACCTTGCATTCAGCATTCACAATTAAACTGCTAAGTGAAGAACACTGTATATACTGGTTGAAAATACCCAACTCTTTCAGAAGTACTTCTGTAAGAAAGAAATAACTTTTACCACAGTTTAAGAAAAAGAAATGCCCCCCTGATGTCCAACTAACAGCAAAACAACCCTTGCAAACAGTTTTCAAATGGCAAACTCTTTAGTCAAATCTAACATTATACATTCCTTAGAAATAAATTTGAGAGCAATATCAGGATATCTGGTTGTTTAGAAAAAGAACTCTGATTTCCGTTTATCTTCAGCAGGTATCAGGTAGCACAGTAATTAATTATCTTGGAAGTACTACTTCTGTTTTCAGAATTTCATTTGGTTTGGAAATTTGGCTACTTGTTGATGAACATTCTGATGTAAGTGTTGTCAACAAATCTTAGTTACAGAAATAACAGAAAAACAACTGTTTTGAGTATCATTCAAATTTGCAGCTTGTGTGGGAACGCGAATTCCTTGGGAGACTGAATCATGTAGTCCCCTGAACTTTTCTGGAAAATGTCTCTTTATTGGAAGTTTCTTTTTGCATGAATATTTAATTTGGAGCGAGGACCTTTCAAAATTTAGATTTTGAAGTTCATAGCCGCAGAAACACAGAATTTGATTCTCTGGGCTAAATTCAAGTATTGTGTTAGCTCATGTCACCCCACTGCAGTGTATTGGGAGAAGGTCACAGCTGGAATTCGACGATGTGGCTGAAACGTGCTTTGCTTGTTGACAATGTCTTCTCATTCTGAAGCTCATATTGCTGTGCACAATGCCTTCTGTGAAATAAAGCCCTGGAATTACAGTGGAAGTTTGTTCTGGACAACTGGATTAAAGCAGGGCTTTTACAGCCGCGAAGGAGGACATGGAGGTACAAAGTAATTTCACTGAAGGATTTAGTGGTGGCACTTACTGCTGTCGTTCAGCCATATTGTGCAGTAGGTAGAATTGCTTGGTTGCACACATGGTGTTTTCAAAGGGCAGTTCGGGGCCTTGGCATCTTTGCTGTAATTGCCACTTTTAAAGGCTGACAGCTTACTCTAGTCCTCAGAGGGGTGACTGCATTCATGAAAGCAGTGAAAATGGACCACATGGTAGACACAACTGCTTGTTTTTTGGACCAGTGGGAAAGCTGGGAGTGCTTATAAATCCCTGTGGAGAATGAGGGATGCCTTGGAAAATGTCCTGAAACTTGGTTGGTTCAAAGGAGTGCCTGGTAGGGGGAATTGGAAAGCTATTGTGGAACAGTTGCTGCTGGAAATGAAAGTTAAAGGGAAAAAAAAGCCTCCTTTGCCACTTGAAGATGAGAACTTCAGAGAAACGGGGCTTCAAGTAGAGAGTGCAGAAGTCTGGAAGAATTATAAACCACCTCATGACCTTGAAGAAAGCTACTGTGTTTTTGTGAGGGAACATTTGGCTCTCTTGTGGTGGAAACCCCTCAAATTGCCATGGTCCTGTTTTTTTTTTTACATTGGCCTTCTTTGCAGCTCCTTCCATCTCTGAAATCGTTAAGAATATCTTTTATTGTCTCAGAATTGTAACCATTGGGCAGGTGAGCATGGCTAGGTGTCTCTTTCTTCCCTGAAGCCTGATTTCTGAGAAGGTTTTGTGCAGCAATGACCTGTCAGCTCAACTGAGCCACAGATTTCAAGGCAGAAGGTTCTTCAGATGTTTCCCTGCAGTTACAGCTGTTAGTTTATGCTGTCTTATCTTGATTTTGTTGTAAATTTTGATTTTGTTGTTTTATAAGTCTTTGTACAGAGGCGTTTCCTCTCTTTTGTTTCATGTGTCAGTGTTACTTATCAGATGACTTTTTAGTTTTACCATTTGTTGAATGTTCTCTCTGCTGCCTGTGTTACAAACAAACAGGTTAGGATTGTTAACATATGTCATATGCTTCCCTATATGTTGGGGGAAAATTATTGAAGAAAGAAATTAAAAAACCTTCTGGTTTTTCCCCATCCTTTTTCCCCTGCTTTCCCTGTGACTAGAATTTCAGTATCATAATATAATTGAAGTAATTGAGTCACTTCAGGCATGTGTGTCCTTTGGACAGAAGGCATGAAAGCTCAGAGACACAGACTCTCCATCATAATATTTTTTTACTTCCCCAACCATGTGGTTGTTGTGAAAAAGTCTGTTTTGTCACCTGATTTTTTTTTTTTAAGCCTTTATTTCTGGGCCCGTATCTCTATGGACTTTTGTAATCAGAGACTAATACTCTCCACCTTCACAGATTTCTGTGCAGTTGCAAAGATACGAGGAGGTAGAAACAGTGCCAGAATAGATGAGCCTTTCTCAATCACGCTGGGTAAGTTGTTGGCAATTTTGGAGATTTCTTCGGATTTGCGATACTGTGTCCTTGGTCTTTTCCCTGAGAGGGACACCTCCCCCCTCCATCAATTCAGAAATATTTCAGAAGAATTGGATATTGTGGAATTGAGTATTTTACATTCCTAAAACGTTTTTCCTCTGCCTATTTTGTGTGTTTCTTGAAGCTACGCTAATGTCATACTGCTTTTAGTCTTCCGTTTGATCCTAGAGTGGTAGTTCTAAAAACAATCTTGATCTGTCATCTTCTGTGCCCTCAGATTTATGTGTTCCCTGTCACTTTCTCACCAAGAAAAAGTTTCCCCTGTAAATATTTGCCAGTTGCAAGTTCAGGGCAACATGCCAAGTGGCAAATATGTCAACCAGAAGTGTGATTCTTCCCACATGCTGCTCATCATGCCAGTCCAAAAGGAGCGTTTGGCTTGGACATTCTTGCCAGAATTGCTTCCAAAAGCTTGTTGTCCATCTGTTTGTACAGCTAAGTGCTGTCCAAGGAGCCAATAATGCATAGTTGTAGGAGACTTGAGTGTTAATCATTCATGAGAGCAGCTGGAGTGAAAGTCAATCCAGAAAACAGGTCTGAGTTGGGCTGCTCTGAATTTTCAGACAAGTCAGGAGCTCTGCTTCCGGAGTGCACTATGTCAGAAGTGGAATCTATCACTTAAAAGCATAATGAGGAGCACTTAAAAGTTGTTATGATGAAACCCATGTAGTATCTAAACCACAGGTTTAGAAACAGGGCAATAAAGATGCACGTTGAATTCAGATATTGCCACTTGGCCCTTTGACTTGTTAAATGCCACCTACCAAAGTACAGTTGCATTATTTCACCAGTTTTCATGGACATGCTCTCTTGCTCTGTTCGTCCAAAATGGCTTACGTGTAATGCCATGCTAATAATTTACTTGATGTTGGTTCATGCATTCCTGTGATCTGTGGCCAAAATGAATGTTACTGAGCAGGTATTTTATTTGTTGTATTCAGCAATCACTTGTGTTCTTGGTAGACTCTTGTATTTGAATTTTAAGATCTGTGCCTTCTCAGAGCAAAAGCACTCTGGGCAGAAGTCTGACTTTTTGCATCTCTGTCTAGTGTCTGTTCTGTGATTGCTGGGTTCAAGCTGTAGCTGAGCTGTTGCATTACTGGACCTTCAGATCTGAATGTTAGACATCACCTTCATTTATCATTAGCTGGAGTGGACCTGTGTTTGGCTGTTGCTCTTCTCATGTGACATAATTCGCGTGTCTGCGACACTGAGGTCAGTTGTCACCTATGTGCTAACTTGATCCAATAAAACCATTAAATGCAGGATTGGACACGTCATGATTATCGAATTTTGCTTTTAGTGCAAATTCTGAATGTAGTGCTTTGGATTTTTGGCAGAGAATGGGAAGATGGTTAGGGAGTGTTGTATGCAGTAATTCAAGGTCCCAAAACTTTACTACTTTCAAGTAGCCTGCACTATAAGTTTTGGGTTGCATTTATTTTCCTTGTTAAATGTATGTTTTTGCCTAAAAGTTGAACATGGGCTTTGTACACTTGGAGAATTAATACACAGGAAACACGTCTTTTCTGAAGTGAGACTTTGGGATGAAAACCAGAGAGATTTTAGCAGAGCTGTTAAGACAACTCAGCTGAGTTATAACAGTAATTTCTCCTTTCAAAATCTGGAAGCAATAAACACTTCAGATGTGCTTTTCGAATACAGTGGAATCAGTCCCTTGGGCAGACATTGTACGAAAAAACTTTTGGAATTGACTGTGGGTATCAACTGTATGTTATTGTGAAAATACTGAAAGGCAATATGCTGACTGGAGCTAAGAATGCCATGTTTTACCTCTTCCTTTGTAAAGCCTTAATTCTGTGCAGACTGATGTTACAGTGTTTCAAAAAGACCAGATAGAAAAATTGCCTGATTTACTTGGGTTTTTTGGCTTCAACTCCAGGACAATGAACGGAAAATCCGTGAAAATGTATCTTTCTGGGGTCTCTTTTATTCAAAGTGTTAGAAGTGAGTTCATTCTTCCATACAAATAGTTTGATGTGTTGCTGACGTGCTGACAGTGCAGAGCGGTTCTGTTTTGGGTCTTTTTGTGTTTACTTGGGGGATATTTTTGGGTTTTTTTGGGTTGGTTTTTTATCTTTTTTTGGCCATGAAATCCTGCAGCTGTACAGGGCAACCATGCTAACTGCACTTCTTAGTGGTAGGTAAAGGGCACTGTGTCCATCTGCAGCCGCAGTGTTGCAGGTCTGCAATCACCTTAAACAACTGAAACCAGCTCGGAGTGACTGAGATTGCTGAGTACTTGTCGTTTTTTGCAGTATTTAAGTAGCTTAGTTGGCAGCAAAGGCAAACAATGCTTTCTCTTTAGCAAATTGCCTCGGGGTGACCTGATTTAAATTTCTTCACAGAAAGATTATGGGAGTCTGGGCTGCTTTGTGGAGGAAGCTTACAGGAGGTAACTACAAGGTGAACCATAGTGAGGCAGGAGATTTGAAACAGAAGCAGCTCCAGTGTGGGGGTGATTGGAAAGGACATTAGTTGTGGTTTGACAATCTGTGTACACAGCTGGGGGTCTGACTTGGTTCAAGACCATGTCAGTGCAGAAGTATGATGGAGATTTGCTTGCTCCTTACCCTATTGAATAAATATAAAATATTTATATAACAACTCCTTGATCTAAGACCACCACATATCTAAAAGTAGGGGAAGCATCTTGAAAAGGATTATATCATGTTCTCCAACATAGCTCAAGTACTGTCTCAGTCCAGAAACATGTGCTTGGAAAGCTTAGTCTGTCAAAAGAAGGCATCTCTTTTCCATTTACTGGGAGGGGGAAGTAAGAAGGAGGCTGAGCTTCTCGTATTTTTTATTTCAATTAAGAGTATTAACAGTATGTATTTCTTAGGTATGTGTTTTCCAGTATTGCCTCTCCTTCTTCCCCCACTTAAATAGCCCTTCCAGACAGTGTTCTCCCTTAGGACACAGTAAGTGCTGTTCATCCTGTCTGCGAACACTGCAAAGCATCATTTCTGTTCTTTAGGGGACTTGAAGGGAAGTAATTAAAATGACAGGAAGTGCTTGGGACTGAAAGATTTATGTCTGTGGGAAGATCTTATGAAATTCAAAGCATATTTTAATCAGAAAGAATTGATTTGGCAGCTGCATAGTTAAAGAAGTGCTGTTTCTTTCTGAAATGTTAACTTAATGTCCTCCAAGGCAAATCAGGCAGAAAGGGAACTGCTTTATGCATTTCTGCTGTAGTGAACAGCAGTAATGTGTACACTCTGTGATATACTAAATTCTCAATCACTGAGGAACTCTAGTAAGTAGCAGTGATTAAAGCTGCCCTTTAAATTCCACCTTCCAGTCACATCAAAAGATGTACCTCCTTCAAGAAAGTAAATGCAGGAGGTAGACACTCAGCTTCTTCATCTGTTTGATGTGTCTTCACTCACTTGCATAAATGGCTGTTACATGGAGAGGGAAGTGTATTGAAAGCAGTTTAGAAATCACAGTTAGTGTTGAAATACTGTATAGGAGGCTTGATACTGAGTCATGGTACTGGGAACATGAGCCTCAAGCATACAAAAAATTCAACAAGTATGCATTGGCCTTTACTTCCCCCATCTTGGTTTGAAAGACAGGTGTCTGCTAAGGAAGGTGGGAACCTCCCTTAGAGTAGAGAATATTCCCCCCTCCCTTCCCTCTGAATTATTATAACTTTGAAATCAAGGGGCTTTCAGGCAAAGATATGGGAAAAGGAGTAACAGTTCTTTACTAGCATTTATAAGGAGGCAAACAAGCAACAACAACAGCAGCAACAACAAACAAACAAACCAGAAAAAGCAGTGTAAGAGCCCGCTCCGGGCTGCCCGGTGCCCTCCCGCGCAGTGCAGTGACAGTCACAGCAGTTACGGCAGGGGCGCTGTTGGCTCCCGCCTGGGCAGGGTCGGTGCAATGAGTCCTCCGCGCCTGCAGGGGGCGCTGTGCCGCGAGGTTGGGCGAACCTCCCTCAGGCACCAATGGCGGACGGCTGCATGGGGGGACGGAGTGCAGCAGGAAAGCTCAGAGCAGCAAGCTGGAATGGCAGGGCTGGCTCACTCAGGGTACCAAGCGAAAGGTCGCAGGAACTCCACGGCTGTGGCAGGAGCCGCAGTGTGTCCAGGCAGGTGGGGGGTGCAGGATTACAGTGTAACAAAAAACAACCCCAGTAGAGCAAAAGAAAAGTGGTAGAGCTAGGGAGCAGCAGCTAGACTGCTCCGTACAGAGAAAAGGGTCAGGGTCCTGGGTTTCCCCTGAGGCACCCGCGTGGATCGTAAAAGTCCTCCCCAGTCAAATTTGGTGTTAATAAGGTCCCAGTTCAATGGCTGCACTTACAAACAAAGGCTCACCCAGGAAGGAAGAGGTAGTACCGAGGTGGGCTCCGGCGGTCACAGAGAACCCTCTTGCAGCAAACAGGAGCTCGGTTGTCCCCTCCGATGCCCAGAGTGCAAGGGCTGCCTTCAGCCCCTACCCCTGGCTCAGGTCCTGTGGGATCTTGGCCCCTCCAAGAGAAAAGCCTTCAGATAAGAGAGGTGCAGCCTGGTACTCTTCTCTCACTGCCCCCACCATGGGTATATCTTTTGTCTCTCTTAAGTACTGATAGTTAAGGTCTCTTAGCAACGGATGGGACAAAATTCCCTAAGAGAAAGAAAACAAAAGGAAAAATCCTAACCTCCAACCCCCAGAAATGGTTTATTGGATGTTCTCTGTGTTTTCTAGTGTTCTGAAGTTGTGTCTTTTCCCAAGTGCTGATGGGGTGTTCAGCTTGGACTATACCATGGGGTATATCTTTGCAATAGACTTTCTCCTGCTGGAAGCTTCTAGCCTTGACTGTGTTGAAAACGTGGTGTGTGCTAAGGTCATGATAAGCTCTGCAAGAAGGCCATGTGTGTTTGCATGTCTGTGGTAACAATAACATATGCACATATGTGTATGTATATAGAGTTGGCTCAGAATCACTTTCCTCTACATCTCAGTGTAGCTACATTTTGTTTGGTAACCAGGTTTCATTCTCAGAATGTCTAGGACTGGTACTGTTTGTTTTTTTGGAGATTCTCTCTAATGTATGCTGGCCTGGTCTGTCAAAGCTTTGTTGGTATGCTAACAGAAAGGAATTTAAATTTGTTTTGTGTTGTTTTGCTTTGAGTTAAAAATACTTTCTCTCTCCATACATCATAAATTTATATGCTAACATGAACTTTGGATATTTAGTATGTTTGTGATTCAGTGTATTTCCTTGCCAGGATAGTTAATATGTTGCCTAAATTATGTGTTTAATCACTTGGTGGGAAGATAAGGAAATTTTACAAATCACTGCTCTTTAAAAGAATCTCTTCAGTCTACTGAGGTAATGAGGATAATATAAAAATGGAAAATCCAAGTTTTATGTCTGCTGAAGCTGAGTTTCCAACACTTTGTATGTGGAGTCTCTGAACCATTATTATACTAACCCTTTGGATGCAAACATAGAGCAGCCCAGCTTTCGAGGAGCATGTTTGGAAAGTTGGCAAACTTCCTGTTAGCCATGCCAAAGAAGTAAATTGTATGTTTTGTCTGCTACAGTGTAAGTGGGCCATAGTTCTGTTGTGAACAGATTTAGCTGGCAAACTTTGTTAACTGCAGACAGCTTGAGCATTACACCATTGGAATGGCAGGTGCCCTGTCTTGGTAACACGCTCTGAAGACATTGTATCAACAGCAAAAACCTGGGGCTGTTTGTTGTGGGGTTGTTTTTTTCTTCTCTCTGTCTTTTACCTGCCCACTGAAAGATTACTTTTATTACTTTATTGCCTCTTCAGCTCACGCACCAACCCTGGACACGAAATCTCAACTTCTAACAGCCATGGCACCAGTGACTTTATTTGGAGGTATTTAGGCAAAAGTGGGTGATGAATTGCACATCATCATTGGAGGTGGAAGTGTTGACATTACACACAATCACACTGGGGATTGGGAGCACAGACTGTTATATCATGGATTGATATGCCTTTTGGGATAAGTAGTTTGAAGGGAAATGTGAACCCACTGTAGAATATTGAGGAGAAATGTTTGAGGCCTGAGTGATTCATGACTTAAAAACAAAGCAAAACTGCAAGTCCCCATATTGTTGTTTTTACAGTAGTTTCTTATGACAACTGAATTCACACCTTTTCATAAAGATCATAATGCAAAATGTACTATTTTTTATTTATATTGCCATAGGAGGGCAGAAACTCAATAGGTGCCAGTGAACCAGTGAATCTTTGCAATAGATTGCTGAATAACTGATTCTGTAATGTTTAGCACCGTAAAGGGATGAGAAATCGGATTAATTTTGTTCTGAGCGCAAGTACATATTTGAATATTCTGAGTGTGCAATGCCACGGCATGGGAAGAGAATAGGCCTTGTGCTGAGGAATTTCTGATGTGTGGAGTTGTGTTCACTGCTCAGGTGTTAGTATCCAGCAGAGCACTGCAGCTGTTCTAAGGCAAGCTACCCTTGCTGTTCTCATGAAAAATAGGCTTAGTGTATTGTTTACTTCTGTTAAACTGCTTGCAGACTGTCTGTTTGGAAATAAAGAATAACATTAACATAGATTCCAAATTGTAACAAGTCAGAAACTACAGTTAGTGTGAATGGTACCTTGGTGACATGGTCATGTACTCATTTTTGAGGACCTGTTGTTTCACATCTTTACCTGTCATTTTTCATTGCTATATATTGTATTATACAGTTCTAAATTATGTATTTAGCTCTGATTTTAAAAGACTATATTCTAAACTCAAATCTGTAGCCAGGGATTTTAGAATAAATGAAGAACCATTGATGATGGCTGTAGTTGACTCCTTGCAGATAGTGCAAGTCTGGCGTCTGTAACAGTGGTTGATACTTGTCATAGTGTGGCCTGCTCCTGCAGTGGTGTTGGGAGGGTGAGGGTCACTCACATCATGGCAGGACAAGAGGTGGATTTGACACGTGGCACCTGTCCAGTGCGTGGGCTCTTGGGAGGGCACGAAGACCTGGCTGCCTTGTACTTCATCCTTGTCAATCAGTCAGACTCACTGCCCCTCAGCACAGGAGAGGCTTTGCCATTGATGCCAACAAGGCAGACTGCTCTGGGCAAACAGGTTTTAAAGAACTTACCAGGGGGCACTGAATGTGAATATTTGCTGTAGCTTTTTCTGTAGTAGTAGCCATAATAAAAATCATAGTAATGAAAAGATTGAAAGTTACCATTTAACTTCAACCATAATAGGAGTACAACTTACTTTAAACAAAAGTCTGTCTTTCTTCTAGACAACAAAATCGGAAACTTTTTGGTTTTAAATTTGCTTAGAGGGGAAGCTGGAGTTCAGAATAAAATTTGAATAATAACTGCTCTTTTATGAGAAGCTATTGACTACTCTTGAAGAGCCCCGAACAGCAGGCAAGTGATATTTGCTTGACAAAAAGTTCATATTCATGAAAACAGATGAACATTAATCATAAAAATTTGGGTCAGCAGCATAATGTAAGAGATGAAATTTACATGATTTTGAAAGTTAATCAGAGTATAGTTAACTTTAAATGATCACAACAGATACTTTTTTCCTGCTATATACAAACATGAAGCCTTGAGAAGAAATTATTGCCATGCTTTGCCCTTGGGTTGCAGAATTTGTTGTACCTTGTCAGGCTTCCTCAAAACTATTATCCCTGATGTGCTAAGGATTGATAAACAGAAGCTGAAGAGCAGTAGTTAAGATCTGATAAGAGTGAAGCAATAATAGGTCCTGAGAGGCTGAAAGCTGAGTTTTGGCAGACCAGTGCAGGGATGAGCTACCACCCTCTGTGAGGTTCCCTAAAAGTCTGGCTTGAACCACAACTCTCAAAAATTTCACAATTTTTAAGGAATAACATTTTGTTCCAAGCTGGGAAGAATTGCATTTGAGAGAATAATTTCATATGGGGTGCAGTCAAATTTGCCTAAATGCTGAATACCTTGTGGTAGGTAAATTGTGACCATTTATGAAGTAGTCTTGAAGAACGTAATAGACCTATAAGGAGGAACTAGGATTTGAAGGAGTCACACATTACAGAACATCTAAATTAGTATCAGCCTGAAACAGCCATTCAATACCTTTATTATGTGCAAGGAACGTTAAAGTTCTGAAGCATGGAACTAGATCATAGACATAAGCTTCCCAATGTTCCAAATGTCCTAAACTAAACTTCCCAATGTCCCAAAGTAACTATTCCCTTGTCTATAGCTTTAAAATATGAAGCTATTAACAGAGTCCTTTAGCAGAAGTGATACAGTAAAGGGGTGTGAATGCCAACAGAATTAAAACATAGGAGTCCATACCCTGTGTAACAGACCAAAGATTTGATTTGGTTGTGATTTTTACAGCAATGCTTGGCAAACAACAAAAAAACCCCGAACCCACACGATCAAAGAAGCACAAACAAACAAAAAGAGCACCCCACAAAACACAGAAAACCACACATCATAAAGCCCAAGGAAATACACGGGCAGAAATATCTTCCATATTCAGAAAATGTAGTATGAGATGATGCTGGAATTTATCCATTTAATCACAGTGAGCCTGTAATCCAAATGCTACTAAATTAAACTGTGTTATCACCAAGAATTTAGAGAACGCAGAATACTTAGGAAATATCTATAAAGGCAAAACTGTAATTTACTTCTAATTCATACTGAAGGAGTCTGCAATAGAAAAGAGAATGTATATTCTACTTCATTGCTTTTCTTTATTCAGTTTTCTTGTTCTATAAATAACATCACTAGCATTTGAACCAAAAGCATTTCATAGAAATGTAGCTGCAGCTAAGGAAAAAAAGAAGGGGAGGGGGGAGCCAGGAGCTTACACTAAGAAATACTCCAAATATTCAGAAAGCCCTGTGTAAACTTGTGGAATTAGGTGCTTTATGCAGTCATTGCTCCCGCTCTCCAATAGATTGTAAACAAATCCAGGGTTTGGGGTAGCTGCTTTGCTGACTGGGCTTTTGGGCAGTCTAGTTTCATCTCTGACTACATTCCAGGAAGTGAGGACAATAGAATAAACAAACAGTGATTAATAGTTTTTTTTAAGGTCTCTTTATCTTGCCATAGATAAGTAAAAAATGGCTGCTTCAGCAGTAATTAACCTACTTGAAAAATGAATGTTGCTTCCACAGTCACATTTGTTCCAGCTAGTCTTAAGAAGTATCATAGTACAAGCAGCTTTTGTTTTCCTTAGGTTCCACAAGATATATTAATTTCTCTACTCTGAAGTGTTCTGATGACTTAAAGTCTACTATTTAAAATTAAGTTGTTATTTTGAAACATGGTACTCTATTCATTGAGTTACTCTGGTAGTATGTGCAAATGAATTACGTTGTTTCTTCCCTGCATGTAAAATGTTAAGACAGCAGTTGCTTTACCTCCTTCCTTCCTTCCCAGTCACATTAACACTTAAGTAAGTAGAGAGATAAACTATAAACTCAGATAAACGATAGAAAAATAAATTTCTGGTTCCCCATGTTTGGTGTGCAGCTTGGGAAAAAACCCCCGAACTGTCAGGGTTTTTTGTTTTGCGTTTGCTTGGTGGTTTGCTTTTGGGGTTTTTTTGTCTTTTTTTAAAGCAGCAATTCTGTTTTAGAATTGCATTTGGAAAGAGCAAATTTCAAAGCAGTTTCAGAACTATATAAATCAGTGATGTTAAATGAACAACATGCTTTGAATTGGAAGATTTACCTGGGGACGTTTGTGCGGTGCAACTAGAAAGAAGCAATATTGGGATAGTCCCTTCATTCTCTGCTGCATCTGGTTTTGTTGTTTCCTAGATGTAGTATGTTCTACAGGTGCTCAGTTTTATACAAGTCCAGAAAGTGTCAGCTTTCCTTGATGATGGTCTGAGTAGAGGTGAAGATGCTTCCAGCTCATAGAACATGGGCACTTGAAAGGGCTTCTGGTGTTTTTGTTAACAGAGGACCAGGAATGAAGACAGGTGTCAGCTGCAAGTGATTGAACTCCTTCATAACTGCACTTGAAACAAATTTTAGAACTTCGAAATATATGCAGGCATGGAGAAGCACATAGTGGCTTCCAGGAAGTAGGGTGGCTGGTGAGTTTGTGGGCTGTACTGAACAGGAATATGGCATGTTCCTGGAATACAAACACTTGCCTTGCAGATCAATCCCTGATGCACTGATACAGCCACCTAAGGGAATGCATCAGATACGCAGATGTTCTCTGTGCTGAGCTTGCTTTTATCCTGACCTTAAATTTTAGCAGGAGACTCATGAGGTGCAGGCTGCTGGCATACCTTTAATTAGACTTAATTGTACATTATTTGTGCATTACTGGAGACTTGGCAGGCATTGCAAAGTTGGATGAGCGTGATCAGGGATCTAAATTTCAAAGTAGCCAACTACTGCAATGCCAGTTTTAATGCAGGTGATCCATTGGGTGCTGAAAGAATTGTCTTAAGTATACTGCATTTACTCTGACTGGCATTAAATCTGTTAACCTGTGGTTAATAGTTGTGTTGGTGTAGCGCTGATGTTGCTGAAAAGTCCACTGAAAGGAAAAAGTCACTTTTCTAACAAACCCAGGCAAGAAAAACATTCAGCGATGAATTTGTTCTATCAGAAATGTTTTTGCCAGCTTTGGTTGGTTAAAATGTGCAAGAATTCTTTTGTTGCTGGGGGCTTTTCTCAGCTAAAAGGCATTCCCTGCTATGTAACTGTATGCATGTGTAACTTTATTCTGTAACATCCTGGTCTTTCTAAATTGATGCATAAACTAGTTTCAAATTTGGATAGCTGCTGTGAATCAGAACTTCATCTGAATTTTTAGGTTGTCCAAGAGATCTAAAAGTAGGATAAGAGCCTTCCATAACTGCACACATGGAACACAAGCCTTTGCTAGCAGCAAGACCTAAGCCAGGCATAATACTGTGCCTGGAGATACTTGGAGAGAAGCTGGTGTTTATTTCACAGCACTGTGGGGGTCCACAATTGCTAAATGGTTTGTGTACAAGCTGATTTGCCCATCCTCATGATTATTTAACCACTATGATATATTAGCTTTTGTTTAGAGTAAAAACTAATAAATGATCCGAAGAAACCTATGGGGGGAATAAAGAAAACAAAGTCTAATTAAAAAAATCCTGAAAATATCCAAACAAGAAAACTCACCTCCTTGAAACAGCCAAGTGTTTTCATAATTGATGAGGCAGTTTCCAAGTGTTTACCTGTAAAAACTCAGCGTTCATTTAATATGAGCTCTTGCTTGTGAGTGATTTAGAAGCCTGGACTGAATTTTATTTTCTTGAACACAAAGACATTTTGGCAAAGCAAATTCTGACTCCTAAAGAGAAAAAGAAATTTACAGCTTCCTGAGTTGTTTTCTTTCCAGCGTGTTGACAGAGAAGGTACTTGGAAAATAGAAATTAATGGACTGGGGATAAGAAAGTAACTTGTTTGTATCTTGTGTTACAGACCTGCTTACTGGAAGCCTTCCATGTGATCAAACAATACTGTCAGACAAACTTATTTGCTATTAAATGAAGTTTAATTTTGAGGTAAGGTCCTGTTTAATTTTCTTTGTTATGCATATAATGACATAAAACCTACGGTAATTTAAAAGCTTGTTTATATTAGTATAAAATTTTCTTTAGAGTGTATGTGAAATATATACTTCTGTGGCTGTGTTTATGAGGAGAGAACTTAAGCTGAAAAATAAATGTGATGTATGAATATTGAAGTGCAAAGTAAATATTGTAATTAACAGCCTGGAGATTAACCTGACCATTACAGACATTGACTGTTTTGAAACAGTTTCCAGGGAAACTGGGAGAATATGATCATGTAATAAGTGATTTCTCTAAGCCTTAGGAAAAAAGGCCGTGCCTTTCTTTGGTATGAGAAAAAATAGCTGAGAAGATGACTTAACTCTTTCATCTGAATACATATAAGAGGTGGCAAAAAGAACAAGGAAAAATCATTACTAGAATAACTTCACAGATGCATTACCATTTCTGTACTGTAATTCTCTCAGAAGAGAATGTCACCGAGTGGTAAAATTGGCTTTGGGCAAAATGTTGATAAATCTCACCCCATGTTCTTAATCTGTTGGAGTTACTTTGACCTTGTCCACGTTGCTGTTCTAAATGTGTCCCTGGCTTTGACTGCTCATCTGGAAATGGTGCTTGAAATACTGAAAGGTCGCTAATGGAATTTTGTCCTGCAATTCTCCATGTTTGAAAAATGTCTTTAGTGAACTTTCAAAGCAGCCTATAATTAAACCAGCATGTCAGTTTGTATCAGATATGTGTAAGGACAAGGTTAAACGAAGGTGGTTTAGGTACATCTTGAAATAGGCTTTGCTCAGAACAATAACAAAATATCTGAATTTAGCTTCAACCATCTGAAGTCTGCCAAGCTGACTTTGAGCTTATTGGTAGGATGTGCTCTTTCTGAGCACATTTGGTGTAGGAGGAGGTTTGACTTTAGATTAGCACACAGTTGGCAGTGTACTAGGCTAAGTATAATCTAATTGACATGTAATGTTTGCACACACTGTTAAACCCTGATAAAAGTTCAGCTGTGTTTCATGATTTCTTTCTTTGTCTGTCTCTGTTGTAGAAGTAGTGGATGTTTTGGGTTCGATTCTGTTCCCTTCAGAAATTTAGGTTTTTCTCAAACTTAACCTTGTTCATAAATTTTTATAAGGATTATACCAACTTCTGATTTCTGTCCTTCCTTATCCAGCAGTTGTGAGCTTTTCACCCTGGGGGTATGGAGTACTCTTAAATCTGAAGCTCAGTCTCCGTGTTGTCCTGTTTTGTGGCTGTGACAGAGATGTTGATTTGATGGGTGCAAACACACTGTTCTTGCTCAGCCTTTCTGCTTTCATTAGTGTTGGTGATTCTGGTAGTAACTGAGCCTTCTGCAGTCTATTGCTATAGGTCTTGCCTTTCCTCAGCTACTCTTTTCTTCCCTCTTTATCCCTCTATAAATTGTACTCAAAGTTCTTTTGACTAGCCATTCCCTGTTTGCTGTTCTGTTGGGAGAAGTGTACTTATTTACTAAAAAATCATTTAGTAATCAAAAAGCACTGCATCTGACATCTCAGCCAGAACCTGCGGTTCAAAAAAACGTTTAGAGTGGGCCCTCAGCCTTTGAGATGGTGTGAAATGGTTTAAGTTTTGAGACACCTTGTTGTTCCTTCCCTTTCTCCTCTGATCAGGTGCTGGCATCAGGAAATGAAGGCAGCATGCACTAACCTCATTCAACCTTACTGCAGCAGCATCAGCCTAAGCATTGATATTCTAAATATTGTAAACTATGATTGGTAACTGTGTGTGGTAAATCTCAAGTAGGTGATGGAGGTTGGAAGAGCAAGAAAAGGTTTTTAGTAGCTATTTAAACCCACTGGCAGGAGATGATCTGCATGAACTGCTGTTTTGCTCTTTGGCATGTTTTATGAATTCACCATTTGAGCTGTAGACTGTGTGTAAACTGCTGCCTGTACTTCTCCAACATTGTGGTGACAGTTCCATGTGACCACCTTTCTCATGAGGGATGTATGGTGGCTTAGGTCTTCACTGACATGCAGATCTTTTTATTTTTACTATTTTTCTGTAAACCCTTTTCTCTCCATGGCATGAAAATTGATAAAGAATGACAATTTATTAAAAAATATTGTTAATCTCATGTAGATACCAAATTGCAATTGCTTGTGAGAAAAAATTGGATAGTACTACAGTAGATGGGATAGAGACCTGAGTGTTTAAGGGGTTGAAACATAACTGAATTAATTATAATTTAGATTTAAGTAGGGCTTGGCTTTATTTTGAATTCTCCAATAGGTATTATTAGGCAAAAAGTGTGCTGAAGTAGTGAATTTACATTATGCTGATGGGGGAAAAACCCACCCTGTGGAGCTGTTTGAGTCTATATGGGTTGCTCCTCTTATTTCTTTTGTGTACTTAGTTTGTAAAATCTGATTTAGTCTGCTTGCTGTAGCAGAATAAGAGAGTAATAGTTTCGAAAAATACTTTGCATTCACAGGTATTGTCACTGGTCTTAAGCAGTGCCCAGTGTCTTGGCTTCTAATATGCTGCATTTTTTTCAAGAGTTCAGCTCAGCTGCCTGTGGAGTAGTTCCTGTGCATATAGCTGTAAAAACAAGGGCTGAAGAAATGCTATTAAGCAAATTGTTCTGGTGGACTTGAATCCCCATTTGGCCCTGGACAATCTGCCTCTTCATGGATCTTCCAACAAGTAATATTGAAATATTCAGAGAGGAATTGCATATAATAGTTTACGTGGTTCACTTGATGGATTTTCAAGATTGCTTTTGCAAGTGTCTCTTTGGCCAGTCATTTCCAGTGAGCTGTCATGTACCTTTTTTTGCTAAAAACTCCATGCTGTGATTCCTGTCTGAGGCCTCTTCAGTAACATTTTGTGCAGAAAAAAATTGGGTTGGGTTGAATCAGTAGGATCACTCTTCTTGTCCAATTGTTTTTGGAAGGAAAAATTTATGTTCAGTTTCAACACTGGTAAAGCTTTGCATAAGTGACACCAAAAATGTATCTTCAAGTCTGAAAATATCTGTGGGAAGCACTCAGAGTTTTTTTTCATTTTGACTCCAGGCCCATAACCATATGTTCTGTGGTTCATGTTAGGATTCCAACAGGGAATCATTTTGCTTGCAACAAATTCTGTTAAAAATACTGCTGCCAGTTTGGTTGTTAGGTTGATGTTGACTCTGCCAGTTTTAACCTCTGGGCTTTTTTTGTCTTAGCCTAGTTTGGGCTTAGTGTCAGCTGGGTAATTTTACTCATGTTTCCTTTGTTCTGTACTTACTCTGTTTCAAAGAGAAATGTCCATGATGGCAGTGCAGTTCTGTTTTCACAGCACTGAAAATGACTGGCCAAAATGTCTGTTAGTTGTTGGAAAAAAATACAATAATACTTGATGTTAGTCACAGAAGAGATACCTAAGCAAAGAAATGACTCTATAAAATATTATCTGTCTAAACCAGAGAATCAAATACCTAAAGTATTAAAAACATTGGTAATCCTTTTAGAGTTGATTGTACCATATGGCTTCTTTATATGCTTTCTAATACAGTCTGATTCTTAATTATTATTTTCTTTAATCCTGTATTAGCATGTAGCAGCTTCATAAATTACCCTATTTCTACCTCAGTAGACCCTAAGATTTTGTCTTTACTGCACATACTTGCCTATTCTTCAGTTCTTACTGACTTTTCACAGTTGCCTATCGGCAGAATATGTTTTTCTTTACTTTTTGACCAATGTTTTGTTATTGTAATTTCTCTCTGACCTGTATAAATAGCATGTAGTGGTGGGGTTTAACAAGAAGACCAGAATCATCAGTATCTGATGCTGTTTTATATTTATACACAGTGTGTTATGGAAGTTGGCTTTAGGCTGCATGCTGAGCATTTGGGATAGTGGGTGTTTGTACTGCTGTGACAAACTCTAGGCTTATATTCTGGTGGGAAAGACAGACAGTATTCACTATTCCCTTAGCTGCCTTCTTACTTAATTTTTTTTTGTTTTTAAATTTAAATCACTGTCTTGGGACAAAAAGCACTATGGAAATGAGTGTTTTCTATGACAGTGGTTTTGCTAGAGTTTATATTCCTGACAAACTCAGATCCTGAAGGTTTAAATATAAATGGTAGCTCAAGTTGCCATTTGGATTGGTCTTGAACTATGCAATTTTCAAGTGCACTTCATCTTTCTGTATATGGCTGTTTTAACATAGAGAGGATTTTAGTGCATTCTGTGTACTAGAACAGAGAACAATTGGGTTAACTTGCCTAAAGAGTAGCTGTAACTTTGTGACTGGGACCCCCTTTGCCATGCTTTTCCCAATATAAATGACAGTCAGTGTCTGAGATTTCAATCTGAATTTTCACTAAATGACTGAGTTCTTTGCCAAGCCTCCTGCTTTTCAAATAGGCCTGCAAAAAATAACAGTTTCCCAAGTCAGAAATCCCTTTGCCTTCATCATCAGTTTGTGAAGATTCTAGATGAGCACATGAGGCTCATCATGGAGATCATGGCTTGGTTGCCAGCATGACTACCAGTTGTGTGAATTCTTCCAAGTTCTTCTGGGCTTACCTAAATAAGTGGAATGCTGACTTGCTAGAGTACCATTGCATTCATTCAAATAACATTTTATAAATGTTTACATTTTCTGCTTCACTTCCTGTTGAAGTGATCTGTTTTAAATAATTGTATTAATTGATTTTTGGGACAAATGGATCAAAAGCTACTGAGAGCAATTTCAGTGCCTGTTAAGTCAACCATTTCAGATGGAATCAATGAGAGCAGTGAGCTATTCCATATAAACCCCATCACAGGACTGGCAAAAAAATTACTTTATGTGAGCTTCACCAATTTCCTTCTGTGCAGCAAAGCTGTTTCTGGAGACTGATCAACCCCATCTAATTCTGGATGGTGATGCTGATCAAAATGATCAATGTGGATTTACTTCAGTGATTTCAGTACCTAAGTGGATTTAATGTTATTAAATAGTTCAGCTTCCATAACAAATAAAGAAGGCTGTTTATAAAGCCTGTAAGAAGCCTAAGCAGCCTGTTAGTTGCCTTCATGTTCCCTAAGGTAGATAATCAACTAGATGTGTGCAAGGTAAGAGTTGGCTGCTGTTCTCCTTAAAATGATCAGAAAGTTCCTGGGCAGCATCAGATATTCAAGAGGGTGGAAGGAATGCAAAAGAAGAATCCATATATGATTTACCATGACATTTTATCTGGGACTTCGCAATACTATTTCTCTGCCATACCATGTCACATTAAAAAAATAGTAAAAAAGGAAATGCAGAGTAATAGTTAGACTACAGTAGGTGAACCCAAGAGGTTATATCCAAGCTGTGTCATTACATGACTCAAGTAAGAGTTCTGAGTGGTTTATTGCATCTGCTTTATGTTGCCTCCCAAGAATGGCAGGTAGAGCTGAGAAATTTGAGTGGTGGCTTCAATTAATTCAATGGGAAAAAACCTAACATTGAAGTGAGTGTGCTCAGAGGTTGTAAGCCTAGACATAAAAGCTTTAAAATTGTCCTTCAAAACATTACAGTGTTTAAGCAGTAGGAAATAGTGGGAATATACAGAACTGTGCAAGCCTGGATTTAACAGCCCAGTTCATAGTTCAACCTATTACTATTCTTAGGGGGATTTAGAATCTGGGTGAAATATTTCAAATTGTCACATCTGCTGCTTTGGAAAATCAATTTTCTATCAGCTGAATCCTTCCACAGAATAGGAAGTATTTTTATTTATTCTTCTCATCCTACGATTTACCTAGGTGCCCTTAAATTACCAGAGATCAGAAAATATACTTGAAGCTGTCTAAGCATGTATACCACTGTAAGCAAGTAGCAGGGCTTGAGATTAACCTTACAGGAGTTACCTAGATCTATCTTTAGTTAAAAAAAAATAGACCACCCCTCCAAAATGCAACAACAAACCCTTTAAAAAAAGGGAAAAAAACCCCAACAAACAAAACCAAAAAACCAATCAAAACCACACCAGATAAAAGCATCTTCTATAGATCAGATACCATTTTAGTATTAGTCTGTGTATATATTTACTACTGTCCTCCCAAGGTCTCTCAGAGAGAAGCCTAGCCAAAGGATGTGATTCACTTCTGATTTCTACAGAAACTCGTGTTTCTGGTTTTGGTTTTCTCTTGCAGTGTTCTTGCAAAATAGGAACAAAAGCCTGGAAGGCCTCTTGAAAGACGCGTCATTGACTGCCTTAGTGGAGGCTCTTGCTCCTGAGGCTTGTGATTTCTCTATTCCAGCTAGCTCCAGTCAAGCTCTCTGCTTATCTTATCTAAAAGCTGTTTCAGCTCTGTTTGGGACAGGGACATTCCTCTTGTAGTTCCTTGTAATTCATACTTCCTTTTGAAGATACTTTCAAGCAAGTTAGTTGCAAATATGCCATTTGACTTAAAAAGCAAACTGAAGTTGAATTGCTAATAAGCTGACTGTCCTATAAACAACTCTTAATTAGACCCAAATATTTTGGTCTCTTACATAATTCTGCTTGAGGGAACTTCCTTGCTGGGTTCTTAGCAAAATAGATGCTGTTGCTGTATGACTATAAAGCGTGAACTGAGAATGGTATCTATTAATGCTTACTAATAATTGCAGCCTGCTTTCATAGGAGCCTTTCAGAGCTTGCCCCGGTTCATCTTCATTTTGCTGTGGGGTTTTTATTCCAAGCAGTTTGTTTGTTAGATTAGTACTCCATGCTACAGATAAATGCAGTGAATTTTTCCTGAGATTCTGGAAGGTTTTTAAGGTAAACTTGCTTTTCAACATTTGTAATGTGTGTGTAAAGCCATAGTTGGTTGAGCAGGGCTTCTCTTGGGACAGGGGAGCGTGTAAGAGTTCTTGCATTTTAATTGTCCATGCACACTTGCAAACAGAATAAACCATGTTTCGTGCGGTGCAGTGTTAAGTTCCTTTGTATTCTAACTGATGAAAGGAAGGGTTATGCTTTTTTGCTTGCTTGTTCAAGCTTCAGGAGCTCTGATTAGCCACCCCAGACAGCCTGTGCTGTCTGAGGTTGTCAGGCTACTTCTGGACCCTCCAAGTTGGTATCTTTGTACATACTGCCCTTTTATAACATGGACTTTTACTCTTGGTTTACTGCTCATCTTCATCTTTGAGCTAATTAGAGGGAAGCTGAGATACTGTTTTGTTTCCTTTCTGAGCACAGGAAGAGATTCTAACCTTGCTGACAAGACACAACTTCCAGTCCAGTGTTGACAGGTGTGATATTTGTGCCTAAGTGATAGTTACCTGTGGAGCACCTCACTACACAGTTGCCAGTGGCAATGACTGGTGATGACATCTTCACAGTGCCTTGTCCAGCAAGGAGGAGATGATGATGGCCTTGCTGTGACATGTGGACATAACATTTCAGGCATATAATCCACAGATGATAATTTGGCTCCTGTTCCGTGTTCTGGTGGAGAATGAGCTTAATCTCTAAGAAAGCCTATTAATGGCAGCCCTTAAGCTGCTAATTGTAAATGAGTTACAAATTGACAGCGTGGAGCACTAAAGAGAGGACTAAACTTCCTCGAAAGGTGCAGTGTCACCTCTTTTATTGTAAGATGCCAACATAGAGTTTATAGTAAAATGGGTGTTGTTACTCTCTGTGCCTGTGCTATCAGCTGCATGCTTGCCTGCCTTCTTGGTTCCATTATCCTCGATTTTTGAAGGATGACACTTTCATTTGCATTCATAATTTTGGAAGCATACGAAGCTATCAGTCGAACTGGGTTTGTACTTCTGAGGGCATTTTGCTTAAGGAGGCCTTACCATGTACCAGTCCACTAAACAAGTATTTTGTATGTACAATAGAATTAGATGTTCAACCGCCGTGAGCAACAGAAAATGTCATGTGTCCTGTATTGCTGGTGCCCAGTGCCAGCAGGTAGTTGGTAGGAATACTGAAAAGAATAGAAGACTTGTGTTCCACTGGATTTTGTTCCAAAGTTAGTCTAGTATAAAAATACATAGCTTTGCCTCTAGTAGCATGTACACATACAGGCTTTTAGGCTGTGACAGTCTCATGACCTAGATTTGTGTTTGCTCAAGCTTGAATGAACCAGTTAAGAAATATCTCCAGGGAGACAGACCTTTACTAAATCATGGCAGAGCTTTGCTTTTAACCATGGCACTGGCGCTGACAACTTTCCTTTAACTGGGTGGGCGTGGTCCATGTTCAGCAATATCAGTGGTGGCTGTTTCACATTTGCCTGATTTTGAAATGCAGGTGGTTTTGGGCTATGTGTTACCTCAGCACTATTGGCAAGGGTGCGAAGTGTAAGGCAAAGAAATGCTCATACCCTCATGGCATTGAGCTGACATTTTGCATTCTCTGTTTGCTTAGCATTGTGGTTCAAAACACACAGATAAAGTCATGGCCTTATCAGCTCAGACACCACAGCTCTGAGGGTAGGAATGGTATGAATTAAGCCAGGTGAGTAGGTGAATGATCAGGGAGGTCAGTGTGCACTAATTTGTCTCCCCTCTAAATCCTCTTTCTCCCCTGCATCTTTATTCTGTTGTTCTGTTTTATGCTCTTGGCTTGATGATAGTTGATTCCTGTTGAAATTGTCATGCAAGCTTCTGTCCTTGTCAGTATTTGCAGAAAGAGCCATTTACCTTGTGTTACGTGTCTCTTGAGAGTCCTTATAAAATGCTTGTTGAGCTGAGTCTGCTGCCCCTTGCCTTGGTCTATCTCTGTGTACAGCAGCTGATGAGGTAATTGTCACATCAGTGCCACCTTCCCGGTTTAGTAAAGCTGAGCTCTCAGGTACAGTTTAGTTTCTTGGGGAACCTTTTCTGGAATTGTGGTTTTATTGTGTTAGTTATCTCCAGAAGATATTGTGGAATGGAGACCTGTTTTGTACATTACCCGAGGCTCACACTCAGAGTGTTTATTTGATTTGTGAAGTTTTCAGTCGTGTAGAGTTGGATCCTATACGGATTTAGTACTCACTTAATGAGCCTGACAAAAAATTGTGGAAACTTTCTAACTAGGGCAAGTCTGAACTTGATCATATGTGTGTCATCTATCTCAAAGCTTTTAACATTTTCACATAAATTCACAAACAGCAGACAACTCATTTTTGTATACTCTTGTAGGAGGCTTTTTAAGGAGCTGGTTGGGAAAGCCGTTTGTTGGTGAAGTGGAAGTGGGATCAGGAAGTTTGAGAGTAAATCCATGAAAAACCTGTTCATTTACTGTGGTAGCACACATAGTGTGTAGAAATTACTGTTTAGTTAGAAAAAGCTTTTCTAGAAATTACTGTTGGTACTGACAGAGGAAGAGGTGCTGTAGGATATTAATAAATTCGTCTGTTACTCAGCTTTGGCAGTCCTGCTAGGTGTTGGCTAGTTCTGTTTCGCACCTCTTGAATAACACCAGGAGGCAAAACAGTTTTAAATTAATTTCCAGTGGAAATTAAGGGTGGGTGTGTTTTGGCATCAACTTTCTTCCTGTTAATTTGGGGACATTTCTCTAACAAATATATCTGAGCTTTTGTTTGAATTATTAGTTTCTGACTTGCAATAAGCAATTTACAGATTTATTTAATTTCAGGGAAAATAGACTGTTAAGATCTTTTAATATGTATAAGTGTTTCATCAAAGAACATTTCTTTGTATTTAATGTTCAGATTGTTTCACTGAAAATACCTACTTTACCAGATATGAACAGATGTTTTGTTTTATAAATGTTGGTCCTTAAAATTTCAGAAAGCTTTTTTTAATGAAGAGAAATTATTAAAGAAAAATATTTTAACTGTTCATGGAGTATGTATGTGCTTCTAAGCCCCCACTTTTTGTAATTCAATAGTAACACCATCCTAGCTGCAGTGAGAATGTGTCCATGCAGGGAGCTTTGGGAAGGATGCAGTAGCTTCAGCAGAGACCTGCAGAAGGGCTGTGCAAGGGGAGTGGAGGTGGCTGCTCAAGCTTCACCCTCCCGAGGTGCAGGGACCAGAGCCCACTGTGACCCAGCTGGGACAGTGTTTCCCTCCTGCTCCTGTGCTGGAGGGTGCCCCTGCCATAGATGTTCTGGCCAATCAGGTATAATCACTCAGTCACCCAGAGGCACATATTCCTCCAGCCTGAAGTTACTCTAAAGAACCTTATTGCTGCCTCTTTCTTGTTTTACTTTTCAGTCCTTCATAACATCATGGGATAATGTCTTATTATCTTGTCCTATGTCCTATTATCTTGGATAATATGTGTTTGTAATATTTGTAATATTTGCTTGGTAAGTGAGGTATGTCTGTGAGCACTGAGGCCTGCTCGTTTTAATTCAAGCACTGGTTAGCATTTTGTTTTTGTTCAGATTTTCCAGAACATGAGCACTGTGATGGTTCAGCTTGAGGCCATGACATACACACTCTGATATTTATCTGCAGGCACTGGGTTCTCCGAGTTATGATCTGTGGCGTTTTTAAGAGCTCAAAGCTGCTGCTATCTCTCCCAGAGCTGTCAGATCCATAATTTATTATTCCAGACTACCACCCTACAAGCACAGATCAGTCACAGCCTGATTTAGAAATTTGCTACTTCATTACTCGCAGAGAATTAGACAGTAGCAGGCAAACCATTTCATGTAAAATTCTCTTAATTTCCAGGATCCTTTTAACTTTTGGTCAGCCATCCCACAGACTGAGTGATTTTGGGTAAAGCACAGAGAGTCCATTACTTGCACCAAGAAATATTTAAATGTGGTGTGAATCAATGTATAGAAGATAATGGGAATGTGGAAGATATTTTCCCCTTGTTTTTCTCTGTGATCTCAGCCCTTTTTCTTGACCAAGTTCTTAGTTCTTTTGAGAAAAAACAGCTGTCCTGTTTTGGCTGTGACCCAGGAGATGGAAACTGCCTGTCCCGTTTATTACTGAAAGCCAAGTGAGGAGATTTAGAGCCTGAGGATAATCTGGAGGAGGCAAATGAAAACCTTTCTCTTGATCTTGAGCACATAGTATTGGAGGAAGCTGATAAGTCGTGAGCTTTTTCCATAAGCTCTTTCTCAGATGAAACATCCTTTGGTGTCTCTGAAACCAAGAGCACTGAGTTGAAGGAGACCAGACCACTGATGTATTTAGGTCTCTCTTTCTTTGAGTTGAATTTCATCCTTAAAAAAAAAAGTGGCATTGAGAGGGCACAGTAACAGGTGCCGAACTTGTAAAAGTGCATTAAAGATGTCAGGGATAAATTTGCATGTCACTTTATGTAGGGAAGAGGAAAAAAGATTATTTCACAGTGGACAACCTAAGTTGAAAACTCGTGTGAGTAGAAGAGGACAGCCCAAAATGTAGAAGTAGTAAAAAGAAAAACAAAAATGGAGCAGCTTACCTGTGGATGTTGTGGACTCCATTTTGATGGAGCTTTGTCAGAATGGATTAAATGAACATCTGGCAGGGACAGCTAAGGGGTGCATCATTTTGCAATGTAAGGCGCTGTGCTAGGCTGCCTTTTGGGGTTCCTTCTGACACACGTGTGTTTATGGTTCACGTGGTGCATGATCATAAAGTGAAAATATTAACAAGCTGAATACCTGACCAATGTACTTCTTTTAAAAGAACTTTCTCTCTGAAGCAGGACCTTTGCTTGTTTTTAAATTAGCCAGTAGAGCATTGTGTCACACTAACAAGAGTACACCTTGCTGCTGGAAAGCTGTGACCTCGTTGCCTTTACTGAAACCTGGTAAGGTGAATTCCATGGCTGAGGTGTGGCTCTGGATGGCTGCTGGCAGTTCAGAAGGGACAGCAGAGAGGGAGAGGGGAAGGTGCTATCCTCTACATCAGGGGAGGGTTAGAGTGCCACGAGCTGTCTGAAGAACAGCCATGAGCAGGTTGAAAGCCTGTGCATGAGAATCAGAGTCTGAGGCAACCAAGTGACACACCTCGAGGCTGGTGTCAGCTGCAGGCCACCTGATCCAGAGGAGCCTAGTGACAAAGTGCTTGCTCCAGCAACAGGAGGCACTACAGGCTCTCATCCTGCTGGGGACTTCACCCACTGCTGCAGCTGCTGCCAAAGTAGCACAGTGAGCTGTAAGCAACCCAGGAGACTCAGGGAGTGTGTGCAGGATAATCTGTAACACTCATGGACAGCCCTTCCTGAGGGGATGCAGTCCTGGAGCTGGTGGTGACCAGCAGGACCTAATCGGCGGTGCTGAGCTTGGAGGCTGTTTGGTACTGAGGTACTGAGGGACTTTGCACTTGGGAGGGGTAGGGGTCAGATGAAGAGTAAAGTCAGGCCCCTGAACTAGAGGAAAATAGACCTCCAGCTCTTCAAGTTAGTCAGTAGGATCCCCTGGGAAACTCCTATTTAAAAACACACAGGTAAATTTATGCAGAAATTATTTGGGGATTCTAGTGCCTTCTGTGTTTATGGAGAAAGGATTTAAGTTCTGAAGAGTTCTTGGAGATCACTGTGGAAAGTCTAGTGATGGAAGAGTGGTTTGGACTGTTAAAACAGCAAGGGAAGACATTGGAGACAAAATCCAGACTCTGTACAAAATGAAACAATACAAAAAGCATCTGTAGCTTCCTGTTTCTCTAAAAAAATGCTGTCAAACTTGGTGTAGTTTCTGAAATAGAACTGAAATGAAAAATAGCTCATCCTTGAAGCTCTCTGTAGCTGTGCAACAGGCTAAAAACATCTAGCAGATCTATGTGAAGACTTGAGAAAAACCATAACACTGTATTGCACACTTCAGAATCTTCAGGAAAGAGTAGTTATGTGCTAGGAAAATCCTATTTTTGATGAAGTAGTTATTTTAAGTTGTTAGTTACCAGCCAGTCTAAATGGTCTAATAAAAAGGTATGGTGAGAGAAAAATAATTTTCTGTCAGCAGCAAATATTTTGTAAATATACCCAATGAGTGTGTTGTTTTTCTATGCACTATTTCAGCCTACCTCAAAGAAAGTATGAATATTTAGTATGTGTACACAAGCGTTTGAAAAATGAATTTCCATTACGCCAAGAAAAAGACATGTTTTGGATAGTTTCTAGCTTGATGATACAAATGAGACTTTATGTAGAAGTGCATTGGAATAAAAGTAATTCTACTGAACTAATTTCATTTGTTTAATGAAAAGCTGAACATATTAAAGCATTAAGTGGAAAACTGTAAGCAACAATGCCATTACTGCTTTTTCAGGTACTTTAGTAGGAGCTTGCTAGTGACTTGGCACCATGGTGGCTCTGTCCTTGAAGATCTGTGTCCGTCAGTGCAATGTGGTGAAGACGATGCAGTTTGAACCATCCACTGCAGTGTACGATGCCTGCAGAGTTATTCGTGAGCGAGTGCCAGAGGCTCAGACAGGGCAAGGTGAGTTCCTCAATTTGTCCTTTGTCAGTTCATTGGCTGAGATCAAAATGGATGTAAACTATGGGTTTTTTTTACATTGTCCTGTTCCTTCATTTATCTTTCATGTTGGAGGGTTTGGTTTGTTTTTTTAAGTGGTAAAGCTGTGGAGTGAAAGGAAACAAGTGCAAACAGATTTGTAAGTGACAGAAAGTAGCTGAGTTGTTTTTCTTCCTTTTGTCCTGACAAAGGTTTTCCCACAATGGATGTTTTTTTGTGCAACTTTGTCTTTTTAAATAAATATCTTGTTTGCCTAAAAGATGAGAAATTGCTCTCCTGTTGGGAGAGCAATTTTTTTGCTATTACCTATTTAAAGCAGCGTTTCTGGCAATGTTTTCTAAGAAGATGTAGGCAGACTTATTTTGTGTCTCAGCAAAGGAAGTGACAACACAAATTGCAAAAGAATAGCTGGTTATCTCCGAAATGTGCAGAGAGAAATGTTTGAAAGTCGTTAATAACTAAAATCATTACCTTGTTGTGCATATCAAAGTTACCATGCTGCTGTATGTTAATCAAATTTAACTGTCTCTGTAGCTATTGAGCAAATTAGATGAATACAGACTGGGAAATACCATGGACAAAGGTCTGGTTTTAACATAGTCAAAGTTGTCAAAAAATTCATATACTCCAAAGCCCTTTGGTGCTGCATGGTATATAATGCTACTGGAATGTAATTTTTAAACCAGGTTTTTTATTGGGTTTTAGGCACAGCTCTCAGTCTTTACAGCCATTTCAAAAATCTCTGAATTGTTAGGAAAACTTACTAGTTATGGACTTCATTATTATTGCTTAGAATTGCTTCTCCTTTGCAGGAGTCCTTGGGAAACCTAGTTACAGAGCTTCAGTTTTCAGATAAAAGCTGTGCATTTTTACCATGCTGATCTCTCAAGGCAGTGATTGTAGACAGCTGTTGAATTCAGAGAAGTTGAGTGATAAATATCCCTGAACATCATGAACCTCGAAGAAAAGCCAAGGAGTTCTCAGATTTTATAGTAGGGTTTTTCCCTTTATATATGATTGCAGTGCAGTTACAAACTTCAGAAACCCTTATGAAGTTGAGTGATGAACAGAAGTGTTTCCAACATACCCTTTCCCGGTGGCTGTTCAAATGTGTGCGTTTGCCTGTTAGACCAGAAGTCGCACAGTGGTGCAGTACAGCAGCCAAAGTGGTTCTGCACAACAGAAAATGCACTTGTCCTGCATTCTGCCTGTCAGCTGTGCACATTTCACTTCTCCCACAAGCCTGGTCCCAGCGCAAAGGTGCCTGTGATATTCATGTGCAAGTTGCACAGCTCCTGCTATTTCATTGCCAGGTGCATGCCCCACAGATGAGTATCAGAGCAGTCTGTGCTTCCTCTGTAATTCTGTGCTCTGTGCAAGGCACTTTGTTTGCCTCTAAAGGTCACAACCTATTTATAGGCACAAATTCTAAAATCTACAGAAGTGATTCTGTACTGAATTTGTATCATAAACATCCCTGTATGTACAGATCGCTTGACGTTTCACAAGAGTTCTTAATTAAGGTCAGAAGGAGAAGTTTTTCATCTTGTTCAGTTGTTTTTGGAAGGATTCTTCCTTTTCAATTGTCTATCTGTAAATCAGTTACACTGTTATTAATTGTCTTTTATATAATTGCATAAGTAATCGTGTGTTTAAGGTAAATGCTGTTAAATATAAATTATTGCTATGGATGGCTTTGAAGGATGAAATATTATCCGAAAATTGTAGATATCTTTAACTTGGCTTTCTGACCAAAGGGTCCTAACATAGCTGCAAGTAAACAAGGTAGGGCCCGGAGCTGCTGTAGCAGGGTGTGCACTGCTGGCCATGGGAAGGGTCATTAGCTTAACCTGCAGAACTGCAAACAGAGCAGGCTCAGCTGCTCAATGGTTGGTTGTTGTTTGGGAAGTATAATCTGTTCTTCATGCATATGGACAGGCCTTAAATTAACAGTCATGATACTTCATTTTGTGTATCTGCAATTTAATCTTTGAAACCTAAGCCTGGGTTTGTTTTTGTGTGGCAATGAAAGTTTTATCATTTACTTGCGCTTCTGAAAGAATCAACTGACATTGTTTAGCCTGCAAAAGATGCAAGTTTTTCCTGTGTTCGTTATGGATATAATTCTAGAAGCCTTGTGTATTTTTAAATACCTAAATCATGTACCAAAAAGATGGTGTTTTATAATAAACTCATTCTGTGCAGGGCTGAAAGCAAACTGTGTTTTGAAAATAGAACTGCTGCTTGAAATAGTACACTATGGTTAAGGCTAAACTTGCTTGTATTTTTGGTTAGTGAATTCCAAAGCAGGACCTGTGAGCATTTAAAAAAGGTTGTCTCAAAGAAGAGTAGTTATAAATATAATACACAGTAGATGTGACCACGTGAAGATGTGATGGTAATAGTGAAGCTTTTGTTCAAGTCTTGTATAAAGCCTGATGTATGGTGCTATCTGCCGCTAAACTAAATGTTTTATCAAGCACAGAAAAAAAATTCTATCCAAGTTTATTAAGAATGGAAAGTAAGTGTAATGGAGGCTTAACCCTGAAGCTGAATAGCCCTGAATAAAACCATGTTGGCGTTATTAGGTTTGATATTTTATAACATGCGTCTGTCTGTTCTGTTCCACAGCCTCTGACTATGGATTGTTCTTGTCAGATGATGATCCTCGAAAAGGTATTTGGCTGGAGGCTGGAAGAACGCTGGATTATTACATGCTCAGAAATGGGGTATGGTGCAAGTCTGTTGCTTCCTTCATCACCATGTTCTTAGAAAACTTGATCCTAAATAGCAAGAAGAATGTTTAGCATTTGCAGGGGTGGGAGGGTCTTGAGTCTGTTCCTGAACTTGACCTAGTCCTCTTCCTTGCCATGCCTCAAATGTCAGTTTTTTCCTGCATCAAGTTGTGACTGTGAGCTACTGTGGTCAGTAGTGTCTTCACAGAATGATTAACAGAAAGTTGAAAAATAACTTCTGTTATATGCTTTATGTTTGAGGTGACCTTGTGTTACAGAGTTGGTTTTGTTGTATACTTGAGCTGCTGAGGTCATGGTGGCTTATGTTCTGTCCACCTTGCTACAGCCAAAAGGGTGTTACAGTCCTTTTGGAATGCTGGGCGAGGTTTTGCAGCACAAAGGTATTTTGGTCTATCCTGCCCTGACTAGGTTTTGATCTTGCCACTTAGGACAATCCTTGAGAAATTATATTGGCAGAACTAAAAGTAGCCACATCTCAAATTTGTTAAATGAGTAAGTTTGCCTATACTGTAACAAAGGAAAAATCCAGCTTGGAGGGTGGGAAGGAATCGTGTTTTAGGCATCTAAGGTAGTGGGTTGGCTTGTGGTGCCTTCCAAAAGCGTTTAGAAGCAGTTGTGTTTATTTCCTAGGATATATTGGAGTACAAAAAGAAGCAGAGACCTCAGAAAATCCGAATGTTGGATGGGTCAGTGAAAACAGTCATGGTGGATGATTCTAAAACAGTCGGTGAATTGCTGGTTACCATTTGCAGCAGGATAGGTAAGACCCACATACTTAGGTAGGACCCACATACTGAAGAATTTGTTTTCTGCCATATTTAAATTTTGATTGTTTGGATATTATGTGGCTGGAAGTTGGCACACATGTGAAAAATGTAAATTTGTTATAAGTTACTATTTACCAAATAGTTTCTTGAAACCTATTGTCCACATTTTATCGAAGTCTGTAGAGAGTCAACTGTATCCTTAAACTTCAGGATTTAGTAGTTGAAGGCACAGTTGTCCAACAGTACAGGTACCAGTTTTTAAGTTGTACATTACATTTGCATACTCTTTCCTGCTGTGGGGTAGAGATTTAGAACTGAATTTATACTCGGTTTTAATTGGATGAAAGAGGAACACTTCTGACCTTGAAATGTACCCAAACTTAGGACTTCGTGTTGTTATGACTAGGAGTTGATCACAGAATTGTATGATTTGTAAAACAGCATATAGAAGCCATCCAGAGCAGCTGGTCAAAAATGTGTCATATTGCTTACAGTCTGTCTCAGTATTTAGCTAAATAGAGACATTTTTGAAAAGAAATTCATATTTGACTGTAAGCATGCATCCAACATGGATTAATTTAAGTCTTAAACCCTTGCTTAAATCTCATTTAGAGTTCAAGCAGCCTTAATTTTGTTTATATTACTTTACTTGGAAAGTGAATAATCTGTTTCAGTTTTGAGGTTTTTTTTATGTTGGATTCTAACGTGCTGTAACTAATTCACCTCAAAAATTAGTTGGACTTACTTTCATGAATGTGGTCATGTAGGTGAGCTTTTAATTTGCTGTCTGGTGTGACATAAACATGCTTTCCCAAACAGTACAAAAACTCAAACAGCACAAAGAAATGAGACCAACCTAGCACATATGCTAAATATGGTCAACTGATCTTTGATTCAGTTTCATGTAAAATTCATAGGAAGAGTTGAGTCTTAACACTTCGAAAAAAAAATCATAAATTTCATGTGGTTTGTGTTCCTCAGTCGGCTCTGCCACATTTCTTTTACGCATCATGGGCAAGCTGAAATTACTCAGTCCTCAGGAAGCAATTGTAGGCATCCCTCAATGGAAATTTACTGTAGCCTGTCTCCATTTTGGAATTTACTGCTATTTTAAATTCCATCATGTTTTTAAACTGGCAGCTTCTCTTGGTAGAAAACAAAAAAAAACTTAATACCTTTCTGAAAGTGGCAAATGCAGCGTATGACAAAGGAATGCTGTATGGGGAAGACAAGGTCAGATATTGGCAAGATGTCTTGAATGCAGAAGTTGTATTCTTTTTGTTCCCCATACACCATTTTAACATTTCATCCAGCGTATGCTTACCGTGTTTGGAATAAGCCATTGGTATTTTAATATGTGGAAAAGAATATTTCATCCATCCTAAAACATAGTACATTTTTGTTACAAGCACTGGATTTATTTATAATTCCAGGAATAACAAATTATGAGGAATATTCCTTAATCCAGGAGAGCATCGAGGAGAAGAAAGAGGAGAGTACAGGAACACTTAAGAAAGATAGGACACTGTTACGTGATGAAAGAAAAATGGAAAAACTAAAGGCAAAGCTTCATACAGATGATGATTGTGAGTAAAGTATTCCAGGATAATTCTTTGATTAATATCTCCCCATAGTGCAATGCAAGAAAGCCATGCAGGTATGCATTTTTAGACTATTCAGTGTGTCTCAGTTGGTTCCTCGCTGTATTCTGCATCCCTTTATATGTAGTGTTGTCTGAACTGAGTATTTTTAAAATGAAGTGAATGGGCAAGTTAATGCCTCTGAGAGTTGGCAGGTGTTTTGAAGTGTTTTTTGTTAATTTTTGGTAAGGGTATTTCAACTTAAGTGTTGTCCCTTCATTAAAGTTGGTTATTTAGTAATTGATGCCTATTGAAAATCATCAAAAGGTAGTTTCGTTTTTGAAGGTATAAATTTTAACTGTGACATTTGCCAAAGAACTAAGACAGTATTTGGTTTGTTTTGTGTGTTAAGTAATGAGAACTGTTTTTTCTGTTTTACTGTAGTACACTAAGGTTAACTGTAAGTGGCAGGAAGATGTTCTAAAATTGTGTTCAGGGATAAGAAAGGTAAACAGAATCATTTGTTTAGAGGTAAAATGTGGTAAACTTACTTTGTAGTGAAGCTTTGAAGATCTAGCTATAGTAGTAGAACATTACTATAGCTGTTTCTTCAACTATAAAGGTGTTAATATTTCTTCAATATTAAAGGGGTTTATGCTGTAGTATCTCCTTGTTTCTCAGCAGTGCTGTTTTTCAATTCTCATATGTAGCAAACCTTCAGCACTGGTGACTAGAAACAGAAGTGAAAGCACCAGTTCTAGTGGAGTTTCCCCCCGCAGTGGAAATGCCAATTATCCCATGAGTTTCACAACAGCTTTTAGCCCTGGCAGCAGTGTGGGTTTAACAATGTGCATGTCTGTGGCTCTGTTGCAGTAAATTGGCTGGATCACAGCCGGACCTTCAGAGAGCAAGGAGTGGATGAAAATGAAACGCTACTGCTGAGACGGAAGTTCTTCTATTCAGACCAGAATGTAGATTCAAGAGATCCTGTTCAGCTTAATTTGCTTTATGTTCAGGTACAGTGCCTTTTACCCTATCTGAGAAAACCTATGTAGGTTAATTAGAAAAATTTGGTGGCTCAAATCTTCTAGAATTCCAGTTCTGGAATTGCTTTAGTTTTGCTCTTTTGTCTATCCCTCCAAACTCACACGATAGTATAGAGGCTTTGCTGTTTTTTTTAAATCAAATCCTTTGAACCCAGTAATGGACGCTGAGCCAAAAATCCACTGGCTTTCACATCCTGCTTCCTTAGAATGGGTAAATGTCTTTAGTCTCAAGTTACCCTTTTTAGTTCTTCTCCCTCTTCTCTTCCATGGACGGTGCCCTCCATGTAATGTGGAGTCTCAGGTCAGTCTTGCAAGCAGCTTTCTGTTCCTTATGTGTTTTTTCTCTTCTGCTTGATCAGTGAGAGAGGTTCTTCTGCACTCCATTCCAAGCTTCTACCCAGACAGCTCAACAAGGCAGGCAGGCTTTCTGTCAAAAGGGAGCTGTATCATGAAACACAGTAGCAGTCCAGCTAGACAGGTTCCCTGAGCTCTTGGAGGTACTGTACATACCTTAGCAAAGCCAGGAGCTTTATGCAGGAGGTACTATTTAACTGAAGGTGCCATTGCAGTTGCCTGCAATTCAGACTTCAAAAAAACCTAGGCTTTTAAACTCATTGTTAAAGTTTGGGTTTTTTTAAAGTAAAAAAATTACATATTTGAAAGTTAATGGAATGCACTGATGTTCTACTTGACATTGCTCTAAATTACATTTAAAAGAATCTGAGGCCAAAGATAAGGTTGGTGTTGCTCACAGAACAGCAGTACGTTTTCAAAGTATTTTAGAAGACTGTTACACTGGGCTGATCTCCAGCCACTAAAATACTTAATTCAGGTGGTTGTTAGGACAGTATGTGTTGGTAATGCTTTGTCATTGCTTTGTCTATGGATACGTGAGCCTTCTATTGCCAGAGCTATAAAATCTGTCATCTTCAATGACCACCAAATTTACACAGAAGGAAGAAAAATGCTGTGTGCCTTTTCCTTTTGTCGCATCAATACCAGTCATTTAGTTTTTACCTACCAGCTATGCAGATCTTTTTCCCTTCTATATGAGGCAGTAGGATGAAAGCTTTTCAGTGTGTGTTCCGATACATGCACACACATGTATCTGTATATATGGGTGTGCATACACAGAAGTGGATGTGCATGTTGTATTTTATTTACACATGCATCAGGAAGTGGGTGTCAAGTTCTCTTTTGGATCAAAGTTCTTATAATCGTAGCTTCAGTAAGGCACTATAGATATTCACTGTGAAGTAATCTAGCCCTTTGCCTGTTTTATTAGTCACATACACATCCAGAATGGAAAAATAAAAACATTCAGGCAGAAGAGTGTGTGTTGCTGGCTGTATTCAAGCCTTCAAGGAATTTGAGGTGGAATAGCTGTTTTGGATGTCCCTGACATATCTTTGTTTCTCCTCTCTAGGCTCGTGATGACATTCTGAATGGTTCCCATCCTGTCTCCTTTGAGAAGGCCTGTGAATTTGGAGGCTTTCAAGTACAGATCCAGTTTGGACCTCATGTAGAACACAAACACAAACCTGGATTTTTAGAGTAAACACTTCTAACTTCTAAATTTGGGTGACCTCAAGTGTAACTAATGTTGAGTTGTCACAGATTAAGCACATTTTATTACTCCAAGCAGAGGTAATCAGATTCAGAGTGTTTTCTGTAGCAAATCTCCCTGTGGAAGGAGCCTTAATGCACAAATCAGCACCCTCAGCTGATGAGAGGACCCTTGGCAGGAGCTTATTAGACAGCACAGGGCACCAGCTCCTCCCAGCGTGCCAGTTAAGTACACACTTAGTACTAGGAAAGTGCAAGAGTGGGAAGATGATTTGTCATTTGAATAAAGTGAATATTGCTGTTTGTAGAGGTTAAATTTTCCAAACTTTTTAGTGGCATAAATTCGTTGGTCAGATTCACCATCTCATGGTGTTAATGGAATTTTAGAACTGTGCTCTTTGTTTCAGGCATGAGCAGAAGTTCTGCCTACAAGTGGCTCATTCTTTAATCTTTTTTGTGATACTTAATTTACTGCTATCAGCAGGGCAAGTTAAATTTGACTGAAATTTAGATGTCCCATTTTTCTACTGATTTTGATTTTCTGATTGGTTTACCTGCAGTAGAATTAACGGAGGGCCGAAGTCTGAGGAAAGCAATGTAGGAAGGTAAAAGAGAGCTATTTACTGCACAGTCCATCAAGCCTTGCCCACATATGAGGCTCATAAATACCTTAATTGGAGGCACAAAGCAATGGGTGCGTATTTGGTTTCTGTCCTGTTCCACTGGCAGTGCTCAGTGCTGACTCAGGCTTCCTTTGTGAGCCACTCCTGGGGTTTGCAGTATCTCAGGAATCACTTTGGTGTCTTCCTGAGGAACCTGCAGTGCTGCAGCATTGGTTGTTTGAAACACTTCACTTCTGAAAGATATTCCTGAAGTAGCAGTTCAGTTATGTGAATAAACGTCTTTCAGTTCCACTTAATAATCAGCTTTTCTTTATAGTGTCTGTCTCCTCCTGATTGGCCCATGAACCTTTCCTTTTAGAATTACTGATGCCTAAGAATTACAGGGACCCAGAGTAACAGCTTCAGCATACTCCTGGATTTTATTTCCTAGGATTGTGTCCAGTACACAAAAATCTTACTCTGAGATTTGTCTGTTGTCTGCTTTTTCTTCCCTTCTCCCTCCACTCACTGAAGAGTATTCCTGCAGCAAACCTTTGGGGTATTATCTCACGGCAAGCCAATGTTGTGTCATGGTTATGATTTCAAGAGTTAGGTATTCCCAGAAATGGTTGCTTTTAATTTTTAAAGCAGTAATTTGCCACAGGCTTAACCAGAAGCTTTTGCAAGCTGCTGTGTAGTGTTCATTTGCTTAAATTTTTCTCAGATTTTCTAATGTACTAATTTGTTTTTTCAGTGGGAAGTTTCTCTCTTTTTTTTCTTTTCAACTCCCGTGTAGTAAGTGTGTTTTATGGTGGACTGAAACTGCTGGCTGGATGATACTTCTACTTTGTATGCAATGCTGGATTGTTTGGAGTCCATCACAAAATAGTCATCACTCATATAGTATGCATTATCTTTTTTTAATCCTAATAGAAATGAAAGGTATTAATAACTGAACCGTATATTAGAAAGAGAATGTTACTCCAGTGGAAACCATTTTGAACCAAAATTCCAAAATTTAGAACCTTCTTATTTTCTGTAGGGCATTTTCTCTGCTGTTGTTTTATTTTCATTTTCGGGCTTTGATTGTATTAGAATCAAACTTGGCAAGTAATCAAGTGCAATTGCTCTCTGTCCTGGTGTTTAATCAGTTCATAAAATTAAAGATTTCTGCCTTAGAGATTATTCAGTTTTTGTCCTCTGTAGATGAGCCTGCTCCAGAACCATAAGTCCCTGGTCATTGTCTTGTAATTTGAAGTGATGATTTAGTGGTGATGCATTTGGTTTTACATAGCCGTCATGACAGCCTTTTTCTGAAACCTCATGGTTTTGTTTTGTGAGTCTAAGTGAGCCAAGCGATCCTGCCTCATGAGCAATATATATAAACAGTACAGTAAAATGCTTATTTTTTTTTTCTGAAGATGCATATTTCATCCTTTCAGAAAAAAAAACTTCTTCGTTTGCTTTGGGGTTTTTTTAATCTCCTTGAAAAAGAGTGAACTTTTTTTGAAGTTTCGTCCAACTATTTTCTACTCTTTGGTGCATTTTATTCTTTTCAAATAAGAAAGTTTTGTTTTACCTAAACTGTATGCTGTAGCTCAATATGTGAAATAAATTTGAGAAGGCTCCAGTCACTCACTACTGAAACCTCAAGATGCTGCAGGCTCCCTGAAGGAGAATCTGTCAGCTCAAAGAGAAAACAGCATAGAACAGAATAGCACAAGTATTTCATGAACTTGTTTGGAAAGAGCTTAGTTCAGTTTGCCATGTCTACAATATGTTTGTGTAGGGAGACCTTTTGTATCTTTTCTGTCGTTGCTGAAGTATTCTTGGCACAGATGAAGATTATTGCCTGCATCTTGCTAAGACGTTGGTATTGGTTGTTGGCATTCCCTTGAAGCTCATGCCAAAGTAAATTGTGGAAGCATTAAACTATCAAATTACAAGTTGTCCTTCTTCGCGCCCTTCATCGTACAGATGAAGTTTTGCGTGGCACCTACAGAGGTACACTGGGGCTGAGTTTGCTGAGAGAATATCTAATAACTCACACTGTTCAGCTGCAGGTAGGAAAGGAGCACCTCAAAAATGGAAGCTTAAAAGCTTAAAAATGTGATGTCTTGATAGTTTATCTACATATGGATATTAATTCTAGCTAATAAAAGATGAGAATTTAAAGTGCGTTGATAAGAATTATTTGTTTATATAATTCCATTTCCAGAATGAAACTCAGTTTAACTCAAGTTTGGGTTCATTGTTTTTTCTTAATTTGCCTTGGAAGTGATTTTAACTAAACTGGTTTGAACCTGTGAAATCCTGTATAAGAGCACCAATTGTTTTGTAATAGAGGCAGACACCAGACAGCTTTTAAAGACAAAAAGCTGTATTCAGTCCTTACCTACAGTTTTAATTTGGCTCTTCAGCCTTCCCTACCCCATGATATGTCTTTGTAAATAAGTCCCAAGAAGAGATTTCAGTATCATGTATTTAGTGAGATGTAGCTACTACAACATCAGAAGAAAGATTAGCAAGGACAGTTGCTCTTACTTTGTCCTTTCCATAAAGCTCTAGCATTATAAACCAAAATGTGCCATCTCAGTACTGAGTAAGATTTTTGAAGCGCAAAATCCTAATTTAGTCTTTTGAGCTGTTTTGTTGATTGTCTACAATGGCAGGCTTTTGTGTTTAAAAACACAAACAAAAAAAAAGCACAATAATATAAACAAAAAACCCAACACAAAAATCCATCCCCTCAATATATAAAACCAAAGCAACTCCCACAGAACAGTTGAGCAATTTTTTGCCAATCTTGTTTACTACAATCCCTCCTTCTCAAAACTTCTAACTTTGTATCCTAGTAGGTAGTCCTAGCCTTCAGTATTAATAGTGTTGGCTTGTTTACTGAACAAATCAAAATAAGGAGGACATTCTCCAGTCTTACTTTTTCTGTGATTCTCAATAGTCCAAAGTAGGGGGAGTCCTTGGAGACTAATTATTTTAACTGTGCAGATTTTTTCAGGTGGAAAATGACCTGCTGAATATATGAGAGTTTCATCAGAGTGGAGTATTCCAGAAGGGAAGGTTCAGTAAAGTGTGATGCTGATAGGTCCTCAGGTTAGAGTGATGTTTGGCTGAGATAAAGGGTGATTTTATTATACACAAGGAGGTGCAGATGAGATGTTTAAGGATTTCTTCTGACTGAACTCCGTCATAGAAGCTGAACTTGTTTCGTTGAATTTGTATTCTGAGAGCCTTAGAATCTGAGTGCTGCAGAAATATAAACTGGTTCTTTTTTTACTGTGAGACAAGACACTGGTATTACGTGTCCACTTAAATAACTTTCTTGGTTTCCATTACAATATTTGTGTTCTAAGACGTCTTGGGTGACACAGAGAAAGAGCTTGGTCCCACACGTCAGTAAATCCAAGTGCTACTGTGCAGTAATGGCAGTGTCTGAACGCAGACACAGAGCTGCCTCAAGCTCCCATGTCTCCTCCTCCTCCCAGGTTACAATAAGTCTAGTTGGATTTAGATGGGAAGCCTTCTGAGCTGCTGAGAGACATCCTATAGTTTAAGAATGGAAACTGTCCCAGCTGTTGTTTATTTTTGATGAATTTTCAAAACATGAAAAGGTACTACATGGGGCAGTAACTCGAGTGTTTTTCCTGATTATGTAAGGTAACCACTTGCTCTTACTCTGCTTTGTTTTGTTTGATTGTGGAGGAATTTTACACCCATTTTAGGAAGTTTGGGGGACTTAGTGCCAATAAAGATGTATGGAAAGCATCCCTCCTCAAGAAGGAAATGTTAACTTTGGAATTTCTTTTTTTTTTCCTAGCCTGAAAGAATTCCTGCCTAAAGAATATACCAAACAAAGAGGGGCTGAAAAGAGGATATTTCAGGTAATTGTGAAGCTGAAAAAACTACTATAGTTTTACTACCTTTGTAAGAAAAATCTGAGATTTCCCAAGTGTATACCTTGTGTATACTTGAACTACATAGATATCAGAAAAAGAAGTATCAAGAATTGACAACTTCAATTTTTTTTCTTCAGCAGATTTATTGTCCTGATCATTTTTTCTTCACTGATGGTTATCCAATGTGCTTTGTTAAAGGGAAAGAGTGAACATTCAGTATTTTTGAGATCTTTTTGTCAGTTGCATTGAAATCTAAAGATGCATATTTGTAATAAAACAGACATATTTAGGAAAGCCAGTTTTAATTTCATGCCTCATTCAAATATGAGTGTCAATTCTGCTAGTTAATGCTTGAATTCAGTGGTGTGTGTGGGAATCACACCATCATAAAAGACTGGAGCAGTTGAGTATAAAATGGTCTCAGAGTCTGAGTTGTGTAGACGACCCAGGTATCTCTGCCCACTGAAATACAAGTTTGGCAATACAATGGAGGATGGACATTCTGAGGTCAACGTGCAGTAAAGTCATATGGCTGCTGGAACGGCACAGCCAAGATGTGTGATCTCAGCTTGGGGGACAAGCTGCAGGGCAGGAGCAGGTCACATCCTTTCCTTTGTCTGCCACACTCCCAGTCTGAGAATTCTATAACTTACAAGTCTGTTTGAGCTGGAGCTTTCAGTACTTCCTTGTAGATGAGTGTGTCTAATACTTCTCTGTGCCCCTTTAGGTGGCACAGTGATGGTGCAGTTCAAGCAAAAACCAGGTTCATTCACTTCTGAGTATCGTGCCCATGCTGTTCATGGCATGGCATTTCTGCCCATGTCACATGTGACCTATGAGTAGTTTCCATCATTACATGCTTTAGTGCATGGACCAGAAGCTCATCAGTGTGGGCACTGGTCTGGGCAAAGATACAACAGCAATGCAGAATATGTGAGCTGTCCTTTTGAAAAAAACCCATCTGTTTCCCAAGTCATAAAATTCTGGAGCCTGACAGGTGGTTTTCACCAAATATTCCATCTGCAGTGACTACGTGTGTGCTCCTTGCTCATTCGGGATCCTGGTTGTGGTCTCTGTGTTGAACTTGGCAGATGAGGGATGCAAGAGGGTTTTGGAGTTGCAATTGCTCCTCCCAGCGCTCCCCCTTGGAAGCTCCCACACTGTCGGGAACAAGTGGAGTAGGAAGGCATTTCCCGCGTTCCTGGTGCTCCCCCTGCTGCCATCAGTCAGCAGGAAGGAGGTGGCAACCAGCGGTTCAGAAGCGCAGGAGGACAAGAGGGGGTGGGATGGGGAATCCCACAAACAGCATTTAAATAGCATTTTCAGCACAGTGGTCTGGGCTAGGAGAGCAGATGCTGAGATGGAGTTTGAATACATAAGATGGGGACCTGTCATTACTTACAGGTAATCAAATCTACTAATGAGCGAATGGTTTAAATAATAACTAGAGACTGAGTTACAAGACACACTTAGATGAGTATTTCAGGACAAACTGGTTAGAAAAATCATTGTTTGTTCCTCAGCTGTAGAATTATTTTCATGTGATGGAAAAGAAATTCTGAATAATGTTGCAACTGGCAAAAAAGGCCCATTGGAAGTGCCTGTAAGACATGAGAAATGGTCAAGTACAAGGTGTGAGGCTGTCATGAGTCAGAAGTTTTGGGCACAAAGCAGGAGTAAATAGTCTGTTTCTGGGGGGAAGAAAAAAGCCTGCTGGTACATTTAAATGGTTTTTAAAAGCTGAGTGAAGAGGCATTAATTGTGTGTAACCTAATAGTGTCAAATAGCAGAAATACCTAGAATTTTACACTGTATCAGAAGTGGTTTAAATGTGCATGGTCTGAGGCACAGATTGAATGGTTCATGGTCAAAGAGAAGTGTTCTATTTGCTCAGGTTTTTTATTTTCTCTGATGTCAGGGATTATGTGATAGTCTTGCTAACATTTCTACCCAGTATTTTTTCAAATATTCTAATTGTAATGATTATTCACTAAGCATCCTGAAATAAATAAAAGCTATACCCTTTCTTTGTTTGTTTCCAGAAAGCATTGGTTCTGCCTCATTGATACTGAACTCTCTTACAGGAGCACAAAAACTGTGGTGAGATGACTGAAATAGAAGCCAAAGTGAAGTATGTGAAGCTGGCGCGTTCCCTGCGCACCTATGGTGTGTCGTTTTTTCTCGTTAAGGTAAGGTAGCTCTTGCTGTGCCCATGCTGTGTCCTTGGTTATGGATTACTTCGGGTCCCTCACTAGGCAAAGCTTTGTTACCTCACCACTAAAATACTGCAGTTTCCTGGAGGAGTGAGAAGAGGCATTGTCTTTTGAACTGAAGAGTAAAGATGCACTAAAGACCAGAGCTTCATAATGCATTGCTTGAAAATCGTTGTCTGTAAACAGACAAACTAAGCCTGGAGTTTTAAATTGCTGCTGTCTGCATGCCAGTTTCTTCCCTTTGTCAGTATATTCCATCTTGCTATTCTTTTCTCCTGTGGAAAACTATATTTATATGGAAAACAATCTTCCACACCTTGTTACAGGAAAAAATGAAAGGGAAAAACAAGCTGGTTCCTCGTTTGCTGGGGGTCACCAAAGACTCGGTGATGCGTGTGGATGAGAAGACCAAGGAGGTGTTGCAGGAATGGCCACTGACAACTGTGAAACGCTGGGCTGCCTCACCTAAAAGCTTCACTCTGGTAATCCTTCTGTGTATATTCAGAGGACAAGGGATCCATGTGGCAAGGAGAGAGGAAAATGTGGACTTAGAACAATTTCTGTACTGTAACTTGTTCTGACTCTAATTTTCTAGCATTATATAGAGTCACTGAGTCCTCAGATAAGAAATTGGCCCATACTGGAGTAGTTTGGTGCTTCTAGACAGGCCAGCTCCTCAGAAGTACTGTTTAAATCTTTGGATAAACTGCTGTTTAAGTCTGGTTTGTGCCTGACTAGAGAAACCATTAAGAAAGCATTGTTATTCACACTTATGTAAATAGTTATGGTGCTTGTCATTCATAATGTGCTTTGTGACTTGCAAGATATCAACACAAATAAAGTCAGATGTCTCATTTATGCATTTGGTAATTACGAACTTAGAGAAGCTTCATGAATGTGATATTTTGTTATTTATTTGGTCCATAGGAGACCACTGCAACATTTGTTTTGGATATGACAAGGTTGTTTAAAGTGATGGAGCTAGAGGCAGAGGCTAGAAAATTGCATTCACGTGATTCATGTGCATGTAATTTTCAATTGCATATGTGATTATGCTCTAGGATTAAATTCTACAAAGACTTTATCAGACTCAGTCACTTAAGGATGGAGAAAAGTTAGATGAAGTACCTCTTGGGCGTTTCAAATTATGAAACATCTGTGATTAAGCTGAAATAAAAACAGTTCTTCTCTCCTCCCTTACCTCCCCTGCCTCGACTGGTTTAGAGTCTTGGAGCAATTTAACTTACTGTTGGGTGTAATAAAATGTCTCTACAAACAGTTTTAAAATTTGAATTCTCTCACTCATATTTGGTACAGTTTCTTCATTTCTTTACTTGGCATTTTCAAATTGGTTTTGGTTTTTTTCCCCTTTTTCTTCAGGATTTTGGTGAATATCAGGAAAGCTATTACTCAGTACAGACCACTGAAGGAGAACAGATCTCTCAATTAATTGCAGGTTACATTGATATCATCCTAAAGAAGGTACAGTATTAACATCTTGACATGTAGCAAGGAAGCCAGTGCAAAACCTCAAATATGTGCAAACTGCAGTTTTTCTCTGATGAGCTCAGTGTTGCATCTTATGTTTTCATGTTCTACATTTTTACCTGTAAGGGAGGCGCTGCTTCTAGAAAAATCAAGGCTATTTACTACCTCACTAGCATGGGTCAGGCTCAGTAGAGCACTCCTGGGCTTTGCTTTTCTGTCTGGAAGGTGACTTGGTAACTGTGAGTGCATGCACAGGGAAGAGTCCAAAGCTTCAACTATGCATTTTAAGCTATGGTCCAAAGTGATGAATCAGGTGGGAAGGAATTACCCTAGAAACAATAGTGGAAACTGCAGCAAGGACTACACAGTAGTTGTCCAAGTGCTCTTGTATATAACGCATCGAAGCTGAGAAAGTGTTATGGCCAGAAAAACAAACCAAAAAGCCACAACAGTGCATTGCTTTAAAAGCACTGTGATTAGTGAAGCAAAGAGTTAGGCCTCAGTTGTGCAGAGAGGGATAAAATCAGTGTTTGTGAAGAGGCCAGACTGCCTTGAAACTTGTTTTAATGGAATGCGCCTGGCAGGAGAGAGGAAGGGCTGATACACATCTCCAGTATTCAAAATAGTCCCAAGCAAGCAAGTGCAGCAGCAAAAAATGGTGAGTTTGCCAACAAACATGGAGCTGAATGGTCACATTCTAAGCATGTTGTATAGAAATGTGAGGTGTTCCAAACAGCACTGATTGCTTCTTGTCAAATTTTTACTTTATTAATGTTCAACCAAACGACATCATTATTTACTGTAATAGATTTTAGTAGTAGGAAATCCCAAAGTTAAGTAGCCCTGAAGAATTTATTGCCTTTGTTCATGTGAGCAGTGTAGGATGCAACATCAAGTGTTACATAAGAAGAGGTTGAGGAGGATTGCCAGAATTCATCACATGCCTTTTTCTCTGAGGCTGTCAGGCTCAGGTTTAATAAACATCAAATAAATTGCAGGTTTCTGTAGATGGTTTAAAACTTAATTCAAAACTAGCTTTGCTCTCTAGTGCCAAATGAAAGCAGCCTTCTGTCTTGATAGAATACAAATGTGCGAATTTCCACTCCCAGTCCTTTGATTTTTTTTTTTCTTTACCATCTGCTGACACAGCCAGTTTAAAATGAATGAATTAGAAACAGGTTAAAGCATAAACACCCATGATTCATATGAGAAGCTGCAGTTCACAGTTGTCGAGCCCACGTTATCTCTGTGATGGATGCCTCAACGTGGGGTTGGTTGCTCTCAGTTACATAATGTTAATTCTTGGTGTGTTTTGGACTGGTCCAACTCATTTCCTCCAGTGTGAATTGATAGGTACATTTTTTTCTGGTCAAGTGTTATCAGTACAGTGTTCTGCCCCCACCCCCCAACCCCTCATGTCCTGCAGTGTTAGTGATGGGTTGTTAATCAGGTGACAGGCAAACCAGAACTTGAGTAGCTTATATGTAAATTAAAAACAGTCAATTTTTTTACTTCACCTTAGTATGGAAGTAAGTCACAATCTTAACTAGAAATAGGGAGTTTCAGTTCATGCGTAAAATCAAACCCTAACAGTAACAACTTCTTTCTCCAAAATTGTGTGTTCATATAGATGTGCGTGGTGAGTTCCTGTTAAATGTGCCTATTGTTTATATACATCCATATGGACTCAGACTGTTTATATACATCTGTATGGACTCAGACTACAGATCATGTGGCAAGGTGGAAAGCAGTTTTTCTGCACTAGGCAACAAGTAGATATAGACTGTTTTTATAAGGCACTATTTCTGTGATATGTAGTTTCCTGTTGTTTCTAGTGGTTTAGACTTATTGCTCTTATATATATTTACCTCTCTCAGCACTAAAAAAAACCTGCTTCATGAAGTCAGACTGTCCTGAACTTTAAAGTACCTATGATAAAATAACATGGAGAGAGTATTAAATGTATTGTCTTTACTTATGGGTATGTATTTCTTACTGTAGGCAGCACCATATAGTAACATTTCAGCACTTTCCTTCTACCTTTGTTGAAAAAGGCAGCAGCAGGCTTTTTTCCTTTATGTACTTCATCTGCCAGGGCTTAGAACCTGGACTGTTAAATGTTGAAGAGCACCTCTTCTCCAGTGGAGTTTATATTGTTGCTCACTGCCCAAAAGCACTGTGGTCAGCACCACACAAGGCCCTATAAGTCATTTGAGGAGGTTTGTGACGAATGGCAAGGAAATTGTGGAGAGAAAGCAAAAAACACACATTGTATAACTTCTTTTCTTTTCCCCCTCCAGAAACAAAGTAAAGATAGATTTGGGCTTGAAGGTGATGAGGAATCAACCATGTTGGAAGAATCTGTTTCGCCTAAGAAGTGAGTGCATGCAACAGGAGGAAATGGTCTGTCTTTAAGAGCGCCACTTTTAGCTGCGGCAGCTTTTTCAAATGAAGTAGTACAGTTATTACTGTTAAAGAATGGTTTTCTACAGAGTATTTCAATAGAAGGAAGTACTATCCCCAGGCAATTCAGCAGGCTCCTAGCTTCATTCAAGGATTGAAGAGCAGGTATTTGTCACAAAACTGTTGGTTAGGGCAACCCGCAGTGGTAGCAGTTTGTCCCAACTTGACCCTTGAACAAAGGCACTCAGGCTGTAATTCAGCAAAGTGCTGGGGCAGAGAGGGCGATAATGAAGCAGAGCTGAAAAGGTTGTAGTATTTTTTTTACCTTGATCTAGGATTTGCACGGTTTTAGTTGCTTGTGTCTGCTAGTTCCATGATTTCCAGTAGATGTGACTCCTGTCAGTTTAGTTGTACACGGTGTTATGAACAGAGCTGGCTTATTTCACCAGCCAGACCCATCAGATGTGTGATGTGGGTAGAGGTCAGGGTTTGGTTTTGATGGGAGAGTAACTGAATATAGCAAAACACAGAACTGTAGAGCTGGCCACACTCTTGGAAAGGAACGTCAAAGCTTTCTGTGCAGTGAGAGAGTAGAAACAGATTTGTGACATTATAAGCTGTAATGAGCCACTCGAGTCTCTTCTTGGAACTCTTGAGGGTGGCAGTGTCAGCAGTGTGTATGTGAAAAGTCCATTTGATTTATTGTTAAGCATACGGTCTATATGAGATAAACTTGTTAGATATTGCATGTGGCCTTATGGGAAATTTCAACTTTTGATGGATTACACATGTTCAGATGTGCTTTATTTTGACATGGCCCTTTCCAAATCACTTCCAGAATATACTGTTAGCTAAGTGCTGTGCAGAGAAGCCCAAAACTTATAGTAGATAAATACAAGATTTTCACAGTTGAAATCACTTTTTTTTTCCTCAGCAGAGTGTTGTTGTTAAAGCCTGAATTTCTGTCAACGCTTCTAGCTATTAAAGCTTGAATCATGTTTAAATATGAGCAGTATATTTGGCAAAGCAGTTCATGACCAGGGATGGCAGTAACTTTATTTATTATTCTCTAGCCCATTATCTGATCGACTGCCAGATTATTTGCAAGTACTGTGTGTGCTTGTGTGTGTAAAGGGGGAGAAAGTTTTTATCCCAGTTCTAGGGAATGCTTGCAAAAGACATCTCCACAAGGTTCATGTTTCTATTTTCTATGATACAACTGAAATGAAGCAGTTATTATGCCATATACCTTGCTCTGGTCCTATCTGCCATACATCTAAAAGGGATAAAGCTATTGTACCGTCTATAGCAAAACTGCACATTGCCATCTTTCCTTGGTGCCTGCTCATTAGTGCTATTAATAACTGATCTGCCAGGAGCCCCAGATTATCTTTTTCCTAATATGTTAGAAAGAAAACCTGTGAAGTTTTCTAGCTTCTCCAAGTGTTGTGAAATGCAATTTAAAGTCCTAGAGGAAGAACGGCTGGCAGAACTCTATTTGCAGGAGCTCAGTAATTCTGTGTTGGGTGTTTTTTCCAGATCCACCATTCTGCAGCAGCAGTTCAACCGAACTGGGAAGGTGGAGCACGGCTCCGTGGCACTGCCGGCTGTGATGCGCTCTGGCTCCAGCGGCCCCGAGACTTTCAACATTGGCATCATGCCTTCTCCCCAGCAACAAGTCACAACTGGCCAGATGCACAGAGGACACATGCCCCCACTTGTGAGGAACCTTGTTCTGTGTTTCAAACCTGTCTGTGCAGCAAGTAGTCAGAAACAGCCAGGAGTCCTGGCTGTAAATTCCTGATTCTTCTACCAAATACAAGTTTCGAATATTCCTTAAATATTGAAGATGTCACATTTTGACTTATTTCCTTTTTTTCTTTAAAGCAGGCTCTTCCAGCCTTCACTTTACTTCTAAGTAGTTAAAACTAGTATTCAAAAGAGGAAAAAAGAAGGTTTACAGACGGGCAAAAGTAAGCAATTTTAGCTTATCACTAGCCCACCAACTTAGAATTTTTTTAGCAGGCTTAAAGCTGATAGTACTTTTTTTCATTTAAATTGAAAGACTTTCACAAGCCCTAAACAGTATTTAGAGAATATATTCAGTGCTTAAGATCATGACATCCATGTGTAGTGGATTGACCTTGGCTGTTTGCCATGCCCGGTGTGGGGCAGCCCCTGGCTGATTGTCCCAGAGACCACCCCTGCAGCCCAAACCTTGCCAGAGACACCCAATACAGACAGCATCCTGCTCTGTCTAAACCTCTTCAGTTTTCTGTTAGCTTGTGCATATTGATGAAAACTTAGTTTTAGAATCGTCCTTGATTGCAGTGGGAGGCTGCCCCAGGAAATCAGTAATGATCTCCTAGAAGAAAATTGAGTATTCTTGTTCCTTGAATGCAGGTCGGTAAGACAGCTCAGTGGGTTTGCATGTGTCTGTTGGCTGCTGTTTGAGCTGAGAAAGTTGAGCACTTCGTATGTATGTGAAAGTACTGAGGAGTATAAAATGGCATTAGCAGAATTAAGACTGTGTGAGGAGAGTTGGGGAGCTTTGCTTTCTCCATTGCACCGGGGAGAGGCAGCTCTCTGAAATGGCCTGCTGTGGTTGCTGGACTGCTGTCACTCAGGGTCTCTTCATGCACATGTAACATGTGCTTGGAGTGCCCTCTGGAACACAGCACAGCCATTGCTTTGCTCTGCCTTGCAGACCTCAGCTCAGCAGGCCCTGATGGGCACCATCAACACCAGCATGCACGCCGTTCAGCAGGCACAGGCTGACCTCAGTGAAGTGGATAACCTGCCACCTCTGGGGCAGGACATGGTGAGTTCTTCTAACCCACACAGAAAGGAGCCTCAGTGCTCTGAGGTGTTTACAGATCACTTTAGTCATTGTCCCCAGATCTAAAGTGATATTGCTAAAGCTTTTTAAATGGGATAAAAATTTTGTGTTCTCTTTAAGGAATTCATGTACAGTGTTCCACTTCACTCTAATCAGTCTCCTGAGATCAGATGTAGCAGACCTCCTTGCATAAACATGCCTGGAATGCTATTGTTTTGTGGGCATATGTACAGTTAAACACAAACTATGGGCAATATTAGTGGTGGGACTGACTGCCTCTCAGAGACATGGAAGATAAGAACAAAATACAATTCTGTTGTTCTTGATCCAGGTTAGAGCAGGAGGACAGAGCAAGAGGCTTATTAGTTACGGGGGACTGTCAGTCAAGAGTGTTTAACCTTGCTTATGGCATTTACCTTAAAGGAGCAGCTGTTGAAATGGGAGAGCCAATCTGTAGTTGATTAATCAGCAGAAGAAAATGCTTTCATATTTCATTTTAAGGGCTTGCTGGTTGTCCTCTGTTTTAAAAGTTCACAAAGGAATGGGAGATGTACGTAGTATCTTGTCTCACAGAACCTCACTGCAGTCCTTAATTCTGCTTTTTGTTACTGCTCTTCAGGCATCAAGAGTATGGGTTCAGAACAAGGTTGATGAATCAAAACATGAAATACACTCTCAGGTTGATGCAATCACTGCAGGAACTGCATCTGTTGTTAACCTTACAGCAGGTAAATGTCAATGAGAAGGATTTCCTTGCATTCTCCTGCCTATTTGTCAGTCTAAATCAAGTAACATGTGAACTGAGTATGGGGCAGCTGCAGAAAATGTTCTTTAAAACATGCCAATAGCTAAGTGCATTGATGATGTCCTGCCCAACAGTTTTTTGTATCTTCAGTTTCTCTAAAGGTGTAACAACCAGTGAAGATAAAATGTAGCTTGCTTATCCACCAAAGTAGAGAGTGTTTGCAAGGTTACTACGAGAAAGCATTATTGATCTGGCAGTTGTTAAGGAGAGATTATGTTTTTATTGACAGTGTTTTCTTTTTCTTCAGCAAATTACAAGTTGAGGGAGCTGCAAGTGGCCTAAAGGGAGCAAGACTGTATTACTATAGGTTCTTTCCATATTGAAAGGTGCTGAAACTGTGGACTGCTCGGCAAATTGCATTGAATGAAGAGAAATTCTCTTAGAGGATGGATTATTGCAGAAGAAATGTAGAAAACAGAAAACTTACAGCAGTCTAATTTTTTTATATGACAAATTACTTAGTAGGCATTGCTTGGCTGTCTTGAAATGTCTTTTATCTCTCACCAGAGTGTAGCTTGTTGTAGCTGCCCCTGTTTCCCTTTTAGCCACTAAAGCATTCTGATCATTGGAAAACATGTGCTCTGCAGGGGACCCGGTTGACACTGATTACACTGCTGTGGGATGTGCAATTACAACCATCTCTTCCAACCTCACTGAGATGTCCAAAGGTGTGAAATTGCTTGCTGCTCTCATGGATGATGAAGTTGGAAGTGGAGAAGACCTCCTGAAAGCTGCTCGAACCTTGGCCAGTGCTGTCTCAGACTTGCTGAAGGCTGTGCAACCTACTTCAGGAGAGGTGAGCATAGAAAAACTTCTCAGCTTCTCTTTTTTGGCCATATTGTTTGCACACTAATGCAGAAGCTCTTTGAGGAAATCTAAAATTCAAGTAAAGCTCATTTTCTTTGAATTAATGTATTTCACTGTTACCTCTTCCCAGCCTCGACAGACAGTTTTGACTGCAGCTGGAAGCATTGGACAAGCAAGCGGGGAGCTACTGAGACAAATTGGAGAGAATGAAACAGATGAAAGGTTCCAGGTAATGAGGGGGGTGCTTGTCGCTGTCAGAACTCTGCATGCTATAATGAGGAGGTCCCTGCATAAAACCAGGCTTCCCAAAGTGTGGTTAGAAAATGCTGGAGTTTCTCTATGCTAGTTGAGGTGAATCCATTTTGAAGTTGTTTTTATTTGCACAATCACAAGAGTCCTGATTTCATAAGGACCCTTACTTCATTCTGTGCATCATACAGATGCTCTCATGCTTCATGCAGAGCATTTTGCACTGTATTTTTTCTCGTTAAATATAGAGGTTTTCGTCTAAGTGTTTTCTGTGTCTGTATGTATGCATGTAAATTAGAAATTAATAAAACCTTTTGGTTAACTGAAAAGGAGAAAATCATTGTATTACAAACAGAATTTCTTTATGATGAATAGTGGTATCAGTTGTAAAATCATAATGCTTTAGGACTTAACAGTGTTTGCTATTAGCAGTGTAAGACCATAATTCTAAGACCTGTCTGGATTTTTTCACTGAATGCCATGAACAGGTTTTCACCAGAACCAAGGGCAAATACTTTTCAGCAGCAGATAGATCTCTGGAGTGCACTGTGTGCAAGGTGTCTGCTAATACAACTTACAGGCCATTTTTACCACTTCATCCACCAGTAAATCTGTCTGCAGGCTTCATCACAGTTCTCATTTGTGCTCCTAGTTGAATATGTATTACGTCTCTTGGCTAAAAGAAAGAATCTAAACATTCTTATCTGTGTTATGGAGTGTTAGAGAAGGTGGGTAAGGAAAGCGAAACAAAACATAGTGGGTTTAATTTTTGAAATGCAAGGTTTTCTACCTGCAGTGAAGTTGAAATTGTAAATAAGTATTGGAAATTTTTTTTTTACTGAAAGGCCAGATCATTATAACAGTACAGCCATCGGGAAGACTCCATCGTGCTAAAAAACAAGTATATGGAATGTAGGATTTTAAGTGGAGAAATGGGAAGAACTTATTTGAATTTAGTGATTGCAGGAATTAACACCTGAGTGTGTTTCAATGCCGCAGACTGAGTTTTACCTTTACTTTACCAGGATGTTCTGATGAGCTTAGCCAAAGCTGTTGCCAACGCTGCTGCCATGCTGGTGCTGAAGGCCAAGAACGTAGCACAGGTGGCTGAGGACACAGTCCTGCAGAACAGGGTCATTGCTGCTGCTACCCAGTGTGCCCTCTCTACTTCCCAGCTGGTGGCTTGTGCCAAGGTGAGGCAGTGCTGTTTGGGAAGGGGCACAGCATCGTGTCCATGAATGCTGCTGTGTATTCCCGATGGCCTTGGGCAATGTTCTGTGTTCAATGAGTGTTCCTCCATGCAGGTGGTGAGTCCCACCATCAGCTCCCCCGTGTGTCAGGAGCAGCTGATTGAGGCAGGGAAGCTGGTGGACCGTTCCGTGGAGAACTGTGTGCGGGCGTGCCAGGCTGCCACGGATGACACGGAGCTGCTGAAGCAGGTCAGCGCTGCCGCCAGCATCGTCAGCCAGGCCCTCAATGACCTCCTGCAGCACGTGCGGCAGTTCGCCAGCCGCGGAGAGCCCATCGGCCGCTACGACCAGGCCACGGACACCATCATGTGCGTCACCGAGAGCATCTTCAGCTCCATGGGCGATGCTGGTGAGTTCCTCCAACCTGCAGGAGCTTGCCATGGTTCACACATGTGCACCTTGCAAGCCAAGGAATAAAAACTCCTCCTCTGATGTGCTTTCCACTTTTAAGCTAGTGCTGTCATGATGGGTAGTGATCCAACCCATAATAGAAATCAGCTGTGTGCTAGATAGTGAGTGTTCTCTGAAGACAATACTATGCTAGAGGAACACTGTAATATTTTGTCTATTTTCTGCCACTGCTTCACTTCATAGAATTGTATAGCAATTTCTCGTCTCCAAATATGAAGACAGGCACCTGGGCAAATACTTCACAGCAATTGACTTTATTATGCATAGATTTTGTTGTAGGTTTTTAAACTTATATCTGCTTTTTTTTCTGGGATGTTTCTAAAAAGTGCAACTTCTAGAACAAGATACAAGATGTTTCTGGCTAAAACCATCTTAATGGTGCTAAGTGTCTTCTGACAAAATTCCTAGTTTATATCCTAGAAGATAATTCCTCAAAAACACAGGAGAAAGATGGGTAATTTTTATTGAAGGATAAAATTGACTGTGATTTGAAAACAAATTTATTAATCTTTACTGGGACAGGACTTCCATTGAACTATATCTTTAACATTACCTAAAAATACTGATTGTGTGTTCTTGTCTTACTATCTAGATTGCAACTACTACATTTTTTATTAATCTCCACTGTAGTAGTTTCTGTCATTTATATTGCTACCCAAGATTCGTTTCTGAAACTTCAGGTTATATGAACTATATCGTTTTCAAGTAAAAAAAAACTGACTTCAGGAAATGTAACTTCTTTTTTGCCTTGTGAAACGATGGTGAATTTTGAAACCAAGACTGAAATGCAGAGAAGAGAAGGTAAAAATGTCACCTGTGTTCCCCAGGTGAAATGGTGAGGCAGGCCAGGGTGCTGGCTCAGGCCACCTCTGATCTCGTCAATGCCATGAGGTCCGATGCCGAAGCAGAGATCGACATGGAGAACTCCAAGAAGCTTCTGGCTGCTGCAAAGCTCCTGGCAGATTCCACCGCCCGCATGGTTGAAGCTGCAAAGGTACCAGGAAAATGAGCTGTCAGCTTGAAATTGTAAGGTTATACACAAAGACGAGATGGTATGTGGGATTGATAAATAGGATCTGGCTGACAGTGGAGATGGTTTCTCTTATCCTGTAAAAGTTTGGCTTTTAATGACTAAGTACATTCCAAAAGCCAATTCATTAGCTAGCTAGATTTTTGTTTTAAAAGCCTTTCTTGCGCTGCTGTTGCTTTCCTGTGTGCATGGTGGTCATGACTCGAGCCATGCAGGGCAGGTCCAGTAGCCCTGAGCCCTGCTGTGGTGCAGGGTCTTGGACCAGTGCAAATGGAACAGCAGAACCACAGCAATCTCTTACTGGAGTCACTACAAAGCAACTCCCCTCTAAGGAACAGTTTCCTCCACCTGGGGAATCTTGCCTGTGTTGTTCCCCTTCCCATCCCTGTCTCCTCATGCTCACAAGAGAGACAAATATCTAACTTTTCTTTCCTTTCTGTGATGGAAACCGATTTCAATCTGTTAGGTAGGAATATGTCCTTGGAATTGTTTCCCAGGCCCTGCACTGAAATGATTTTTACAGCAGCAGGACCAGCCATTCTGCTGGGACTCCAGAGGGCCTGTGTGCCTGGCTGCCTATCCTTGACTTTCCAGTACTTTCTCAGATTTTAAGTGGAGAAAACCTACTTGAGGTGTTAAACCTCAAGTTTAGAACTGCAGTTACTGAAAGACGTATTGAATTGGGAATTTTAAAAACTGGTTTTTTTTCAGAAATGTATATTCATACAAGTACATTATTACAGATCTTAGGGGAAGCAGTTTACAATGGCTTTTTTCCCAAGCACCTGAAGCAGTATATGAAGCAAATCCTCAGCTCCCTTCTAATTGCCAGACATAGACAGTAACAACCTTCCACTAGAAATAGACTCTCTGCTTTGAAGTTTTGTAATACTTCAATGTTCTTCTAATTTTCCTTATGATAATCTAAGGAAAATGACTGCTGATGTAGCAGCTGCTGTGTGAATTTAAGCCTTGATGTTCATCCACATTTTCTCCAATAACTTTTACTCAGACTTACGGTTTTTGCTGGGAAATTTTGTGCAGGGAGCTGCTGCCAATCCTGAAAATGAGGATCAACAGCAGCGTCTGAGAGAAGCAGCAGAGGGTCTGCGGGTTGCCACAAATGCTGCTGCACAGAATGCCATCAAGAAGAAAATTGTCAACAGATTAGAGGTTGGAAAGCAGATATTGTTGTATTTTCAGCTTGCTCCTTTTTGATAATTAGTATCTGTAGATAATTTTCAGAAAGAAGAAATGCGTATTTTAGTGGAAGTGCTAAGCATAGAATGACAGCACTGTTAACTCAGTTCCAGAGTACAAGGCTTAGAATTAGAGATGCCAGTATATCATAACATAGCCCTCAGAAAACTGAGCAACTTGTGTCACAGATGTGGTAAAGTGGTGTAAGGATTTGACTCAGAGAGCATTTGATGGTGGCCTAGTCCTAAAATTAAACAGCTGAACTGAAACTGCTTCATTGCTGTTTTAATTTATCTCTGTGGTGTGTCATTTACATACAGTGTCTCTTGGTGGCTTTACTAGAATATAGAGTTCCGTATGAATTTCTGTACAAAGTCAGTTGCATCACAGCATATCTAATTAAACTGCTAAGTTACTCAGAATCAAGAAGCAGAAATGAAAGTAAAAAGATACGTTCTGTCTGGTAGCACAGCCAAGAGGGAGAGAGGCAATTTACTGTGCAGTAAGGATATCGTGGAAGTTTGTCTTGTAGGCGAAGTTGGATCTTCCCGTTCTCAACTAAAATGAAGACAGATTAAAAAAGGAGCTTTTTCATAATTCCTAGTTTGCAACGGTGATTTTACAGTAGTCTGATTCAAATGCAATGAGATGAGACAAACAAGCAGATCTAAGGAGGTGACCATGTTCCAGAAATGTGCTTGAGTTGCTGTATCTGTCTAGAACTAAAAATCAGGAGTCTTTAGGAAATAAAGGCTGATGTCTGTCATTTTCTAGCTGCATGCAAGAAAGTTTTATAGAAAGAACACTTTATTTGTTTTGCTGTTATAACATATACTGCCTTACAGAGGAATGAAATGTGTAATGAGCTACATGTTTGGTTGTATTTAGTGGGCCAATTAGTGTTGTATAACATGTTGAAGTACCTTGGATAAATAGTTGAATTTTTAATTTTGTAATCTGGACATGTTGATTATAACACTTCAGGATATTTGAAGAAGGTTTTCTCAGTGCTTTTGGACTCAGAAATACCAGTATTTTGTACCTCTGTGTCATTTTAGTATCTTTGCCTTTGCCATAGAGCAATCTCGGTAGGGATTGACTCCCTTGGGTGCTGTGTCAGATGTATCAATGCAGCCGTGTGAAGCACTTTGTGTACTTTGCCTGTTTTCTCTGGCCTTTGTAATGAGCTAATTGTTTAGACCATTTCTGCTGTTTGTAGTTGACTTCTTTTGCTCATATTGCAACCTAAGCTATGAAAGAGGAAGAGCATAGAATTTTATCTTAAGGGATAAAATGTATTAATTTGTCAATGTTCTTACTGTAAAAGTTACCTGTAATGTGTGTTTCATCCTCTGAATTACTGTTTTACCACTGATTTAAATTTCTTTTTCTCCAAAGATTGCAGCTAAACAAGCTGCAGCTGCTGCTACTCAGACTATTGCAGCTTCTCAGAATGCAGCTGTTTCCAATAAGAACACAGCAGCCCACCAGCAACTTGTGCAGAGCTGCAAGGTAAACACAGCACAACTCGTGACAAATAACTCTTGAACTCTGCTTTATGGGGAACCTTCTATAATAGTATTGCAATGTCAAAAGGAGCTTTAAAAAACCCCAACACTGCACATGTTCATGTGCATGGATTCTGGAGCACCCTCATTCACTGTATGAGCCATGCTGTTTGTAGAGCTTTGCAAAGCTGAGCTATTGTTAGTGCCACGTAACACTTGGCTGTGACAAACACGCCTGCACACACCTTCGAAAAAGGGTTGACAGGTGTGTATCTGTTGAGTACCAACCAATTCACCTGAAGTAAGAGCTTTTACTTCAAGTTTTGGTACAGATCAGCCAGTCATGAGACATATGCAGAGCTGTGCTGGAAGCACTGTCCAGAGGGGTCCAGTTGCTCAGGAATTTGTACCCTGAGTGTGATTGTAAATCTTGGCCATGCAGTCACTGTATGAGTGTGATCTTCAGCAGGGGAATAGCTTTATGATCAAAACAGGCTGTTGAGTCATACACAGAGTGAAAGGGGACTGAGGTCTGTTGTGGGATAAAGGTAACCTTTGGATTGTCCCTAATGAAGGATGAAGTGATTTATACTGTAATGTATGGAGTGAAATTCTTATTTAACATATCAGTTATATAATTGGTTATATAACTAACAACTGATCCTGCTATTCTGATGTTCTGCCTTCAAGCAACTGGGACCTTAAATGTCACCAAAAAAATATAAGTTAGAGACCTTACTGTGAGGTTACCGTGATTCCTAGCTTGAAGTTAAAGGTGTAAGATCACAGATTCCAAGGTATGCGTGAAGTCAAGCAAATTTTTATAGTTCCAAGCTGGAATTCAGAGTCTGATGAGAAGCTGTTGCCTTTTGTGTTTAAGCCGTATTTGCAGAAGACAGTGGAATGCAGAAGGCTTTTTCTACTTTTGTGGTGATGGTAATTTAGTATTGCACTGCTCAACTGTTGCTGTGAAATGGATGGACAAGGACCATGCATATGGACAGTCCAGGAAAAAGTTTTAGCAAGATACACTTGCAAATGCTTCAGCCATGCTATCAAGTTTGTGTTGCTGAAAGCCAAAGAAAAGTAGGCTGAGGTGTTCGTGTGTAAAAGTCAATGAAAGCAGGACATTTTCTTGAAAAAATCAGTCACCTCTGCTACTGGCATTTGAACATGCAAAGGAAATCATTAAAAGTACTTAATGTACATAATTCTGCATAAAAATCTTGGTTGGTCTTGTAGGAGCCTTAAACTAATAAGTAGATTGGATAAAGATTCCTTAAGTAGAACGTCTCTAAAAAAGTACCATTGTAAATTAATTTGGTTCCATGGACTCCTAAATTAATTCTGTGTAGGCACACAAGAGTATTTTACTTAGGAATACTGCAGTTGCCTTTGAGGGGAGTGGGAAGAGTGCTTGTTTTGTTTTCAGAGGATTTGAGTTTTTATTTATTTACTAAAATCTTTTCCCTTTGTTCATTTTAGAATGTTGCAGACCACATTCCGCAGTTGGTGCAGGGTGTAAGAGGAAGTCAAGCTCAGGCAGAAGACCTCAGTGCCCAGCTTGCTTTAATAAATTCCAGCCAGAATTTCCTTCAGGTGGAGTGAACTGATCGTTGTAGTAGATGCAAAAGGCTTTTTTTTTACTGCTGTATGTTTTCATTTGTGATAAATAACCAGTAAACTGTTAAGAACCATGTAAAGAAGTTCATTGCTAACGATGAGCCATAGATAGGGAGAATTTAGTTCCTCAGGTAAGGTGGCTGAAATACATTGTATATGTGGAGAGTCAAAACTGCCAGCAAGGAGGTTAAAAGTAACAAGAAAAAACGAATGTTTATGGAGAAGAAACATTAATTTCTGTAGCGATTGCCTTCCGGGAAAGAGTTTAAAGAACATGGTGGGGAGAATTTAACATCTTTCTAAGTAGAGGTCTGAATATGGGAGATGTTGTTGTAACCTTCTTGGGCACGGTAAACTTAGTGTTGCAGCAACAAGTTTCAGAATTCCTCAGAAATAACAGGGAATGTTACCATGGTTTTTTAGATATTAGCCTGCATCATGGATATAGATTGACGGTTTGGCCAAAACACAAAATTTGACTCTGTGCTTTTTCTAAAACATCTTAAAATAGAAAGCTAGAGTATTGAGCATTGATAACAAAACTATTGGCTTCTTGTTGATATTACAAGAAACAACACCAGGAGCAATTCTCTGTGTAATGGCATGATCATTACTTGTCATCAGTTAGTCTTGCCTTAGGTGTGGCTGCTGTTAGCACGCTTTTATGGTCCCATATAGGCAGAGGGATCACAAACCTTGTTCTCATGCTGTTTAAGTATTTGCTCTATGATTCCCTCTGGAGTCATTCACTTGATTGATCCATCTCCCCTATGGCTGTATGGGTGTACAGTGGTGATGATGAGAATCAGCAAAGGTTTTTAGTTGTGTTAGCAGTAATCCCTGTGTAGAGGCATTGCTTGAATTACAATTTTAATTTCATAGAATTTTGGCAGAGTTAATGTTTAGAAACATAGAAATTTGCCATCTCTGCCCCCTGGACCTGATTGTACTACATGAACGCCGAATTTCACAGAATTTCGCATTTCAATATTTTTAAGTAGTCTATATGAGTACTGAAAGGCCTTGGGCAGACATTGGAACCAATGAAGTGGTCATTGTCCTAGTAAAACACAGATGGGTCCTGCTGCAGAGGACACAGAAACATGGCAGAATTATGACAGAGTTCTCCAGCTTAAGGAGCAGGAATGTGCTGGTCATTAAAGAAAGATCTAGAAACCTCATGAGTCAGAATGGAGGAGGCAGTTTGTTTATTGAATGTTAAGCCTTCTTTAAAGAAAATGAGCTGGTAACACCAATTGTGTTCCCTGTTGTTCTTTGAACAGCCTGGAAGTAAAATGGTGGCGTCTGCTAAAGCTGCTGTCCCCACAGTGACTGATCAAGCAGCAGCAATGCAGCTCAGTCAGTGTGCAAAGAATCTTGCTACCAGTTTAGCTGAGCTCCGAACTGCCTCCCAGAAGGTAGGTAAATGCTGGTTTTAATCACCTAAAACAAGAGGGCTTAGCCTCTCCCCTGAGGGAATGGCTCATGCTCAGGCAGTGTTCACCTCTCACTGCTGTGTTTTGTGCACACTTTGCTCAGACTCCCAGGTAGCCTCTGTATCATGACAGAAGGGGGAGGGAGGAGTGACAAGAGAACTGAAAAAGCTTGTGCTACCCTTTCCATGCCAGACAAACATGAGGAGTATGGAGAGCAGCACATCAAGGCTCTGAGCTGCTGTTACATTTAAGGAAGAGCAGGGAAAAGGGAGCATATCTCGTGTCCCACCAAACCCATGAGAACACACCTACAGCCCTGCTGTGCTCATGGTTGTAATTGTCAACTGGAATCATCATCTCTAAAATTCAGGGAAGCAGTGGCTCTCTGTGTTTCACACACAGATTTCTAAACTATGTGGGGCTTAAAAAAATGCAAGTGGAGAGTCTGTTCTTTTTTTTCTGTGTGTGTACACTGAGGCCTGAAACTGGGATTTTAGCATGGAGGTGGCTACACCTGATGCTAGAATTTCCATCTCGTACTGTGGGCTGCCCTGTCTGGGGGTCAGTGTGACTTTGGTCATGATGCTTAGTGAGGCTGCTGGTCAAAGGGGAAGTCCAGAGTGCAGCAGTTACTTTCTCACTCGCTGGGCTGCCTACTGTGAAGGGCCATGTACACCAGGCAAGTGCACCTCATTGCCGTGCTGCCTCTTAGTGGAGTGTTTTTCTATTCACAGACTGAGAATATTGTGCAGGAGTTTGGAACCCATGATGTGTAACACTTAGAGGCCCCACAATGGCCTCTAAAGTAGGAAGAGAAATAATTTGGGAGGGGGAGATTAGATCTGAAGCATTTACTGTTTCTAAAAGTTGCCTACAGCTGCTAACAGTGGTATTGATCTGATTTCTGAATAGGCTCATGAAGCTTGTGGCCCAATGGAAATCGATTCTGCTTTGAATACAGTCCAGACACTCAAAAATGAACTGCAGGATGCGAAGATGGCAGCTGTGGATGGACAGTTAAAACCTCTCCCAGGAGAAACTGTAATTGAGGAAGGATGTTCTTCATTTAAAAACAAACAAACAAAGTTAGCTGTTAAAAAATTTAAATATTAGAGGCAAAAATGTCATGAGGCATTGGGTAAAGATGATGCTGATAGGGTTTTGCACTGATTCTCTTAAAAAGAGTATATGTTGTTACTACAGCAGAAGTATGTTCTGTAGTAGAGTTACTCATAGGACTGTAGGGCCTCCTTCTCTATTGTACAAGCTACAAATTTATTTCATTCTAAGCTACAGGTTTATTTCATTTATTTTATTCTGAATGGGGAAAACATGCTACTCAGGTTACAGAGAATCCATGTGTCTATTCAGTAGCTGAGGTAAAAGTTTAGGCTTTTGTGGAATGAGGAATTTTTTAGTACTATTTAAAAAACAAGTGTGTTTTCACTGAGCTTTAACTAAATATTTTGTCCTTCGTGATTCTTTACAGCTTGAGAAATGCACTCAGGACCTGGGAAGCACATCCAAAGCAGTTGGTTCTTCAATGGCTCAGTTGTTAACTTGTGCTGCTCAGGGCAACGAGCACTACACAGGTACTGTTTTATTCAGAATGTCTCTGTGAAACCTCTGCTTTCCATCAAATACTTGATGAAAGGTTTTCTTATCACAGACTGTATAAATCAAGGAATTACTCAATTTTTTTTAGTGCTGATAGTGAATTGCCCTAAGTTACTAAAAATTGCTAGTGTGACTTGTGCTTCATAAAAGAACAGTGAAGCAATCTGCTCTGTCTTTAATCAGAATAGATTGGGACATCTGTTGTTTTTGTAAATATGTGCCACTGAAATTCTGTGAAGGGCTGAACTAAAATGTATTGCATTTTAAAGGTCAGTGCCACTGGAAATGTTGCTGTGTCCTTACAGAAGGTTTACAGGGTCCCTTGGATATGTTTTGAAGCAACAGGATATGAACATAGTGGGGACAGCTCCGGGACATTCAGAACTGCATCTCTTCCTAGGCGTTAGCAGTTCACATGTACAGTGCAGCTGCTCTGGCTGATTGACTGAGCACATTTGTATAGTTTGAGGTAAAGCCAACAGGGAACCCTGGCCCACAGATTCTACACTTGATTTTTGTACCTGTACTTCTAGAAACAAAAAGCACCTTAATTAGAAAAATGCTCTTCAGTGGGGAGAAGAGTTTACTTGTAGATGTTTAAATGTTCTGTGTCCATATTTCTGTAAGAAATTAAAGCGGTTATTGCAAATGCTGCCATAGGATTTTTTCCAATATTACTGATAAAATGCGTTATGGCAATTACCACTTCATTGGTTATAATTGCATCTGGGCTCTAGAATTTACAGTTGCTTTCATTTGAAGCAGATGGAATTGCATCGAGAGGGCTCATGTTTCTGTCACATAGTTAGGCAGAAGTATGCACTGGGTACCAGGCAGGGGAATACAGATATTTGCAGCTGATAATGAATAGCTAAATCGAGTAGCTCTCTTATCATCAAGTTGTAGGAAACCATACAAAGCAATGAGTTCCTTTTCAATAATTTCATAAGTAGAAGGAGACCGTCATTCACATAGTCCTACGCCATAGCGCAGGAGTTGATGGATGTGCTTTAATGTCGGTAAGACAGACCACAGAAACTAATTTTATTACATCCTTTCTGTGACTTCCTTCCACTATTTTTATATGTTTTTATTCACAGTGATGTTACGTTATATCGAGTTACATCATTCCTAATAATCTCTTTTTTGATTGCTTGAAGTTAAACTGTTGTTGTGCTGTGGCTCTGAACTCCTGTACACCATTCTTGCAGACAATCGCTTTCCCCCATATCTTGGGGTATGAGCTTTTCCTTGTCTACAGGTTCTAGCTTTTCTTCTTTTTCAGTGTTTCATTAAGATTTAGTCACTGATGTAGAGAGCTGTGCCCAGAATGTGGTCTTTGGGCTATAACATTTACTTTATGGCTTCACTGCAGGTGCTTCTCTAAGCAGATGATACTGTGTATTTCAAGTGTGTTCATGTTTGAAGGTTTTCTTTTAAATTGCATTTGCGATGTTATTTTGCAATAGGATCATTTCCTGCAGGATCATGTCATAGAATCCAACGATTGTCTTTAAGGGTACTAACAGAATGTTTGGTGAACTCTGACCACAGGAGTTGCTGCCAGAGAAACTGCTCAGGCCTTGAAGACTTTGGCTCAGGCGGCACGAGGAGTTGCAGCATCTACCAGCGACCCTGTGGCAGCACATGCGATGCTGGATTCAGCAAGGGACGTCATGGAGGGCTCTGCCATGCTGATCCAGGAGGCCAAGCAGGCGCTGGCTGCCCCAGGGGATGCAGACAGCCAGCAGAGATTAGCACAGGTAGGCTGCGGCAGGAGCAGCTGTGCATGAGTTGTCAGACACCCAGTGAATTTATTCCAAATGCAGCGTTCAGTAAGGATAGAGGACAACAGAAAATAAGGCTGCAAGGCATGACAACTTCCTATTCCTTGCAACAATTCTCAGACAGTAACATCATGTCTATGTTAAACAGTGCAGTGGTATAAATTACGGTATTTTAGTCTTCTTTTAGAAAAATATACAAAGAAGCAGCTCTGTGCTTTTACCCACAACAGATGTGAGGACACTGCTTGACTGCAAAAATGAGACAGCCATTAAACTGATAATTTTCAAATAAAAGATCTATATCCATGTTATATGCAAAACGTGAGTGCATGTTTTCTTCATATGTGGCACCCCAGTGCATTTAAATACTTCAAGGAGTGACAGATTCTTTTTTACTGGTTTGAAAAGTTCTAGAATTGGCCTGCATTGTAAATAATTTCTTATGATGATACTTCTGTTTTAATCAGAACTTTGTAAAAAGCAGCATGGAAAGAATTTCTGCGATTAGTATATAGTTAACTTCAGGGGCATTTCCTTATCTGCAGCCTTTATCCCAGGAGCAGTTGTGGGGCTGCCCTGCCAACACTGTCCTGTCAAATGGATGAGTGTAAATAAAGACTGCAGGGCAGCAAACTGAGAAAGTTGCAAGCCTCAAAAATGGTCCTGTAAGGGTCAGAATGTAGGAATTGCTGTCTATGGAGTAGAGGCTGTGCTGCCTTTAATGACCACTTAAGCCTCTCTCAATGTGAATGTGTTCTCTTGTGTGTTGTAGGTGGCAAAAGCAGTGTCTCACTCCTTGAATAACTGTGTGAATTGTCTGCCTGGACAAAAGGATGTGGATGTGGCCTTAAAGAGTATCGGGGAATCCAGCAAGAAGCTCCTCGTTGATTCGGTAAAATGCCTTTTACCATGGAAATAAATTTCAGAAAACTGAACAGCAGATCTGGGTTCCCCATGTGTCAAATCATTATTTAGTAAATGTGCCCTAAATATTCTTCAAGTAAGCTCCGTTTAAGTTTATGCACTTTGAGCAGCTGCTGTTTAGACTGAAATACTGTTTTTCTAGTTTTATGGGTAAGGTGAAAGGTGTCTATGACTTGTGAAGGTAATATTAAAATTATTGTCATAGATTGGTATTAACTTTTTGTTTTTGAAAACGGCAAATGTGACTTAACATTCTGAAGAATATGAAAATTGGAAAATTGTAGTTCATCTCCCACCTAGAAGTGATCAGTTCACTTGAAGTAGTGTTGTGATCTGTCAAAAAATGCTTGGTCATTTTGTGCAAGGAGTAGAATTGTTATTTTGTTTACCTGCGTCCATGTAAAAAAACCTTTCTGCACTGGTAATTTGCCAGAAGATTATATTGTTTGAACAGTTGTCTTTTTTTCTGCACATACTAGTGACCTTGCTGTCCTGCGACTGAAGGAAGAATTGTATTTTGATATGTTTGTGCAATGCCTCTTGATAAAACCAGGGTTTTTTTACCAAACTGGTTTACCAGAGAGAGTTTAAAGTAATTCTGAGGAGCTGCCGACACTTGTGTCCCTTGAAAGGCTTACAGACTTGTCTGTCCCTTGAAAGAAGCAGCAGGACACAAGTAGCTGGACAGATTGCTGGGTGACAGCTGTCCCACAGTTCCAGCTCGCTACTCTGTTGCTTTTGGCCTTCTCAACATGTGCTGAACTCTCCAGTCACAAAAGGCTGGTGTGATGTGACACACAATAAAACACTGAACTTGGTCTCTTGCAGCTACCTCCAAGTTCTAAGTCATTTCAAGAAGCTCAGAGTGAACTGAACCAGGCAGCAGCAGACCTGAATCAGTCAGCTGGAGAAGTTGTCCATGCGACACGGGGCCAAAGCGGGGAACTGGCTGCAGCCTCTGGGAAATTCAGTGATGACTTTGATGAATTTCTTGATGCTGGTATTGAAATGGCTGGCCAAGCACAAGTAAGTTGTTGATCACACTAACTGAGGGATCATCTTGGCTATAACCTCTGGCAGTACATTGTTTGTGTAGCAGTAGAGTGCAGCACAGCATGCTGCTGTGAGCTTATCTGGATGTGACAGGAGATGTTTGGTACGAAGGAATCATCTGTAACTGGTTATCTGGAGTGAGCTCAGCATTTGCATCTTCCACAGGATGTTGGTATTTGTTCCTGTGTCCAGTCAGAAATGTAACTTCGTACTCCTTTGTGCAGTTTGGTAACTAACTCGAGCTGTGTATCTGAAAGTACAAAGGTGTGCTGAACCTCTGAGAGTTTGTGGAAAGGGTTGCTTCTATTTTGGTAGAACTACCATGGACCATAATTTATGAGAATGCTGTTCAAAATTTAACACCTTTCTTTGCTACTTTTGAAATGCTTTAAGTAGAGGGAGGAGAAGATGCTTTGATATTGCTCCATGATGCTGTGAACCTGCTACAGTGTAGAGCAAGCACTTGAAGAAGGCTGCCTAAAATGCCATCCTTGGATCTGACAGGAAGCACTTGGACTTGTGTTCAGTGATTTAAAATCTGGCAGAGTTCTATTCTGATGAACTCTACAATTAGGAATGTTGTCACATGTTGCCAAGCTTATTCCTGGTAGTCTAGGAACTCATTTGAAGTTGGAGATACCATTTCAGTTTATCTCACTGAGTACAGTTGTGCTGAGCTACTGTAATTGGTCATTTGGCAATGATTTAGCATAACAAATGTCAGTATATAAAAAGGAACTGTGTATCAGGAGAGATGGGAGGACTTGCAGAAAAAAGAATCTGCTGATGGTTTTGCCCTGGTTAGTAGGAGGACCCTGCAAACCTAATGGGCAGAAAGTCCTTCATGTGTCAGTCCTTTGAAGTCATTTATGAAGTGTCTCTCTAGAGCCGATATTTTGTAGATAAAGCTGAGTAGAGAGATCTGACAGTGGCTGGTGGTTATTCTCCATCAGAACTTAATTATTCAGGTTCCAAATGTGTGAAGTTAGGCTCCATATACAGCTGACTCTCTGAAAGTGAGTAGCAGTGAGGTACCTGACTGTCTCTTTAGCTGTGGACCAGACCAACTTTTAGAATGTTTTCTTTGAGGCAATTCGATGAAGGCAAAGGTAGAATGGTACTGTGAATGGCTGCTTGAAATGAAAATCCAGCTGCTGATGACCTCGTGGTGCTTGTGAATTAGCTTATCCTGCTGACACAGGGGATGGTAACCGTCTTCGTTATTAATGGCTGATCTTTCAGAAGAGAAGGCCTTTTGTGTGTAGTTATTCAGCCTGAACAGAAGCAATACCAGGCATTTTGCATGACTAGCAAAATGTAGGAGTAGGGAGGAAGTAGAATATAGTAAATAAAAAGTAAAAGCTATTCCTATCAGCTGAATAATGTGCAACCTCTTTATATAAAATCATGAACAGATAGTTAGAAAAAATGGGCTCACCTCTACTGATCATTGACAGAAGAATCTGGTCACAGCTATTTGCTGTGAAAATGCAGTACTTTTCTGTAACTGTATTTAAGAGCAGGTTTCCTTTTTCAAGCAATGGCTTATAATAAGAAATAAAACATCCAAGTCAGAATGTGGACTGAAGTAGGCTTATAGAAACTCATTTTCTTGGGAAAGACGACTTTCTGGAGGGTATTTTTGTGTGAGCAATCCCAGTTAGATGCTAGAGAGCTTGTGGGCAACACAGAGGATGCCAGAATACAGAGAGCGTACACTGACTGAATAATGCGAAGCAGTTGTGCCAGGCAGAGACACAGAAGAGTCTTGACAACAAAAGCATTGTTCAACAAGTAGTAAAGTTTCTCCATGGCTCATTTGTCAATACTAGCATTGTTAGAAGCCAAGCTATTTGTTATAAGGGTCTTTTTCTGTTATGTAAGTGAAGCTAGAGGCACCTGGCTGGGTGAACAGGGGCTTGGTCCATCCTTCTCTGGATTCACATATGTCAGTGGTTTCAGGTGGATAAACAAACTGGGTTTTCATATGTGGTTTTAGCACACTCTCTTTATTGCTCATTTTATACTTAATGTTATGCTGCTGTGGCTTTCCAGACTAAAGAGGACCAGATTCAAGTCATAGGTAACCTCAAGAGCATCTCTATGGCTTCCAGCAAGCTGTTACTGGCTGCCAAGTCTCTGTCTGTTGATCCTGGAGCTCCTAATGCCAAGAACCTCTTAGCAGCTGCAGCAAGGTAAGGATGTGTGTCTTGCTTTATGTTTTCCTGTGATACTTGCTTTTCTCTATTTTATTTATATTGTCCTTATATATTCTTCTGCTATTGACAGTTAACTGAGTGCTTGGAACCTGTAGTTCTATTTAAATGGAAATAGGCCAGAGAAAAGTTGCTTATGTTGGAGTACTTCCTGAACTGGTATAACTTGTTACCCTTGGTGGAAATAGGAACCAGCATCTGAAGACTTGGCCTCGTTATTGAAAGGAACTGGTGTATTTTACCTACTGTTTTCTCACCATCTGTGTTCTGACAAGGCAATAGCTAACATTAAGCCTCTCAGTCCCTGAAAGAAAAGAAATTGAATAATATTCTTACACAGAATGTGCTTAAAAATCATATTGTAGCTACCTATCACTAACAGTGTGCATGTGTGTGATCAGGAATGCTTGAAAGGATTGATGCTGCATTTCTTTAGTGAAGCATACCCTTTACTGTAGGGGTTATAAATCTACTTCCTCAGTAAAGGGCTTCCTTAAGAATTTACACTACTTTACTTCATCGTATTTTGGTTTTTAAAAAAATTGCCATCTATCTTATCTCCCTGGAAATAGGTAACATAGATAACCAATAGAAAATTATAGATAACCAAAGACAGGCTGCTTAAAACTGAAGGACTCACATGAGATTTTGTTACTGCCACAGCATCAAACTGCTACAGATTTCTGCTTTAGGCTTGGAGCATTCCTGATTGGAGTGTAGACAATTTAGTGTCCCCTGTGAAGCCCAGGTAGTTGTAAGTTCCTGCCAAGTTGATATTCCCTCTGTGGAAGCATGGAATAGAAAAAGGGGGATGAGCCAGATCGAGCCTTTAGTCTGTGTGTGTGTGCGTGCGCCTGCACGTGCGAGACCTCACACAGACACCAGCTAACCATGTGAAGTAAATACTGCACCACTTCTCAGTCTGTGATTAAGATGCTAATGAGACACTGTATTTCCCTTCTGAGATCCTCTGTGCTGACTTGTGACAAGCCTGCCAGGGCTCTCTTCCCTTTCCCTGCTATGATATGATCAGGGTCAAATATTTTTACTCTCCCTTTTCTCATGGAACTGAAAACAGAGGGACAGCTTCCTTATTTTAAGATAGCTTTTCTTCTATTTTTCTCTCATCATCTATGGTGCTGTGATTAATCTTAGGTTTTTGTTGGTATTGTTTTGCTTTCTTCCCCCTTTGTTCCAGCTGTAATAGACACTTCAGCTTTTTCAGTAGCTTTGTCTTCCTTGTGGAGGCATTTTTCTTGATTACCTCTGACAGGACTGCAACACTGGCTGAGTTCCCTGCAGGGTCCAAGTATTTGTGTGTTGTAGTTGATGTAAACAGATGTGGCCTTTAGAGTCCTAGCAGTCCTCTTCCACTCTGGGATTGGTGTTTGAGGGCCACCTTCCTGGTTCTACTGTGTCCAAATGGTTTTCAGAGTAATGTTTGTATGCTGGGTGGTTCCTGGTAGAGGTACCTGGTGTGTAATAATGATATTCAAGAGACCACGTGGCATCCTCTACAAAGCTGATAATTCTTCAATTGCTGATATTCTCTGAGTCAGTATGAATTGTGTCTCAGATTAAAATCAAGAGCAGACAAGATATTTTTGTGTGAAGTTTCTCTGGGAGTCAACAGAACTTTCAGTTTTTGTCATTTATTCCTGTGTTTGTATGCAATGATATTTTTCTGAGGCATAGAAATCACTGATGTTCAGCAGGTGAGCACCAGATCCTCCACAAGGACACCAAAGCTACTGAAAAGGGTAGAAGTCTCAGTTAAACAAGTCTGTCTGTTAGTTTCCATTCTTTTTGCCCTGGAATTTAACATAAACATAATATATGGAGTAAGCACATCCTGTTTCCTTTTGTAACAGTAGGGTACCATCCATCCAGGTAATCATTTACTGCTGTTGTTATCAAGTGCCTCTGTTCTGAAAGGGGAAGTAATGCAAATGCCATTCAGTTTTCAAAGCCAGAGGAAAGCATACTCTCCATGCACTCCAATTTCACTGATTTTCTCTTGTTCTAGATGCCAATTTCCTGGATTGTTAACCATGAGTCTAAAATGAATGTAGTTATAATGAGTTTTGGCTATTATCAGAGCATTCATCAGAAAGACAGAAAGTGACTGTTGTATGTCAGGTTCAGCCTATGTCCAAGAGCTGTGAACTCCCACAGGAACATAGTGCCTTTGCATAACTTGTTCTCTGTGGATGTAAACCTATGGGAGAATAGCAGTTATTAGTTAAAGAGGAAAAAATGGATTTGGTGACAGACTAAAGAAATATATAGCAGGATTGTGTGTGTGTATTACAGTATGTCAGACAAGACACAAGGCTTTGCTAGTGAAGGGTTAATAACATCCACTTTACATTCAGCCATTGTTTTCCATAGCAGCCACTTGTTTCTGTGTCCTTTAGGGCTTCCGGGGTGGTAGTTGAGAAATGATTCAGTTCATGTCAGACCTGGAGAAGTGCTAAAATACCTTCTAGCAGCAACACTGTGTCATTGTGCTGGTGTAAGGGGTTGGCCTTGGCCTGCTGCCAGAGGGTGTTCTGTCCTTTCTCACCAGTGTTTTCCCAGAGGTGCCACCAGTTTGGCTGCTGGACTCAGCCATGTAGTAGAAGGTCCAAGTTTAATATCTTTATACAGTGTACAGTTAATGACAAAAGTTTTACCAAGAGGAATAGTTCACCTTTAAAATCCGCCTTTTTTCCTCCTACTCTCCCTAGAGCTGTGACTGAGAGTATAAACCAACTCATCACACTGTGCACCCAGCAAGCTCCCGGGCAGAAGGAATGTGATAATGCACTCAGAGAACTGGAGGTACTACTATATTTCAAAAGTTCTTATAAATAAAAGTGGGCCCCAAATGTTTGTTTCCTTTTTATTCGTTGTCTGAATAGTTCCTGTCACTGTCTTCTCACTTGGTGTCTGTGGCAGGGGGTTTAATTGTGTACGAGGTGAGCATGGAACCCATGTAAACGTCTTGTAGGTTTGGCCAGAATGAGACTTGCTACCCTGTCCCCATCTCCTCTTTCCAGCCCTCCAAAGGTACAGTTAAATCCCTGTTTTTCATACTTACTGTGACTTAGGGAAGAGTCATGACGAGATGGACATTTCTACTACACCAGTGCGCTGAGGGAGCTGTATTATCTTGGGTTTTCCACTTGCAGGATGTTGTTACTGACATCCCACTTTAGGATGAGGTTTGCCATCTTTTACCTTGCCATTTCTTAGTGTAGATTTTTAATGCCTCGTTTCTGCCTTCCCTGTCAAACTGATACGATGTCAGTGCAGGCTCTGGTAAGGTATGTTCTTGATCTTGAGTGAAACATTTGGCTGCCTAAATAGCAGGTCAATTGAAAGGCCTCATTCCAAGATTCCACTGACCACAGTCAGGGCCACTTACAGTAGTAGGAAATAACATCTTTTCATTTAAACTAGAGTTTGTTGTTTACTGTCAAGGTCAAAACATCAAGGGGTGACTGGCCTGCGTCGAGAGCATAAAATACCATTAAGCTTTTTACTTCTAGCCTTTAGCATCAAAAGGATACAAAGCGCATTCCAGGATATTGTGAGTTTTCTTAATGTGCGAGTCTGTGGTTATCATTGCAAAATGTTGTAGGAGTTCTCCTAGGAGCTGCTTTGTCCTTCTGAATTCTTAGCTTCTTAAGTGTTCTCTCCTTGGTCAGAGGGAGCGGCAGCAAGTCCAAAAAATAGAAGTAGAGACCAGGAAATTGGGCTGTAATGTAAAGAAGCAAGCAGGGGGAATGAAGTGCTATTTTTCAGGACTTCCTGAAAGACTAATGGGGAGAGATCTGTGAAACAGCATGGGTGTGAAAGGTGAGAATTTCCAGCTAATGAGGCAGGGAAAACTGAGAGCTTAGAGGAGAACTGTAGGGCAGAATAGACTTAAAAAGCCCTTGCAGAGGGTTCTGTGCCAGTAGAACAGAATTGCACATGCTGGCATGGGTTGTGAGCAGGGCCAGCAAGGGCAGAAGGAAGCATCCTGAACTTCCAGAGAGAGAGAGTTAGTGAGAAAAGCTTGGGTGTGTGGAATTAGATTAATTTCTGGAAAACGGGACCCCAAGGCAAAAGCACACAGTCCTGAAATCAGACTGGAGGCTCACATCAAAGTGACTGGAGGAACCTATGAAATTTTAGAAGTCTTAACTTACAGTTTCTCTTTACAATGATTTAACTTTTGCCTCTTGCCTTCATCTCCCCAACTCATCACCCACTATTCATAGTCTTCCCAGTGCTTCTTAATTACTAAGAATCATTGTTTCTGTAAAAGAGTGGCTCAGCATGGATTTGATAGACTGTCAATGTGCTCTCTGGTCTTCTCTGGAGGCTGGAAAACTGCTTTTAGGGAGGGCCTTATTGTACAGCCTCCAAAGAGGCAGCTAAACTGGCCCAGAATTGCAGCTGAACAAAGTCACACAGGTGTTGCAGTAACTGCAAATGCATGTTAGTGGGAAGTTTGTGCTGCCTTGTGTTTTGCTGTTCTGTTCCCTCATACTCTGAGGGCCTCTGTTGCCATAGAACTGTAAGTGCTGTAGGAACCTCGTTTGCTTTTCAAGTTGTTATTTGATGGAGCACAACATGACAAGTTGCTGCAATGCCTGTGAGACCTGACAGACAAAAGAGGCAACTGAAATTACTTTCTAGACACCATGTCTTCCCGTCTCCTTTTTCTCTCTTTTTTAATTGCTGTAAGGTTTTAATTAAGACTTTTACAAAGCAGTAGCTGAGCTGTTAAAAATACTGTAGGTGTATCTTACCGACAGGAGTTGTGTTACAAAAAAAGTCCAAGTGTTTAAAATCATGCCTAGATTTCCTTCATGTGGAAAGCAAATGTCAGAGCTGCCAGTGTCTTTCTCTACTTAATTGATTTCACTTTCATTGGAAGGATTAAGTGTCTTTTCTGCCTGATATTTGGCAGTAAAATAGTGTTCCTCCAAATTTGAAAATAGGTGTGCTACAGATATTTTTATGTATAAAAGAATTCATGTCCTGCATTTTGCAGCTTTTTACAAGTTTTGTTACCTAATTGCATTCATTCTTCTCAATGAATGTATGACTGATTGTCACATCGTTATTTCCAGGACTCAAAACTGCCTCAGAAAAAGAAATGAAACCCAACTATATGTAGTTTTCTGACAGAAAATTTTCCTATGTTGGGGCAATCTGTTGACAGTCTAAGAGGCAGGTGGTGGACCTGCACTCAGTTTGGTAACCCTTTGTGTTTCTAGACAGTGCTCAACAAATGGCAGCTGTTTTTCTTGCCATTCTTTTAAATTTGTTTATGAAATTTAAAATAGTACTGAAAACATGTGCTACACTGTTGACACCTGACAGAAAACCACATTGCCTCATGTCAGCCAAGCATCTCTGACCGTAAATCTCTCCTCACAAACACGAGGTAAACCGCAGTGGCCCTGTCTTCCGACAGATTGGTGGTGCACAAACGTGGAGTTGCCCCAGCTCAGTTCCTGTTGAGTGGAGTTTCCAGCATGGCACACCCTCAGGGAGTGTGTAGCTTTGGCTGCTAGCTGAAGACAAAGGTGTGAGATTACACTGGGATAAGCAGGATAGGTGTGATGGTCTGTGTTCTTCTCAGCTCAGTGTCTCAGACTGTCAATAATCAAGAATTTCTTTCGTTGTTTCAGACAGTTAAGGGAATGCTGGATAACCCAAATGAACCTGTGAGCGACCTCTCATATTTTGATTGTATTGAGGGCGTAATGGAAAACTCGAAGGTAATTTCTTTTTCCCACCTTTGTGCCAATTATAAAGTGTGTTTGGATTTTCAGAAGTTTCCACATGCATATTGAATGTTAGAGATGCAGTCAGTGTTTATAGCTAAAATGTCTGTTGCACTGCCTGATAGACTCTGCCTGAGATCGGTCTCTTGCAGGTAATTTCAGGTTTTGGTCACTTTGAAGGTGTATTGCCTCAGTAAGAAATTTATTATTAAGTGACTGGTACACAATGTTCTTAAAGCTTCTCCTCTCTCCCTTCCTCTGCTGTGCAGTAGATTGTCATGCTTTGAGCTGCTGTATTTTGACTGCAGCTATGTTAGAAGGGCCCAAAGCATGAACGGGAGGCTTGGCAATGAAATCCCATTGTGTCGTTCTGTGCAGAATAGCTTTGCCAACTGTCTGAGCAGTCCAGACACCCCAGCACAGCAGAAAACCTGTGAACTTCTTCAGTTATTTTTAATTGAACTGTGCTGTACATATTCCTTTGAAGCTGGCTTTTGGTGCTCTTATTATTCGATGTGTTGGAATTGTATTGGTTTTTTCCCTTCTCTAAACAAAAAGTAGATAATGGGTGTGTGTGGTCTAATGCTCTACTGCAGTCAGAGCTCATTTTGAATTTTAAAGCCAAGTGAACTCAATTCAGTGGAACATAGTGTGGGAATTCATGTGCATTCTGACACTCAGATGGTGCCAGCAGTCTAGGGGCAGTTTCATTTCCACTGAGCTTCAGTGAGTTGGGGGACAGAGATGATCCTGGATGTGTTGACAGCACCTCCAGGACTGGTTGTCATGTTCTGCAGTCTCTGAAGTGCACCTAGTGGCAGGCTAGCTGTGATGGCTGATGGATGACAGCAAAATCAATGAGGGTTAATTCTGTACCCTTGTAGTCATCTGGGCTGTGGTAGTGGCTGTGTTCCCTGACCCCTCACAGCAGAGGAACGTGCCCAGTTCAGTGAAGTCATTAAGTAGATAAAAATTCTGGAAGCCAAGTCCAGGAGGTTTGTGGGCCAGAATTGGTTTCAGGCCAGCAATCATTTGCCTCTAAGTGGTAGGGATGTATATTTGGAAGCTAACTTTGTTTTTTAATTTTTGAGGTTCTTGGAGAGTCAATGGCGGGCATTTCCCAGAATGCAAAAACTGGGGATCTTTTAGTCTTTGGAGAATGCGTTGGAGTTGCCTCCAAGGCTCTTTGTGGCCTCACAGAGGCAGCAGCTCAGGTAAGCTACTGAAGGCTGTAAAGCAATTGTATTTTCATATTTTCACAAGATCATGTTGTGGATTTGTAAATCTGAAATTCACTTCCCTGTGGTCAAGCAAATGATGATTTTGTACTACAGGGTGTGCTCAGTGTAGATCCACAGAAACTGCACACACTGGAGAAGGGGCAGAGTGCAATAATATGCATATTTTATAAGGAAGGGAAATGACATCAAGAGGGAAGCTTTGATGAGGATAAAGCAAAGCTGCATCATACGGAATTCATGTTTGCAGCTCAAGCTCAGAACTATTATATCGTAGAGAAGTGCACAAAAAGGCAGCCACAGTTAAAATTAATTAATCAAGTTCTAGTTTGTAAAAGTTTTTGAGGAGCACTATGCATTTCAGACATTTGAACTAAGAAGAAAACTGTTTCAGCTGTTCAGATACATTTAGAATAACCAAAATTCTTAAGCTGCTACAACAAATTAGGGTCTGGTCTCCGTGGTTTCACTGATCTGATAACTGAGTGAACTATAGAGAGCTGATACAGTCACCTTGGTAAAGGATTTGGCTGTGAGGGGTTGTGTTCTGCATCTGAAAACCTCTTCTTGATTTCCCCAAATAGGTAATGCCTTGGTATGGACTAAATCTCCACATCAAACTCTAACTTGCCTTACTGGCATATTGAGGTGACAGATAATTGTATCTGCAATGACTATAAGAAATCTTCATATATGCTTGTGACAGTTCAGACAAGTTGTCATTGAGAGGCATGAAATTTATAACGCAGAGAGGAGGTGAGGTTGGCCAGCAGACACCTTGGGCTGCCATGAGCCCAGCAGCTGCAGGCCTGATGGGCCCTGCACTCAGCAGAAGTGCCTTTGCTGGATTGCTTTTCTAGTCTTGACAAAACCCTGCACCACCTCCAACCATGGCTAATACAGTAAATAATCTGCCAGTGCCTGTGACCATTAAAGGTCTCCCCATTGGCTGTGCAAGTGACAGGTAATGTTTTTAGGGATAGCAGGTGTCTAAACAGTGGGCAGTTTTATTTCCACTAATTAAATTTCTCAAGTGTAAGGATATGTTTTCTCGGTTTCAGTGGATTCTCGGGATGTATTGCTAAAAACAAATGGTAATTGTATTTCACAGTATGATTTCTGAATAACATCTGACCACCATGTGCTGTGACATATGGCCAGTTTACCAGAGATCCAAGACAGATTTAGCATTTCTTAAGATTATTTTCTTCTTTTCTCCTTTTCTAGGCTGCTTACCTGGTCGGTATCTCGGATCCAAACAGCCAGGCTGGTCAGCAGGGCCTTGTTGACCCCATCCAATTTGCCCGTGCCAACCAAGCCATCCAGATGGCTTGCCAGAACCTGGTGGATCCAGCGAGCAGCCCCTCCCAGGTGACTGCAGCGAGACCATCCCTGTTAGGACACAGGACTTTGCTTTGTTCGTGTCCAGTCCAAGGGCTTTTGGTTTGACTCTTGCCTGGCTTTGACCATTGACGTTGCAGTGTAGCTCCTGTGCCACCCCTGACATTCTGCCTGTTCTGTGCTGGTTTTTGCAGGTCTTATCAGCTGCCACGATCGTGGCCAAACACACGTCTGCTCTGTGCAACGCTTGCCGCATTGCTTCGTCAAAAACAGCAAATCCTGTTGCCAAGAGACACTTTGTGCAGTCTGCCAAGGAAGTTGCAAACAGCACTGCTAACCTGGTTAAAACTATCAAGGTACGAATGCTGCTTCATTGTGCTTCCTTCTTCCTTTGTAATTTTAGGGGTTTTCTTCTTTCTTTTTTTTTCCTCCCCTGTTGAGACAGAATAAGAACAGTTAGAAATATCTTTTTACCTTCTTGGATATGCATGGTTTAAAAAATCAGTAATTACATTTTTGAAGATCTGAATTGGAAAGTGCATTCAGTGGTATAGCCACTGAAATAAGCATGAAAAAAATTAGGCAGTTTTAATATTAGACAGCTGGCCCATCCGATATGAGACTCCTCAGGATTGATGTATTTCATGAGTTTGCACCGTAAGAATAATCTGCAAACAGAATGTGAAGGTTTCTAATGGTGTTAAGTTCCTCAGTATCTGGAGATTTTTGGAGCCATTTCTGACAGCTTTACCTTATCTATAGGAGAACAAAAGGAAATAAATAATAGTGGGACCCAAACAGAAGCCAGTTATGTTGCTAGTATTCTCCTGTTAATAGTAACATTTTATTTTCCAGGTGCCTGCCAGCACTTTGGCAGGGGGTAGTTTTTCTTCATGCAAGCAGAAGTAATATTTGTGAAGCCATGGAAGATTCACAATTCTAAACGCTTCTGGAAGCCATTAGTTGATGTAATCTCGTTTCATTATCTGAAATATTTGCTATGAGATTATGAAAGAGATCAGTTGACTTGTGTGATAAGGAGAGCAATAGATTACTGATTTGCTTAAAACAGAAATAACTAAAAAATGTCAAGATCAGTAGGAAACGGCCACTTTCACAAACTGCAAAAAGGTGGAAGTTAGCCCCTCCACCCTTGGAATGTGAGGTCCTGGGACACAACTCGAGAGAGACATCAGAACCCAATGACAGAAAACCTGCAGCAGTTTAAACTCTAGGGTCAGTTACCAGCTGAGGAAAGAAATACATGCCTGAAAGATCACATTCTTTACATCAACCTAGTTTATGGAGGAGCTTTTAAATATCATCAACACACAGCAGTTTAAGACTAGGAAGAATGAGACCATCTTCCTTCAGTTTTGCTATGAAACTCATTGAGAAAGAACTCAATCCTGATTTCATTTCCAGGCGCTGGATGGAGATTTCTCTGAAGAGAACCGCAACAAGTGCAGAATTGCCACTGCACCTTTAATAGAGGCTGTGGAAAATCTGACAGCATTTGCTTCAAATCCAGAATTTGTCAGCATCCCAGCACAGATCAGCACTGAGGTAAGGCAGGATGCTGCATTTCCACCCTCCAAAAGTTGAAAATGTTGAGTTAATCACGTGTTGGGAGAGAGTGAGTACAAACACCCCAGAGTGTTTCCATGTGTTTCTGGGTGTTCACAGGGCATTCTGCTGTCTTTTATGTAAGCTCTGACCTTTACTTTTCCACCAGTAGAATGCACAGTCTGGCTGCAGTAAGAACTGCAAGTTTGCTGTTAGCAAAGCCATTCAGCACAGGGGATCTGCATGTTTTAGTAGCTGGATTCTTCCATGCAGTACAATAATAAACATCCCCTTTTATTTTTTCTCTCAAGAGGAGCTTTAAAAAATGGAACCTAATTAGTTCTGAAAAGAATCAAGGGGATGTTGCTGGGTTTTTACATTTTTGCCCACAAGTTCTCCATCCTCAAACTGTGTCACTACAGCAGAGTAGAACTTGAAGAGACTAATAAAGGATTCGTTAAGTTTGGGGTTTTTTCCACAGGGAAAAGAGATAAAAAAGCAAACCCCTTAAGCTTTGTCAAAGCTTTGGAGCAGAGGTCATGTATTGTTACTGGCCTTCCAAGGGCTGCTTCCTGCTTTTGTCAGGCCCTGATCCAAATGGCAATATCAGATGATGCTGTAGCTGTTGCAGTGTTACAGCTGTGGGGCTGTAACTGAAACCTAAGTGTGTCTTCCAGGTCTGTGGTACCCGGGTTTACCAAATTATTGGCAATAAAACAGATACACAGATGATGACCCAGTTAGGAATCATCAGTTATCACTTGGAGTTAGTTGTCTGACTGGGGAAAGGGCACATGTGTTGGAGATGACAAGTTTTGTGACAAATAAAGTATATTTTCCATGATATTGCTGTAGTCTATGACTAGACAAGTGTCATTGTTTTCTCCTGTTTCTCAGCTGGAAAATGCCTTTCTTGAGACATTTTTCTTAAGTATGTTTTAGAGAAAGCTGTTGGACTGATCATTTTAGTTCTATTTCTGTCTTGACTATCTCTGAATATAATAATACAAAGGAGGAAATTATAATTCCATTTTAATGCTGTTAATTAAATAGACTTTTAGTAGCAGAAAGCATGGATGAACTTGAATAATAATTTAAATGTTCTTTCTGTTCTGGTATTTTCCGGACCACAGGGATCACGAGCACAGGAGCCAATTCTGGTTTCTGCTAAGACAATGTTGGAGAGCTCATCTTTACTGATCAAAACTGCCCGTTCTCTGGCTATCAATCCCAAAGACCCTCCGACATGGTCTGTGCTAGCAGGGCATTCCCATACAGTCTCAGATTCTATCAAGAGCCTTATTACCTCTATCAGGTAAGTCTTTTGTAGTAATTGAGCAACTGTTCATAAAGAAGAATGCCATATGGCCGTTAGCACTGTGTTATTTTTCACTGATGGAAATTATTCTGTGATGTGCAATATCTCCCCACTTACTCTGGGTGTTTAATCATAATTGATGACTGCAGCACTCTGCAGCACAGGGCTCTTCTGTGTTTGTATTCTGTTCTCCTTGTCTGATTGAACCTCCAATTCACTCTAAATGTAATAGAGGATGCTGTAGAAAATGAAAACTGTAGCTAATATTGCCTTTTTTTTTTGAAGTGGGCCTGTGTGCATTCAGTAAAGCCCCTGCTCCTTGGCACCATGCTCAGTTTAGTGTGTCTGTCTTGCAGGGACAAGGCCCCAGGGCAGCGAGAATGTGATTTCTCCATCGATGGGATCAACAGGTGCATCAGGGACATTGAGCAGGCCTCGCTCGCCGCCGTCAGCCAGAGCCTGGCCACCAGGGATGACATCTCTGTGGAGGTGAGGGACACAGCACAGGCACAAACAGGGGAGAGCTGGACAGCCTCACCCACCCTGCTGCTCAGTCACAGCACGATCCATTCCAGGGAGGGGACAAGTGACCTTACTGGGGTCTGACCAAAGTGTATTGCTTCTCCAAAGATCCCAGAATCACCAGGGAGTAGCATGGGTGAAAGTGGTTACTTTTTGCTGCCACCCACTTACTACTCTGACTTCCTATGTTGATATGACAGACTGATAGAGTTTCTGTGGTGCCTTGCCATGTGGATGCTAGGATTAGTTTCTGAAGATTCATGATAGATTAGTTTCTGAAGCTAATTTGTTACTAGAAGTCAAATTATGTAAATGTTAATGTCCTTTTTCTTAATGCCTCTTTTGTCCTTTAATAAGTGAAGTCTGAAGTTGATGTTGATATGTTCATTTTAAGAAAGCTTCCTTCTCTGCCCTCTTCCCCATCTCCTCCCCCAGAAACTCATGCTGAGATTCTCAGCTTTATTTATCTCTTTTCATCCTGTTGCTTCTTGAAATTGCATGTTTATTGGAGTGGTTTCTTTGGGCTGTAATGCTGCATGCTAGAAACACGTCAGACCAAATGAAGCTGTGCAAAAGAAGCTGTTGCAGGAAATGTGTCAAAATTCATTTTTATTGAAATGATGAAGTTATCTTGGACACCGTGTTGCACTGAAATAAATGTTACCAAAAATGGTGGTTATTTATAAAGCAGTATAGGAATGTAACCAAGGGCAAAAATAGTATTTTTTTTTTCTCTTGCCTTTTGTGAAAGTGACCTTAATGCTGATGGCTGCCAAGATATCAAGTGCCTCTGAACTAAAAGCCAGTATTTATGTCTTGACCAGGCCATAAATATGCTTTTAATATGTTTGCTCTTGTCCTGCAGATGGTATTCAGGAGGTCACTCCTCCTCTCTGTCCTTCAGAGATGTGACATTTTTCCTTTGCCAATGGATTTCTCCCACTAGTTTCAAAGTCTGCAGCAGAGTTTTTTGTTCTTGTGCTGTATTTTCTGCTTTGAAAAATGTTTCTTCTCACTTAAATCAGTGCTCCTGACAGTTTTCTGTTTGGTGCAGTGATACTAAATCTTTGTCAGGGCAAGAATAGTTTGGGAGGTGTCAGGGGGACCTTGGTCACATTGCAGTGAGAAAGGACACCTAGCCCTGAGTTTGCTGCTGTCAGCACTCTGTCCCCAGACTTGTCATAAAGAGGAGCAGGCCCATCTCAGGGCTGCTGTTGTTGCAGGAGGGTAAGGCAGAAGAAATGACCCAGTACGTGAGGAGAGCCAGCAGTGTGGATCCTACCACAGTCGCTCACTTGCACAGCTCTGAGTGTGTTGGCAGGTGTGAGTGTGATTGTCAGGTGTGGTACAACTTGATAAGAGAACACTGTGATAGCAACTGACAATTTCCCTTTCTCTTAGGCTCTGCAGGAGCAGCTGACATCAGTGGTACAGGAAATTGGCCACCTCATTGATCCCATAGCCACTGCAGCTCGGGGAGAGGCAGCTCAGCTGGGGCACAAGGTACTGTCCTGCCATGACAAAGGCATTCAAAATCTCAGACAGCTGAATGGTAGGGAGGACTCCAATTTTACAGCAGCTTCTGTTCTTATAGGAGAGCAGAAGAAAGCATTTGTAAGGAGAAAAGATTTTGAATTTTCAAATACTCAGAGCAAGACCAAATAAACCTGTGAACATTTTGGGCTAGCGGAAAGATTTTCATTGAGCTTTTTGGTGAGGGGCTTCTTTGTAAATGTGTCCCTCTGTTATATGGGGTGTAAGGACAGTCAGACTCATCAGATGTCTGTCCAAAAAAACAAATATTAGAATGCACGTACCAAAAGCATATTTATCATTGTTATTGCAAGAGTTCGTAGTTTCTCACACAGTAAGTTCTCATCCTGTGATATATTCTTGTGAATAAAAACTGCAGAGGCAGCAAAGATTGAGAGGTTCCTCCCTTGCATGGAGGAGATGCTTTTCAGGGATGCTCGTGAGTAGCATGTGGCTCCTGTGACAATCTTGAACACGGTTTCATAATACCTCAAGAGACCATGTGCTTTTGAGGGAGGAGATGTGTGGCTTTGCAAAGGAGTTGGACAGTGAGGGGAGACACAATCGCTGGGCACCTGATCCAAGCCCAGTGCTGTACAGTGCAGAGCACAGTGTGCTCCTTGAGCTAACCCACATCCCAATGGGGAACAGGGAATGTGCTTTCTCCCAGTTTCACCTGAGAAATGTGGTTAATGGCGTTTTGGGGTTCTGGCTTTCTTAGGTAACACAGCTGGCGAGTTACTTCGAACCCCTGGTTTCAGCTGCAGTTGGTGTGGCGTCCAAGACACTGAATCATCAGCAACAGATGACAGTGTTGGACCAGAGCAAGACTCTAGCAGAATCTGCCTTACAGATGCTGTATGCTGCCAAAGAAGGGGGAGGAAACCCCAAGGTAAGGTGGCTGTGTGGCATTAAGGGTGAGAGAGGAAGGCAGTATGGGTATGGCAGAAAAACCAGCACGTACCTGCTGTATGGCCAAGGGATATGTTTGCAGTGAAAGTGCCAGTGACAGCTCTCCTGATGTCTCCTGTCTGAGAGTGGAAACATTTCTTGAAGACAGGATTCCAGTCCTCTCACAGCATCCTCTCAGGGGGCACAAAGTCAGGGTATGGAAGCACCCATCTAGATACTCAGAGAGAAAGCAAATGGTTAAAAACCAGGGCCTGTCTGGTGCATGGCCCGATGGGATGGGGACCCTTGCCAGGAAAGAGCAGCAGCGCACAGCCATTCATAACTCAGGTGCGATTTCCGCCTCACAAAGGGTGTCAACTTTAGCGGGCATTTTAGATCTTTTTAGACCTGAAACTGTCATGTGCCACGGCTCCTTGTAGGAGTTAACAAGCTTTGTTCTGTCCACTTGGCTGCAGTGTTGTCATCTTTGCCCAGAAGTGTTATTTTCAGTGCTGTTACTGTTTTAGTTTCTTACCCTTCTGATTTGCACAGTTTTGCAGAGAGAACATCCTCTGACTGTCTCAGTTTTCTCATTCTGTGTCCTCCAGGCATCTCATACGCACGATGCCATCACCGAGGCTGCACAGCTGATGAAGGAGGCTGTGGATGACATCATGGTCACCTTAAATGAAGCTGCAAGTGAAGTTGGCATGGTTGGAGGTATGGTAGACTCGATTGCAGAGGCAATGACCAAGGTGAGTGTAGGAATTGACTTATTTCTTACTTTGTGCTTGAAAGCTGATCCACATTGCAGGGCTTTGGGAGGAACTGGTGCTGATTCACTTTGGCAGTGGTCAGGCATGACATTGTCACAGGAAGCCTAAAGATGATTTGATTTTGCATATTGTGAAATAAAACTGATGTGGGCCATGGTGCTCACGTTTATAACCTACACAGTACCAGTCAGTAGAATTCCTATATAATATTATTGTTCAGTAATATTCTGGCATTTAACTGTCATCGTAGGTCAAGTGACCTCTTATTTTGGCTTCCTTTTTTCCTTATCGTTCATGCTAGTCTGTTAATGAACAGCAGGCCAACCTTGAAGCAAGTTACTTTCAGAGAAGATGATGTCAAAGCCTGAAATGCTCTGCTATGCTTTGTAAGGCATTCTACTGAAGATGTATAGTTACAAAGGGTGCATGAGTTCTATCCAAATATTTGACTTTTCTTATCCTGACTTAAGGATTGAAGACTTTAGCACCTAACATTTTGGTTTGTAACAGTTGCACCTTCTTTTCTAATGTTAGCTGAGAAGAGCAGGTTGTTTGACCTTGCGTGAAAAGCAAACCTCATGCTCAAAGACTTTGCATTGTACATTCTCTGCGTCTTCCATGCTCAAAATCTGGCTTCAAGTATCTGCTGAGCTTCTCTGTACATTCTGGTGCACTGTTTTCCCTTGTGTACCTTGAGAGAGAGATCACAGAATTTAATCTATAATACAAATTTACTATTGCCTGTAAAGTATGCTGTTTATTATATGCTATCACTTGTTAATGCTGTGTTTTTCCCTCTTTCTTGCAGCTGGATGAAGGTACACCTCCAGATCCGAAAGGAACTTTTGTTGATTATCAGACCACTGTGGTGAAATATTCTAAAGCCATTGCGGTAACTGCACAGGAAATGGTAAGAAATGACCTTAACAAGATGCAAGCTCTGTGTACATAAGGAATGTGGAATTATCTGCACAGTGTTGTGACACTCTTGATCATCAAATTTTCAATAACCTTATCTCTTTAGGGGTAATGGAGCAAAAGGAGTGATGATTTTGTCAATTTAACTCTTGCATCTTAGTGGTGTGATCATAGAGGGGTCCTCTATGGGAGGAGCATTGGATTGTATTGTGGTTCTTCTCCACAAAAGCTCTTTATTTGGCACATTTTCAAGGAGAAATAAAAGGAAAAGCACATGCTTTTTCATCAGCCCATTTAACTGGGCTGAAATGCTACCTTTTGTTTATCAGTGACTTGAGGATACCCTTTCACACTTACTGTTTCATGTAGCCTGTGAAATAACATCAGTGTTTTCAGAGCCCTGCAATGCTTAATGAATGAATGCAGACCAACATCCCATATTGTCCTTTTCTTGCACTTCTGTGACTCACCTGGGTTTAACAAAAGAAAGAAGTGACACCTGTTGAATTGAGATTTTTCTTGACTTGTGTTTCACAGTAATGCATAATGTGTTTTCCCTTGGAACAGTACTGTGGTTGCTCATTTGTTGTTGAGAGAGTTGAGGGGACTGTTCATGGGTGCTATAGACAGGATTTTTCACAAAGTCACAGTCAAGACAGATCCATGATTCTGCCATCTATGACAGTAGAAATTTGTCTAAAACTAGTTTTGTCCCACGGATGGACCTCTGTTGCTTTTACTTACATTGAGACAGAAGAACTATCTCTGTTAAAAGGTAGGAATTTTCTAAAGAGAGATTGAGTTATTTATACTGACATTCTATTGAGACATTCTGTGTCATCCTGCCTATTTCTTCTCCATCCTGTTCCCTCATCTGAGATGTGTTTTGCATTGGTGCTCAGATTTTTTCTATTTCCATGCTCCCATGTCTCAGTTGAGATTGATGGGGGTTAGCTCACCTTTGACAACAGAAGGTGGCTGTGACACACAAACCCCACATCCCTTCCCAGTCTGAATAACTGTACGTGGCCAATGGCCCCACTGTGTCAAAGAGTGAAGTATTGGCTCTAACTGCTGCTCTTTGATTCCTCCATGTGTTCAGCAACTGCCTGGTGACCATGACTCTAATAAAGCATGCTTGCTTGAGTTTCCTCTGGAATTCTTGCTGGAGGACAGGTCCCTTCCATGGCAAGCAGATTACCCAATTTATCAGCGTGGCCAAGCAGATGAGCGTGCTTCTAATCTGGGGTGTATTAACAAGTTATTCTCATGCCTGTCAATTTTCTTTTTTTCTGCCTGTGTTCTTTTTTCAGATGACTAAGTCGGTTACTAACCCGGAGGAGCTGGGAGGACTTGCATCGCAAATGACCAATGACTATGGGCATTTGGCTCTCCAGGGCCGAATGGCTGCAGCTACGGCAGAACCAGAGGAGGTCTGCAGTTTTTAGACCTCTTTTTTCTCTGTACACGGTGGTGTAACAAGGGTGTTCTTTTACTGTGGAGAGCACAGTAAAGGTGACAAGCCTTGTTATAAGAATTGCCCAATCAAAGAACAGAAACCCTTTGTCAAAACCTCTGGTTTCAGAAAGAAACGACTCAGGATAAAAGTGGATAATTCCATAGACCACCACTGAACCTCCTAAATTACTTGGGGCTTTCACTTACAGGCAACTTGCAAATACAAAGAAAACTCTTAAACTCTTAACTTGTTACTATGTGGCTTTCCTTCAGTCTTGCATGTTTTGACAAGTTACAAATATGTATATGCTTTTTTTATTTTGCCTGTAAGTGATTTCAAGTATAACTTCCTATCCTGAAAGTGAGATTAAAGCAAGCAGTGTGAGCACAAGTATCTTTTGCTGAAGGGCATCCTCCATAGCTCAGGGTTGGAATATGATGAGAAGCATCTTACTTGCTGAATGAGGAGGATGGGCTGTTGGCCTCAGTTGCATTAACCTGTTGTGGGAGTTGCTGCATCTTCTCTGAGCACAACTGCACAACCCTTTCACCCCTCTCTTCTTATTGGGGCATAGACAAATTTTGTCAAGATGGGGTAAGAGGGTATCTCACCTTCTCCAGATGTATCCGATTATCTACAGAAGAGTCCTTCAAAGAGTTTTTGACTGTGTTGTTACACATCCTGCTGATACACTACTTGAGTGTTTCATGCTCAGCAACTATGTGAAAAGCAATGGCTTGCACTTGGCTCGATATTGTTAAATTGAGTTACCATTTCTGCACGTTACCTTGTGCCTGAGGTTGAAATAATTCCATTTGTTATACTAATGGCTGCGATTCCTGCTCATTTATTAATCCCAAATCACACCTGAATGACCATAATACATGCAGGGACTGCAACTATCATGTTTTGAAACAGGGACCACACATCTTAGGATGTAGATTATTAATAAATCAGAAGAGGTAACAGCAGGATTTTCCACGTTTTGGTGCTCCGCATGGACGTGGTTGATTGTGGAGAGTGGAGACTCTGTGTGAGGTTCAAAACCAAGCAAAGAGAGTCACATATTTACATTCTTTTTGACCTAGTTTCAGCAGTGTACGGTAAACATGCTTTTTTACCTGTTGCACGTACCTTAAGTACAGCTCACGCTGACAGGGCAGTTCTGGAGGATGAAGTAGCATTGTTTAAATGTGAAGTTGCGTGTGCTTGAATTACGTCCATTTGACTTGGGTACGTGCCTTACTCCTTCTCTTTCCTGGGCTCTGGGTCACTCCTGCCCTGTTTTGTTGGTGAGCCTTTTACAGGGTTGTGCTTCATGTGTAGATGGAGTCACATCTGTCCTTTTTTTCTGATATTTGCAGAGGGTGTAATGGTGGGTGGACTATTGATAATAGAGATTTGCCAGAGAGACCGTGTTTCCATTTCTATTGACACAGTGTACCAGCATGACATTTGTTTATTTGCTTTGTTCTTTCTTCCTTTTTCCCTGTGCCTTCTTTACCACCTAGATTGGGTTCCAGATCAAGACTCGGGTGCAGGAACTTGGCCATGGGTGTATCTTTCTTGTGCAAAAAGCTGGAGCTCTGCAGATTTGCCCTACAGACAGCTACACCAAAAGGGAGTTGATAGAATGTGCTCGTGCTGTCACAGAAAAGGTAAGATAGCCTTCCATGTTACCTCATGATGTTTGTCTGCCAAGCTTCCACTGGGACTAGAACAGTCAAACTGGATTGAGGAAACTTTCTTTTAACTTTGCATTCTAGTACAACAGTGTCTGAATTACCCAAAGGCCTTACTTTTCTTTCAAGCGTTCGGTGTTCATGGACTAATCTAGCTAATTAGTCCTTGCTCAGACCTTGCAATAAAACTTCAGCCTCCTATCAGAGGGAGATTGGTCCAAAACAATATTCTAAGATGTGAGATGGCTCTTGTGCCTTTTGAGGCACTCCCTGGCCACAGTTACTGAAATGAGGTTGGTTTCACGTAGCAACGTCCTCCCTTTTTAGGACAGGGCCAAAGTAACTGCCCTGAACTGCATCTTCAAACTCTGTGGGGCTTCTCGTTCCTTGGAAACATCCCCTTCAAACAAATGGTCTGGGTAACTTTGCAGAGCCTTTTTGATGGCCTCTCTCTCCTTTTGTTGGACACAAACATTGAGAGTCGGTGTCAGCTGCTTTCAGATTTCACCAAACACTGTTGGTTCAGCCTGTGTTCATGAGCTCTCAGCTGTACCAGTTTTCCATCATGATGTATCCCAGGAGTAGTGACAGTTCCAAATTTAGGCAGGGGTACACAGCACCTTGTAAGTGGAGTTAAGGCTGATAAAGAGAGTAGTAATGATTCACAGGACCCACTTTCTTTTGATGAGCACCTTGTTGCTTTCTGTTGTTTCTAGGTCTCGTTGGTTTTATCTGCCCTCCAGGCAGGGAACAAAGGCACCCAGGCCTGTATTACTGCAGCCAGTGCTGTGTCTGGGATAATTGCAGATCTGGACACCACTATCATGTTTGCTACTGCTGGAACCCTCAATGCTGAGAACAACGAATCGTTTGCAGATCACAGGTCAGTGTTGCTGAGAAAGGTGGAAGAGTGCACGCCCAGGGGAACAGTGGAACTGGCAGAAGAGACTGGCACATGGATGCAGATTTTCTGCCTTTCTAGGTTCCTGTGAATGAAATTGAATGAGACAGGGGAGTGAGTGGAGAAATAGGAAACCTGGGATTTGACTTTTTTGTGGACTGCATACTCAAAATGATTTCTTCCTTTACCCCGATGTTGCTTTGGATTTGTTGTCCTGACATGTCAAAACACGGATATGGCTGGGATGGGGGTGGGGAACCATGACCAGGACACCCTCTCTGTTCCTGTTGCCATTCTTCCTTTTATCTTCCTCACCCTTGATTACTTTAGTTTCCTTACAATGTGCTGATTAATATGGACATTCAACAGCTGGTACTTTTCCCATAGCATGGCCAGAATTTCTTTTAGTATTCAAATACAGTGTTCTCTGATGCTACTGCCCTATTTCTTTTCAAGATGGGCTCATTTTATTAAACTGCCCTGCATTTGTCCCAAATGCTCTGCTACTGTTGCAGTAGTTGTCTTTTTTTTTTTTTTTAAACTTACACCCTGACCTGTGGTATGTTGTGAATGGACACTGGCATGATGATTTAGATCAGCTCTTTCATGTAGCTGTTAGTCACCATAACACTGGAAAATGCTTTTTTTTTTTTCTCTTCTCTTTTTCCACTTCCTTCCCTGCTTCCTCTTTGCTACAGGGAAAATATCCTGAAAACAGCAAAAGCTTTAGTTGAAGACACAAAATTGTTGGTTTCTGGAGCTGCCTCAAGTCAGGACAAGCTGGCCCAAGCAGCTCAGTCATCAGCTAACACCATCACTCAGCTTGCTGAGGTAGTAAAATTGGGAGCAGCTAGCTTGGGATCCGATGATCCTGAAACACAGGTGAGATGTTTTACGATTTTCTGATACTCTTAAAGAGAAAAGGGACAGTTTTCAATTAGTAGAACTCTGTGGGACTTACACTTTTAAGCAACCCAATATGGTTCATCTCCTCTGGACTTTTCTGGGTTTACTCAGATATCACTTGTTTAGAATACAGTCAAGACGCTCAAGGACTGAGTGGAACTAGTCAGGCCTTTGTACAACACTTCTGCTTTTATTTCACTGCTGTGTTCCAGCTGGGATGCTTCTGGCAAAGTATTTGGCTCATTTTTGCTAACTTGTGATTGGACTTCTGGCTCATCCTGGTTTTGTTCTGAAGAGCTTGCAGGTCTTTAAAGCTGCTTATCCAGCTTATGACTGGACTGCACTCTGTGTTATTTGTGTAGGCTGACAAACTCTTGCCGTTGTCCAGCTATATCTGTCTTGTTTTTCAATTAACTCAGCAACTTTTCCATGTGGATTATCCGTAATATTTCTTCAGTTGTTTGTTTGGATCTCAGTGAAAGGGAGGCTGGCAAGCATATTGCAGATGTTTGAAAAAACATAGGGTTTTTTTTTTAGCTGTATTCTAAAAATTACACCCTCATGCAGACACCCTTTATTGCCTGGGCCTTATAGCTATTTCTCATTGCATAGGTTGTTCTGATCAATGCTATCAAGGATGTTGCAAAGGCCCTTTCTGATCTCATTGGTGCTACCAAAGGAGCTGCCAGCAAACCAGCAGATGATCCATCCATGTACCAGCTGAAAGGTGCTGCCAAGGTAAAACCTCTGTCTTAAATTTTATTTGAAAGTGTCTGTGCACTCACATTTGATAAACATGTGGAACTTTGACTTCAGCAATTTCTGATTGCCTGAAAACACATTTCTTTATTTGTGTAATTATCACGATATCATGGCCAACACGAGAGTTGGTATTTAGTCCTGTAATGAGTAGAGTTCATGAAGTCTCTTAGGTGCTGTTAGAAGTAACAGTGCTTCCCAGCTTAATTGACCTTGCTTCATGCCCTGCTGTCTCTGAGGTTTCACATGTTATTGTCTTCACTTCTCTCTTCTTCAGGTGATGGTAACAAATGTCACATCGCTCTTGAAGACTGTTAAAGCAGTAGAGGATGAAGCTACTCGAGGGACAAGAGCCCTTGAGGCCACAATTGAGTACATCAAACAGGAGCTCACGGTATAGAACTAAATAGCCGTAGTGGGTTTTGCAAGTATGTCCTTTTACAAAGCTGGGAGCAACTGCTTCCTTCTTCTCTAGACCTTAAGCTTTCATTACAGATGTTCTTTTCTGATCCCATGCTGTTCACTTTTTTTGATCCTGGCTTTGGCAGTGTCTCCTCTGCATCATTCCCATACTGTGTCTGCAGTTTAATCTTGTTTCTATTTTTCCCTTATTATGAAATGATTCTACCAGTGATACATGGCCTGCTATTGATATTCTGGGTGAGCAGGAATTAATGATAGTGTATTCTCTCCCAAATTAGGTGTTAGACCATGACAATGGTCCTTCTTCCTTTAAGATATAAAAGTATAATCAGGTTTTTTTTACTGGCATTGTAGTGAGTGACATAAATTAATACCTGCATGCTTGTTAAGAAGCCTGAATTTTTTCTTCCGTTACTTACAGTCCATCTCCATCAAACATCCAGTTTTCACTGTGTGAGCAAAGCTGTTGTAATGAGGAAATTTATTTTAAAATATTTTCTTTTTAAATATCTGTATATAGTCCTTGGGGATTCATATGGCAGTGCTAAAACCTCCTGATCTGGTACCTGATCAGGCACATTCTGTACAATATCTAGCACGTTACTGTCATGTATCCTCAAAAAGGCCTGGCTGTTATATCCCATCCTGTAACTCTGAGCTAAAACCTGTTCAGATCTGTCATTGGAGGATTGTGCATTATCACTTTTTTCTCAGTTTGGCTGGTGTCTGTTAGAAATGTTTCTCTTGCTTTTGTCAGCATTGCTAAGGGATGGCTCTGTGGTTGTGGTGCTGTCATCTCTTTCATGGGGACAACAGAGGGTGGCACATAGGTACTCAAGAAAATGTGTCAGGCTTGATCTGGAATTCCAGGGGCTGAATCTGAGCAACATCGAGGGATGTCTTCACATGTATAACTAGAATTCATTTTTAACATCGCTTCCACTTTTGGAGAGAGGGAGTGAAAAACTGATGAACCAGGAGCACAGGACAGACCAGACTCATTTTTGCCCAGACATTTGCGTTCCAAAACCACTGGCCTGCTTAGGTTGCACTGTGTGTAGTCAAGAAGCCTCCTGATTAATGGTGCACTCCAAATGGCCCCTGCTCAGTAGAAGAATGGCAAGCAAATACAGGCTGTGCATTAAATCAATTGCAAGTAAACACAGTCTAAAGCTTGGGAAAAGAAAATATGTGGTCAAAGTAAGGTTGCACAGCTCTCGTTACCTACATCTTCCCGCAGTTCCTGTATTTCAATATTCATGAGAGAAAAGTGTACTGCCAGGTAATTTGAACTATTTTCACATGATTCACCCTGCAAAATTATATCTTTAGGTTTCTAAGGGAGGCTAAATATAACCTAAGAGACAACGCTCCACCTCTGCTTTTTTAAGACACATTTGAATATTTTAGTGGTGATGTTCTCAGGCTATACTGCTCTGTGCTATCAACAAGCACTTGGTAGGGTCCAGCCTTGGCAGGGGAAGGATCTCCTCATGTGAGTAGACCAGCATAAACAGCAGTCAGGATGAGAAAAGAATATACTGAAAGGAATAGTAATTCTTTTCATCCTGTAAGGCACCTAACAGCTGCCTGTAACAACTGTCATGTGGGTAGTTAAATGCAGATGAGATGAATGGGTTAGCCTTTTTTATTGTCTCATTCCCTCCACTTATTGTTTCTCTGGGGTGTCTGTAGGTGAGCAAGCTTAGTGGATCCAGGCCCATGACAAGCAGGAATGATATCCAAGTACTCCAAATATGTTTCTAATTTCCTGCTGCTCCAAGGCTGCTTCCGTTTGCTGTCTCTTTCTCGTGCTTGTTCTGCCTTCACTTGCCTGGTGTCAGACTTCCCTTCTGCTTTCACTTTTAGGTGTTTCAGTCGAGCGAGGTTCCAGAAAAGACATCATCACCTGAAGAATCAATCCGGATGACGAAAGGAATCACCATGGCAACTGCCAAAGCTGTTGCAGCTGGGAACTCATGCAGGCAGGAGGATGTGATTGCTACAGCAAATCTGAGCCGCAAAGCAGTAGCTGACATGCTAACAGCTTGTAAGGTAAAGATTCCCTTCCTTGCCTAAGACTGATCTTTTTGTGTTTGTGTGCCTCGAAATCTGTAGAACATTATATTTTTTGTTCAGTTTTCTGCTTTTCATAGAAGAAAATTAATGATTAAGATAATTTTAAGGGAACCTCTCTCTCAGAGAAGATTTTGTGTGCAATCACACAAAAAAACCCCAGCACTAATATTCACTGTTTTCTTTTTGTGAAAATGAGGAATTTTGTTTGAGCTGAAATTTCCTGGTTTCCAGTCAGAAGCCAAACAATCTGTGCAAGTAGTAGAATATACAGATAGTCCTGTGCTCACAAATATAATTTCAATATTCCTAGGAACAGTGAAAGGAAAGGTGAAAGAAATCACTCTAGTCTATTTTTAGTAGTTCTTTTCGCCTTGACTAAACCTGTTGGTTTGCTCAATTTCTTTCGTGCTTTTCAAAAATGTGTGCAATTTTTATTGCAAATTTTTAATAAAAGTAGTTGTGCTCTATTTTTTACACTGTATTCTATATAAGTGACTGTTAAACCATGTGGGTCTGTTCTGATGATTAAAAAAAAAAAGCCATAAATGATTAAAAAATGGGATTATAAAGATCTCATTCCTTTTGATTTTCAGTAGTAACTGTAGTAGTAAACTGCCTTTGCCTGTAAATCATAGTTATTTACTTTTATCTTTCCACATATTGAAGGTGACAGTGAAATAATGGTGCTCTCTGTGTGGTGTCTGATTTTCAGTATTTGGTCAAATCCTCACTGCCTACGTCAGCCCCAGATTCATTTTTAGCCTAATACTGCCCAAACAAAAGCGTTATGTTTGTTTTTAAAATTATACTCTTCCAAAAGCACAAGTTCTAATATAATTTAGAACTGCCTTTTATACAAAACCATTGAATGAAACTTTTTATATTGCCTTAGCTTTGTAACAGGTTTTTTTAGTGTCTAACAGTTCTTGACCACTTTGCATGCTTCAGATTTTGTTTTGTCTTTCCAGACAGGCAGCAAATTCTCAGGAACAGAATCTTCTGGTTTTAGTAATGTTACAAAGGCACTCCCATGCATGCACAGCCCCATACATGCTTTCGAACAGCTATTTATGAATATTCCTTTTTTAATATTTGCATTTGCTCCCAGTTGGTTCAATGGTGTCTGAGTGGTTCATGCACTGTAAGTGGCTGTGAAAGGATGAAACTTCCTGCAAATGGAACAGGGGAGGTCTGGGAGGCTGGAAAAGCCTTCGTGATCTCCTAGGGAATTGCTTTCACAGAGAAAGGAGTCTACAGAAGGAAAAGGGCTGGGAATCATTTTACCTACCTGTAATCATACATTGCCAAGGCCTAAGGTCTAGTTTTATCTTGTCTACTTCCTTAAGACCAAGAGTCCTTATTGGACAAATGGGAATAAAAGTCTCCAGGAGTACTAATTTTGTGCATTATCTAAAATGTATGAGAAAACAGCTGTATCAATTAACAGAGATTTTAACTAGACAGTTTGAACCAGACTTGATTTAGAAAACCTGTTTCTACAAATTTTGCTCAGAGAAATCTTATGCCATTAATTCTACTAAATGATTACTGTACATGGCATTTCCATGATAAGCCACATTCCTTGGAGTTTAGGGGTAGGAACCAGCAGTCTTAGCCCCACTATGCTGTAAAAGCTGTGTGATGCAATGGGACTTGGGTTTTGTGATACTTGACAAACACCGGAGGGGTTTCTAGTGATATTAAGCTACTCTGTAGAATTAACAAAGATAAATTATCTGATTTTTATGTCCTTTGGGCCAAGACCAAAGTGCATGTATATACTCTATGGTGGAATTGTACAGAACATAGCTCTGACTTCCCTGGTGTCAGGAATTTGAATTTAATTTCTATTTCACTGCCTGCTGCCTAAGGCAAGTAGTATAAGGAATTTGAATTAGCAGTTCTATAGATGCCTGTGCTTGGTCTGCTCTAGATGAATTTACAGTGCTCATTACTAATTCTATTCTTATAAGCAGATACTATTTCAAAGCACAGTGAGGTTACTTATTGTGGGATGTACTGAGACAACTCTCATTAAAGTCAGTGGAAATGCTGTAATTACATTTATTGAAGGTTAGAGCAGGCCCTAAGATAACAATTTATTTTTTTATTATGTATTTGTATAAAATAATGCAGTAATTAATTAACCTGTGCATAGTATCACTATTTGTAGTGATTGCTGGTGGAAAGACAACAGGTATGAAAGTATATGGAATATATAGTGAATCTTAAAAATGCTCCCAAAATCCTCTGATACCAGTCTTGGCTATGTATGCAAAACATAAAAGGAACTATGTTCCTCTCCTACAGATGCTTGCTCTAATTCCCTGTGTTACAGTAACATTTAAGTGCAAAGAGACATTTTAGGATGCTTTACCATGTATGCATAAGAAACATTGGGGGGCCCTTTGCCCTGTTTGAAAATCTAAAAAAAAAAAAATCTGTTCTGGAATTTTTGGGCTTCACCAGCTCGTTTGAAGTATGCTGAAGATGAGGAAAATCAGTGCTGCTCCTGCCATCTCCCTTCCAGGACAGGGTGTTGGTGGGATGAGGAGTGGGGTGGCTCCTGCGGGCCAGTTCCATGCTCTGCTCGTCCCGAGCTTCCCTGCAGAGGGAGCCCAGAGCCCAGAGCCCAGAGCCGGCCCCGGGGTGGTGCGGATTGCAGGAAGGGCCGAAAATAAGTGAGCCGTGAGATAATCCCCCATCCCAACACCAGATAAGAGGCTGCAGCAGTGGAAGGAGCTGTTCTGTGAGAGGAAATGCTATGCGTTTTGGGAACTTTCGCTTGTCAACAAGTAGTGCTTGAGCTCAATAAAGTTCCCTAGAAGTTTATTGTAGAAAGTACAAGACTTGAAGAGGCTGCAGCTTTTACTTTTATTAAAAATAAAATGACTGAACTAGTCAGGCTTATATCAGATGCCAGACATGATACTTAGTGGAAATCCTTACGAAGACCTGACACAGCAGCAGCTTCTCTCTGTATTTAAACAGATGGTTCCAGTGCTGCTGTTGCTATGTTAAATCCCTACATGAAGCTAATGCCATTAATGAGCCTTTACAGAGCTGGCGCTCTGCTGCTCCTCCAGCCCTGTTTGCTTACAACAGGAACGGCTGGCCCACATCAAGCTCAAATGTCATTTGCACACCTAAGAAAATCTCTTCCCTTCTCTTTCCCCCATCTCTCTGTGTTGATCTTCTCTTGTGGGAGCTGTTTTGGGTACTAAAGTTGTTTCACCTTCTCAGCAAGCATCATATCACCCAGATGTGAGTGAAGAAGTTCGGGAGAGAGCCCTGCGCTTCGGAACAGAATGTACCCTGGGATACTTGGAGCTCCTGGAGCATGTTCTCCTGGTAAGGAGTCATCTGCAGGCATGTGCTGGATTGCTTCCAAGGAGAGTAATCTCTCTGTCCTCTTTCTATGGTGACTGCTAGTGACACATTTTTATCACTTTGTCACAAGGTTATGAACAGTTTTGTTATTAGGAAGAGCAAGCTAAAGGAAACTCAATATTTCAGCTCAAACCGTGAGACAGAAGGAATACTGGAGTACTTAAATGGAGCTGCATTCTGGATCAGATCTGGAGGCAATACAGATCTGAACCTAAGAAAGGTCCCTGACAAATTAAAATAAGACATTTCAGTATTTTTTTAAGCCCACATTAAACACTAGACCTATTAGGCACAGGCCTGTCCCCCAGACTGGAGAGGTTACATAATCTTTATGAAGGCATTGTTACATTCCTCTTGCAGCCACACCTACTCAAAGCCATCCCAAAATCCCCAGCCAGCACAAAGAACTCTCCAACACATCAGACATGACACCCCCAAAGCTCTGCCTAAAACTTCTGCACTCAAATCCAGACTCATGAATCCTGCTGTCAGTTGGCTTTTCTTGACCATACATAATTATCACGTAATATATTAATTATCCCATAATTGTTCTTGTGTTGCTATTACTTGTGTAGGAAGCAATAAAATGTGTTTGAACTAGCATTTATGAGATATTGAAGTTTCTGGAGAAGACTTAAATCAGCCACCAGCTTCATAGCTGACCAGCAATTTCTTTTAGGTGGCTCTCAGCTGACATATTAAAGTCTCTGAAACTGAAATTTGCAGCTGTTGCAGCCACTAACTGCAGATTAGCAAACACAAATCAGTTTTGCTGCAGAGAACAGAGCACGTGTAATTATTTGCATGAACTCGCTGAAATGTAAATATAACATAGAAGTACAGTCACAGTTGTGCTTGCCACTAGCAGGGAAGGTAGTTCAAGAAAGTTGGAACTTGCTAATGGAATTCTTAGAGCTGTATTGCAGTAAGTGATTTAGCATTAGATGTCTGATCCATTTTTAGTTTAGAGGTACTCTGGGGAATTTTTCAGATTTGACCCCTAGAACTCTGTCAGTACACGTTTCAAACTAAGTGCCAGAACAGAGCAAAGACTTGAATCAATTTTTGCTCATTTTATTTCTCACTCTCTGCTTAAGTCAAGAGGCTTAAGGTAAGAAAGGCGTGTTCCTTCAATAAAATGGAACATGCTTTTCTTACATTAAGCCTCTTTGTGTTCAGGGCCCTAAAGCCATGAACAAGTTCTGCCCCCTTGCACCAGGCCCTGTCCCTTCCCCAGTGTTTGCTGCCTTAGAAAACTCTGGTAGTTTAGAACCCCTGGGTCTGCAATCTCATTTAATTTAAAACCTCCAGAAATGCAGATCATGTGGGATTAGAAATCTCTAATTAGTCCATCTGGCACCCTGTGGTACAGTTGTCAGTAAGTTCAGGCTAGGGATGCTTGCATGGGTACCTCAACACAGGGGTGCCAAGGGGTATCCTGCAGCCATGTTTCTTTGAAAATTATACTTTTTAGGTGCAAGAGTCGTCAGATGTGATATCTAAAATTTCTTAAGCCAGTGTATTGACCTGAGCAAGGGTTGCATTTGGGCAAGTGGCACAAAATTGACTTGCTTGCTCAAAGGAATATTCTAGTAATCACCTAGCTAGGGGCAGGGCCAGGAACATGCTAATTCCAGCTGTAGGGCATGCACATCTTTGTAAAACTCCTTTCAAGTTGTACTAGTGAGGTTCCAGACTGACCTCCTGCATATCCATATGCTCCATGCTGGTCAGTGTTGGTCCATGCTGAGGTGAGGAGAGGTCCATGACTCTGTGGGGATGAGACTCTGCTGAGAGCTCTAAACTGGCTTTAAAACAATGCAGTTCTTTAACAGCCTAGTTTTAAAATTTGCTCAGTTTTTTTCAATTCCAGCATTGTCAACACTATCACAGTACAAGTGTCACAGTTATTGGAGTAAAAAATTGCATTCTTTGTTATGGTCCAGACCACACTTGTGTATTTTTTGACATTTTTGCTTATATTTGGAAGAAAACCCTTGAGATACTCAGTGCTCAGTTTCTGCCATGATAAGAGTTCATGCAGTGTATAAATTTTCGTTGCAACTGTGTTGTTATATTTCATTAGTGTTGCAGATTGTTTAGCCATTGAGGATTCCTGTACTTGAGAATTCCTCGTGTGGCAGAGTTCTTACCAGGCAAAGTTCTGAAAATAACTTGGTTTAGTTTATTCTGTCAAAGTAAATGGGTTGTTATGCTTTTGACTTCAATATGGAAACACTCTGGCAAAAAGATAGAATCTGTTTTCAGTGTGCACCTGGAGAGGCTTGTGGGGGAGTTTTTGAAAACATTAAGAAAATGCACCCCTGGATGTGATTTTCAAGACTCAACCATTTGTTTTGCTCTTAAAGCTCTACCTGTCACTCTTCTCTCAGAAGGAGCTTTTGAGTATACATAAATTCCCAGAACATAACATAATTTTTCTTTACAGTGTAGTCATTAAAAATGCAGATTCTCCTGTTCAGGGGAAGAATTGAACTTCATTCTCTGAGTCTTGCTGTTTTTCGTTTGAAGAAGCACAGTTTAATACTTCATACAAATTCAGTTCAGAGATGTTTTTTTTTTCCTTCTATTGGAGGGTCTTGGCATTTCCATTTTTTTTCCAGAATGATTTTTTCCAGAACAGGCAACTGGCACTTCCAGAAGTCTGTAATTCCATCTCTTAGAAACAGGGATGAACCAGTCTGTCAATACTTTAAAATCACCTTTTCTCCCAGAGTGTGCAAAGACTGAGCCCGATGCGTAATGACTATAGTACCTGGGAATGGAGTGCTAAAGCTGCATATTCCTCCCAGACACACACATGTGCCTCTGTTTTGGATAATTCTGTCCTGGATTTAGGATTGAGAGCTTCCAACAATATTGTCAGTTCCTGTAGCAGTGCAAGGCAGTGCCACTTTCCTGCTGTGCATCCAACATTGCAGTGTAAGCCTTTGCTCCTAGTGCTTCACTGACAGTCACAGTTCTCTCTCTGGGCTCTCAGACAATTGCTATACAAAATTAATCTTTCACTAGAGTGCCTTGGGAATCTTCCAGCATTCTGGAATCCTTACTAATGTGCATTCTATCCCTTTCTCTAGATTCTTCAAAAATCAACTCCAGAGCTAAAGCATCAGCTGGCCGCTTTCTCCAAGCGGGTGGCAGGTGCTGTCACAGAGCTCATCCAGTCAGCAGAAGCCATGAAGGGTGAGTTGGGAGCAGGGCTACCCAGGGGGGTGTTACTCATGCTGTGCTGGGCTATCAGTGCTCGTTACTCCAGAGGTGATGACCTGATACTCTGTGTAATCAACTCGGTTATTTCCTGCTATTATCAGTACGTGTCCTTGTACTGATGAACTATAAGCACTTTTCATATATGGGAATGCATTATTTCTTTCTCTCCTTATCTCTTAATATAGATACTTTTTTCCATAGAACAGTGATCTACATTATGCTATTTCTCTATTCAAGTAGCTTTATTGAGTTCTTCAGCTTTTTCCACCACCTTTTTATATATCAAAATTTCAGTTTCCATTTGCTAACAAGGCAAGCCAATATCTGACTTTTTCTAATCCCTAAGTGCTTTTAAAAAATCTTTATAATTTTCTCATCTTTGGAGACATTTATTCTTTTCTGGCAATTTTTGCCGTTAAATTCATATTCATTAAAAAATCCAGGTTTTATTTCTTTTTTCATTTGCTGCTTGTAGAGTATGTTTTCATGCACTTTAAAAGCTTTTTTTGTGGGAAGTAAAATGTTTTTTAACCATTCACAACTTTCTTTCCTATTTTTCATTTGTAAGTACACAAATTTAACATGTAAATGTTTTAACCTTTGTGAAATGCCTTTTTTTTTGAAGAGGAACTGCTACATTTTACAAGTTTGGGTTTGACTGTACTTATACTTGCTGCTTTCCTTTTTTTTCCCCCGTTTATCTGCCAGTATTAGGGTTTGATATAGAACATCTTCACCCTGTACAGCATTTGAGCTGAGAAATGGTTTTTAGACCATGCCCCTAGAGGTTATGAACTTCTTTTGGCTGTTTCATTGTTTTTTTCAGTTCAGAATATGGATGGTTTTTGAATCTTGTCATTCAGAGAATGTGTTAGGAAATCAAAATAATAATGCACTGACAACTTCCAAAAATCTAAAATCACTTCCAGCCAAGTATTCATTTTGTGGACCTACAATATTTCTTTGAGAAAAGAGAAATGCCAAAAAAGTCAACAACACAACAAAGTTGACCTTCGGATCTGATGCAGAAACTGCTTTGGCCTTTTCTACATCACTGTTAGACACAGACTGCCAAAAGTGTGCTTCCTTCAGTCAGTGCTAACTTCATCCCCAAGCACTGCCAGAAAACTGCCTGCCAAGTGTGCTGGGAGGGTGACTCACAAGTGTGCTGGGGGTGGCTGTGTTGTCTTCAGCCCCTTCTCTCTGCCATTCTGTCAGACTTCTCAAGGTATCCTAAGGCTTGGTCAAGTTAGGAACCATCTTAGTAAACCTCTGATAAGCACAAGTTCAGTGACAGCTGTTTTTTCCCCAGTATGGACACTTTCCTTTTCTGAGCTTTTTTGCTTACACAATTATTAATTGAGTTACTTTCACGAGAGAATAATCCTGCTAAATACTTTTTCCTCCTCTGCTTTAGTTTTCTCTGTGACATAAACTGCAGTGGTTTCATGCCATTATGGCACTAAAATCAGCTTTGTGTGCTGTACATTCTGTATTGGACACTTGAGGTGTGACTGCAAATCCCTGTTTGAGTGGCAGCTCACAGTGACACTGAAGTTATTGTCTCTGTCTCCATTAATTTCAGGGACAGAGTGGGTGGATCCAGAAGACCCAACAGTCATTGCAGAGACAGAGCTATTAGGGGCTGCAGCATCAATTGAGGCTGCAGCAAAGAAGTTAGAGCAGCTGAAACCAAGAGCCAAGCCCAAGGTGAGTGTCCCCCCCCATTGTTTGATGTTAACGAAGCAGAGGATGCACATTGCCCATATCTTGGTGTGTACTTTGCTACTTTCCACCATAATGGTATAAACAATCAAACCTTGCATGAGTCTCAGTGCCACAAAGACCTGCTCTGGATGGCACTTACCCCTGAGGGTAGAGGGTAAAAAGATGTTTTTCAGGGAGTGAGTCAAGCATCAGCCATGAGCAAGCAAAGGAAGAGAAGCCAAATGTGAGAAATGCTTGTAAAAGTTATAGCATCATTGCTGTTGATTGTTTACATTTCTGTTTCCAAACATTACTGGTGTGTAGTCATTCTCACTTGCTTTCCTTTGAAGACCCTTTGTTGTCATCTGAATTTGTGTAGTATAGCAGGAGAATAGCAGCAGCAACAGAGAAGGGATTCAAGAGAATATTAAAGACCTGCAGGATTTTCTAAGACTAAGCATGGCATAAAATGCTGCTTTTAGAGAGTAGCTGCTTCAGTATAAAATCAGATATATTGTATGATCATTTCTATGTAATTTTCCTGAAAGAAGTTGAATTATAGTTCATTACATCGAGTAGTGTTGCATGGTGCCAGCTTATTTCAAACGTGTCTCTGAATATATTATAAAATTAAGCAAACTATTCTCATGTGCAGTACAGATGGAATATATGAAACTAGTGGATCCCAGAGAATTGCTACCTTTTGCCTGGTGTTGAGTGACAGGCAGGTTTTAGTAGAAATTACTATGTGGCATCTCTTTAAAATGAAAATTGTTTTGGCTGTGTAATTGACTTCAGGAAAGGACTATGTATCTATTTTCTGTTTATGCTGCTTTGTAGGTACAAAACTGTTTTCAAAGTAAAGCTAATGAGAAGTCTTTCTAAAAAGCAGGGCCTCAAGAACATTCAGTGTGGGATGACTGTATTGGTGCAGGGTAGTATTTTGTTATTTAGGCGCATCAGATGAAATAGCTCTTGGAAACTTCAGCCTTTGAGGACTTCCCACCCCCCACTCCCTGCTTAGTGATAGGAATAAATTAGCTCATGAAAAAGAAATGCTCTTTGTCTGCATTTTTTAACAAGTACATCCATTTTGTTTATAAAGAAAAATGGTCCTTTCTAATGAGATTCTGCAGAGCAGAGGACACAGGCTGAGTCTGAGGAGTGGCAAAGTCCTCCCATCACCTTTTCTATACAATCACTGCACAATAGCACATGTGTGTTGCCTGGTAACCATGGAGCAGTTTCCTTCCAACATCTAAGCCACTCCAGGATCATTGTAATTTCCCAGTGAAAACAGCTCTCACACCTGCTCATCATTTAACATGTTCATTTGACTATCCAGTCTGCCTGTGACTGTCTTTTTCTGAAACTAAAATACATATCTGTTTGTTTGGTTTGGGATTTCAGCAGCCTTTGCATCCTTTTCAGATGTTTAATCTCTTTCACAATATGGATTATAATCCACATCCAAAGGTACTAGGAAGATCACAGAGGGACCAAATAGCACTTTTTCTGCTGTAGACTTGTAGCTTGTATCCTCCCAGAGCAGGATTTTGTGTGCTGAATAAGATCTGTCTTTCTGATGCCCATCTTTGACAAGATGTTGTAGCAGGAATACTTAGACTAGTTAAGGGGGTTGATACAGTTACTTTGTCTTGTGCTCAGAATATGAAATGCAGGAATAGGAGTTATTTTCTACAATGGAACAGACTATCTAGACAAAATCGTGCTTTGGTTAATAGCAATCATTATCAAGTGAACTTGCAGAGAAGTCCTTAGTTGGTCATTTCAGAATATCTACCTGTAGGAAATCCATCATCGTTATCATTACTAGTTGGTGGCTGAGTCTCTATTTTTTGCTAAAGTTTTTTTATTGGTGCAGGGAGTGGGAGTCATTTGATTTAAGCTTGAACTTTTCATCTTTGTGTTCCAGTTTGTCTTTTACCCCTAAACCGCCCCCCCCAATAGCTGAAGGTGGGGTTTCTTCTTATTTGTTCCACTATCTTAGTTTTTTTAAAACTTTTGGATTTTTTTATTTCTTCTTTTTCGTGTTTCCTCTTCATGTTTTTGCACCTATCATGCCCCCCTGATGTCTTAGACTGACACCAATAGCATGAGACATTTTCATTTTCTGCTACTGGGAATCATCCCAGAGAGCAATTTCTAATGAGACACAGTCCTGCGAACTGCTGCCTGTGTTTTATTGTACGATGCTTATTTTGTTTGCTTTAAATCCTGGATGTTTGGCTGCAGGTCAGTGTGCTCCCAAAATACTTAGTCCACTAGTCCACAGCCCCCCTGACTCCCTGTTAATATCTGTCTGTCTTCTGAGCTCGTATCTTGGAAGAACTTCAAGGTCTCTCCTGAGCACGTGTTGTTACCACTGTAACACAAAACCTGTTCAGTATTCTCCTTGCAGTGTTCAAGGTGGGAAATGATCTGAAAAGCAATGAGATCTTTGTGGTTTATAAAGCAGGATTTGGTTGTCATGTTTCCTTTAAGTACAGTTATTTTTCCTGAGTGTGGATTCCTTTTTTTCAGTTTTCCATTTGGAGAGTCAGGTGTATTGCAATGCAGACACATATTTCTTCTGTTATGCAAATATGATACTGCCTGTAAAATAACAATCCCCAAAACTAGTAATTTTCTAAAGAAAAATACTTTGTCTAATAAAAACTACATGCTAGTACTGGACAAAAAAAACATTTTAAAGGAAACTGGTATGATAGATGAGGTACAACAGGAGAGAGCATTGCTGTCCCTACCCTGTTCTGTCTGCTCTTCATGCTTCTATGCTGGCCACTGCCTCCAGACACAGGTGTCTTTAGTAGTCAGAAAGTTCCCTGCTGGTAGCTTTCAGCAGTTGGGCCTTTTTTTTTTTAACCCAAGATGAATCAAACCTGGATGCCTTTTTCTGCAGGACTCTGTGTGATATGTTTGATATATTAGGTTGTTATTTAATCCAACTATATATCAAACATATTCCTACAGTGTCCTGCCCTGTCTCCGGGGGTTTTAACATAGTAGAAGGCAATATGAAGGAGTACAGTCACTCACAAGCAGGTTTAGAAGACTTCCTGCAGACTCCTAATCTAATCTGGTACAAAATACATACATGGAGGGCTCCTTTATCAGTAGAGTTGCTCTTGGAGAGACTTTCAAGTTGTGTAGGGCTCTTTGTGACAGTGAGCAGCAGCTGTGCCAAGAACTGACTTTCACTGAAATGGTTATTGTGTTTTCCATGGCTCAGTGCAGTAACTTATTCTTATTGGTTTGCTCCTTATGAAATAGAAGATGAGAGGTGCTTGAAAATAAAATGGTTTGTCTTTTGTAATTTTTGCTACTGTTTTGCAAAGAGATTGGGGGCTCATTTGTTTTCCTGTTAACCCTGCCTTTATTTATGCTACCCCTAATAATGAAGATGCTGTAGAAAGATGGTTAAAATACACTACGAAAACATCTTTTCTGTTTTGTTTTCAATGGCATAATCAACATTTTTCAGATATTCCATTCTACAGACTTTGTAGTGAGACTAATGTTTGTTCTGGTGGCTTCATTTTCCAATCCATTTATAACTGTACACAGTTAATAACAGCCTATTAGTTTAAGCTTGAGGAAAATGAGATGCTGATCTTCATGGTGGCTGCTTGAGGAAGGAGAGGCTAATGGCTTCTGTCATAGATCTGGTTTTCTAAAGAAACCTGCTCTAAAATCTCACAAGGTGATATTTTCTGCCATGTATCACATCATTGCTCTCAACTTCATTCATGAAGGCTGTGAACGGACACCTGTTGTGAGGGTACTGTTTATGAGTATGAACTTAGTTCAGGAGACACTCTTGTATTAATGGGAAAGGTGGAATAATGACTTTTCCTGTAGGGCACTTTGCTGTGCTCATTCTTGCGCTGCTCCCTGTCCTTATTGCTAAGGAATGCTCACGGGAGAGCACAGGCAGGAAAGAGCCGCGCAGTGCTGCCTGAGCGTTGAGCTGCCTCCCCGCTGAGTGCCCAGCCCTTAGATGTGTGTCACACCTGAGAATGCAGATGGGAAAACCACAGGGAAGGACTAGAAAAGAAGGATTTTTAGAAAAGATGAAAAGCCAACAGTTTGAATGCTGTGTAAGACTGCTACAAAAATAAATTCTTCACAGAAGGGATCAACTGTCAAAAGAATTTTTTTTTCCCAGAAGTAAAAGAAGTTGAGATGTCAGGGAATGTAAGACTTGGAAGTTTGAGAAACTTGAGGTATGGCTTGTTTTCCCAAGCCCCCACATTTCAATATAATTGGAAAGAAACTATTTGGAGCACAGGGGAGAAAAAATCTGTTACCAGATGAGATACTAAGGTTTAGCTGTCTGTTTTCCTGCTGAGCTTCACCTGCTGCTCCACGGTGGAAGTTAATCCAGCCATTGTACAGTGGCCTTCTTGATAATGCAAGCTTTGATTTCTTGACATTCTCTTTGAAAAGGAGTAGTTTTTGCTTAGGACTTGTGTGCAATATTTAGTCCACTCACTACCCTGAACAGAGTTCAAGCAACTGCTTTTGTTCAGCATCTTTTTGGTGGCTGTTTTTTCACAAATTGAATTCCATTGGCACATACACAGCTGTCCAATAGATCAGACTATGGCCATGGGCATTTTATTAAACTTCAACAAAGATTGACACCTCCTTTCTAATAAATAAGCAGATATTGAAGTTCTCACTCACTTAAGTTTGAATTCCTGGCAATGCTGACAGAGTAATGCACATAATATATTTTATTTTGGAAATGAAAATTTAAAATCTTGATAGCAAGAAGTCTTGGACAAAAGTAAAAGTACAATAATGGTCTTTTAAAAGTGCAATAACAGTCTGTTAAATTTACTGTCATTCAGTGGTACTTTTGTTGATATTTCAGTTTCAGTCTTTAGTCTAATCAAAGTCAATAAGGTATCTGTTTTAATAAGGACAATAATTCTGATAGAGACTCTACTGGATTTCATTTAATCACTCTGGTAATGTCATGATTGAAATAAGAGCTTCATAAATAGCACTTGAGGCCTCTAGAGGGCTGATGTGATTGCACTTAGGTATAATAATGGTCATGATGTCGCTCTGCAAGCACTGCCAAAACTTTATGTGGAACATGACTTGCTCACTTTCCACAGCAATGTCTTTTATTACAAAGACATATACTTTAATTGATGGGGAATAGCCCAATAGCAAGGCAAGACAAATACATTTCCATGGCTTAGATGGCTTTTCCTAAAAAGAAAAAAAAGGGAAAAAAAAAAAAAAAGAAAAGAAAAAAAAATTTCAAGTACCAAACATCTTTATCTACACATCAGTTTTTATTTTCAGATTATTCAGTTTTTCTGGTGTCCGTGGATGCTATTATTTCATCTCCTGGACTTTTAGTTATGTGCTGTAGGACTGAGTGCTGCTTAATGGGCCATTTTGTACTTACAATTATCTTTTATTATTTTATAATTGACTACTACTATTTCATCAAACTGCAGTAACAGGAGAACTAAACCTGACCTAAGTTTAGATGGGTGCTCTTAGACTTGCAGCTGAAGTGCCCAATTTTCTAACTCACAGCCCACTTGGCTAGTGTTTCTAAAGTTAGTTGTGTGACACAGAATGCTGTGGTTGCCAAAGTTAGAATAAACCTGTATTTCAAAGCCTCATCTCTCACAAGGTAGAATGTCCTGATATTGTACCCACTAGCCCTATCATCATACTGCCTTGGATTCCGGTAGGGGTGTGATTGGATCACAAACAAAATTCAGTCTGTGGGTTTATTTTCTATAAACAACTATCAGAATACATGGCGCAGGCCTGGTTCTGTTCAAAATAACAGTAACTGTTCATCTCTATCTTTTTAGTTAGCTGTTCAGAAGCTAGTAAGCATACTTACATGGACTTATTAGAAAGTCAGGAAAGTTGGTTTTCTAGAACAATAAATTTGCATTTTAAATAGTAAGAAACCACATTAGGAACAGGTAATTTTGGCATACTTGTTGAAAGACATGCTTGGGTGACTGAAGTGTTCCAGACAGACCTTTGGAACTTCGTATCTCCAAGATCACTAAACTGGACCGCTGCACAAAGCTGCTTTCTGTGCAATGACAGCTCTTAGCAAAAGCTGTTGAATCTACACTCTTGCTTGGTGTCTACTTTACATTCCGTAGTACCTGTGAATGAGACAACACACATTTATCATTGTTCTTTTTCAATGCCTTAAGTCTTTAAGTATTTAGAAAAGGCCTTCCCTAGTTTAGCAATCCTGGAAGCTGCTATTATGGCACTACAAAGATAATCTTGACAGGAAAAAAATCATTTCTTTTCAGATCTGCATTTTTCTGAATGTAGTTTAGAGTAGCCCTAGTGGAGATAATGCATTAGAAAGTTGATGGCATTCTCTAAGTATCCTGTGTCATACTCTGTTTGTGTGAGCAGCCACAAGGGCAAGCTAATACTTAATTTATATTGACTCCCAGCTTTAGTCCACACAAAACTCCTTTGCAGAAAATGATGATGTATGTCTTACTGAATTTACTGATTTATTCCAAAATCTTTTTGCCTTTGTGTATGTCCTCAGCCTTGAAAGTGTAATTGCTTTCAGGTGAATGTGTAACATTGTTTTTTCTTGGTTATAGCAAGCAGATGAGACTCTGGATTTTGAAGAACAGATCCTGGAAGCAGCTAAATCCATTGCAGCTGCTACCAGTGCCCTTGTGAAGTCAGCTTCAGCAGCCCAGAGGGAACTGGTGGCTCAGGGAAAGGTGGGTAAACAGGACACATAGCAACAGTAGTGCGGGAAAGCATCAAAATTGAATCAAGTCTCCTAACTGTTCTCTGTTAAAAGCAGTAGGAATGAAGCTTTGGAATGACTAATGAAAATGTAAATTGTTCATTGTAAATTGTTCACAATACATGGCCGAGACCTCACCCATGGCCCTGATTTTTAAAAATCCCACAGTTATGTTTATTTAAACCTCACAAGTGTAATCAAGTGTTTGGCTTTTCAAATGATTCAGTTGTGGGGAGTTCAGCTGTGGGGGAGTTTAACTGTGGGGGTTTTTCACTTCAAGAAGATCTGTGCTTCAAGCTAATAATGTATGGTCCCACACAACAGTTTGGGGATCCAAACCCAGCTGTTACAATGTACAATAGTACTTGGGGCCAGAATAGCAAAAGGCCTCAGTAACTGTGCCTTCAGCACAATTCAATGGAGACACAGGCCTGCAGGCAAATTCAGTGCATTTAAGTGGCCGTGCTTGTAGTTATTGTCAGGACCCATGGAAAGAGTGTTCACAACATGTGGCAACTTTTTGGTGTGGTCAGAATTGAGGGGTTTGCAAATCATTTCATATTCATCACTGTTTTTCACAGTATACTTTGAAACTTTAAACATCAACCAGATATGTTGCTTGTAAGAACAGTTTATTACAGGACCATTGTTGCTGTGTTGTTATGGTTTCCATTTTCATCTAATTCTTTACTTGGAGCAGGCTGTATCATGGATCCCACAATCAGGCTGTGCTGTCTACTTCAGCCAGGATTCTGGGAAGCTTTTGGTTCTAGCACAGAACACTTCATCTGTGGTCTACTTAAAAATGTTTTCGGGGGATGATGAGGCAATAAAACCTTGAAACCTAAATAATTTAGGGACCTAGTGGGTTTTCTTTGTATAACTGATTTTTTTTAGTTACATAAATGTGTCACCATAGCTATGAGAGAACATGTCTTTATTTATGTTGATGCTACACTTAATGATTTTATTTCATTCCCTGGAATTCTCATTATGCAGGAATCCCTGTTTCCATTTCTTTTAAAACACAAGTTTCTGCACCATGTTTACATTTCACTTTTTCCAGCTTCTCTCCCAAAACCAGCCAGACCCAGGCGGGTCTGGGGGTGTGGGTCTGGCAAGCAACTGTATTCATTGCTCTCATCTAACATGGGGAGAAAACTCCAAATTGTTGCTGGTGCTGCTGATGCCATGAGCACTTCAGTGGAAAAGCCATGCAGAGAAGTGGGCTGCTCTCCTAAAGTGCCATTATTAGGGATGAAGGCACTTAGGAGGCTTCCCTGGGAAGCTTTCTGATCTGTACCTTCCTACAGTGCTTGAATCAGAAGAGATGAAAGAATAATGTAAATTGAAATGTATTACGGAGACAGAAGTAAGTTATTTTAAAGCCTGGGACAACAGGAACTGCTGCTTCAACTGTTGCTGAGGCTGTGGCTTCAACCACCAGTACCCTGGTAATGACTGGTTATTCTGGTAATTACTTCTGTGTGTTCCAAGAATGGGTCAGTTGAAGCAGTACAGTAAGTTGGACACTTCCCGAGCAGGCAGATGTGTGCTGGAAGCACAGTTACTCTGACAACTGACTTCCAGTTGGATTTGCTGCTCCTGAATGTGCCTGGCACAGTCACAGGTACAGGTGTTTCCTTGTTTTTTGATGGATTACTGCTTGTCTAATTCTGAGACGAAGCAATTGAACTTTCTGTTTTCTTGTAAGCCATCTCTGAACTGTTTTTTCAGGTTGGAGCAATCCCTGCAAATGCAGCTGATGATGGACAGTGGTCTCAGGGACTTATTTCTGCTGTGAGTAACTATTTCTCTTGAGAAAACTGGCACCCTCTCTGAAGAAATAATATCCTGTGAGAATGCAAGTGACTTTTTTTTACTGCCTTCTAGGCCCGAATGGTGGCAGCTGCAACCAGCAATCTCTGTGAAGCAGCAAATGCCTCAGTTCAAGGCCACGCTAGTGAGGAGAAACTCATCTCATCTGCCAAACAAGTTGCAGCTTCTACAGCACAGTTGCTTGTGGCTTGCAAAGTCAAGGCTGATCATGACTCTGAAGCCATGAGGAGGCTACAGGTACTTGTGGTTGTAATTACTGAAAACGCATGGTAGTGCTATGTAAACTCTGTTTTAGCACTCCAAAATGATGCATGTGTTCAACAAAGTATTTCTCTAAGTGCTAGGCTGGATTGTGGTCAGTCTTCCTTTGTTTCTAGGAGTCAAGAGACAGCAGTTGTAGATAGAGCATTTCTAAAATGGAGAATCATTTTTAGACAGAAATAAGAAAAGAACTTAATGCAACAGCTCAACTTAAGTCTGAGCTTCTTCACGTGAAACTGGTTTGCTTTTACTTTACACATCCATTTCACTCCGAGCTTCTCTGAACTGTTGCTGAATTAATACAGTGTTTTGAGGGGTAAACTCTAATGTCTGCAGAAGTTTTGTCTGAGGATGGTAATTTTTAAAATGATTACAGCCTTCTCTGACATGCCCTGCAGGCTCAGCCCAGAATGTAAGAACTATATCAGCTGCTTTTTTATAGCATCTTTGGTAACTAGTGAAGTTTCCCCTTTTTGTTGTACTTGCACAGTACAACAAAATGGACCCTCAGTGCAATGGACCCTCAGTGCAACAGTTCAGGTATGGATAGGCAGAATCAAGTCCAACAGAAATATATATGACTAAGTATCTGTCTGAGCATGAGGAACTGATGTCATCATTTTTTTCAAAGTAGAAAAGTTATTTAGGAAGAAAAAATAAATGTATACACGTGAGAAAAATGTTTGTTTCTATGGAAAGCAGTGGTATGTCATAGGGTAGTCGTAGGGCTGAGATGGTTTTAGTGCTTTGTAGTGGATCCATGTAGATTGACATTGCCAGAGGGCTGTGGGGAGGTGTCAGGAACTGGAAGATGGTTCTGTCCATAGTGCAACCTGCACTGTAATATCCAAGTGCCGAGATGGGTCCAGAGGAATTTTAAATGCAGAAGAAACAATAGAAACAGAAAGAAAATCATGTACTAGAGACTTTTCTCAGCTCTGACAGGAAATTCAGGGTTCTCAGTCATTGTAGGCAAATATTATTAAATAGATATCAAATGTGAGAAATTGGAAGGGAATGTGAAAAGGAAACAAACCCAAGCATGGACTGAAATTGAACTTTGCCATTTTACCAAGCTTCGTTTCAATGAATGGTGAAAGGAAGAGCAGTTTGCACTTGGAAATCATGTCCTTTATCATAGCAAAAACAATGAATTGATGTCTACTAAATATTTTTCCTGGTGGACTTGCCAAAACTACTGAGACTTTTCAGCTGGCTTGGCCCCCAGCAGAAATTCACATAGCTTTAATCAGTAGGTTGGGTTCAGGACTTTGAGTGTCTTGGTTTTCTCCTTCCTACCCCAATTTGAACTGCATTTCCCATTAATATAAATTTTGGAATGCACTGCTAGAGAATCTTCCAAAACTTAATGAAACAATTGGAGATGTTTCTGTTCTTTCTGGATGAACTCCAGACTGAGCAGAGCAAATTTCAAATAATTTGTTCTTGGGTCATTTCAGTGAGGAAGAGTTGAAAGGGAGATGCAGCTGGAAATACGGGATGAGACTGGGGGAAGATGGGGGCAGGCTCAGAGCTGCTCCATCTGGCTTCTCTTTCTAGGGCCAGAGTGTCTCCAGCATGTTGGGAGCAGGCTGTCTTGGCCTGCTGGCACTATCCACTTCAGACAACAAAAGATGTATTACAAATGTTTCACTGTTTCTCTTCACAAATCTGAGAAATTTTAGGAAATGAAAGTTTAAATGGGAGATAACCATGGCTGCGTAAGTTGCTAACTTGCCCTAATGAAAGTCCCTTGATTTAAAAAATTGTTTTATAATATCTTTATACACTAGCTTTTAGTTCCTGTTCTTGTTTCTCAAAAAAAAAAAAAAATTCTGATCAACATAATATAACTTGCAATTTCATCCACTGTTTTATTTCAAACTGTAGGGAGGAAAAACAAATCTTATGTTTGACTTCTCCAACTTTCAGCTTCTTAAATAAAGGAATTTTGTTCATCTCTGTACCACTGATTTTCAAAGATTAATTTGCTTTTCACAGGGGAAACAGCCCCATACCTTTCCTGTGCAGCCAAGCAAAGATGTTTTAGTTTTGATGTTCAGACAAATCCATGTTAGTTCTGCATTGCCCTTATGACTAAGTTTCTTGTCTTTCTCAAAGGCTGCAGGAAATGCTGTCAAGCGTGCATCAGACAATCTTGTCAGGGCAGCCCAAAAAGCAGCATTTGGAAAAGCAGAAGATGATGACGTTGTGGTCAAAACCAAGTTTGTGGGTGGCATTGCTCAGGTTGGTACAATCACTCCAGCAATAAAGCAGGGAAATACCATCACAGAAATAAGCAGTGTTACAATGTCCACCTGCTGCATTGCAGGCTGGACAAATCTATTTAGAAATGTATGATAAATTACTCGATGCCTCAGTGTCAGGTAACCACTGACATAAGAGCACAGTGATGTGCTGCATGCTGTCTGCACTTGTCCCCTGAGCGTTTGCTGTAATAGCACTTACCATTGTCCAATAGCTTTTATTTTTGTTCTCTTATGTACTTTAAATGTTCCCAAATCTTAATAAAACAATAGTTTTGCATATATTTAAGCAAAGAACTAGAGAGAGAGAGATAAAAAACTATGATGTTTTGTGTTACTGTGGCCATAATAATTACTGGGAAATAATAATGATATTTGAGTAGATTTCAAGGCTCTGAGGTACCAACTTCTAGATTCCTTATAATGAGTGAGGTACATCATATACTGCACTCACTACTTATAATATATAGGGCTTGATTATTTCTGCATGTCTGTACTACTGTCATTTTTTCTTTGGCGTTCTGAGATGCAGGAAAATGCTGTGGATACCTGCAGAAAGGAATGTTCAATTTTAGTGTCACTCAGACATTATGTTAAGACATGGTGCTTGTGCTACATGTTCTAAACCCCCACCCTGCTGACTGTTCAGGGAATGCAGCACTGTAAAATTCATCATGGATGCCTGGTAAAACTATGTTGGTAGATTTTTTTTCTCTATTTTTAGTCCTCTTTAAGAAACACGTGGGAATACAATACTTTTCTTGATGGCCTAGTCCTGGGATCTGGAAAAATTTGAGCAATTCCTGATGAAGTCATTGAAATTTGGTGCTTCTCTGGATAATGCTCAGGGGACAGCTGTGACTGTGGTGTCATAGAGAAGGAAATCTTACTTTACAGACAGTATTCCTTGCTGTCATAATTCATTTTTCTGTTTTCTAGATCATTGCAGCCCAAGAAGAAATGCTGAAGAAGGAGAGAGAGTTGGAAGAGGCAAGGAAAAAGCTGGCTCAGATCCGCCAACAGCAATACAAATTTCTACCCACAGAGCTGAGAGAAGATGAGGGTTAACCTGCTGAGATTTTTATTCCTTGTTTTTCTTTTGTTTTCTTTTTTTTTTCTCTTTTTTTTTCCTTTTAAAGAAATAAGCTAAAGGGGGACAGCACATTGAGAACTGCTCTGACAGCATACTGGTATGCCAAGCACTTAGCTAAATAAACCGCCTGTCATGGCTTTGGATGAGCAGAGGGCAATAAACACTTGTTCTTTCCCATCTGCTCAGCTGAGGTGCATAATGATCAAATAATGGTACAGTGTTAGGTTCATCATTCCTGTTCCTCCCTTGACTTATATCTCAGGAGAGAATATTTCACTTTTTACTAAAGATACTAAGTCAGTATTATTGTCACTTTCCTGATGCTTGAGGTATTTATCATTCCTTGACTTGTTCTAAAACATTGATGATATTAGTAGGAAAAGTCAAGAAATCTTTTGTATGATAAATATCACATGAGCTGGTGGTTCTCCCCCAAGTACCCTTGTAAAAAGAAGACCAAGATGGAGAAGGATGTATAGCTGAGTGGAGAAACACGGATGAGTGTGGGTTTGAAGAAGAAGCCTGTCCTCTTTCAGTGTTATATAGCTGGTTCACCCCAAAACTGGAGGATTTGTCTCTGCAGCTGTTTGCACTACTAGTATTACTCCTTACCTGATACCAACAAGCTTCTGCTTGTACAGTATGTAGGTTTACAAAAAGTGGCAATAGCCATTCTTTAAAGAGCTCAAAAAACAAAGAAATGGAAACCTTGTCACTGCCTCAATAATAGCAGGTTCATGAAAGAAAATGCTGTTTCAATTATATACCTCTAATGTGTGACTACTTTTACAGTATTATACACACATACACATGCTCTAACATTGGACTGAATAGTTTGCATTTTGTTTTATAATTGAAATTATCTGGTTCGTACTGTGGTATTTCTGTTAGAATGTATCTCAGTTAAAAAAAGGGAAATGCCCAGTACAAAAAAAGACTATCACAACTCTTGTTATTATTTTAATGATTACATTTATAATTATTATGTTTTGAAACCTGTGGGAATTGTAGGAGAAAAGAGTAAGTGATTTACAAGTAGATTTACGATTTTTCCTGTAATATATTTTAAAAAAAATTGGACTCTAGAGAGTTTGTTTTCATAGTTGCTATTGATGAAAATGTATTCACCAAGGAATTGCAGAGAAGGAATAGCAGCAATGTATCAGCACTCTTTGTCTTCAGCTGCAGAAAGGTACAGTATGCTCTCAGTATCTCTGTTGTGACCTAAACAATGGCAATTTGGGTAGTGTAACACATTTTACTCTGTCAAAGAGGGAACACAAATCACAGCAACTTTAACTAGCGAAAGTTAAACTATTTGACTAACTACAGAAACACCATCTCTCCTAACAATAGTTTCCAACATGTCTCCAACTCAAGCCCTCTTAAACAATAATGGCAAGTCTGTTTAGGTCAAAGGATGTTGCCCCTCCAGTCCTTCTGAAGGCTGTGCTGTCCTTAGACCCTGCCAGGTACATTCAGCTGAGCCCGTTGTGTTCTGTGCATACCCATCTAGGTGTCATTGCTGCAGAAAATACTTGTCTTGTAGACTACCCAGTAACCCCCTAGTGGTAGGTTCATCAGTTTAGATAGTGCTAACTCCTCATTTAAGTTACCTGCATGAGATAGAATTATCAGGAATTTTGTCACACTAGTACTAAATATATAGCAAAAAAATTGCTAGAGAATTAATAAATATTGAAGTGTACAAAGATTTTTATTGTCTCTTCTCTGATACTGACGTATATCAGACTCAATAGAGTTGCTGGAGAATCCACAATCATGAGAGGAAAAGGATTGGTGTATCCCAAATGGAATCACTGGCGTTGACAGATGCGCTGTGATGTGTAGGCTTGTGTGCAAATGCAAACCCTGTACTATCAGAGATGTGCAATTCTGAGTTCTTTGATTTGCCACTTCACCACAATCAATTTGTTTTTTTCATTCAACTCACTGTGAACATTGTCACTGTCTGGAATCCTACACCAAGAAAAAGGCTTCCTGTAAGTCTTTGGGCAGAAGGCTAAACTGGTATTTATTGCTGTAAGACCTAAAAAAAGACCGCTCTAGTGATGGGGATTTTCTGCTGCTATTGGTGGGTTCAGCTCCTTTGCAGCTTATGCCTTTCTCTTGTCTTACCTGGATAGCCTCACTTTCCAATCTCTTTTTCGGAAAGATCTGCAAGACAGATTTGTAACTGCTCCCCTTTCAATCTGTGTTTTACTATTATTTGATCTCATTAAAGCATGAAGAAAGATGATGCTGTCTTTAGCACCATGCCACTGTTTTATTGTAGGTAGAATACTGATGTAATATACTTTGGTCAGGATGGTATTTGCCAGTTTGATATAAGCCAAAAAAACCTGGTCAAATGCCACTATGTATGGAAATTATACAGCTTGAAAACTTTCTCAGTATGTAGAAGGTAAGAGCATGTTCAAACTGTGCTCCAGAGAAAAGTGTTTGGGAGGTCCATTTTAGCACAGCTATTTTGAGATCTCTGTTTCTGATTTAGTGCCCCCTCTTACGTGACAGAAAGTATTTTCTCCTTAGCTGTGTGCTCCATAGAGGAGCCGCAGTCAGATGAATAGCTGAGCTGGACAACTGAAGTATTTTTTTACTCAGAATTTTGGGTCTTCATTTGTGAACGAATAAGAGAATATAAGGTCATCTAAAGTGTTTCTATTTCAATTTTTTCTTGTGGTTATAATTTGCAGTATCGCTGAAGTCCACGTGTGAATGTCTGTGGAGTTTGGAACTAGTCCATGCATTTCTTTGGCATGGGGACTTGCAGCAGGAAGTGACAAGTTGGAGTAAGGGGTAGATGCTAATTAATAAGAAGGACAGATGTTTACTTTGTTCTGTTAACTTGTGAAATGATAAATGAGCTCTGTTGTATCTCACCCTTCTTCATGTGGAATTCACTCTAAGAACTGTATGCAAATTAAAAACAAAATGCCTCAAAGTTCTTTGTGTACAAATAGTCTAGTGTCATTTCCCCAACTATTCAGAAAATAATTTGAACATTTTATCATTTGCCTAAACCTTTATACATTAGAAGCCTCAAAAGTTAGAGAAATTTTGAAACAAAAATTTGAGTTCTAGACCTTTTTCATCTGTTCCTTTCCCTTTGATTTTCTGCATGTTCATTACTTAATTGCTAATGAAGGGAGGAGTACGTAAATCTAGAAGCCTTCTCAACCTAAATATGTTTAGATCACGAGTGCATTTTTTGCTTTTCATCAGTCCAAATTGGTAAGATATTCAGCCCAGGACTAAGGCATTTATCATCCCTACATACTCTTTAAAACCTCTTGGGTTTTGGGATTTTTTTCCTTTGGGAGTGGGCTTGGTTTAGGGGCAGGTACCCTTAATACTGTGAAAGTTTTCTCCTTATGTAATTGCGTCATGGGTAACAAAGGGAGTTATCTGCCCATAATTGTCATGCTTTCTGAAACCTGCTTTTCCATATTCACGTTATTTGCATTAAACACATTGTGGTTGGTCATGTTAGTGGAACAACATGTTTCTGTGGCACAAAGTTTATGATGCCAAATGCAAATCTGTTTAGTCACGTGAGTTACAACTGTTAACAAAATGCTGTCATTTACTGAGCTATAAATAAGTGCCATTTTGTCACTTTTTTAAAAACATTTTAAAAAATAAAAAAGCAGTACAAGCCCCTGTTTTTCTTATATTAGTGAACTTTGTTGCAGTGGAAGAACCTTCTGTTTGAGATAGTTTTGAAATTTTATGCTGGAGTTTCTAGGGGTTTGAACTCTCACTTTACTGTCTTCGCTTCCTTTTAAAATTTTAACCCCAAGAGAGGCACGATGGAGTTTGTAGTCATGCTGCCACACCATTATGCATAGTATTTATCTGGCCATAAAAATAAATCAGTCATATATTTGAGTTTGGTGTTCACCAACAGTAAGCCCCTTGAAGGAATTATTTCTTTTTTTTTTTTTTTTTTTTTTTTTTTTGCATACAGGTATTTGACTTGTGTTGCACTGGTGGTCATGCAAAGGATTATTTTGCTCCTTAAGCAAAATAAGGCTGAAGTTGCCTGTAAGGTGTTAAAATTCCCAGGTGACAGAGGAGAATGTTCTGTTTCAAATTCTGTTGCACAGACAAAACTAGGAGTTCTTCTTTGTGATGTCAGTAACTTTGTATCAGGTACACTTTGTGACTATTCAATATCCTTAAAGTAAAGTACATGCTGACCACACAAATACGTAGTAAAATCAAACACCAGTTATTCGAGGGCGTTGGATTCTTGGTGTTGTTGGGGGGAAGGCAGATTTTGCTTTTGTATTTGTTATGATTTACATTTCATTCAACATTTTTTCCAAGTCAAATATAGCTCTGTGTGTAGGTACTCCAGTTTTCCATATGAAAACCATGCCAGAAATCTTGCCACTGCTCGGCTGCATTGTAAGTACTTTAATGTTGCTACTAGAAGGGGCTATTTCTGGCATAATTACACTCATGTTGAAGTGGAATCCTTTGTGCATTCTGTGCATTCATCAGGTTTGTATATTATGTCTCTCATCATGTGACAGCTTTTTCCACTCATTTGTCATGCCAGAAACAAGACTGAAGAAGCTCCTCTTTTAGTGGTGATTAGCTGAATAATGAATTGGGGGGCTATAGAGGCCCTAGGCATGTTTTAGGCTATAATATTTTAAAATATCTATGAAAATAGATACTTTAAACTATAGGAAAAAAAGTTATTTAGCAAGTTCGCTGCCTGTTCTTACGATTTTAATTTGTGATCAAAACATTCTGGGCCCTACTTTAGAGACTCCAGGAAGATTAATCCTTTTTGCTTGCACATTATTGCCTAAAGACTTGAAAACGAAACCACAATGTTTGACATTCTTGGATCCCTTTTTACCTTATCTCTCTTTTCCAGTTTGTTTGCTTTTGCCTTTCTCTTTTGTTTATGAAAGCTGGATTCTTTCCTCTTGGAACTTCTTTTATCAATATATACACTTCAGTTCCCACCTGTGCAAGTCAGTTGTGTTTAGTGTGGCAGGAAAAACACTAATATGTGGGGTTTACCCACATATTGCCTCATTTGGATGATGTAAAGCTTATCTAACAAATATGATTTTATTTCCATACTGGCTATTTTCTTGAAGTATATTTATTTTTTATATTAATAATAAGGGCTGCTGACTTTGTACCATTCTAAAACATCCACTGTGAGGGTTTATGCAGGTGAAGAAGGTTTCTTTTGGCATGGTTATCTGTAACAGGTTTTGCTATATAGTTAAACATCTCTTTATTAAAGAATTACATGGAGCAGTAAGTTTAGAAGATCAGAACGTTTGAAGATGAAAGTTCCCTCATGATACTGAATCAAATGTTAATTTAACAGTCTCAGAGGCATTTTCAAGTTGTGGAAAAGAGGCTGCATTAGGACAGTGAGAAAAGGTTGCTATTTTCTTAATAAAATTCTTGCTCCTCAAGTGCTGAATTTAATAAAACTATTTGGAATCTCCAATGCCACACAGATCAATATTCAGCCCTGTCTAGGCTGCTAGTGTAACTCTTTTGTCATAGAATAATTACCTGTACTATGCTCCATCTTCCCTGAATGTGGTTCAAAATCAGGTCTTTGTGGCTGAATTTTGTAAGGGGCAATTGACCAAGAAAAAAGGTTAATAGGAAGGATTCTTCCAGCATTATCATTGATGATCTTTGCATTCCAATTGCATTGTATATTCTAAGTTGTTGATTAAAATATTTAATTGAACATAAGTCACTGAACTATTGAGCTGATTAAGGCTTGGAAAGAATGGTCAGATTGTGGGGCAGTGAGTATGTTATAAATATGTGTTTGCACTGTATTGTACATTTTCCAGTTTGCCCATAAGTACATTACATGTATTAAGGCTGTACTGCCAGATAGTAGTTCATCAGCCTTGCTTCCGAAACAGAAAAGGTATTTATGTCCCAGTTCACCAAATGCTGTAGCATATATTTACATTATTAAAAAAAAAAAAAAATCCTTCATACTCTGTCTGCAATACAGTTGCCTCCGTTTGGGATTAAACCCATGCTTAAGAGATATCCAAATGTGACAGAGTTTCAGACCTCAGAGAGATGACACTTGGCCCTTGTGCTTTACTGCAGTGCCATTAGAACCACCTTCCCCCTCGTTCCCATTCCAAGATCACTATAGTAGATTTCAGGCATTCATAAAAATAATCTGCTCTTAGAAACCACTTCTTTGTCCTTTACAGAGCCCTACAAACAAGTCACTCTTATTTTACAGATGGCAAAATTATGTTGCAGGAAGGGAGATAATTTGTTCAAATCCATAGGGCACGTTGCACAGAATGCAATAGCCACTCCAGTTCCTCTGATCTACATAGAGCTAGATAGGCCAGTAGTAGCCACATCCAGGAAAGGGTTAATACTAATATTCTAATAATAACTGGTTTACATTATTTTGTGCATTGATGTTTCTGCACTTTCTCAGTTCCAGAGAAATCAAATGCATTCTTTATTGGTAACTGTATAGCAGAGGGACTTAAACAGTGATTGTGATTAGTGCCAAGAACAACCATCTTCCACTGCCAAGATTTTAGACAAACATCCTGTCTTCCAGAGCTGAATTTAATCTGCAAGAATCTCTGCTCAGTGCCGTAGCTTTGCCTTATGCTGTAACCACTTCTGTTAAGGCACCAGCCTCAGTTCCCTTCCAATTAGGACTTACTGCACTCCTTTTCTCTGACTTTTTCTACAAGAGAAGTGACAGCTTTAATACTTTGGACAAAAGCTCTGCAGCTTATTTAAATCAGCCTCCTGCTTTCCCAAAGCTTCCTGGAAAATACGATGAAAATCCTGAGGCATTGAAGCCTTTAATGTGACACTTTCAGGCACAGAACCTGTTTTGAAGTTTACTCAGAGATGCTTTTAGTCAGCTGCAGTTACACCACACTAATGATTCTGATCTGTCTGCAATTACTTACTCTTTGCCTTCAGCTATATAAGCATGAGTATTTTCTCTCTTCTAAATATTCATCTTTTGTTTGCATTTTTTAATGGTAAATCAGTTCAAATGACCCTATATTTCTAAAAGTCTAGCACAGTTTCTCAAGATCCAATCTGATGATTATGTTTTAAGACCTTTTTCTTTTTAATACTGAACTTTTGCTTTATGAAATCAGTAGTGATTTTAGCTAACTGTTTGTATGTGAGTGTAACTTTGAGTATGTTTCTTTTTGCCTTAGAAAAATGAAAGTGAGAACTTTAATGACATATTGCTCTTCTTGCTGATCTCATCTATATTGCTGATCCCTTCTGACCTGGGACTTTGTGTTACTGAGATTTCACATGCGAAAACTGTGGGTAAAAATATAAGAGTTCAAAAAGATGACCTCAGAAAAACAGCTTCATCGGTCATTCCATTGTGTTTGGCCTGCATTCCAGTTGCCATACTCTATCATTTAGTGGTGATAATAAGGCTATTTAGGGTAATTCTCAAACTAAACCACTGCTGTGACATGCCTGTGATGCTTCCAGATCCTGTAGCTCAGCAATTCAAGCCACAGAGAAAATTTTCTGGTTAGTTTCTTGACTGTTCAGGAGTCATCTCAGATCTCTTCCAAATCACAGGAGTGGCTCTTTCTTATATGACCAGATCACTCGTATTTTGGTTTGTCCAAGGTCTTTTTATTTGAAAATAAGCTAGATGCAAAAATTTCTCTTCAAAGGATGTACTACTTTTCTCCTGGAACTGGAAAAACTGAATATGCTGAGTATTTTGTAGACTTAATATTTTGTAAAACAAAACAGGCTGCCATAGTACCCATCTCAGAAGAGGTCAGAGCCTATTCAGATCTTCTTCCCTATCTTAAGGATAATACCCATTAAAGGAGAAACTTCTAATTAGTATTTTTCCAAAGTATTTGCTTGCAGCAGAGTTTATACTGCTTGATCCCTATGTAGATCCATAATGAGTAGATTCATGATGTCAGTTGCTGTAGCTAGCTGGTACTCCCTTTTATTTTGTTGTTTCATACCCTTCCTCCTCCCTGCCAGACATATGGTTCCTGATACCCTAATTGCCTCTGAGTGGAGGGAGGGCTGCTGGGTACAGAATAGAAAGTTGCCTGTGCTTTCCTCCTGGCACTGTAAGGCAGGCACAGGTTAGGGAGAGGCTTTGTGATTTGCAGAGGTCTCTCCCTGCTGGGTCACATTATTGCAGTGGAACTGAGAAGCCAGCACAGCTTTGGATAGGTCCTGGGGATGGGGCTGGCCAAACACTGCAGCACAGGCAAGTCTAAATCCTGTGCTGGATACAAAAAGAATCACTGTGACCAAGGGCAGGGGGTCAAAACATGAGGTAAGAGCTTTCCATCCTTTAATAGACATCATGAAAGACATTGCTGCATTTTTACTGTACTGCAAAAGGGAACTGGGATAAGGATTGGGGGAACTATACTTGGGTTTGCCTAACAGGTAAATGCTGTGTTAGTTTCAAATTCATAGAATGGTTTAGCAAAACTCCAAAAATACATAAATAATAGCAAATTCATAGAATGGTTTAGCAGAAGTCCAAAAATACGAATTTCTATATTATAAAAATACATAGACAGCAAGCAGACCATTAGAGGCTTGTTTCAGATATTTGCTTCCAGACAAGGATTATACCATCTGTAGTTGCTCCCTGCCAGTAAAAATGGCAGTGTTGAAAAGATAAGTCAAACCTGCAGTGACACTACTGATGATGAATTGCAGAATTATGTTTAAAATCAGGTGAACTCAAATGTTGGTTTGGTCCCTTTTGATCTTGCAGAAAAGTAAATAGTGGCTTTTGAGACATCCATGCATTTCTGAGACTCCAAGCCACCTTAGAGTTCAAAAAGAAATACGTGCAATAACTGGGGCATGTTGAAAGCCATGACTTCATTTCTTAGAACTTTAACAGCTGTATAGCTCAAAGACAAATAACTCATCCCTGGCTGTTCCCTGTAATAACACAGACATCCAGAAAATGCCTGGCATTTTTTTGTTCACTACTTGGGATCAAATTCATCTGATTTTGTTTCCCTCTGGACTAAGAACAGGCTATTCTTTATGTTGCAGCCCTAAGGAGAAATTTTGCATCCCTTTGCAGCTTTGTTTCCCCATGTTATATGGTCCCTGGAAAGTTCTACTGTATTAGCAGTAATTGTCTGGTCTCATGTCCAGCCCCTTCCATCAGCACTGAGTTCCTGTTGCTTCGTTTAGATTTTCAAAGAAAAATGAATCTCTTTGCTCAAAAACCACTTGGCAGCTCTTCAGCCTAACTGCTTCCCCAGAGCCCCAGGGAGCTCTGTAAAGAGCTGCTTCCTGCAGGACTCATTCTAGGTACCAGTTTTGAATGCTCTGATGACTTTTTTTCCCCCTACAGAAACTTCCATGGTCAGAAATCTTGAGCTGTCAAAGCACAGCATTTCAAAGGGCAGAAGTTCTGAAATGAAAAGGAAATTAAAGTCTGTCCTGAGAGCCAAAGAGAGAAGTGTTTTGTTTAAGCATGATATGGCTCCTCTGCATAAAAACAGCAAGAAGGTAAGTGTAGATTTGGGAGACAGGGTGCTATTTAAATTCACAATACTGTTGGTGTAAGAAGAATTGATATGTACTGGTCCTGAATTAGATTAGGCAGGAAGAAAGTTCTGTACTAGTCTTTAAGGGGTCAACCTGCTTTTGACACCAAGAACGAGAAACAGGCGTAAACAGTCACAGTAAGGTTTTGACTCAAGGCCCTTGAGTCTCTGTCCTTTATAGAGCATTACTTTGGGATGGGAACTCAGCTTTGGGATGGGAACTCAGTGTAGGGTTCCAGGGTGATCAGCCTGAATGACTGTGTGTAAACAGTTGCCCAGATTAGTGCAGTCCCTGCAGTCAAGCCAACCCATCTACAAGTGTATTAGAGCATCCACAAGAGTGTTAGTGCATCCAGTCCATTTCTCTGCTATTGCAAGTACTAGAATAGAAAACATTTTCTGGTGCTTTCACCCAATCTACCAGTTTTACTATACTTCTTAATGCTTTTGTGGAGATCCCCGTAGACTGCACTGAGACTTGTTTTTTCTTGTCAAGACAGCTGTAGTTGATTAAAACAAGAGGATGAAAGTCTAACAGGATTCCTCTCCCAGAATCCTGGGTATTTATAACCTGCCCTTCACCAATCAGGTTTACATTGAAATCCTTGCACTTTTCTCACAGCCTGGCCAGCTCTTCAGAGCTTTATTCTTTTCTTCCTTCAGTCTTGTTATTCACTGCCCCAAATTTAATATAGTCTTCAAGTTAAGACTGAGTAGAAAGAAAGGGCATTTGAGTGAGAGTCTCTCTGCTGCTGCTAAATTGCTTTGATGCTTCTGCAGCCCACTGCTTCTTGCAGGGGCCACTTTCCAGCCGAGCCTGAACTGCTGTGGAAAACTGCATTTCCTGCTACACAGAGCTCTCAACCAAAGCAGAAATCAAAACAAGAGCAAACCCAGTGCGGACTCTGGCAAAGATCACCATCTCTTCATATATAAAAGGGAAGCATTTAGCCTGACCTCATAAAAGAGAGAACTTAAAGGACCGTTCCACACTTTGAAATTCTACCCTCAATGGCATGGAAACAAAACGCTGACTTGGGAATTTCAGCAGCTCATTTCACGTTCTGCTCAGCCCGTGGTACTTCCTGAGCGTGAATCAGCTATTGCATCATCCCAGGAAAATGAAGGTTATTGGGTCACTGCTTGTCCTTATAATCTGCTCAGTAAGGAATTTCTCAAGGGTATAGACCAGTGCCCAGAATAACATTTAATAAGATCTGGAAAACTATGCCTGCTACAAGCAGAGACCTCTTAAAAGTTAGCAAGAGGCCTACCGTTTGGATGAGTTAGCAGCACACCCTCCTCTATAAACATCACTTGAAACAGCTGCTTCCAGGACCCAAGGAGAGAAATAGCTGAGGGAGAGAGTCCACATGACTTTTCTAGAAGCTTAGTACCTTTCTTAATATACAGGCCTGTGCTAAATGGAGGAAAGTCAGTATCAGGATTTTTTGGATTCTACTTGCCTCCAGAATGTGTCAGGCAAACTCCACCCTGGAGTGCAGTTATGGCTGAAACTTTAAGCAAAACAGTTTTGTGTCTTCCCTTGCAAGTGCTGTATATTCTCTGTATGTCAATTGTGAATTCCTTTCACTTGGGGGACAGAACAGTATCTGGATTTGTATACCAGACCAAAAAGGACAATTCCATGGCTTTGTTCTTCAATTGGATTGCACCTTTTCACTGGGGAATAAATCCTGGGATTTAAAGAAGCCTCACACCTACTGGACAAGAGCCACAACAGACAAGATTAAACTTATTAATAGCAGAAAATTGCTGTCACTGTAGAAACTCAAATACATTGTGCCTTGCAATCTCAGACTCTCCACTTGCTCTGGGGATGATTTGACTGTCATCTTAGAGGCTTTCCCCAAGCTCTTCACTCAGCTTGCTGGTGCTGGCAGTTCCTGTATGCCTGTGTGAATGGCCCACTTCTGCTCTCTTTGCACTTGATCACTGGGAAGGTTTGACTGGAAAGCATTTCCTGCTCACATTTGTCTGTTCACTGTCTTTCTGCCCACCAAATAGAGGTGAGTTGATGAAGTGATTGTTTCAGGAAGTGATTTTGGGTGAAGCTTCACTTTTTCATTTTCCTTTTGTTTCTTGGCTGTGGACTGGACATGAGAGAAAAGCTCTGTCAGTCTTAAACTGGTATATCTGGCATACAGCTGCTTGGGACCCCTTAACTTGGCTTTGCTTGAGAGGAGCTGAGAGACTGAAGGGAAGGAGGAAGGAAGGAAATAGGAAAACTTCATCATCCTACACTGGATTATCTGGAGGATTTTTCTCTCAGCTGCTGCTCACAGTTGAACTCATCCCCCCAAACAAAACTAGCTTTGTGAATGTTGTTCCAGGCTTGCCACCTCTCGAAGCTGCTTTGATTTGTTAGCACCTCTCAGGCCTGAAGGCGGTCTGGAACCTGTGGAGTCAAGGCAGGGTTTGAGCTACAGCAGAGCACGAGGTCAGGTGTCATCCTAGCAGGGGTGGCAGAGACATGCGATGCTCCTGCAGCACTCACGCCCAGCCACTGCTGCTGTTGGCACTGCCCAGCTGCAGGGATGTGCAGTGGAAAGCAGGACGAGTGGTATTCCCAGGAAATGTTTCTGATTTCTCCCATTGGTGTCAGCTGGTTCTATGCCTAGAACAGCTGCTGCTTGTGCCCCACCACCTGATCCCACACCATGACTACAGTTCACCCTCCTCTTCAGCAAGCAATGCTGAACTGCATCACAGTTTTTCTTCAGTTGAAGTGTGAAACTGCAAATGTACCAGTGAGCACAATTCCACACAGCATTCTTCTACTACAGAGATAGATGAAATATCTATCAACAGAACAGTCAAAGCTTGAAAATATTAGTGGAATAATTTCTAGTTAGTAAGCTCATTTTTATAATGGGTAACATATGAGAACAAAAGGCACAGGGGAACAGAGGCTTTGGAAAATGAAGCTAAATACTAAATTATATATTTCATATTGTTTAAAAAAAAAACCCAACATAAGCAGTGCCTAACTGTGATTAGATTAAATCTAAAACATCTGCAAGAATTCCTAAATAAACCATGGAAAGTGGGAAGAATTCAACAAATGCTGGGAAACAAAAGAACAAGGAGCCGGGTGGAATTTGTGTGTGTGCTTTAATATGCCAGGCTTTCCCCCATGTTGTTGTCACTACTGCTGAGAAGAAACTGTACTTTCACTGTTTCACTGTGTAAAACTTCCATTAACGTGGAGGATCTACAACCCTCAAGCCTGAGTGCTGAATTTCTTCTACCATTGAGCTTTATGGCTCTTGGCAATTTTCCTCTCTTTTCTCTTGGTGAACATAGACAATGGAATTGTTTTTTTCTTTGTAGAGAGAGGTATTTAGGGTTAACTTGGGCAAAGAGTTAATTTGGCATCAGTTCTAAACTATTTTAAATAAGAAGGATAACATTATTTGAAAAATGGGATAACCTTCAATGCTAATTTTTACTCTTGTTAGATTTTCTTTTAACCTATTTTGCTTCCTCTTTATTTGTATCCCCAAAGACATTTGGGTGAGGTAGATCAAGCAGTGAACATTGTCTCCTTTAAATGTAGCTTGGAATAGCCCACAATTCAGATCCAGCGCAACACTTACCCCAAGTTAGCAGCGCAGCCAGGCACCATTCCTGTCCCCTTCTTGTGCAGAGAGTTCTACCCATTTGCTACCTCTAAAATCCAGAGAAGCACAAGAGGTAGAACCAGTGCTCATCAGGCATGGGGGACATAGGAAAAGAAATTATTTCACATGCCTGTGGAGAGCTCTTCCTATAACCTGGGAAAAGGCACAACCCTTTTCCCAAGGGTTAAGGGGTCTTTTTAAATTAGAGATTAGAAAAGCATCCTTCTTCAGGAGTTTAACATAAATAGGATTTGGGGGAGGGGGGGGAACCCCTTAGGATAACCACTTTGGTATAAAACACTGAACTGCATTGCAAGAATGGTCAACAAGATATTTTCATTCTCAAATTGTTGCAGACAGTTCTATTTGAACTGTTTTAAAAATAAAATTTAATCAGAGCAGTATTGCACACAGGCATGAGACCTAGGAAGTGCAGTGACAGAAAGCTTCTTCCTTTTTTTCCTCCTCAAAATTCAAACTAAACTTACAGTTTTTCTCACTCTTGCTATTTTTGGCTCAGAATCAACTTCTCTGAATAGGAAAAGGAAACAAAATGGGGGAAATGTCTCCATATTAGCATTTAGGAGAAGGGAAGGACTTCCTCAGAAGTATTATTTCTTTCATATGATTACCTTGGGTGTCCAATCTCTCATTTAGGACTAGTATGACTACCTCTTTGCTAATTTTCTGTGAGAAATCGAATTCTGTAAATGGAAGAAGCTAAAACCAAGTCTATGTATTCCTTCTTGTCAGGATAATTCTTCTTTGAGGTACAAGTCATCATTGTGATAAGGCAGACAGCTCCATTTTGTATACAAAAATGCAATTGTTAAGCACTTCCTCAATTGTCAGCATCATCAGCACTGCAATGCCACACAATACACCTCCTCTGTCTTAACTTAGCTGCTGTGGCCACAGTGAAGCACTGACCACTCCAAAAAACCTCACTGTTAACCTGGATGCCAGCAGCTGATCCCAGGGAGCTCTGAAACCCTCCCCAAAGCAGGGCAGTGTAGATTGGCTCCTTCATATTTGCCAACAGTCTCTGGCAAGGGCTCAGTTGCACTGGTGTGGAAGGAGCCTCCTCTAGCCATCACCCTGGCAACTCTCCAAGGCACTGCCTTATGTAAAAAAAAAAAAAAAAAACTGAAAAAGAAAAAATAAGGAGGTTGTGTGTGGCTACTTGTCCGTTTTTTTTCAGTAAAAATGCATCAGTGCAAATATACTCCGTTGTAATCCACTTCTTGTGTGTGGTGATGAAAACTTGCTGCTGCTCAGACTCATGCACTGCAAAGGCATTTTGGAATGCTGAAGCAGGACCATATTTGGCCACTTCTCTTCATAGTCCCTGTCTGGTTGCAGAGAAGGCTTTTGCATCATGTTAACATTCCCAGACTGCTGCTAAACATGCATTAGAAAGCTCTGCTTTCCATTTTCAGAGTTGTCAAACAGCTTTAAAGAGATGTTGACCATTTTGAAAGAGAAAATCAGACTTTCAAAACAACTAAAGTCAGTCTCCATGCACTTCTCTCCCACCCAGGTACTAAATATGTTCTCTCAGTTTTCAGCATTGTACTTGATTGTATCATATTTGCATGCATATGTAACATTTTTGGGGCCTGCTCCAAATGCCAGTAGTGCCTTGTAATCTCTGAACTACCTGAGTCCTGAGACACTTTGCACTTTGTGCAGCTAAACTCTTCTTAAATGTTGTAAATTTTTCCAGCATTTATTTGAATGTTTATACTTCCTTCCCAAGTAAATCTGGTGTGAAAAGAGGGAGTCATTCAGCAAGAGCATCTTGTCATACAGGAATGCTTCAAGCAGCAGTATGTCATATTGAATGGTTTTGAGGAAACATTTTTAGCAACTCATTGGGATCACCACATCCCTAAGGAAGTTAGGGTGTATGCTAGGAAACAGAGCATCATATTATGGTGCTCTATAGAGCAAGGAGAAAATTTGGAATTTAACTACAGCAGTCTTAAAGCTTTTCATGCTTTAAGGAGACAGGACAGGAAAGAGTGAGTAGCAAATGTATATAAAACTTTTCATCTGCCCCTAAAATCTAAGGGAAAGCAAAGGTGGAGACCAAGAAATCCTCATAGACTTTTTGTGCTTAATAGACCAAGTAATTTCCCTCAGTGATTTCCTGAGATGTGTCTTTTTTAAGAGTCATCTTCAGCTTTAGAAATAAATGTCTATTTGCCAGTATTCATACCAGCCACATTTCTAGTAGCTGTTTGCTACTTATTGTTGCTGTAGTTCTCCAGGGTCCCAGCTGGCTTTTCCTAAGTGTTTTCCTGAAAGAATGGGAGAGAGACTTGGACTGTGAATTTATGTCTCAATTCACTTGCTTCAGGGCGCAGCAGTGGGAAAGGAGTCCCTGCCTGTTACTATTCTTCCATTAGAATGCAAACCCTTCTCAGTCCTCTGGAACTTCACACCTCAGTCCAGCCTGATGTCTCCTCAGTGCTGCTGGTGTACCTCTGCCAGAAGCCAATTCCATGTGTTTCATAGGAAGGACAAAGAAATCTTCTGGTGATTTCACCATGAGCTATGCAGGATGAAACGTTCAGCACACTTGACTCCCTGCCTTCTTTTGGGGTGGGTTCTGTGCTGTCATCTCTGATTCACAAGGAAGGAGTGTTCTCATCTGCACTGCTCATCTTCTGCAAAATGAGTCCCCTTGGCTCAGTTAAAACTACAGGGTGGCACTGGTAGCTTCAGTGTTACACCTGAAGAGTTTTGGTCCTCATTAGAACCATTAAGTTGAAAAGGCTAATGACTGTCTTTGCCTTTCTACCCTGAGAAGGTCTGAAAGACTCCTGCTTCTAGGAGTAGATGGTGTAGTCTGATGCTAGGGTGCTAGATTCCGCACACTTAAAGACCAGATAAAAATACACACTGGGCCTATAAAAGCACTGTTTGAAAGTCTGGGATTTATTGGTTGGTTGGTTTGGTTTCCTTTAAACTAAGCCAAAACTACACAGAGTGGTCTCCTCAGGCATAGGGAAAGGCTGGCTGTAGTAACAGGCACGGTTATTTCACCATAGGAAAAGTGATGCATGGTATCCAGTCAGCTCAAAACAACACCCAGTTTTGTGGCCAACTGTGAGTTTTAACCTGCCACCCCAATGAACCAGACATTTGTAAGATTGCCTTATTATTTAGATAGATACTTGGGTAGATCTGCAAACAGGTTATGTTTCCTTACATAGAAGTGCCCGCAGAGTTAGGAAATTTCCAGTAACACGGTGCAGGAGTGCAGAGTCTTCCATTTGCAACATTCAGTTCCCAGGCTGAAGACAGAGCTGTGAGCTGTCTGGTCTGGCCCTGTACTACCCAGTCTGATACAGACGCTCCAGGATGTGGTCTACAGCCCCCTGTGGCTTTGCCAAGAGACTCTGACATGCCTAAAGGCCTTGAAAGAGGACAGAAGCAGAGTGTCTCTCACATGTAAGACTTGGCTCTTCATCTGCCTTTGCAAGAAACAAAGGGATGGTGCCTCTGTCTGAGGGAGATGCTGCACCTTGGCCTAAAGCTGTCATAAGGGTAGCACTTCTGAAAGTGCAAGGATAAACTTGAATGAATCTTGATAACAGCCTTCTGAGAAAATTCCCAGTCCTTGCCTTGAAGCATGGGAAAAGCTTATGGTGTTAAGGTTTTTTAATCTTTCCATATTTTGTAACTAAATATCTAATTAGATTTTTTTTAAGAACCTGGGTGTTTCTGGCTGAATTCCAAGCTGATTAATTTCATTCTTAGTTCTTGCCACATTTCCTCCCCTCAGCATCAGTGGTGTGCGTGCTGTTCTACAGAGAGCTCTTCAAGTGTCAGCGTGTCAGAAGTACCACATTCAGCACAGCAATTACAGTGAGCAACGTGTGTTACAATCAAAGGCATTGTAAAAGCATCAGTTATTATTTTAAATTAAGAAATATCCTACAGCTTAAACCAAGATTCTCATCCAAAGGGGTTTCAGAGCCCACCACAGCAGAGAGAGAAGCTACATTCTTTCTAGGTTTCCCAGAGAGACTTGATTTTCTCTGCTAACATCACAGTACCATAAACAAGTGGATCAAAGCTGTAAACTCTCACACACAATTCCCTTAATTCCTTCCCCTTCTGTGTTCTCATGGATGCATTAACTGTCAGCAGGGTCTCTCCTTGTTTCCTTTCAGAGTCTGCTGCAGCGATAAAGGCAAACCTCCAGTGCCCCACTGGAGATGGTGTCTCACCCAGGAGATGACAATACCCAGTTCGATACCTCATCCTCCCACAGACTTCCTGTATGACTTCACTCATGTCTTTTAGCCTCAACCTCATCTGTAAAATCGGATAATTGCACATAAACCTCACAGAGATATTTGGCAAGATTAAATGCACTAGAGACTGAGAGGTGCTTTGATCTTACACTGCTCTAGTTCCTAGAGAGCTTTGCAGGGATGTGAATCTGCATCTAACTTGGAATGACATCACCCAATTTTCCTGCAGAAGAGGAATTCCAGTGAACCATGGTGGACAGTTGACTTGCCTTTTTGTTTAATATTTGTCTGTATTTTTTTCAAAGCAACCTCGTATTTGTCCTCACGTTTTTTATCACCATAGATAATTGCAGGTAAACAGGATTAAAAAGGACACGCCAAACTAGTGCCACCCTACGTAGGCAACTCTCCTGGAAGCATTTCTACAGCACACCAGATGTCTACCAGGTCAGTGTGAGCGAACAGACTGCTGTGGAGTATTATTCAGGAGTGTCCCTATTTGTACTTGCCAAGATTTAAAAACTTAACCTGAAGGACAGTAACAAGCTGAAGCTTGCTGCTTACCAGACAATGCCATTAAGCATATCTTTGTGGAGGGAAGATATAACACGGGTAGGATGGCGATAAAAGTAATGCCAAGTTATCTGAGCTAATCCCTTGTCAAATTCCCTAGATCCTTTAGGCAGTGTGTGTGCAGTTAACATGTTAATTGGTATGGGAATGAGTTGGGTAGGTTACAGCAGTTGTTGCTGTTGGAGATAGGCTTATCATACACAGCTCAGTAACACTCTTTGTCTGGCACTCGCTGCTGTCAAGAGCTTCAATCTGCTGCTGGAAATGTTACAGCCAGGGTTCCTCTGGTGAGGTAGTGTGCCAGCACTGGGGAATGTTGGAAGCCCAGGACCAACATGCAAGAAACTATGACATCGCTGGTTCCCTGTGTTTTAATTTTTGGTTGATATGTTCTGGACCACAAAGGTAAGAATTCAAAGCAAGGAAAATTCCCTGCCCTTGCAAGTTCCCTTGGGTTTGGGAACACAAATAAGTTAGTAACATCTAATTTTGAATGCAAATAGTCAGATGGTTTTTCTTTTCCCTTTTTTCTCACACCAGTATCAGTCATTTGGTGAAGCACAGGAGTGCAAATGTGCCGAAATTAAATAATGGCTATCTGGGGTAGGATTTTTCATGAGACTTGCAACCAGTGTAAACTGAAATGGCTTCAATAGAATCACCTTAACACAGATCATGATAGTTTATGCAACCCTGGAGATCTGACCCGCTGAATCAATCCTTTTGTACCTGTTCTTGAAAGACAAAAGGAAAATGTAAACCAGATTTTGGAAAACATAAAGATGAAATATGCTCAAGCCCCCATTTCATTCATTACTATGGTTCAGAGGAAAAGTGAAGAGCCCCTGGCCAAATCTGGTAACTCCTGCTTCTTTGACAGGCAGAAGCAGGAGTTTCAAAAACAGAGAATATATCCATGCAAACTTGTAGTATGGCATGACATTCAAGGTTCAGCCTGCACTGGCCAAATGCACCCCTCACGTAACACATCTAATGCCTTCAGAAATGCTTTGAAAGCTACAGAGTTTCCTCCCAAGCAGCTGTTTTGCTCTGACATGTTAATAACAGTTATGCTTATCACCATCATCTTCCAGTTTCCCTGCTCCTTCTCATTTACCAGGTTGGAATTCTTTCTTTGTTGTTAGCAACAACTTTGACATTGCAAGGTTACAAATAAATGATGCAGCTAATAGCACTGCATTTAAAGCAGTCAGTTCAGATGTGGGAGACATTTCAAATTCCTGACTGATTCCAATAGAGCTGGGACTTAAATCTGAGTTTCCAGTGTCAGAAGTCAGTGGGTAGTCCTGGGCAAGTAGGGATGACTGATGTCAGGAAAAGGCATATAAATATAAACCATGAGCTCAACAACACAGTGTTATCTTGCAAGAAATGTCAAATAAACTGCAAAACCATCTTTTCCCTTGCTCATGTCTCTAGGCCAGACAGAGCGTGGGGCGACTTAATCATCCAGTATACACCACCACCACTTGCTGTACAAGTTCCTATAACATTTGGATTCTATCCCACATGGCAATCCAATATCCTTAAACTCTACCGTTGCCAGGTGAGTTGCAAAGACAGCTTTAAAATAGCTCCAGTCTAGCGGGGTTTGATTAAAACTCCATTCTCTAACTCATTCCAGTGGCCAGAAAGAAGCATTCCAAAATTTACATCATCTTGCTGTCTGCCAGATCCTGCTTACTGTTGCCACTTGCCTTTTGAACAGCCAAACCTCACTCTTAAGTAGCTGTTGGTAGCCACCAAATGACTAAATGGGGAGCTGGGAAGGAAGCATTTGAAAAAACAGCTACTTGGATTGCACAGAAATTCTCTGCCTGACCTTGGAAACTCTGCCAGTGAAGGTTTTTTCAATGCCTGTGTTGTGCTTGAGAAGCTTGGAAAGTTGAATTTAAAACACAGCCTGTTTATCTGCTTCTGAAGCAGAGTGGTGATAGGAGGAAGGAAAAGTGTTTGGCAAATGGAACAAAACCCCTTAATTCTGAGTGGCTATGTACAGCAGGACTAATCTATTCTTGGATGCGTATCTTTAGCCAAAAGGTAATTGAATCAATTATTTTTTTCACTTTTTAAAAAAAAAGTATTCCAATTAACTATTGCAGTAATAAACTGGGGTTTATGGCATTCTGGCATACCCCAAACATCCTGGTGTGTGAAGTTCCCCTAAGGGCCTGGCATTAGGATGCTTGGTAGTAACACTGACATGATTAAGTCATTGCATTTGTAGTGCCCTGAGCTTATGGGGTCAGTAACTTCCAATAATCCCTCTCATCCCACTCCTGACCACTGTGGATTCTGACCGTTGCAGCATCCAGGCAGTTTTGAGATATGGGATTTCACTGACCTTTTCTAAATAGTCAGGCAACTACCCAATAGTCTGGGTATCAGAATTTATCCTCCTCTCCTTGGCATTGATGGAGCAAAGTATTTGCTGTGATGGATCAGAAATGTCTACATACATGTATTGTCCCTTGGAGGGATGCAAGTAATATGCCGGTAATATGTCATTTTTCAGTTGATTCCTTTATGACAGCCTGCCTGTGATGAAAAAAATCCTATGGGGGAGGTATGTAAACACAGATTTATTTTTTTTATGGAAGTTAACTGAGGTTGTGATTCCAAACGCCCACAAACACAGTGTGTAATTAAACTTTGGCAAAGGCAGATTATACAACTTTGGCAAAGAGAAGCTTGCATCTATAAAAGGCAAGATCTGGCCTTTGTTTATTCCCTACTAAATCAGTGAGGTATGTCACGGTATTTTAGCATCAACTTAGCATATTTTACTTTCCCTTCTAGTTTATATGCCAGTGGAAAATAGAGATGGACCAAGCTGACTAAAGACTTAGAGACTGTTCATAAAAAACACTGGAAAGCAAACAGTTTCTCAGCTCTACAGACAATGGACAGCACAGTGCATTGCTGGTGTGGCATTACAAGCTTCAGGGGCCACAAGAAAGCTAAACATAATTTAAAACTTTGCTAGCCAGCAATGACTTTGAAATGGCATTTAAGCGCAGGGAAAAGTCAGGCTGCATCTATGTAACAGAAATTACTGGTACAGTCACACTATCATTGACATCTAAAGGTACTGAGGGTTTCTCTGCAAATGGTTATCAGTAGATTGGTACAGCACTGACCACATCACCCATTTGCATTGTGCACTGCCAGTGGGACGTAACATCCATCTTCATTAGCACTTTAATTTAGATCAGGACTGTAGTTTTGATGTGAATCTTTCTGTTAACCTCACTTCCCGTGGTATTGTTTGCATTGCTGGGTGGTCTTGAGGCACACAAACTGGGTACCTTTTAGATGAAACCAGAAGATGTGGTCAGACCCCAAAATAGCATTTAGTCCAGACAAGACTAGAGGGAGACTGAAATAAAACTCCCTAAAGTGTATATAGGGCCAACTTGGGTCCTTAGTACCCAATGATTTGCTGCAGAACTGTTACTTTTACACCACTCTACTCACTAATGCAGATACAATTGTACTGGACTATTATTACACACACATGCATATATGTCTATATAAGTATATAAATAGCTTCCCTTGATCATGCTTTTAGATTTATTGGGTTGGATATTTAGCTAGCACAAGTCAGTGCCATTTCACTGACACCTGCCAATATCAGCAAACAGTACTTCCTAAATATTACAGTATCTTTCTAGTCAGCTAAGTTTGCCAGCTCCTCCCCCATGTTTGTTACAATATGAGTTGCAGCAAGCACAAGACTAGACAGCTGGAGCTGTTCTAAGTAGTGGGATTCACAGGTCCAAAGGTGAAGAAACCTAAATTCAGCTAATGTGCTTGGCAGAGAATTATGTATTCTGATCCCTTCTTTGAACTCCAGTTGGACATGACCAGCAGATTGTGTAGATGTCCTCCTCTTTGTGTGGACTGAAGCGGATAGTTCAATATGTTTCTTCAGTCTCTCATAAAAATACCTATTAAATGGATTAAACACATGCAAAATGAATGCAAGGATTAAACCCTGTCACAGGAATACCAGACAAACATTCAGATAGAATAAAAGTATTTCCATATTAAGGGACATGTTAAACATCAAGCTCACAAAATGGGATGTTAGAAATAGATGAGTTAATATTTGTCATCAGTGACAATGAACAAGAGAAGTTTCACTGTCCTTTAAAAGGAAAGTTAACATTGGATAAGGAAATGTGGGAGGGCATGAGACTCAATATATAAATAGGGTTAATGGCAAAAGACCACAGTCTTGCTTTCCCTGAAGTTTTCCGTAACAGCAGGTTTTGAGGATAATTATTTAATTCCAAACATACTCTAAATTTCTCTGTTATTTACAGTTTTTCCGTTCTGACTGCTATGGAGAAATACCTTCAAAAAAGTAATTTCAGACAGGAAGAGAAAGAAAGTGCTTAAATGAAAATTGCTATCATAGTATTTTGCTAGTTTTGACTTATTCTGTCATTGTTTAAGATGGGATTTCAAATATTCCCAATACAAGAAGGCAAACATGAAACAGTGTTCACTCACTTCCTTATTCAGCATAGAAATCAGCCAGAAGTTCAACCTAGTGAGAAATCCCAAGTATGGCTATGAAATCGTATCTGCCAGGACGGACTGCAGCTGTGAGCTCACTCACAGCTTTTGAGTGAGGCTTTTGCCTCTCTTCAGAAGCTGCCTGCCAAGACCTATTGCTCACACTGGTATCCTAAAGGAGCTGGAGCACTGTGTGACTCTTGGCCGTCTCCTAAAGACTGAATTCCATCAGAGGATTCTCTCCTGTATGCGCATTTGCCATTCCCTCACGTTGATGATCGCGTGTGTTGCCATTTGTGGTAGCTCTTCCACTTGTGTTAAAATAAACACTGAATTACGTATGCAGCCAGCAGCAGCTTTAATATAGGCAGGCAGCCTTTCAGAATTCACAGAGGGGAGAACACACAGGTGCAATGAACCACAGCTGTTTGTAAACTCTTTTTTCTACCACAGCGATTGTTTTGAAGCATGAGTGATCTCCAGAAATGCTCCAGCTTCTGCACAGGCCTGTGTCAGTTATAAAAACATGCCTCTTCAGGATCCTGGAGAAGAGTGAAGTCATGGACATCCTGGGCCTAATTCTCAAGTCCCAAGCATAAGGCCTACTGGCATGAAATGGCTTGCAAGATCAAAACCAGCACTGCCTTTGCTTTAACCAAGCCCCTCATTGTAAGAGAAAAATTAGGTCAGGACTGCAGAAATATCGGAGACAAAACTAAGTGAACATTACAGAGGCCCCAGACTTCCTTTGGAGGATCTCTGTTCAACACTGAATCAGAACTGGTGTTAGCATTCCAGTGGTCCTAGAGGCTCCACAGGAATCAGCTGTCTCCAAGAGAGGTCAGCTCTTCAGGACAGGGTATGTTTTAACTCTTAATCTGACTGTAAGGGCCTTGAGCCACATATCATGGGCCATAATGCACAATACAAACATGTATGCTGCACAAACCAATGCAAGAGCTTAAAAGCTTTTTTAACACCCCTAGTAAATCTGTTTGATTTAACCAGAATTACCAGCCAAAACTGAAGATGGGGAAAAGAAAACTCAGAACAACAGGACTTGCCAAAAGTCAGAAGGTAAGCAGAAAGCTGTTTTTAGAGTTGAACCTCAGTCCATGTGTTTCCAGGCCACTATCTTACCTATTAGCCCATGCAGAATCACAGGTGTGTCATTCTCAACTGTGTATTTTTATTTTCTGTTAATTAGTTAAGTCCCTTCTGTTGAATAACTGTTCTCTCAGTCAGGACAGCTGCACAGTTTGATTGAAAAGCCAACCACAAGTGTATCACAACTAGGACTGTGGTAATTAAATAAAAATAATTAAGACATTCACAACTGACATGTGAAATCTCTGGGAACTGGCAATGAATTTTTTTGTGCAGGCTCATGTCATAGTGGGCTGGACATGAGAGCTGCTGTGTTTCCATGTGTGCGGAGAGCTCACCTGTGACATTCTTATGGAGGAATGAACCAGCATGCAAATGTCAGCTTCCTAATTAAGCCCTACTTTCATGGGTTATTAAACAAACAAACCCCCCCCCCCCCCAATAAATCACAAAACTGTTTTGAAATGGTTTTACCAATTTAAACCATTTTTTGAGACCAAAAGAAAAATACTCTCCTGTTAACTTGTAAACAAACCTTTCAGCAGACACAATTTAAATACCAAGTTATTACGCCATACAAGTGTATTTATACTGGAAATTGCATATGGCCCTTTTAAAGAGCTTCAAATGCATGCCACACTCAGTCCCATGGTGCTATGGATACACTTGAAACTGCAGAAATGTTTCATTCTTCAATTTAGCTTATGAAACCTCTGTAGATTCAGTGTGCTGGACTTTAGCCCAGTCTTTAATATTCAGTCTGAAGCCTTACAGGGAGAGTTCTGGAAAATGCTTTTGGCATTGACAGATTTTTTCTTACCTGCCCATATTAGACCAGAGAAACACTGGCAAAAAGTATGACTCAGTCACTCTGAAGACTCCAAAATATAAGGATGTTAGATATAATCAACGCAGTTGTGCTGTAAAAAGGAAGGGGGAAAAACAAACTCTCAATTCCCTAGAGTTCAGGTATAAATCATAGAAGTAGTTCTTGTCAGCAAACTGAGAGGCTGACTTCATGAATTACGAAGTAACAAGACCCCCTTAAAGTCTCTGGGATATCCTCCACATCAATGAAGGTTAGCTAGTAGATGAGGAGGGTTAATCTCAGCCACATAAATAGGCAGAGCCTGATTTTTTCTTCCAAACTTTTCCGATACTATTATTTGAGTGGACAGAGCCTATCTAGTGTTGTTAATTAAAATCAAGCTATAGAAAATGATTGAGTTATTTCCTAAAACCATCAGGATTAACCTACTGCAGCAATCTTAGGAAAGAATAGTGAGCTACAGATGAAAGCTTTCCTTTAAAAAGAGATCTTACCCCATAAACATTCCAATTCCATTTCCTTAACCCAACTGCCAGGACCCAAGGCGGAGGCAAGGGAAAAAAAAAAAAAAAAAAAAAGACAACACAATTCTGCTTATCAGTAAGGCAATAAAAAACCTCAGCCCTAATTTAAATCCAGAAAGAGGCTATTTTATGTAGTGCTTTGGTCACATGCAGCACACATACAAAGATTTCCAACACTGGAAACAGGAACGAGATCTCTGATGAAAGATGTAAAATACTGAAAGCACTTATTTTTCACTTTGCTTGAGTTCAGTCAGGAAACACAGTGGTCTTGTGGGAGCCTGCGGTTGAGTGCCCGGTGGGGCCTCCCACCCCCAGCGGTGGGGCAGCCTCGCTGAGCTCCTGCTGCTTCCTGGGCTGTCACCGCTGCCCTGGACACCCCTGGCAGCCTTCCGAGGCTGCTCAGCGGCCTGTGAATCCGCTCCTGTGCTTCCCTGAGACAGAACGTACCCAAGGCTTTTCAAAAATGTCGCCCACCTGGCAAACTTTGAACCAGAGGCTCTGAGAAGCAATGCTGTGGCGATGGCAGTTGTACCTAGAGCACCCGGCCATGTTTTACAGAGCGAGATTGAACACATTCTGTGGTGCTGCTTTTGAGGCTACTTAAAGAGAACATTGAAGGCTAATGGCCCTTTTCTAGTTAGAAGTGTCTGCCTGCCTCACAATATGAATGTATTGATATTTTCACATAATACTCCAATAACTTTTTTTTTTTTTTTAAATACTGCAAGTCACACTATTACCTCTCTTCAGTCAGTAAATTCTGTGTGGGCATGTTTGGGCACAACTGTAAAATAGTACTTAATATTAAAAAAATCCCTGTATTTTGTTGTCAAAACTCTTACAGGAGGTTTTGTATTCTGTAATTCTGCAGGTACCATACAGTGATTCTCTACTGCACAAATACCGGTTTTTAGTAATCCTAATATAGAAAAACTTTATTTTTTATTGGTGCTGACATTAGATAAGTCTTTCCTCAGATTTGCAGAATGGGCAGCAGATAAATTGCTGATATTGTTTTGATTGCTATTCTACCAGTTCTGAGGACCTGCTGCTGTTCTTCCTATGGTAGTCAATTAGGTGATTATAAACTTGTGGGTCATCATGTTACTCTGATATAAGCAGGTGATTTAAGAACAATGTTTTGAGCTGCCACGTCTGATCAACTTCTCTGAAGGTTCAGGAGTCTTAAACTGAGGTTTATCCTACCTCAGAATCAAGTAAGTTACTCCAAAGCACAGAAAGAGAAGAAATATGGGCTGATAGCCACTGTCTCAAGTTTATACAGAACAAACAAAGTGATTTCTGTTACTGCTATTCAACATCTTACCTCAGCTGTTATTTCCCTGCAGGTAAGTGTCTCAGACGTGACTTCAGCTGAGTGGGATTCTGGGTTCTTTGCAAGGCCTGGCATATTTTATTTGACTGGAGGTTTGGACAGGCAACCATTGATTCATATCACTGAAGCAAAGTAGTGACACACCTCACTAAAGTCTCATAAACTGTGATTGTCCTGCTGTCCACTCTGACCATCTGCCAAAGCTTGCTGTCCTCATGGCAGACACTAGAAAGGAAGAGGCTATGCTTGAGCCCTTTACTTGCACAGGTTGGTATCTTTGAATCATCAACTTTCTTTTTTTATGGTAAATTATGATGGATTACATACTGGAGCTGCTGAAGTGCAGGGACATCTCTCCTCTCTGTGCTGTGGGGAATGCAAGCATGGAGGCAAGGCCCTTGGATGAGGCTGATTAATGTTTCAAACTGCTGTGGTGAGGATCTGTGGAGTGCAGTCAAGGTTTGGGGGCCTTTTCATAACCTCTATTTGCCACTGAGCTCTGATCTCTCTCTGATCAGCACAATAGTCTGCTCTATCTATACACTTTATAAAGGTTCTGTGGCTGATACTGTATAGTTCAACCCATATGTGGCTGAGCAAAATGGCACTTTCACTGCCCTTTCCTCTGTGGGTTTTGTCACCTTGGTCTTTCTGTGTTTATGTTGTGTCACCCTCCACTGTCAGAGAGGCGTGTAGATGCCTTGGTGGTTACTCACGGAGCCCGGGTGTGCCCAGGGCTGGCTCTGGGCAGTGGGGGGCCCTGGCTGCCCTCAGCACAGCACCCTCAGCCCCCCGGGCTCCTCAGGCAAAGGGCGGCTATTTCTGCTGGAGTGAGGGCGGGATTTGGCAGCAGCCTTACCTTCCCCTGACGTCTATTCAAGCCTTAGTCAAAACAAGTCTGACACCTTTTCTCCTCACAGACCTTTTCACCCTTATTTGAGGTGCAAAACAATCTTTTTTAGGCCGTGATTTCCTCCCGCCTTTTGCAGCCCTGCCTGAGGGGTCCGGGGCGTTTCCCGCCCTTTTGGGGGAGGCGGAGTAAAGGCTGCGGGGGAAAATGGCGGGTGCATCGTGAGGGGAGCGGAGGGCGCCTCAGGGCAGGTACCGAACGTGGGTGCCAGGGGTGGGAGGAGAGGATGCTTTCGTGTTCTTAAGGGAGCCCTTCGAGCTGGCAGACCTCACTCCTTCCTCTCCATCCCCAGTATTTGTGGTATCTCTGTGAAGAAGTGGGAGAAAGTCCTAGCAGCCTGCTTCAAGGAGGCTGTGCACCTGCCACGGGTGCCATTGAACAGGGCTGGGTTTGGCCCAACAGCTCACATACATCAGCCTGACAGGGTCAGGGGAGGCTTCTGGTTTATAAAATGCTATACAGGGACTTTTGTACATGGTGGCAGGTGCAGTTAACACTGAGCTACAGAGCTGACTTACTAAGAGAGTGCAGACTAAGAGTTTTTCCTAAACCCAGACCCACCTGTAGGCACACTGTAAACTTTTGTGACGGTATCCCACACATTACTTCCTTTATTTTTTTAATGTAGTTTAGCAGAGTAAAGAACATGAAGAAAGAGTAGCACACTGCTCAGAAGAGTTACTTCTGGAGTCTGCTGCAAGAAGGAAAAGCTGCTGCTCTCCTGCCTGGCAGAATCACACAGTAGAGCAAACTCAGGCCCCTAAGGAAGCAGCACAGCAGACACCAAACTGGCAAAATACAGAAGGTAAGAATACAAGGAAAAGAATGAGGGAGTGAGATCACTCAGATGCAGAGCTGTATACTGCTGCCTATTTCATCATGAGAAAATGAGATATTTATTGTTGTGTCCTTTCACAAATCCTTACCCAGTGCACCAGCAGAACAACTCTGGTCTCTTCTTGGAGCTGCAGTGTGGAAGACATTTTTCCCTGCACCTTGACTTACTCTGTGACTTCTAAGCCAGAGCAGTTTCTTGTCACACTCTGCAAATGCTGGAGGGGTGCTGACCTGCGTTGTCCCTAGACTTCCAGAATAGAAGCATTCTTCAGGAGTGAGCAGTGCAGGATTTGTACCATAGCAGAAATTCTCAGAGAAACAAACTCATTGCTCCTTGATTATGGTCCCTGTAGCACCATATATCAAGCAGTAACTGGCTGGCCATGGCTCCCAAAAATTCTTCACTCTCTTAAAAGATGTTAATCTAGTTGAGGGAGCAATAGTTCGATTCATTTGGTAGGCTCCTACTAAGGAAGGTGCCTCATTAATTAGTACACATTAGTTATAGAAGTTAAAAATTAGTAGCATTCTGAACACAGAAAATAAGTAACCTAGAAGGGAAAAACTCAAGTCATCTCTTGTTCTCTTATTACCTTCCATTGGTATTGTATCAAAGCTGGTTTTGGAGTGCAGTTTCACTACTGATCTAACATCTTCTCCCATTAATGAGTTCATACCATTAAAATCGTATGGTTTACCAAATATCATACTCCAAATAAAATGAGGTCTTATGAAATAATTAAAACAACCTCAGCAACAGCTTCATGCCAAATAAACAGTGTCTCTGGTTTGAATTCAAAGCAGCAGCTTGCACTGACAGCCTTTGTGGGTGGAAATGGCATATTTGCTGTGTATTGTTCAGTGGAAGCACCACCAGGACCATATTTGAACTGTGATTTCTGACAGAAGTTCTGATCTAGGATTAATACATTAATTTCCATTTTTGAGGGGGGAATAGAAAAGTGCTGAAACCAGGTGTGAATTTAAACCAACTCCAAATCTCAGTCAAGCACAGCTACCTTTTCTTTACATCTTTTCTCCTTTGCCACATGTTCTAATACCAACAGACCCCAAGAAATTCCTCCATTCTTAACGTTCCCCAGCACTGACATTTTTTCTAAAAATTGGATTTGAGTTTTGGAGCTTACTCTTAGCTTCCTTTCTGTTAAGTAATTTCTAATGTAGGTTTCCTGGGAAGCTTTGAAATGCTGAAGGAACCTTCGAAGCCACAGCAAAAGCTTTGGCAGATTTCAGGAGGCATTGGAACAGGCTTTTTTTAGGAGGGAGGTGAGGTGTAATTTCATTCAGTGGAGAGAATTTCAGGCTGGATATCTCATGATTTTAGTTGGCTTAACAGTGGTGCAAAAACCACTCTTAATACTGGGATTCTGAATGTATGTACTAGCAAATTCAAAATGACAATTTCAGAAGCATGAAAACATTGATGTTATCATGGTGGTGTTCTGCCTGTGATGTTAGAGTGGAGTCCAGCCAGCTCCCCTAAGAGCTGTGGTATCTGAGAGACTGGGAGGTTGCTGTGTTCTCCTCTCCCCAGCCAGCTGAGGTTTTCTGTGCTTAGGCACTTTACCATGCTGGGGATGTTCTTGGGCCTGGAGATCCCATCCTGCAGAGAGCCAGGGAAATGGGAGTTGTAGTGCCACATCCTCTGCTTTGCAGCATAGTTCTGAAGAATAAGATTTCAGGCTTACCTGTTGAGATCAGATTGACTGAACAACACAGGCTTTGCACAGGAGAAGCATGCATATGAGCTGACCTCTGAACAGGAGTGTCCCCTCCCAAACCACACTCATCTTTTTGTCTGAGGATTTAGAAGTCTAAAAATCTGAGTCATTGCAGTATCTTTTTAAATCTTCAGAAGACTAATTTTTTTTTTTGTTTTTGGCCCATCCTTAGCCTAGATATAGGGTACTTTTTTGCTGCGTTTGCTTTTTTCTTTGTTGTTGTGTTCAGAGCTCTGCCTGCTGCTGATGTGCTCGTTTAAGCTGTTCCACTGCTTTGGGCCTTCTGTGGGTGGTGGGCTTTGACAGGTTACAAGTATAGCATTACACAGAGCTCACAGGAGAGCATTCCTGCACAACCTCTGTGACTGAACTCTCTCTGAATGCGTTGGACTGATTAGGATCTTCCAGTTTGAATCGTCCCCTCTTGCTCAGGGTTACCTTGGAGTGTGATGAGGGGAGAGAAAAAAACCGTTCCTGAGTCAATACTAAGTACCTTTCTACACTGGGTCTTATTGTTTACAAAGTTTTTTCTTTGGGACTCCTGAAACTCTGTCAAGCTTCTACTTTCCTTTAGTGTATGGGGGTCCCCTAATTACAAGTCAGAGCACTACGAGCCTATGCCTATTGAACAAGAGACAGAACCAAAGAACTGCTCTTCAGTGCCATAAACCCTGCACTTCATTCCCTCTATCCACTGATTAAGCAGTTTAGCCCTATCAGATATCTACCTGGAGGGCAAACAGTTGCACAAAGAGGTGAAGTTTTTTCTCCCATCTCCAAAACAACTTCAGGCTTCAGGGAATGCTGTATATGAAAAAAGTGTGTCCAGTCTCCTGAGTAAAATGACCTCCCTTCTCCCACAGACTTGCCAAGCAGGGTGTATTATGCCACATACCAGTCACTGCAAGTGACAAGCAGGGCAGTGCCTCATAGCCAGGCTGTCAAAGTGCAAACGTGAGTTTTAATTTGAAAGAGTAACTCTGAGAAGGAACTGAAAAGGGGAGGCTTTAGCCACGTGTTTTTCTCACAAGTTTATAAAGATTCCTTCTATGCCTGGTTTTATTTTTAGAAATTTTGTGTATACAGATCAAGCGCTCATATGCCTTAACAAAGTCACGCAAGGCAGTGCATCTCTTACTCTGGAAAGTAAATGCATAGGGTTTTTTACCTCCAGCTTCATCTGATTTTGATATGTAAGTTTTAATCTGGTAACTAAGGTTTCTGTGTTTGCTTATGAATATGCAGTCCAAACAAGTTCTGCTGTGAGATGTCCTGAAAAGACTCAGTATGCAGTTTAAATCAGTCTTGTTTACCCCACACCTTCCTTCTTATCGGTGAAGGAGGGGCAGAAGTTGTTCTGGGTGAGTATAGGATTACTTAGGTATTGATGAATCCAGCTCCTAAAGGTCACTTCGTTGCAAAAGCTTTCTGTGATACAGGGGAGGAAAAAAGAAGACAAGGAAAAGAAATTGTTTCCTTGAGCTTTTTGTAGTCAAAACTCTTCTTTTAATGTCTGGGTAGAAGTTGGCTGCTCTAAGTATTTTTCAGGGTGTGCTCATACAGCTGGACTGTCACGGGTCTTGTTGCAAAGACCTGTGAAATTGGATCCTCTTTCCTGGCAACAGACAGTGCTTGCCTCTGCCAAGTCCTTCTGCTGGGTTTAACCAGCCTGCAGCCAGCTCTTGAATTTTGCTTGGACAGCCCCCACCACTGCCAAAGGTAAACTCTAAAAATCTAGTCTGCTGATGACACTATTTGTTAGCAGAAATTTATCCCATAGTCAGGGATTTCCTGGGAAAGTCTCTGGAGTGAGCAGCCCCATGATTTTGCTTCTGTGAGCCTACAATCTGTTTCCCAGAAGCAGATTAAGCCAGTGATGTTCGAGTTCATCTTTGTACTCCTAAAACTTAAGCTATGAAATTTCATTTTACTGGACTCTTGATTAAAATTGTCATGTTCTTTTTTTATTTCAAAGGAAGTTTTATTTACCATTGTAAAAATTACACTTTTGGAAAAATTCCTAGACAGTAGAGCTGAATTTTCCTTTCCTAGTTCCACATGAGGCTGTAGCTTGAGCCTGAAATTCCTGCATTTTTTAAAGGATCTCTAGCGTCGTTCTGCTAAGCAATTAAAGAACTGTTGCCTCAAACAGAGAAGGGGCAAGAGATTTACTGCATTCTTTGTGAGCTGTTTAAATTCCTTATAATGCCGAAGTCAGTTTGTTAAAGGCAAGTGGAAGATTTTATTACTGATTGAAGGTGTATGGAGTCACAGTAGAAAATATCTTTCTTAACCTATTGTTCATTAAAAACCAAATGTCTGATCACCTGAACAAAAAGCTGTCCCATCCCACTCATCACCTTCCACTATACCATTCTCACAGATATTTGCTCTATATTCAGAGAGACTGTGCCTACCCTTTATTAAAAACCAAATCGAACAAAACAAAACCCCCCAGAGCTGTCACATGTGGGAGCTGAATCCTCATTGCTGTTGTGCACTTTATACTGCGTCTCCTTAGTAAGTGGCAATTTGACCAGGCACTTTTCCCTTGTGCTGGGAGGTGAGGATCCGGATAATAGTCTGGAGTGTGTGTTCCTGATAACAGCAGACTGTTGGCTGTGTGTTGGTTCAGCCCCATAACATCCTTCCCAATATACTGGCCCAAGCAAGATGGGAAGGAGTTACCAGGGTGGGCTGGGTGCAGCACTATCCAGTGTGTTGTAAACTTGGGAGTGTATTTGCGGAGAGGGGCAGCATGGAGTCAGGATCTGCTGTCATGCAAGCCACTTGATTTTTTTTCTCCTAGGAAGAAAGCCCTTTTTTGAGTTCTGACATCAAAGAAAATGATAACAAGATCTCCTTTTTTCTCCATTGTCAGTGGTTGAGATTTGGTGCTGAGCGCAGCACACTGGTACACATTGTTCTATGGTAGGCAACATCTTCAACAATTACCAGCAGGGAGTAGTGATTTAGGATCTGTTTTCCTCAGCCTGTGGGGAGTGTGGTTTATTTCTCCAAGCAATGGCAGATGATAAACATCACAAGGAACGTGGAGTGGATGGTATCGGCATAAGGTTCCAGCTGGAGGCAGAAAAATTACCAAGCTAAACAGCATTGTTGCCTGACCAGGAATTGAGCCACCCTACAGGAGCAAGGGTGCTGGTTAAAAGGGCACAGCTCTGCAGTGAGGTGTGAGTGGTGCTGGTGTCACTTCTGTGTGGTGTCCTGGCTGCTGTACATGCACATCACCAGCCTCAGAAGTCTCTCACCAAGGAAAGAGGGGAACCTAGAAGGTCGTACCTGACATCTGTGACATATCTCAAAAGTAAGATATGGACAGAGATGGACTTGAAATGGACACATATTTCCCATATATCTCTTCTCAGAGCCTTGATTTAGGCTTACAGGTAGAAGACCAATTGTTAACAATTTATTAAAATGCTAAACAGGTGAAGAAAGACAATGCAAATTTGCTGAACACAGTAGTGTTTTTAAATCAGAACAGGCATGTGCTTTTGTTACTCTTGTTACACTTGTCCAATTACTCCTTGCATAGCTCAAGGTCCAATAAACAAATGGATGAATAAAAAATGTAGTTATTTGGCTTAGAGAAATTACAAGATGTCTTTCAGATATAATCATCAAGATATGCTCTGCATCAAAGAGAATTTTAAATGCTATCAGGAAAGTCTACTTCATGCCACATCAATTCTGTATTGTGGAATTTGAGAATGGTAAATGGGCGGGCTTTTGGAAATCACATAAGCAACTTGAATGGCTGGCACTTCTACAGGAGGTATGGTATGTGTATTCAGATTTCCTGGAAAAAATAATCTAAAGTGAAAACTGTTGGGTGAAACTGCACAGTGAAAAATTATTAGCCCCCTTGCTGCCAATTCTTCATGCTTGGTTAGCCTCCTCTGGGTCTTCCTTGGGCTGATACTTTTCCTGTCCTTCAGATCCTAGGATAAGATATTTGAGTTATTTTAATGTCTATGTGGGGTGCTACTCTTTTCATATATCTATTCCAATGGATTTCCTCAGATAAACAAGACAAAATTCTTGTAAATCCTAGAAAGCCTGTCATAGAGCATCATTTGTAAGAGCCTGTTCTTCAGCCCTCAGGCTGTTCCGAGACTACCATTATAAACCATGGTGAATCAAAAAAATAACAGTGGAACAAGATACGAGACTTTCTTTTTGTGTAGGATACCTGAGACATTCATTATCCATTGGGAGCAGAGCAGTGGAAGTTGCATCATAGATCATCTGTGAATCACAGAATAGATTTTTCTTAAGGTGTGTCAGTGTTGGATGAGCTGCTTCTGTTTGTGCATAGTTCATGACAAGTCTCTATTTGAATGATTACTAATCTGCTGTCCTAAATCCTCTCACTAGGGCTGTAACAGGTCTGGCCTCTTTTCAGGAGGTATACACAACAATTCTTAGCATGGCAATAGACTCATAAATTAAACCTCAAATTCCAGAGACACTTCTGTACTTTGGCTGTGAGAAGTTCAGTTGTTTTCAAGGTCTTCTGTTTGTAATATATTTTGTTTGCTTATTCATCATTTGTTTTGGATCCTATATTGAGATTATCTGTAAATTAAGCTAGTAATGAAACTGGAATTTCTTCACAGCCATGTTAAAGAGCAAACAAACTCCTTCATCCTTTCTTTTCACTAAGCAGTTCTCTCACTTCTTCCTTTTTTTCATGAGGTTCAGTTTCATTTTTTCTCAAACGCATTATTGTATATGAAATGTCAATAAGGCAGGAGGCATGCTACCCATCTGAAACCAGAGCCAACAGTGCAGGTCTCCCAAGTTCTCTTCCAGGGATTTCTTGTTTAGCTTGCACAAAATGAATCAAATTGAGCTGCTTCAATTGAGCTGCTCCTTCTGTCCTGGAGGATCTCTCTTTTGGTCTAGCTTTTGCTTTGGAAGACATTCTTAGGTTATATTTCACATTTCTCTTAGCTTTATATGGATCAGGTTTCCTTTCAAAACTATAGCTTGACCACACAAATTCATTCAAAAAATAAAAATTACTATATTAAATTCCAGTTTGAGACAAAAATGTTGATTTTTCTAGAGGAAACATCTCTAGTTGTGTTTTTAGAAAAGAGTATTAAGTATTCTCTTTCTTCTCTGTCCAGAGTGGTTTGCTTGTAAGGATCCCATGTCTGCATAGATGAATGATTAAACAAAAACTCCTAGGTGGTGTTCATGTGTTCATTTTCATGCTCAGGACGTGAGCCAGGGACTGCACAGTGAATAGTCTGTGTGTTTTGGGTCACATTACAGCCAAGTTAAAGGTGTTGGGCAAGCAAGCAGCCACTGGGGCTGAGGTTATCAGAAGGGTGTTCCCCTTTCCTTCCTGCTCCTTAGGCAGGAAGGGCAGATGAGGGGATTTGGTGCTCTGCTCTCTGAATTGGCATATCTTATATTTGAATATGGGGTTTGGAAATAGAATCTGAGGAAAGGGTTGGGAAATGGTTGGTAGTTAGGATTTTTTCTTTTTCCTGCCCTGGGTGGGGAACATTTTGATTGGCCTCCTTGGTATATCTTTCAAAGTTACGGCTGAATTTGGAAGTAAGAGAGGGTTCCCTGAGCTCAGCTGTGAGGAAGCAGAGCTGAACTTTGCTACACCTCTGCCATAGAGTATGGTACAGAATAGAATATTCTGTGCTGCATATTAGAATAGACTAGAATAATGCTTCTGATTTTAATGACTAAACTGTAAATTCAGCCAGATGGTGATAAGTGCTATTCTGCTCTCCTTGGTACAGCAAAATAGATTAGGATACCATGTAACCCATGGGATAATGTGGATCAACTTCCAGCCTCACAGTCAGTTTTGACTCCTAGGGGTTTTTTCAGTGACTGTATATTCCTGAAGTGTGGCATAACATTGTTACCATGTACATTATGGGTCATCAGAGAGGAGCCTCCTGTAATTTATTTATCAGTACAATCAACATCAAGGCATTGACCTCTGTAATATGTGTACAGTAAACAATAATAGGGAAGGAAACATGGGGAAGTAGGACATGTTACTTAAATAAAGATAATGTCCTGTAAGATTGTCTGTAAATAGTATCAGAATAATAATTTTTCGTGTCTTGTAGGATTTTTTCTGAGTCTCCATTGTGAGTACATACTGAACTGTTTTCTCTGGACCATCACAGATATTCCCAGTTCATACCTGTTTTGGACTACTCTTGGAGTGCACAAGTTGCTTTTGTTTTCTGGGCATTTGGGTTGAGTAGTTCAAACAAGTAGCCTGCTTTGTCCCAGGAAGAGCATAAGTCTTCAGGAATTCACTGCAAGTTACCCATTCAGTCAACTTTGGTCTTTCAGAACCTTTTTCTTCTGTGTGCTCTCAAGTTCTGACTAGGAGGTGCAGAGCCATCATCAGGCATTGCTAGTCTAAAGAAAAACAGGAAGTAGGGGAAATGTGAGGAGGGAGCTCAGGGCTTCCCTTTGTAGTTTCAGCATTATATTATCTACTATTGCACCTCTGCTTGGGAGTGTATTTCAGTATCACATCAAGAAGGAGCAGTTACATACACCAGCTCTCAAGGGAGAAAACGTCTAGGACATGAATAGGAAGGTAGCATTCTTCCTTTTAAAAGGACATGAACCCTCTATATCCTCAAAGGAAGGCAAGTCACAAGAGGAAATCCTACTCAGTGATGTCATGAAATTACCAGAATTTTCATTTCTCTCAGCTCGCTGTGGCTTCAAGAGCTGGTGATGTCAGAGAGCTGGGATTCCAGACAGGGTTGATGATCTTACCTCACTTGGAGAAGTTGCATGGGTTAGCTTTTCCTTAAGGGACATTGTCTTTCTTACATTGAGGATTTCTCATGTTTCATTTAAGCTGATTATGGTGCCTCCCTTTCCTGCTCTCGTGCATTAATACCACTGTGCCTGACTCTATCCACTCTGAAAATAGCTATTGATACAGCTCACAGCTATTTATATCTGCTGCTGTCAACATGACGCAGGCACATGTTCCCAGAAGACATTATGCCTTTTTACAGCTTCTCCATCAATGCAGTTAAAAAGGCTTAAAACACAGAGATTACTTTGTTCAAGTTTGAAGTGTTGTCCATTCTTGCCTTTCCCCTGAAGAAGGAGAAAGTTTCATGTCATGATAGATTTTAAAGGTTTATAGAATCTACCAGAATTTGCCCCTGAATTTTTTCAGCTTTAAAACAGGATTTTTTCAAGTCATGTTTAATGTATCCCCAGTGTTCAGCAACAGATTAGCTTCATGTCCAGGAATGCAACCAGAAATGTTTACCATTCAGGTCTAACTTCCTTCCCTAGAAGTAAGTCTTCCATATGCTTTGACATTTTGGTTCTTGAACTGCTGTTGTAATCGTGCTAAGAAAATCTAATCAGGATTGAGTAACTCAGAGGCAATTTATACTCCATAGTAGTTCAAAATTTAGATGTCAGAGCATCTAATGAAGCAAAGAAACAGACCAGTTGGAAAACAAGTGTGATGTTCCAAAGAGGATGTCTGAAACACTGCTGAAAGGAAAATTGACATTGTATACCTGCATCTGCTGGCAGGTAGTTGGAGTGGCAATACATTTTTTTCCGTATGTTTGTGATCCTGTATTTATCATTTGAAGTATGAAGATGCACTTAGATCTATGTGTCTGGGACAGAGAGAAAAGAGGATGAGTATTTGTAAATATATTGATACACTTTGTTCAAGCTCAGTTTTTTTCGATTGTGTGTTTCATTAACCTCTGGTGCAGAATGCTAGTTCGGAAACAAGAAATATCAAAGCAATTAATTTCAGTAGTTCAATATTATTAACATTTCGTCCAGAATTCCTCAGTACAGTGCTCTTTATTTTGCTGTGTGCATTGAACTTTGACAGAATTTTTCATTCTGATGAAACATGACTCACCTGACTGTATATTGGAGTGTCATGCAGAAGCAGCACATCAGTTTTATTAAATATCTGCAAAAGGGTCATTTCCAGGGCTGATGGAACAAGGTAGAGTGAGAGAATTAATTTTTCCAACTGCCTGCTCCAGAAAAGCATGAAAGTCAGTGGGAGCAGAATCCTCCACAGGGTCCTTCAGCAGCCAAAGGTAAGAGATCATGTGGAGTAGGGGCATCAGAGCAGTGCCATATGAACAAGCTCTTTGAGGTGGGTAACATGAGATGGGATAAATTAGACTCTTCCTGGGCTTAAGTGACTTGATGGGAAAGTCCCTCTCCAAAAGTTTCAGGAGCAAATTTCAATGCCTAGGGACAAGCTAGAAGCAAGAGGAACTTGATCTGGCATTTATGAATTGCAGAGAGTGACAATCCCTAAACAAACAATGACAAAGGAAATAAATATTTCTAAATCTCACAGTGGGGTGAACTAAAACAGCACAGCTGCAGATTAGGAGTGATGAACACCACGTTAAAGACTAAATAGCTGTAGCATCACATGTTTTTTTTTTAAATTTTGTGAACATGCAGGCAGCTCTCTGACTAATCAGAAAGAGGAGTGAGTTGCATTCTGTGTTCTGAACAGGAAACCAAGTTGTATGCATGCATAAAAGCCAGACGGAAAGTGGCCAGACAGGAATTTCTGAGTAGCAGATGAGGTCAAAGGTGGGAGCCAGTTACGGTAAATTTGATGATCCTGCAACACCAGAGATCGGTTCGAGACTCCCTTTTCAAACAGAAGATGAGCTGGGGGTATGAAATTTCTGTCACTTTGGTCTATTGTGATAGGAACACTGCTTAAAGAGCTTTAAAGACCAACAAAGTAAAACCATATTAAATGTTCTTTTCAGGCTGGAAGCCAGATCCAGAAAGAATTTAAGGAACTTAGTGTGAGTTTCCGTCTTGCCTCATAATACCTTCTAGCAAAAAAAGAAAACCACAACACAAACCAAACAAAATAATTGAATAAGAAATTAAAACAATAAATGTAACAAACTGAAACATCCCTATCAGATCTCTGTCCAAGAAGTTTTAAAAGGTACTCCACTAGTGTTTCACCTGCAACGTTCACAGATAACCTTTTGTTCTTACTGGGAGGGGTAAGAACTGCAGTATGTGATTCTGACATACTAAAGCAACCTGTATTTATGAGCTCATTCAGTTGATTACTTTGTTTAATATCTTTCGTGCCTGCAATGACAAGCAGCAGAATTCCCATGACTGAAAACTCCCAAACAATTACCATGCAGGAAATAAATTGAGATGTTGAAGAAGGCACTTGCATGCTGTGAATTTGTCAGAATTCCCCTCTCTGGCATGGAAATGTGTAATCTGCTTGTTTCTGGGCTGCCAATTTTGTGTCCAGGTTTCATTCACAGTCAGTGGAAATAGCAGTTCAACATTCCTGTTTCTTCAGTATGCAATAAACCTGTGTTGAGAGATTCACAGTCTGTTGTGCCTGGTAAGCAATAAAAAGCAGAGCTGAAACAGCAACTGCTTCCCCCTATTGTACAAACTCTGCCAGACTGCTCAGTGTGAGTGTGGGCATTACCATTTCAGGGTGATTTAACATGAGACCCAACTTCTACACCAATGCAAGAGCTGGCTCCTACAGTAATTTAAGTGCCTAAGAATCTCAGATTAGGCAAAGGTAGGGTAAGGTTGTTTAAATTACCGTGTGTGGCAAAAAAACCTGGAAGGGTCATGTAAATTTAAAATCTGGAAAGAAGCTCAACTTCAATTTATTATTACTATGAAATAGTAGAAATTAGGATATTGGACTCTTCACTTCTGTGAGGTGGTTTGTCTTACAATTTAGGAGGATCAGCAGTATCCCTGCAATCTCATGCAATTCCAGCTCCATACACCCAGCCAACTCTTAACTTAGTAGCCATATAGCATAGGTTCACAGAAATAGTTTCTATGTTTTGCATTATCTGGTTTTTTAAGCTAAACAAATCTGTCGTGAGATTAATAGAGAAGGGAGGGGTGCATGTACTTAGCTAGTCCAAAATCTAGAAAATCAGAACTTAGTTCACTTTCTTCCATTCTTCCGAAAGCCTTAGAATGTATGTCCATCACTGGATTTGGCCTTCAGGTATGTGAAGTAATTCAAAAACATGAGAAGAAGAACGACTCACTCCAAGTCTTGGCTTGGTTTGTTTTTGCAAGATCTCCATGTTACATTTGTTGCAGTATGCACACTTATTACAAAGCAAATTGCATTCATAGCTCACAAATTGTATCTAGCACCTGTATTTTCATTAATTTCTTGCATTGAAATAAATAGTTTACAGATATTCTTGGTATTTTGTAAGCTTATTATGGGAAACAGGTGATGTTTGGATGGTGATGGAACCCTTACAATAGGTTTTGGCAGGTGAGTTTCAGGCTTTGTAGAAGGAAAGCAGGCAAAGAAGCTGAGTTAGCAGGTAAAATTAATGTCAGCCTTCCAGTTCACAGGCCTGTGCAAATGGTGTTTGCTATTGCCTAATTGTAGTGGTTTCATGTTGCACATCCCCTTTTCCTATCTTGATTCAGCTGGCTCTGGGTTTTGAGGTTTAAAAAAGTTCAGGTGCTTTGCAGAGCAAAATTTATTGCTCTCAACAAAGGAGTGCTATGGGATCCTCCTTGATCTCTAACAGCTGCATTCTTTCACGCTTGGTAATGTATTTAGTGATAATGAAAGTAAGTAGCTCATTGTGTTGGTATGAGCCAGGTGTAATGTAAATAGGCATTGTGCAAACATATCCAGACTACCGAGGCAAATTATTTCAGGTTGATCCTGGCCTCCTATAAACACAGATGGATAACTAAGGGGAAGGTCTTTGTCTGAAAGCTTGCTGCTGTTATCTGTAGCTCTGACACCTGGAGATCTTCCCAAGGAGTAAAATGCATGACTACTTCCAGAGCAGGATCCCTGCCATACTGCCTTGACAGAGCCTATGGCAAATACTGATCAGTTGATTAAACCCTTGAAAACAATTGTGTTTAGAACTAAGCTGAAGATCTAGCAAACCATTAGAAGAGAGCAGCTTCCAAATGGTGCACACAGAGTGTCCCCTTCCTAGACACAGAGTTCTCCAGTAACATGGAAAAAGAGCCTCAGAGGAGATCAAATGCTGCCTGCCATTTACTGCGTTTGTTAACTAGCAGGCAGATTGTAGAAGAGCTTTCTGGAGGGAATCACAAGCGTGCTGGTACCTATGTGTTAGTTAGCTGAAAGCTATACTGTTTAAAAACGTGATTGAACTGATACCAAGTCTTTAGAATTAACATTAGCCCCAAGCAGAGAAGCATGTTGGAACACTGGCCTCCACTTCCCTTTGGTCTCATCACTAACCCATCCTCTTGTTATCAGGGCCTGGATGTGAGGAATCCCTGGAGCTGTAATAATAAAGACCTGATGAGCATGTAAAACTGGGTGAAGGGGAATTACTGGAAATCTGAGACCCCTCCCTGCATTTACACAGCAAACACCTTTATAATTGATGTGTGTATTTATGTAGTACTAGTAGTTACAAATCTGTAGTAAATAATGCCTCGGCAGGTCAAACATTTAAGATGCAATGAGTCATTCTCAGTATTAAATGAGAAGCCTTGATCCCAGAATTTTTTATTGAGGCGTATCAGTGTTTTAAATGAATATCTCAAACTGCTTGTTAAAGTAAATGCCTGTGGTATGACTGGGCTGGAAGGTTGAAAGAGAAAATTCACTGTGCTTTCAAACTGGAGCATACATTGCTTGCTCTAACTTCAGGTTTTATTGCAAGTGCTCTGGTTTTATCCAAGTGGAGAGCAACTTGGCAGAAGTTTTCCACAGCACATTCGTTTTATGTATATTTACCAGCAGTAAACTCAAAAACTGCCCAAATGAAACCTGTCAGTGAGGCTGTGGTGTAAGTCTCTCTCTGTGCTCAGCCCACAGAATGTTATTAGTCAGCTGTTTCCCCAGCCAGAAAGTGTGAGCTCCTGTGTTTGGGTTGTGGTAGCTCATGTTCAGCTCGGGAGACTCCAAGTTCAATATGTGGAGTGCCAGCCAACATGGCTGTTCTGTCAGAAACAAAAGGCCTATCCAGGGTCACTCCCTACCTCTCAAGAAAAGGTCAGTGTATCCAGGGATAGAACCAAATAGACTTACACCTTTTACCCTTTGTGTCTTCCCTCCAGCTTTTGTCAGGATAGCTTGGATACCACCTCAGCAGAGAGCCTGTCAAGTATTTCCTTTAATTCATTGTATGTCTGCTGCCACAACATTCTAAGCTCCATGTTTTCAGTGTAGAGTCATTGAATAGTTTGGTTTGCAAGGAACCTTTAAAGGTCATCTAGTCCAACCCTCCTGCAATGAGCAGGGACATACTCAATTAGGTCTAGTCTCAGAGTCCTGTCCAACCTGACCTCGAATGTTTCCAGGGATGGAGCAGCACCTACAGCTTCTCTTGGCAGCCCATTCAGTGTTTCATCACCCTCACAGTAAACATTTCTACCTTATGTCTTGTCTAAATCTACCTTCTTTTAGATTAAAACCATTACCCCTTGTCCCATCACAAAAGGCCCTGCTCAAAATACCCTCCTTTGCTTCTGTACTGAAAGGCAGCAATAACATCTTCCTTGAGCCATTTCTTCTCCAGGCTGAACAACCTCAACTTTCCTCACAGGAAAGGTGTTTCAGTCCTATGATCATTTTTGTGGCCCACCTTTGGACTGGCTCCAAGAAGTCCACATCCTTCCTGTGCTAACGTGTCCGTAAGAAATTAAGGAATGACCAATATGATAAATTTAGCAGGTTGTTTTACACAAAAGACTTCTTTACAGGCATTTGCTTACGCTTTTGCAGAGACTGGAAAGATGATAGTATTATATCCAGTCAGAGAAGCAGAAGCAGCATGATGTCATTACATGTAAGGGATCTTTTCTCTGAGTAGGCATTGTACTTTAGACCTGCAATAACCAGAAGTGCTTGGGATGATTATGCAGTGGTAGGAAAAGCTTTCATCAGCATTACCTCTATTGCCGCTGTGTCCACAAATTCTAAAATTTATGGACACATGCTACCAAATCCTGTAATTCCCCTTGCTATTTGCTGGTATTTGTCTTTGTTGCTCTCTAACAGTGACCAGAATGATGTACAGCCAAAAACCTATCCACTTTCTTCACCTGTCAATAAGAGGATAACAATACATATGTGACCAAGCTGCCTGTGTCCTTTCAAATGAATCAGTGTGGAATTTACAGCTCCCTTTCCAGACACTTAGCTTTTATTCTTGTGGCCTATATCAGAGAGCCTAAAGCAGGGTGAATGTAGCCCTGCTACAAAGGTAGCAGAGCCTAAAGCAGGGTGAATGTAGGGGAATAATGCCAACAAATATAAACAGTTCTGTTCTCTGTCTTTGACACCTCCAAGTACCATGTGCTAGTCTGTTTGCGGGAAGACTGAGGTATATATGCTGCTGGAAAAGCAGCGGATTTCATCTAGAAAGATAAATGTGATAACATTGGAAGAAGTAAAGGAAACCACCGCCAAACATTACAGCCCAGATCCCAAAGCACCCAGGTAAGTTTGCAGAGCTCAATACAACAGCTGTCAAAAGACATTAGAAGTCACAATGTATTTCCACAGTTGTTTCTTTGAGACCCAAAATATCTTTTGAGCTTTGTTGCACTGCAGAGAGCTGCTTTGTTCTTGTAGAATGGATTCAGGAATGGGCTGGATGGGACAGAATCTTCAGCTGGGGTTTTTTCATTACTAACTGGGCAACTGTACAAACATTTGTATTATTGTTGATCAAATGTTAGAGTTTGGGGGACAGGCATCAGTCTTAGTTGATCGTTAGCTCAACATGATTCTTTCTTTCTTGGGTTTATGAAGGGAACTGCAAGTAAATAGCCTAGGAAGTAGCCCTGTGTAAAAGGGATTGGTTAGGAGATAAAGGGATAGTGGATTATAAACAGTGGTAGTTTGGGGCTTTTTTTGTTGTGGGTTGTTCTTTTTTCTTAATCGACAGGGTTAAAAAAAAACCACAATGAAAATATGTAACAATTTAAACAAAAGAAAATCAGTATTTTGCAAGAGACACTGCCCTAACAGAAGAGTGTGTGCCAACTGAGAGTAGAAATGCTCTGGGCCACAGAAGTCTGCTTTCTTGTTTCAGCTACAGGAAATAAAAAAAGAAAGCACAGTTGCCAGTGTAAGAACTAACTCCAGATTTGAAAGTCTTGCTGTTGAGAAATACTCATTTCATAAGCATGAAGTGTGCTCTTCATAATTACAATCAATCTTCCACCTAATTATTTCTTATTAAAGTTTAGAGAACTTAGCAACCTTCTACAGAAATGGTAATATCAGGTAGTGGTTTTTTGTACACTATCTGTGATGCGAGCTGTTTTTCTATTTTTTCAAAATCAATCTTCACAACTTGTGTACAATTCCCACAGCTTCTCTCAAGCTAGAGAATATATACAGATGCTCATGTATCCAGTCCTTCTGCTCTGCAAGCTGTGCAGTTTTAATGCATCTATTGCTGTAGAATCCAGAAATAATATTTTGCTAAACCAACTCCTGTTATTTTCTTTTTTTCCCCTCTCTCTGTTGTCTTTTTCATACTCCCCTCCTCTGCTCCAAACAGTGTGCTGTTCAGCACTGTTGGAATTTCCTGGAGGCAGGGCAACATTGTAGCCTATTGCAAGTCTTCCACATGTTCCATATTACCTGAAAAAGTTGTGCTGGCAAAACCAGATTTCCACCTGTTGCCTATGAAAATGCTGTTTTGTTTTTGCCTGGGAAGGAGGCAGGGGCCCTACTTAATTCTTTTTAGGGAAATAACAATTTGCACAGTGCACAGCTCGTGTCTCTCAATTCCCATGTTTGTGGACTCCTGAGTTTCACATTCTAACTGTTAGCGACCAGCTTTGAAGTGCTGAAAGACTGAGGAAGGACACAGAGGTGTGATAGGAATGGGAGCAGAGTGTTTGCCAAACCCAAAGCATTTTGCAGTTAAAAAGCCAATAGTGTCCTTTTACTCTTGGCTCCTGTACTTAGCTTCAGCTGCCCAATAGATGTAGGAATAAGCTTGTTTTCCTTGAAAACTTATTTGAATTGAACCAAGAGTCTTCTCTGCTCTTACTCTTGTAACAGTGCTTACAATATGTATTGCAGGGATCACAGCATGTCCTCAGCATGAGCATCAGGAGAAATTTGAGTGTAAGACACACATGTACGGCAAGATGGATATACTTGTACTGCTTTTAGACCAGGATTTTGGAAGAGTCTGGCTAAAATTTCCTATGATCCCTTAAAGAATGAGTATTTAAAATACGTCAGGTCTCCTTCACTCCTGTTTGTTTGAATGGAAGCAGTGTGCTTGCTTTGATGAGAAGATGAGCAGGTAACACATTTCCTGCCATGTCTAAACACTGAAACGTGTCCTTCATTTATGAATTCCCTTATGCTGTTGTTTGTTATCACTGTATGGTTTTAACCATGCTAGTCAGATCCTGAGATTTGGACTTCAGAGGCTGAAGTGGTTGGAGTGGTGTGATCTCTCCCTGAGTTGTACAGTACACCTGTCACTAGGTGTAGCAGAAGTGCCCTTCTGTTGTAGATGTTCTATGTATTCTGAAAATCAATGTCAGGAGAAGAGTTAAAGAAGTTAAATGTGAGGACCTACTCTGTTTTAATGTTTAAGATCACTCCATATTCCTGATACCATATATATAATTCCTGCTCGTTGATCATAAGTACTTTTCAGGTTGTTGAGAAGCTTTTTTTTTGCACGTGCTTGATCATATGTACAATACCACGATGGCTCTTTATTTGGATCAAGCAGTAAGGTTACATCTGTACTTCACCATTGATTACAGGGTTAGGAATATTGCAACAGCCTCACCAAAGACCAGAACAAGCACATTTTTCCTGAGGGAGTAGACTTCTGAAAGCAGCAGTTAGATTCTTCAGGACATAACTTCTACCTCGGAAGAATCATAGACTCCTTTCCTGCCTCTAATACCAGACCTAATTATGCACTACTGTACTTAATGATGCATTACTGCATTGGGTAGGGAAGGTATTACATTCCCTGTCATGGAGCTTGACAAGGTTTATGTTTACTAGCATTGCTATTATTTTGAACTAAAGTAAGGGAGTACTTATTTCCAGACTGATGCAGTAGTATCTGAAATCAGATTCTGAATCTCTATTCTTAACCACTTAATGTTCTAATTTCTTTTAGTTTGTTGATACAGCTTTGACTTTACTTAAGTAAGTGCCTTGATTTTTAGTAGAAGCTCGGGTAATGCTTGAAGCAATATAGGACTGATTCCCTGTTCCATCTTCTTTTCTTGAAACAAAGATTAATCCGTGGCTGAAGCATTAGTTCGCGGAGCAGAGAAAACGTAACACAGAATTGTTTGTGCTATGGGGTGCATATGTTTGCCAACTATGGGTTATGTAGGGCAGAACAATCATGTAGAGATGGAATTCAGGCCTCAGCTCACTATGTGAGCCAGTGGGTGATGTTCAAGGTTCTTTGCTGTGCACAGGTGCAGTCAGGTGCACATCCATCAGTGCAGATTGAGGACATCAGCATGGGAAAGGGAAGGGTTGGAGAGTGTCCTTCGGGCTGCCAGCTGGAGCACCCTTACCTGTGGGAAACTCTTCACTGCTCCTTCTCTTTTATGTTATCATGGCTGTAGTCAGGCTTAAAATGCCAAAGACTGATTGTCCAAAATTTCTACCAATAACATCACAGAAACAGAAAAAAAATGCAGAACAAATTGTTGTTTCTCTCGCACCTGTGACTGTGAGTCTCTGAGTTGTGTCTAAGGTATAGGTATCTTTTACTGAGAATTAAAGGACCAATTTTAGGATCATCACTGTGTCTAAGAGGCTCCAGCAATATGTGAAAGTGCAGGAGTGAATGACAGAACTACTGAACACTTAACTTACTGATGCTGCCTGTTGGGTGTTAAACCCTGCAGGTCTCTACTACACAGTGACAAAGAGCTTTTCTCCTACCACCTTTTAGCAGTCAGCAATCCGCAGCCACATAGGTTTTATTTCTCTGCAAAACCAGACTCAGAAATAGCAAGATAGTCCTCCTGGTTCTTAATCAAGTGGGCACTGCATGAAAGGAATCCTGTCTGTAGAGCTGTATAGAGCCTTTGCTATCATTGTAGTTGTTCTTCCTGAAGTTGCTTGATTTCAGCTCAGGAGGCCTCTTGTGAAAATATCTCCGTTCTGAAACTGTATTCATAGGCAAAGCATCCTGTGTGTCAGGAATGGCAGATTTTTTTAAAAACATATAAATATTTTGGAATTTGTGACTTCCTCAACAGCTATGACAAAATGCAGACTGAAATATAATTCACACTTGCTTTGAAATCTACCACTTTCTCAGTCTTGATCTTTCGGTGCTGCTCAAACAAGAAATCTCCCAGTGCCTAATTACAGGTGTTCGAGAAGAGGCTCATGTTATTTTATTGACAGTGGCCAAAGCAGTGTCTGTTATCCCCTTGCACCAACTGTGAGTCTGACCTGCAGTAAAGCAGTTTTCTTACTCAGTGTAAAAAGAAGAGACTCTAGTCTCATGTTCCCAGTGCTCACTTGAAGTTGTCAAATTTATCCTGCTCTGTCATCTCTCCAATGAAGTGTGACAACATACCTTAAAAGTGTCAAAGGTTGTAGCTTTTTTTAAGAGTATCTGTTTTCATCTCTCAAGAGGTTATTAAAAAAACGAATATCAACCTTGAGAATAGATAGAAAGGGAGCACCTGTACAAAAGCAAACTCTGTTAAAATGAAAACAAACAAAACCCACCAACATTTGTGTGGTCCAGGATACAGTGGGAGGGGAGGTGAAAAGATGCAAATTCTCTTTTTCTCATGTGTTTTTCCTACCTTTTTCTAAGTGAGAGGTTTCTGTATCTGCTGCCATGACCCCAAAGGGAAAAAATGGATTAGAGTGAGATATCACATTGCAGAAAATTAGTGTTGCAGTTGTCCCTGTACACAGACAGAACCTTGGGCCTGAGTCATGCCAAGTCTGGCTTCTCACCCAGTGGATTGGATGTCACTGCACATGTCCATGCCAGTCTTTAACGCACTTGGCAGTGAAATCTAGGGATTGGATTCTCACACATTACCGAGAAGCTTAAACCCATGCCATTCATGGCTACAAATACATTTAGGAACTTTCTGCAGTCAGGAACACTTGAGGAGAAATATCTGTCTGGTTGTCTGCTGGCTTTTACAATGATTCTGCTAATACTGGGTACTCCTATTGTTTGGCTTCAAGCAGTGAACTGAAAGCATGCCCTATAATGAATAAAACTTAGTTGGAAAGAATTCTTTTGTTCTTACATGGGTTTGCTGTCATCTCCTGAAATGTTATTCATTTCCTTTTGGAAATGTCTACAACAATCAAAGCTAGATATGGTTGCCAGCCATTTGGTTTAAATAAACAGCTGTATCGATTTACAGAGATGCTGGGCCCTGTGCCAGCTTTTTCTTTGCATTACTAGAGAGTCTGAAAGGTCCCTGACACTGTGTGCCCTTGGCTAAGTTCTATCTTGTCTGCTACGTCCTACTGCATTCAGTTTCTTTCTCCATGTGAAAGACAACTGGACATTAAGGAATGTAACAATTTATAGTGTGAAAACTGGAAGTAGCCAGCTAGCTCTTGGCTTGGTTCTTTTCATCCCAAACCCACATGTTTCTCAGCCCCTCTGGGGATCCCAGCATTTCCTTTTAAGCTGCTTTAAACATGATTCTGCTTCTCCATCTCTGCTTTTTCTATTTTAGAAAGAAAATCCCTAGAAAATGGCTTTCTTGGAGACATTTCCTTTCAGAGACTATACTAGAGCAGAAAATGTAATTAGAATAGAAGGCCCCGACTACAGGTTTTATACATTTGTCCTTTAACAGGCTATTTTAACACTGGGAGTAGTATAGCTAAGGCAAAATAGGCTGTGAAATCCATTTAAGAAGCTGGCTAAATACCTAAGCTGTGCTCTTGAGTTAACTTGGCACCATCGTGGCAACAGTGCTACCAGGCTAGCTCAGATGCGTTTGTGGGAAGGATGGCAGCACAGCCCAGAGTCTTCCTCTCTGCCAGAGAGGCAGTGGCCTTTCTGTGCATCAAGCAAGGCATTCCAGGAAATAGCCTGATAGTCTCTGAGGCCCCTCAGCTCTTTAAAACATGGTCAGTGGGGAATAAGCCATCTGGTTTTGAATTTAGATGGCCATCAAAAAGGTTTGGCTTGTGAGAGCTGCTATGGAAGGTCTAGATTTTAATTTCTTCTGTTTGTTGAGAGTCAGGATGACTGAGGGCAGAAAGTAGCAGCTGTTGAATCTAGTGGCAACTGCCTCTTTAGGAAACCAGTAATGTGACCTGTGATAAATGCTGGGATACAAATGTGACCTTAATTAAGGACTTCCAGTAAATTCAGGCTAACATATAACCAGGCAGGAAAAAGAAAAATAAGAATTGTTATTCCAGTGGCTCGTGATCAGCAGCCAGAATTCATCTCAGACTACTGAGTTTTGTGATTAGTTGGTATGGCACTTAGAACTTTTTCACCTGACTCTTCTGGACTTTGATCTTATCAAACACTTGAGGTCTGCAGAACCTTGCAGCATCTCCAGAAGTGACAGTGGTTAAAGCAGCAGTTGCCTTTGAGGTTCTGTCAGCTCATCCAGAAGTTGATTTTTGGAGGTAGACTCTGCTATTTGCTACTCTGTCAATGGAAACCCTAAAAGTCCAGTGGACATGGTGACCTGTTTTTAAATTTCTTCTGACACCAAACTGTGATTTAAAAAAAAGGGAGTTGCTCTGTTAGCCTTGACAGTTTTCCAGGGTCTGGGTTAGCATTCCCTGCCTTCTTGTTCTTGAGTCACTGCAAATTTATCCATGCTTGGAAGAGAGCAGGATATGTCAGAGCAATGGTTTTGAGTCCTCTGCAGTTGTGTTCTAGGCCTTACTTCATGTCTCTAACACTTAAAAATAGGGAGCAGTACATTGAATCATTCTGTTGATGCTGCAGCCTTGAGGGGCTTTGTTTTTTCAGCTCTGGATTTGTACAGGTTTTGTTTCAGTGCCTTGATTTTACACATGTAGGTTTTGCCTTCTGCTTTGTATGTATATCTCATGAGGAAGATGGCCAGTAGGCCTCATGGATATGTTACATATTTATAAAGGAGCTTTCTGGTTGATCTGATAAATAGCACATTCCTTGGAGAACAGCAAGGGCCTGCAGGGAGCTCTTTGACAGCCCTGACCCTTGGTGAGGTGTTGCAGAGCAAGCTAAGGTCATTCCAGAGGTTATGTTTTGATCTTCTGTTTCTTTAGGTCAGCATTAAGTGGAGGGGATTAAGGGATTTTTAGCAGCCTGTGTGAGGGGTCCACTGCTGGGCATAGCCTTGAAAAGAATGTTTGTCATTCCCACTGCCTGCTGTGGGAAACTCAGAGGATCACTGCATCAAGTGCTGGGATTTCTAGAGAGTCTTAAGCAAGAAAGAGCCTGAGGCAAGATATATCTTTCTTATCTGGCAGTGACATTTCTACAGGAGATGTTGTTTTACAGCTTTTTGATTGATTTCTCTTACAATCTTAACTCTAGATTTAGGCGGAGGGAGGAGGGTGGGAAGAAAGTTAAGCATTTTGTCCAAAGTCTTTCTCTTGGTTTTGCTCATGTGAAATTTAATTTATAGCTATTTAGATCACAATACTTAAAGGAAAAGTTGCTTGCCTTATAATTTGCTGTTTGTCCCAAACCCTGCATTAATTAACTAGCTCATGCATTCATATGCTTAAGTCATTTTGCTCAACCTACTGGTGTTAAAAAGTGATGTCAAAGTGTGGGTTTGGCTTGAGGGAAATCAATGCAGTGAAAACAGGGGATTCTCTTGGGGCAAGCTGCGAGTCCCAGCTCTGGCACTGTTCACTCAGTGCTGTCATCTGGGTGCGAAACCTCTCGGTGCCTCTTTCATAATTCAGCCTGTGTCATGCAAGGGATGCACCCACACAGAGTGAGGCAATGCGGCCACAGGAAGGCTGCACTCCTCCACGTACATTCGTGGTGGTGAGAAACAAGGTTTATTAGCTGGTGTGGTTCAGGACAGTGCATGTTTTTCCACTTCCAAGATCTGAATTGGCTTTTGTTTTCATAAAACACTGCTTCACACAGTCCACAGCCAAAAGACACTAGAAGTTAAACCTTTTAACAATTCTATCAGGATTTTAAATATACACATTTTTGTAGCTTCTAATTTTCTAGAGATGTCCATGCATGAAGGTCTCTAAGTGCTTTCAGATTATTAGCAAAATTCTCCATTGTTGTATCCTTTATCTGTCACCTTCCTCCTGCTTGACTTACCTGTAATGTCTCCCAGTGGCTGACAGTACTGCAGTCAACATCAAAGCAAAGAACTCTTCATTGTCTTTGCTCTGTGCTATACTTATGTACCCCAAGTTTGATCAGAAATCTTCTGACTTAATTCTGCCTACCAAAGTCTGACATTAAAGACACAACAGTATGGCATAAAAATCTCTGAATCCCAAAAGAGAATTTTGCACGTGAATATTTGGTGAAGAGAAGGGTTCTGGTTAGGTTTCTCCTGATTTTGTATCTTGTCTTACTCAAACCATCAATTACTAATAGCTATTTGTCACAAAATCCCAGTGATATTTCAATAAATGAATTGTGTTGCTGGAAAACCAGGTATCACCCCCAGAACAACCAAAAGGAAACAGGTTTGCATTTGCAAGACACAGACAGTGGAACCTGTCTGGTTCACAGATGGGAGGGACATTCTTTTCGTTGCTAATTGTGTTACAGAGCTGGTGTCTTTCAACAGGAACTTATTATAAGATAATCTAATTATGAATAATTTTGTTTACCAGACAGTTTTCCTTTGGGAATAATCAAAGTTTCTCAAAAATTAATCACCTCAAATGCGTCCTATAGTTGGTCTCCTAGCACTTCTCAGTGCTTCTTTCCTGGGTGTCTCTCTCTCACCTTTGATGATTGTCTCAGAAAAATAATCTTTCACTATTTTAATGCACCCCCATTGTAAAGTCCTATCACTTTAAAGATATGATTCTCTTATTCTTTTCTTATGCTTTCCATAAGCACAGCTATTTGAAAGAATACCTGTATTCTTTATTCTTCATTCTTTAGTAAGAAGGCTAGAAGGTGTTATTGCAGGCCTGTGCTGCTCCCCATCACTGCAGAATGTGAACGTATTCCATGTAAAACACCAAGGTCATTGTGGAGTATGTGTGATCTTCAGGATGTGTTCTCTCTCATCCTTTCACATAATTATAAATGGGAAATAAAATAATGTAATGAATTGCTGGCTTTTGCAGATGAAGGATAATTGTATTGAGTTCTTGCCTTTTAAAAAACAGCATTGCATCTACTGGCATGATGTGATCCAAGAATACTGTTCCATAAATGTTGCTTCTTTCTGCATCTCCAAGGAAATCTGCAGGTTGTTTTTGCAGAAAACACAGCCCTTACTGCTGTCCATTGCCCCATCAGCCCCAGCATTGCAGCAGTGAAAGTGTGAAGTGTGGGACCAGGTCCCTCTGCATTCTCAGATGGATGGATAGCACCACCTCCACAGACTTGACTTCCTCTTTTCTATTTCTTTTAAATTTCCCTCTCTCTCATGATTTCAAAGTTAAGCCACATGAAACCTGTCCCCAAATATCTGTCTGCTGACTAGAGCTGTTAAATGCTGATGCCAGAGAAATGAGTCTGTCCTGACTGGACTAATTAAGTTGGCCAAGGCACTTGAGACAAGCTCAAAGAATCGCAGTGGGAAAGGGAGGGAGAAACACCAATTTCTTATATGCAAGTATTAAAGGAAACCAGCTGCTCCAAAATACCCTTGGTTAGTCAATGTCTCCACAGGCAGTCTGCTAAGGGAGCAATATCTGGAGCTTAGTAAAGCTGACTTTTTAAAAAGCAGTACTTGAAGAACAGAAGGATCCATTTTAATTTTTTTTTTAATCCCCTCCCCCTTTATAATCAAGTTTGCTTTCACCCGAGCTTCTTACAAATTGTACTTTGGCTTCTGCAACCTTTTTTGCAAGACTGTTAAAGGGAATATGGGACCATCCTAGCAGGAGGGCTCTACACAAGGTACTTTACCCTCAGGGTAAGAGCTATGTGCTAAAGCCCTCTTCTGTTTTAAGCAATTGAAGCAGACTAGACTGCTGCAGCTCCAGGGTTTTTACTGTTGCTGCTGATTTTGTGTGCTTTGTAGATTATGCTGCACCACTTCCACCTTCAATGTTTTTCTGGTCTTTTAGACAAAAAGACAGAAATAACAATGGCTTGAAATGGAACCAAGAGCAAATGTGAAGTTGAAAATCCCATGTCTTCTTTGGCATGTCATTACTAAAGGCGCTAAGAGACTTATCTTTCATGTCTTGTCCAATATCTCTTACAGTATAAGCTAGCTACTCATTTTTGCAAGGGTTGGTAAATCCCATTTCCTAGCTGAAGTCCAGTGTGAGTAATTATATTCTTTGTACCAAAAATTGCTCTGCAGTTTCATTTGAACATATTTTTGACTTCCCAAGTTAAATTGTGTGGCCCATGAATTGCCAGATGACAAGTGCCAACTCCTAGCTCTGTTTTAGATGTGCAAACTCTCTGAGGAAGGAGAGGGAATGTTTGTCCCTGTGAAATTAGTTGTTGGTACTGTTCCCTATGGCTGTTCATAGAGTCCAATACACATCTTCATTGCAGTGAGAAAGGAAAACAGTGGGGAATATCTAGCTGAGATTTGTTACGTGACCAGTTGTAATGAGGAAATAAAGCTGGTGGACTCACAGTCTTATCAGAATTCATCCTACAGCTGGGCTTTGTACTGTGAAGTCCTCACAAAGAAAAATGGCTTCTCTCCTTTTTCCTTTTTTGTTTTTCCTTGCTACTTCATTAAAAAAAAGGTGCAAAGGAAAAATGAATGATTAGTTTTTCAATATTACATTGTTTTTCTGTATCTGGGTAGTCTTCAACTAAATAAGGAAGTAATGAAAGCAAGGTAAGGAGTGAATAGGACTTCCAGAAGAGATGTTCCAGCAACTGCTTCACTACTTTCTTCTTTAGGAGACCTGAGTGTAAATCACTTCCCTCAGGAGATTTTCTACATTAGGTGAATGGCTTTGCTTTTCTGCACCTCAGCTGCTCAGTTGTACAGTAATGCCGAGAGCATTGCCTTGCTAGAGCTTGCTGTAGTGAGTACCAGCTCGCTCTGTTTTCAGGGGGATATCCACTGGCTGAGAATCACTGCAGCACTACTGCTCCTCCTTTTTTCTGCTGAGGGTGTTGGACTGTGGTTCTAGCAAATGCTATTCCAGACTTCACTCATTTCTCACTTCTCTAGTCAGAGGCTGCAAGAAAGGGAGAGACCCAAGCCAGTGTGGTGGTTCTTTTTCAAAGAACTGGTGCAAGACTTAGTATTTTGGGCAAAGTGTGAGGGTGTTTGGGCTGCTGCTTGTATTTCTCCTCCACAGAAAATGCTGCAGATTCTTTGTATGTATGTGCACAGTGGGAGAACATGCCCAACTGAGATCCAAACACAAATGAAACAGAACTCAGAAAGTTCAAAGTTGACACAATCCAAGTTCTTGCTACTAGGGGAAAAAAAAGCTCCTCTACTTTTCCCTTATTAAAACAAACAAACAAAAATCCCAAACAAACAGTAAAAAACCAGAACAACCCCCACCCCACTCATCTTTGTTTTAAAATGCATGTATTTAAATCAGCACGCTGCTTTTGGATATGGAAGAGAGAGAGAGTTCTATTCCCAAAGCCTGTTTTTAATCATCAGATGAATTTTGAGAAAACCTCTGAACATTCAGCACTTGTGGTCAGTTTTCCCTGCCCAAAAAACGAGTGGTTTTTGCAGACATTCCATAAACACAGGAAGCTTTGACTGTGTCTCTAACAGATAGGGAGACAGAAAAGTAAAATACACACAGTATAAAGGCAAAAACTAAACTTGCCATGATAGTTTAGAGGAATGTACTCCATAAGTCTGACTCTATAGCCAGAGCCAGATGTTTCAAACAGAATATCCCAAACCTGTAATGTAGAATTCTGACATAACCTGCCTATATTGTAGATTTCTTTTTAATTATTGATTTTCCTCCCTGAAGCATGGCACTGTATTCTCTTTGAGTCTCTGGTTTGATTTGGTTTCTTTGGAGGGGTAAAAGAGGCAGCATAAATGGCTAAAAAACTGCTGTGGAGCATTCCCATGGTGTTTAGCTTCCTGATCGTCTCATAACTGCTTTTAATTTTTATCTGACAAAATATTAGCCTCAATTTTATCGGCAAGAGGAAATTTCATGGATTCATGCTTTATCCAGGTTTTCATCCGTTCTAAATTTTTTGTCTTCCGGCTCCTTACTGTCTCACTTTTCTTCTAAAGTAAGTGTAGCTAAAAAGAATGTTCCTGATTATCTTCTCCTGCACCATTTGTTATTTTTATATAGCCTAATTATTGTTAGTCTTCTTTATAAAAGAAACACTTAAGTTCCTTTCATCCGTGGGTTTTTTTCAAGAAGTCTTTACTTCGTTTAATTCTCTCTTCAGTCTTTCCCCTCAGCTTTGCTTTTGCTGAGTTGCTCACCAGAACTGAAGTCACAAATACAGATGAAGGTATTGCTTTCCCTTTCAAATAGCCTTTTAATATTGTAATTATTTTCTTTTCCACTAGAGTGTTAACCTTCCTAACCTCATCGGCCCAATGAACAGATATTTTAACAGAACTGTCAGCAATTAGCCACCTGAGCAGTTATACTTCAATGATTAATAAGTGAAATTCAGAACATTTTTCCCAAAGTACATTACTTCTTTCTGAAAAGTAAAGAATTTGCCTGATGTTAGTCTGTCCAGTTTTTTTCATTCCTACCCAGTTAAAATCACAGGAGAGAACCTTTAACTGGGATATCCCTAACATTTCATGATGGTTTCTGTAAATAAGTTGTCATTGTTGGAATAGCAGAATCCAAGGGCTTTTAACCATTCTGAATTTAGGATTATGAATCAGAATAGGGTCATGGCTTTTTAGAATCAGTATTCTTTGACAACCTTCCTAATTTTAATTGGTTTTCTAAAATTTTTTGTTAATATGATTTCTTCCCTCACAGGTGTTGTCATAATTGTCAGCCTGTTTGTCAACAGAAACCTTGTTCCAGAAGTTTTTGTTCTGTGGAAATGTTTGATACTAAAAAGATTAATCAAATGAGACAAAAAAGCCCCAAAACCCAGATTTTGAAATCTCTATTGTGAAAAAAAAAACCCAAAACCTAAGTATCTTTCATTATATTATATAATATTGATGGTATTAAAATAACAATGGAAAATAAGAAGAAAGCAGTTTTAGTAATGCATATTCCTGCAGATGTTTCAGATTTCCATTGCACTATTCTGCGGTAGATTCCTCTGTGGAAAGTTTAGTTACCATTTCATCAAGAGAGGGCTCCTTAATATTTGGTGTGGTTTTGTTTTACCCCAACTGCTCTGTGTTAACAAAGACAAGTTAAAATATTGCATGTTCTATTGCACTCTACAATTAGGAATTATAACATCTGAAGTATTGTGTTCAGAAAAGGTCCCCAACAACTTATCATTGTTGGGTTTATGCTGAAAGCTGTTTCATTTGGTTTGGTGGAGCTCTCTATTAGCACCCCAGTTGGTTTCCAGTTAAAATCTGCTTTTGGTGTATCCCTGCTCCATCCTTCTGCTTTCTCAAATCAACTCAATCTGAAACCTGGAAAAAAGTGATTTACATTGGGTTTTTTAAATTGAAAGCATGCAGCGTCTTTGCATCCTTTATTCCGCTGAACCATTTTTTTCAGCAGTGTTTTTGACTGGTTGATACATCACAAGCTTCTACCGGAGATGTAGGCAACCCCTGTGAAGGCAGGGTGCTGAATTAGGTCCCATGCAAGTTTTCAAAGGCAGAAATGCAGCAGTGAGATCCCCTTCTCACTGGGAGCAGCTGGTTCCCAGTGCAACAAGATGTCTCTGTGCCACCAGTGTCCCTGAGCCCTAAAGGTTTCCACCCTGTGTTTCTGCATATGAAGAGCTTGGCCAAAGATCACCCATGTTGGTGTTACAGACAGATATTGGATCTTCTTCTTGAAAATTAACTAGGTTTTGTTTAGTTGGTTGTGGGTTGTTGGTTTTTTGGTTTTGGGGTTTTTTGGGTTTTAGTTTCCTTTCTCTCTCTCTCTCTCTCTCTCTCTCTCTCTCTCTCTCTCTCTGTCTCTCTGTCTGTGTGTGTGTGTGTGTGTGTGTGTATGTGTATGATAATTAGGCGTGGATAATTAAATACAAAATTTTAGCAACTTTGTGGAAGTAAAGGACTAAAGGACCAGTATGAATAACTGTTACAGCTGTCAACATTTCTATGCTGTTTTGAGATTAATATGCAACCACAAAAATTTCTTCCAGGCAGACACTTGGCATTAAAAGATGCAGTCCAGGATTTTTTTTTTCCTTACATTTGAATTTAATCCATCAGGCCATTTTTAAGTAGGAAAAAGACTTTGTTTTTGAAAGTTGAGATTCCTGACATAGTTCTGGTTTCAGAGGGAATATTTAGGGAATGAACAAGGGCCACAAGACTCTGCCTCCTATTTTGCCCCCATTCTGCCTCTTCATCAAACCTGTTCTGTGTTGTTATGCTTTTGTGTTCTATCACCGCCTGTGATAGGGACAGATAAAAGTGAAGTTCTAGGTTTATTCTTCCTCATTTTTCTCTTTCATTCAATAAAAGCCCATGACTGATTATGCCTATTGACTGTTGATAGCAGATATTTGAGGGCTTCTTTGGGAACTTCTGGAAAATCTCTTCTTGGTTGTGTATTCTGTACTCAGTGACCGCTTCCTATGCCCATGTGTAAAATAAATAAAGCACCCCCTAATGTCCTGAAAGTTGTCATCTTTCCCCAGTCATCATAACTGTCTTCCAACAGATGGGTTTTCAGCTGTTTCTGCAAATAAAAGTAAATGATTCATTGTGAAGACAGGAGAGCAGAAATCCATCTAGTCCCAATGCTCTTGCAGTCATGTTTCTACTGCCAAATTTCTGCTGTTCTGGGGAAGAAAAATTCAGCATCAACATAGCAAATGGTTCATCTTAATTTAAACTAATAAGGAAAGTCAGAAGATGAAGAGGGAGAATGTTTAGAATGTTAAGAAAATGCCTCTAAATTAGAGAGAGATTTAAAAAAAGAGAATTAGGAAATTTCCTTACTTACAAGTTAAGAACCCCTGAATGGAGGGGTCACTCAAAATTTTGTGAGTTGCAAAATGTTCAGCTGGCAGGGAAAATACTCGGTAACTTGTTCATTTTTCTTTTTATCTTGAGTGTCTAGTTTTGCTTTTAAAATAAGCAGTGTGGGTTCTATGTTGAATTCCAGTGCTGAGTAACATAAACCCTGAGGGTTTTTTGTAAGTTTAAAAAAAAAAAAAAAGTGCCATGAGGTAACAAAGAATCCACTATTCTGGGTCTGAGTTTTGCTTCATACATTGCCTGTGAACTTAAGAGTATTACTTGTTACTGTTATGCTGTCTGTGGTGTAAAATGGGGTTCTGCTGCCCTAAGATCTCAGAAAAAACTGCACTGAGGGATGAGTGCTCGGATTTGAAACATAAAAGAGGAAGAGCAGTGCTGTAATCCCTGTTTTCCTCAGAGCCAGCGTGTGCACGTTGGCTTTGTCAGAGTTTGCTCAGACTGGCCGTGGCAGAGCTGAGCACAGGCTCAGGTAGCCTCATGCCTTGTTAGTCCAAGCTTCTTGCCACCAGCTGTATTCTCTCAAAGACAAGGCTCTCTTAAAAGGAGATTTGGTGTGATTCTATAGGACTTCTAGTTCCAGTGATTTTAATGATACTTCATGTAATTCTTTTAATATTTTAGTAAAATGTCCTCCCTCTTTTCCTTGATACTGATGCTAAGATGTGCTGTATAGATTCCTAGAAATAATTAGGAGATATCCTTGCTAACAGCAATGAAGTGTAAGATAGCAATATTCTTAGTTGTGTACAGTTCTCACAGTGCTTCACAAAGAGCAATTTTCCAACCTGTTTTAATTTTTTTCACAGCATATAGACTCAGAACCAGAGGCAGAAAGCAGGTAAGTCACATGGGAAAGGCACTAACTGGGAATCAGTGATAAACCCTCATTTAGAAGGGGGTTCCTTCCTTTCATTTGATCTCTACAATTTTTTATGAGCTTTTGTAAAACTTCTCTTTTAATTAAAAATATCATGTAATATTTTAGAATCCAATCCATTGAAACAGTTCAGTTTGTCATTTGTTTACTGCATTTAAATTTAAAGGAAATGTTTCAAAGCTCTTAAGAAATTCAGCATCGTCATTTATTGCATAAATTATTGATTTGGGGGGGAGAAACCAAAAACATTCTCCCCCAACCATTTTGTTAGAATTCTTGAGAGCTTAAGGTCTTCATGCTTTGAAAAGCAGTTGTTAAACAAAATAAACTGCATGCAGGAAGTAGTGAAATTTAATGTCATACAAAGTTCAAAAAGGATAAAAAGAAACTTAAAGAGCTTATTCTCAACATCAAGCTCCTGCATTAATATTGAGAATTGATTCTCCTCAGGTAGGAGGTGGAAGGATCCCACTGTTTTTGTTTTAAAATTGTTTTTTCACTGATCTTAAATATTCCATACATAATATTTCAGACCAAGTTTTTTTTATTATATCTTTTTTTAACATACGGAGCAGGAGCATATTGTTTTCCCTGTAGAACACTCAACAGCCAGAACTAGGTATTTTATCTCTACATCCATCCTGAGGTTGTATTTTGCAGAACAGGGGAGGTTCTGCAGATACCCTGTTTAATTAGAGAAGACAACAATCAGGTTTGCTCTGCAGAGAATAGCCCCATCTTTGCAATCTTGGCTTTAACTCTGAGCAGGCTGCTGAGTCTATGTTGGGCAGCTCAGTGTCATGCAGAGGCACTAAGCAGAATTTGGTCCTGCAGTGCTCTAAGTGCTAATTAGACTTTATACCTTTGGGTACTGAAGCAGCTGAGCTTCTTTCAATTCTGACACTGACTTGTCTGACACTTGCTTGGGGATTTTTACAGGGTGCTCATTATGTGATACACACATGCCCAAAGGATCTGTAAAGTGAACTGGGTAATAAATGATGCTGTGGGAAGAAGAAAAAACAAATAATAACCATACCAGGAAGTTTTGAATGTATCATTGTCTTAAGTACAGGAAATGGAGTTATACCCTGGAGTATTATAGAAGCAGGCAGCTGTATCTTGCTTTACATCAAAGTAATGTGGGAAGGATTTAGAGTGAACGAGAAGGGCTCAGGTGAAGCATACAATATCCTTTAGTGATTTGAGCAGTTGCAGACAACAGAATGAAACTGGTGCTCTGCTTTTGCAAGGAAAATAACATGCAAAACAATCCTGTTTTGTGCAACAGCCCTGATAAAACATGGTGTATTGCTTTCCTAATCCAAGTTAAGGTTTAACTGCTCAGCCCGTACCCCACCTTCTGACTCAGGATTTATTTCAGCAAACCAACAGATCTTAAAATGCAACTTACCTGTTGAGCACTCAAATTCAAATACATCACAAAGTGTTTTAAAAGTCACCCTTTTTTCTTTAGTATTCACTTGTCCTCAGTGTATACATGTTACATACCTGCGGAATGTTACTGGGTTTGTTTATAAAAGCAGGAGCAGATGAGTGAACACCGGCCAGATCTTGCCTTGAAAATCCTTCAGGCCATCAGGTAATAGCAAAAACTAAAAGCTGCATATAAAGTTGAACTGGCAACCTGTCAACTGCCTCTGTTTTAGACTTGTAGTAGTTGTCAATTTTAACAAGGCCTTCAGAAGGAGTAGCTGTTGGCATGCAAAACCTTCATGCCATCAGTGATGAAAGGAGTCAGAATGTCCCACTACGAGTCCCACTCATCTCTGTAGCTTGGATGAATGAGTCCAGAATATCTAAATCTCACAAACTCTCAGCACTTGTATGTTTTGAAGTCTTGGTTCTAGAGCTGTGTGCTAAAGAAGAAAGGTTGTGAGCAGCCTTCAGTTTCATCAGGATTTGTGTTTGATTTGCTGGTGTTAGATGTAGAATATGCAGCCTTTGGGTTAGAAATCATCTTTTCTCATAAACTGCTGTACTGAAATGGCAATCAACAAAGTAAAGCTTTTGCCAAAAGGCCACTAGGGAATTCTGGCTCTGGTTAAGCTCACTGTTGCCTGCACTGGGAAGGTGTGCAGGTGATTCTTTGTAAAACGTTAACTTCAGCCACGAGCTTCCAAGAGTCAGCTGGCAGAGGGCTCTAGTAACAGTCCAATTGTTTGCTAAGCTTGTTGTTCCTGTAGACAAATGAATGTTAAAATAGCTCCTAATGAAACTTTAGCTCCTGGCTGGCTCCTAGGCTGTTATTGGGCTGTAGCAGCTATGCCATTTGAGTGCCAGTTTTCAATTCTACTTGATTAACAATTCCTGCAGACCATGGGATGGTTGGGATGGATGTTAAACACACTGACAGGCAGAGGATTACCACTTCCAGCGGGTTTATTGTTGACACTTGCAGACTGCTGCTTTGCCACCCACTGTTACAGTGGCAGTGAGGAGGTGGGAGAGGCTCTAGACAGGTTTCAAACCAGTGTGCTGCTCAAGAAAACTGATCTGAAAATTTGAAAGAGGCCATTTTAGCTTCAGAATGTGAGCTGTGAGCTCTAATTATCTGCCATGACCTTAATGCTTGAAATGGGCACCTGCATGCTGAAATATGCATGCTGTGGTACACTGCATTAACTACAGCAGTACCTTTGTCATGGGTGTGCAGAGACTGTTCTCTGCTCTTGCCCAAGGGTTGTTGTGTGGCAAGCCCATGGCAGTCTTGTATCCAAAATCCTTGTGTAGCTTTCCCTCACAAGTGTAAAGCCATTAATTTTGGCATCATGGTATGTGAGATAATTTTAACGAACTCAAAGATACTTTTCTCTGAAGAAAAATAGTATTCTTCATTGAATTTGTTAACTTGCTATTTCAGATACTCCCTTTGCATCTTGTCATTTTGTTCTTACATTGGAACATAAAAAACACATCTTCTGAGGTTTGATGAATTTACATTCAAATCAGGATTAATTCCAGGAAAACGATCAGGGGATTTATTTTTTCTATTTCTTTGGGGCAGGGAGCAGTATGTAAAAGTAAATTATACACACCCATGAGTTCTGCCCAAACAGCTTTTCATAGCAAAAATAGCATGAAGATTAATGGGAACATCAAGTAATTTCTTTAACAATAAAAACGTTAACTGCCAAATAATTAGTGAAATGTTTCAGAGAAAGAAAAAGAAGCTAATGAGAGGACAGATTAGTATGTATTTGTTATTCTTGTGGATTGGATTTCTTGTGTTTACTACTGCTGCATCTCATCTGTCATGCTAATGACATATCAAGTTGCAAAGATCTCAGTGATGCAAAATGCATGTTTGCTATCAGGGAGGATGGCAAAGACCAAGATAAGGTTGTGGGACACCTGGAGATAGATGTCAGGAGAGAGTTTGCACCTGGACTGCACTCATTTCCTGAACTGGGACTAAATATTTTCACAGCTCTCTTGCTGGGGCAGCAGGTCTCAGGCTGTACAAATAGAAGCTCTGAAATGAAGGGGATAAAGTATTGCTTGTTCTGCTACATGATGAATGGTTGTTTATAAAACAGATGCTGCACGTGTCTTTCTTCCCTTTCTCTTCTCAGAAAACAGACTCAGATCAGAAAGAAAAACTTCTCTGGGTTTCAGTAGATTTTTTTTCCTTTACTTTTTAAGTATTTGTTGGCTGGTTTGTTTATTTTGGATTTTTGTTGTTCCCCAGTGGGTCTACTTTTGATGGCAATAAGAAAACTTTGGCCAGACGTGGCAGGGTTGGCTGTTGACAAAAATTGATGCTGTTTGAAGGCACAGTCAGTTTGGTTCTCAGGATCTTCCCACCAGAAAGGTGAATATTCAGATCAAATAGAAAGTTTCCTGTCTTTCAGAAATAACCTCTTTACCTTCTAGGCTTATATAATGAATTTTCACAACTTAATTACTTGTTTATTTTCTTGAGGTATACACACAGTTTGTTTGAAACAGAATAATTCCTGAAGGTTAAGTGTAGTATTGACTCTATTTTCTATCAGAAAAGTTGCTTTTTCCGAGCCAAAATCATGCAGCAGAAATTTCCCATTCTGCTATTTCTTCTTGGTTAGAAATCTCTTAAGACTTCTGTCTAAATTCCTAGGCCATCAGTCATAAGCAGATAGGTTAATTTAGGTTGCATGAATGTGGACATATTTTCCAACATCCTGTCCAAATTCAGGTCGATGCCTTGATGTGTGACAGCTGAGAACCTCCACAAGACAAAACTAAACCCTGTCAGGAGAGGAGCACTCACATGTACAGCCCAGCAGCTTCTGCTCATTCACTTACTGCTGCAGCTTTTCTTTTTCCCTCCTATACTGCAGGAGTTGCTATTGCTGTACAAACTGCTATGAGCTCTGATATATGATTTCAGGACATTCCTAAAACACTTGAACTTTTCCCAGTTGCAGCCAAGAGAAGGGAAATAGCTGTCTGCCCTGATAGTTCTCTACAACCATCTTTCTACTGTTGTATCAAGGGATGGACATCAGAAATATAATCAGGTTTCTTGTTTCCTCTTTTTCATTCCTGCTCTGTTCTATTATCATATGTTGCTGTACCAATAAGATCAATAACACAAAGGTTTTGGAGGTACGTAATGGTATTTATTCTTTGTTCTGCCAAGGAAAAAAATCCCCAACAAAACTGCAAAGTTGAACTTCAGGACACCTTGTAGTCTTGTAGATGTGGCAGTAGATGTTACAACAGTAGTGTATTTGTCTATATATAGCTCAAAGCACTGGCAAATGAACTGCTTCACAAGGATGGAACTCTGCCTTTGAAGGTATTGGCCTTCTTGTTGTCCACAGCTTTTTCTCAATTTGCATTCAGTAGAACTGGGTTTGAAATCATTTGGCATAGTGTAAATCAGAGGAGATCACAACATTTAATGCAATTTCTGCCCCAGTGTAAGGTCATGACTGGACTCTCACCAGGAGAGTCGTTTCTTTTTGGATTTTTTGGTTCACACTTCTTTTCAGTTTTGGGTGTTTGGGTACAGTTGATTTTACTATTTCTTTTTTATTCACCCCTCATTGCATTTTAATTGCCCTTTACTATTACTTGTCCTCTTCACTGTTCTTCTTTTCTCTTGCACAATACCGTACTCTAAATCAAAGTGGGCTGAGTATTCTTTTCCAAGACTATTTTTTAACACTTTTTAAAAATAGTAGATTACTGTAGTCAAATTTAAGTAAGTGACTTGAGTGGGACATAAATCCAACAGTATATAAATACAGGTAACCAGTTTTTAATGATCTATTATTCTTTTTTTTGTCTGAAACTCTCTGAACCTGTAAAGAGAAGGATGTAGGAAGACATCTTCACAAGAGCGAGCTCTGGGTTTTGTCTTTCTGTTACTTGTTCTTTGTTTATTTTTTTCAGAAAGTGACATTAGTAATTCATAACTACCAGCTAAAGCAAATCTGATTTAGAAGGGAAGCACAACACAAAAACTTGGGAGACATGTTTGCTCAGCTGAGATCTAGTGAATAACAGTAGTGCAATTAGAGTGAAAGGAGTCTAAGGGGGAAAATAAAAAAGACCTTCTCAGAGCTATTTTAAGATCTTAGGTCATGAGTTAGGTCATGAGCTTCTTAGCATTTGGTGTGGTATCTGAGTAGACCCTCGGATTATAGATCAGGGCAGGTGCAGAAGACTGTGCTATAAATACTTTTATCCTTAAGGAGTTCACTAACTTCTTGAATGACAAACCAAACAGAAACACTAGTTCTGAAGAGGAAAATTATTGAAATAATTTAAAGCTTAATTTTCCAGCAAATCGTCCCATAGTTCTTAGTTACAAAAGCTAAACCGGTCTCCACCATTACCTAGGAAATGTTACAGCAAACCTTTTAGATGGTTACAGCATGTGGTAAGCATGACTGGCATGTTCTGGAGTATTTCTGTACTCGCTTGCTGCCTACTGAGCTGTGCAGAGAACTGGCCATCAGGATTCCTACCTTCTATTTTCCGGCCTTCTCTTGCCTTATGGTTGGAGCATAGATGACCAATCTCGCCAGGGAAAAATTTCCTATTTTTATGCTTTTTAGAAATATTGTCCCTCGATTTCTTCAGTGCTCTTGGAGATCCTTGCAGGATAAAATACACTGACTGTACTAGTAAAACCTGTCTAATTCCATCAGTATTGTTATATGTGTTTTTGTAGGTGAATACAGGTGTTTTCAATTTCCTATTTTTTGATAATGTCCCACACTCCTGTTGCTGGCTCCCTTTGTCCAGAATGAACATTCCTGTTTTACAAGGGCAGCAGAGGTCTCAGAGACCTTTGAGAAATTGCTTTGTATTTCATTTATATTTGCCACCTTGTGAGGGAACACTCCACTTTTCAAATGACACATACAGGCCTAAGAGTTCACGCTGACTGACCTAATTTGAATCCTTAATAATCTTTTAGGAGGGATGTTTTATAGAACTGGCAGAACCAGTTGTAGTATAAAGTTAAGATGTTATTTCCTGTATATTCCTTTAAAAAAAAAAAAAAAAAGACACCTACTCTTTTGCCTGTTATCAGAGTCAACCCCCTATGACCAACCTAATCTATGTCCCAAGAGGAGAACTTCCTCAAGGCAAATTTCTGCCTATATCAAGGGATAGGTGACATGACAGAAACATCATGATATAAACTCTACTGTACTGTCAGTAAGCTAGAACTGTGGCATCATCTACTCATAGGAGGAGTTGTGAATTTCAAAACCAGGTATCCTTTTCTGGTGCTTTGAGTTGGCTGTCTTGATTTTCTACAGAGCCCAATTAAATTAACAGAATTCAAGATGAGCGCAGTAGGTAGTCCCCAGAAGAACGTGAAATTCTGCTAGGGAGTTCCTGCACCATTTGTTGAGATGAGGTGAGATGAGATGAGATGAGATGAGATGAGATGAGATGAGATGAGATGAGATGAGATGAGATGAGATGAGCCCAGCCATTGTGGTGGAAAACAACAAAAGCTAACAAGTAGCATGAGAGAATTGCTATTATGTCAGAAAAACAAAGTTTGTGCTGCCTTCTTTTTTCAGTATGTAAAAATAATTTGTATACAATCTGTCTTCACATACCAATTAAAGAGGGAGAGACTATACAAGCTATTTCATTTCTAAGCCTATCTTTCTTAACCAACTGGAACAGAAATTTCGAAGTAATTGAAATTGTTAATGAAAGGTATAGCAAGCATGTTAACACATGTCTGTACTTTTCATATTCTCTCCAGAAGGAAAAGGAAAATTAAATCACCATCAGCCAGTTCAGCCCCACGGATACAGTGTCATCTTGCTATAAACAAAGCTTATTGACTGGACATTTTCATGTAAGTAGAACCTTAAGATTTTGTTTTTCTGTGGAGGTGATAGCATTCTTCAGGTATTTTTTAAAAAAGCTTTTGAGTTCTTGCCCTTCTGCCTGTATCTCATACTTTCTCCTGTATCCTAGGGGTTCCCATGTCATGGCTAACATTCTTTTAGAAAAATAGAGCTGCACAGGCATTCTTTTAAGAGCCTATCAGCACCACTCCCAAATTAGCCAGACAGGATACTGTTTGTTTAATTTCGCAAGACATTTGCTTTCCCCAAAGTGAGAAGGGCTACCTCAATGAATTCCCAGCCATGATTCTCTACGCTTTTTAAGGCATCTTTTGTGGCAGAGGAGGAAGTTCTCCTGAACTAGTCGAAAGTCGATACATTTAACAACACAGTTAGGTTGTTGAACAATGTGTAACTAGGTATCCTAAATGTTCACTATACTTACCTCAGAAAGGCCCTAATCTTTTCTAATTGACTACAGTGCAAAATCAAGCTAAGTGCAAAGAGAAAAACTACACTTTAGAGTTGGCTGTGACTAAATCTGTAGGCTTTTACGATACTCTCTTGTGTTGTGTTTTAAAACATTCTGTGGCAATGCAATGTTTTACTTATTGACTTTTACCATTTTTACTGTTATTGTTGTAGTAGTTGGGTTATTAAACCAATGCAGTGAGAAAGGACTGCAGTGAGAAGTCATCTTTTCTTTAAGTAGGTGTAAAGAAAGCTTCTGCTTTGACAGTTGATTTCTGCTCCCTAGGAGCAGTGCACAGGAATCCCAGTGCCTGGTTGTGAGCCTCTCTGAGTTTTGTACAGTTCATAGGTGCCTTCAGAGTATGGCCCTTCTCAGGACCTGGGGAAAGGAACTGTTGGTCTGAACCCTCATCAGGGGACTTTGCTGTCTTGGAGAGCTGAAGTTCCATGGTGCTGCTTGTTGAGGCTCTGCAGGAGCTGGCCTCCAAGGCCTGCTTTGCAAATGCAGCCCTTACGCCCTGGTAAATACCATGGGCCAGAAGCTGTAGGACATTCCCTCCTCCTGCAGAGTAACATCAGTTCAGCTGCTCCAGTGACAGCACCAGGGAGGAATTTTCTGCCACAAGTACTGAGTGTAGACAAAGAGGCTGCCTAATTTTCTCTTTGTGAAACCCAAATCCTATGGGACTTGGGCACATCCCTGTACTTTCTATGCTGTACAAGGGAGTGTGTGTCCTGAGGACAACGTGCTGAGTCTTGCTCACTCTGCTGATGAGACTGTGAGAGAACCGCCAGAAGTAAATTAAATAGGTCTCCACTTAATTATATGTTATTTTGTTAATTGTCTCTCTGCTGCTGTCCCTTGCTGGCATTACAGAAGGGTGCAAGTCACCTCTGCAGCTAGTTTCCCTACCCCAGCTGTTCCTGGGTTCCATCCCTGGCAGCTCCGGGTACCCCTGGACACCATGGTCCCCCCACTGTCCCAGCTGAGGGGTGCAGTAGGTCTCGTCTGCCTTTTCGGTTCGCTGTTTGCACCCTTGCGTGTGCAGTACCGGGGTACGTCTCCCTGCAGGGCCGAGAGCCCCGGGCAGGCACTGCGGAGAAGAGCAGTGGGAAACACGGGCAGCTCGGCTCTGTCCCGGCACTGCCCTGGGGGTCAGGGTCACACCTCAGCCCCTTCCCCTCGGTGTGGGTCCCAGCAGAAGCCCTGTCCTACCCTGCCCTGCCCGCAGCCCTGCTCGGGTCTCGCCGCCAAGTCTGGGCTTCGTGCTCGGCGCTGCCCGGGCCGGCCCAGCGCCCGCCGGCCGCGTTCGCTGTAGCCTGGCTGTTGAGCAGAGGTGCTCCCTCCTCCTCTCCTCCTGCGGCTGCCGGGGGAAGGTCTCGAATGCATTCATTCTGTACGTGCATGCGGTTAACCCCTTACTGCCCGTCCGGCAGCCCCCATGCCCCGCAGCCCCGCGCTCCCCTGACGCCTGGTGCGATGGGCTCCGCCACCCTTCTGCTGTCGAACAGATTGATTTCCACGGCTGAGGACGGCTCCAGCACGGGGCTGGTGTCACCCAGACGCCCTGTCCGCTGCGAACAGCCTTCCAGCCCGTCTCCTCCGCTCCCCGCGCTCCGGCTTGCTGCGTTTTTTTTTCTCCCAGGAGTAGCAGCGAAATGTCCTGTCCTGCCTATTTGGAAATGGGAACAAATTGCTCCCCCGCCTTACCTCGCCCATCGCATCCCATATATAGTCATATCTACGGTCAAATGGCAGGCGGCAGCGAATGGGAAGGCTGTGCCTCCCAAAAAAACCCGGGGGGCAGTGAGAGAGGGAAAGGGGTAGGGAGGGGAGGAGAGAGAGGAGGAGGGAAAGAGGGAGGGGAAAAAAAAAGCCCTTTCCAAAAAAGTATTGGATGTCTTGAGGAATGCAGTCAGCCCCCTGGGAAAGTACATATCTGTGAGGCGCTCCCTGCCCGCCGCTTGCACTCGGCCGGCGCCCGTCCCGCACGGATCAGCCCCGCCGCCCGGCAGCTCCGCTCCGCTCCCCCGGGGGCCGCGCCTGCGTCCGGACTCGGGGCTGTCCCGCAGCTTTTGAAGTTTTTCTTTCGGGAGCAGTTCGCGCGGGGACGCGCCCTAGCACACCGCCACCATGGATGCCATCAAGAAGAAGATGCAGATGCTGAAGCTGGACAAGGAGAATGCCTTGGACAGAGCCGAGCAAGCCGAAGCGGACAAGAAGGCAGCGGAGGAGAGAAGCAAGCAGGTCTGCACAGAGGGCCCAGGCGCAGCCAGCGCCGGGGCACAAGTCTTTCTAGGCGACTCTCCTTTTTTTTTCCCCTCCTCCCCTCTTCTTCCCACCTCGCTGTACCTCGTTGTATTCCACCCCCGCGCCCCTGCAGAACTGGTTGAACTTTCCCTAAGGCAGGGCTTCAGCCTGGCAGCCGCCGGCTGGAAGTTCCTGGGGGCGCGGCAGGAGGTCCTTCCCCCCGTCCCCACCATTCCAGCTGGGGAGCAGGGCCCTGGGACAGCCGCGTGGCCTCTGTGCCTTTGTCGTAGGGGCACGGCTTAGAGAGGCTGCCTGGAGCACCTAGTTAGCACTGAACAGATGTGCTGCGATTTGGCAAAGGACAGTTAAAGCTGTGTTTGCCCACTCCAGCATCACTCAGCAGACTTGTCCAATTCCAGCTGCACCATCCCCCCTTCTCTGGACGCATGTCCCATTTTTTTGCCCTTCTCCAAGCCCCCTCCTTTAGACCTGAGGCTTTATTCGACTGGGGAGGGGGACACATTGTTTGCTCCTGGGAGATCCTGAAGGAGGAGGGAGGAAGGGAGAGTGACTTATAAATTCATTTCCCACTTTTCTAAGCCCAGGGAGAAACATATTTGTGCGTTATATTTCCTCTTGTGCACCTAGTTAGAGGATGACATTGTGCAAATGGAAAAGCAATTGCGTGTGACAGAGGATACAAGGGACCAAGTGCTGGAAGAGCTACACAAGTCTGAGGACAGCCTCCTCTCCGCAGAGGAGAATGCTGCCAAGGTATCGTGCCCTTGCCGCAAGCAAAGAGGATCTAACTGTCTCTCCTTCTCTCTCTCTCTGTCTGTCTGTCCTTTTCTGTCTCTTCTGCACTCGCACCTCTCCCTTTGCACGGTCACGCTGCCTGCTGCACCTTTCCCTCCCCGCCCTCCCCTCTGCACCGCTTTCCACCCGAATCACAGCTGGAGGACGAGCTGGTGGCTCTACAAAAGAAGCTGAAGGCCACTGAGGATGAGCTGGACAAATACTCCGAGTCTCTTAAAGATGCACAGGAAAAGTTGGAACTGGCTGACAAAAAGGCCACAGATGTAAGTTACCCCCATCCCTTTCACCACAAGCCCAGTAGAGAAACCACAAACACCCTCTGCTCAGGACAGCCTGGCCTCCTGCCCAGCAACACTCCAAAGCTTTGCTGATGGCAGGGTCCAGGCACCTCCTGGGCAGGGAGGTAGGAAACACAGCACTGCCTCCCTGCATGAGGTTTGCACACTATCAGAGGCATTTGATTGGGTTTCTGCTCACTTGACATGTGCTTTTCATGTGTACTTGCCACTCCAGATGTGAAAGTAAAGAAATGGTGATTTATCTGTTCAGGTGATGGGTAAAACAGCTCAGGCTGGAACAACACTGTCTTGACAGTGAAACAGAATCAGAGGGTTAATAGCAAGTAGGTGCAGGAGAGGGAGATCCAGAAGAGCAAGGGCTGCTAGTTCTGTCTTCAAGAGAGCTGTTCCTTGGCATGCATGTGTTAGAACTGCTGCTAGATACTAGTTTGGCTCACTGGTCCCTGAGATAAAAGGTCCTCTCCTACTTTTTTTTCCTTGGAAATCGGTGGAACTGGTTCACTTGTCAAAGAAAAGTTCAGTCTTGTGTGACAGAAAATTGTCCGGAAGATGATACTTGCTAGTTTTGCAGTTCAGAGATCCTGGGAGCAAGCTGGGAGATATATATAGCTCAGCACTTTATATGGTAATAAGGCAAGAGCTTGTGCCTCTCCCAGGCCCTCATCCCACCCACCTGTCTGTCCCTGACATGCATTTAATGTATCGCATGCATGGAACCATGAGAGTATGTTGTCTCTCTGCAGTTAAGGTCCTGGTCTCTATTGCTGCTGTTGGACAATCAGATTCTCCCTGAGCAAATCTCAGGTCTGAATTACAGGATTAGGTGAAAATACAGTATTTCCAAAGCAATGACCTTCCTTTTCCTATAGTTCAGCTTTAAAAGTAAACCTCAAAGCCATAATGAAAAGGAGTTGCCACAAATGAAGCAAGCAAAGGATTTCAGGGGGAGGAAGGATACTTTCAGAAAGGGAAATGTTACAAACAACAACTTTGCTTTTATCTTGCTTTACTTCTAAAAGGAAGAAAGGATAAAAAAAGGTTTAGCTTCAGTACAGCAATTAAGTTACATGGCTTTGAAAGAGAACCCAAGAACTTAACCAGAAGTGTACAAAGGAATGGGGAGAGGGTTCCATGTGTAATGTGGATCAGATGTCTGCTCTCTGCATGGCTGCCATAGGAGAGGCAGCTTCCTAGCAGGACGTTTATTTAGCTTGTTCAAAGGAACGGCGTATAGATCCAGGGGAGATATTCCTTATATGGAAAAGTATGCAGACTATTTGGAAATAGCTTGCCTAGGATGAAGGCAGGAGAAATGCTACTAGATTCCCATTTTGAAACTAAGGATCTTCATAACTGATCCCCATGCTGGAAAACAGCATTGGGAAGCTAGTTGAGGGCAATTTTATTTGCAGTCTTCCTTCAGGTGGAGGGTGGGAGAGTGTCTGGCTTGTTTTCATCGAGGTAAATGCCATATTTATTTGTATGTATGGAATATGTCTGACATTTTAGGAACGTACTTATTTTTTGGCAATGCAGGGTATCTTTGGGGCTGTTGACCCAGTATTTGCGTTATTAGTTTGGATAGTTCCAAGCCTTAGGAAAAGGGCACGGGCAGGGAAGGGAGTGTCGGCTCGCTGGGACGGACTCGCCTTACACTGGGGTGAGGAAATCTTACCTCTCCGGTGTGACTCATCTCCCAAAAGCCAGGCACATCCCCCGAGCGTGCCCACCTGGGAGGGGGCAGCTGCAGCCCCCTCTCCCCTCCCCGTGTCTCAGGAGCCAGGCCCGCTGCAGCAGCATCTGGCGGGTTGCTGGGTGTCATTTTATTGTGCTGATACGGGGGCTGTTAGCGGGGAGAGAGGTGGGTCTTGACCCCGGCTCCGGTCCGGTCCGGTGCGGTCCGGGGGAGCCCGCACGCTGCGCCGCCAGGCGGCGCTGCTGCCCCAGCACATCCACCGGGCACGGCCGCGGCTGCCGCCCGGACCGGCCCATCCCCGGGCACGACCGGCCCAGCCCCGGCCGGACCTGGCCATCTCCGGCCGGACCGGCCCTTCCCGGGCCAGGATCGGCCCATTCCCTGCCACGACCGGCCCATCCCGGGCCAGCACCGGCCCATCCCCGGCCCATCCCTAGCCACGACCGGCCGATCCCCGGCCAGGACCAGCCCATCCCCAGAGCGGCTGGACCGTCCTCCGTGCCCGCCCCGCTCCCAGCCCGGTGCCGGCAGCCCCGCCCCGGAGCGTTGCGGCGCGGGGGGACTTCCGGGGCTGCGGCGGGCGGAGGGAGGCGGCGCGGGCAGGGCGAGGCGCGGGCATGGCGGCGATGAGCTCGCTCGAGGCCGTGCGCAGGAAGATCCGCAGCCTGCAGGAGCAGGCGGACGCCGCCGAGGAGCGGGCAGGACGGCTGCAGCGGGAGGTGGACCAGGAGCGGGCGCTGCGGGAGGAGGTACGGCAGCCCCTCGGCCCGGCTGGAGCCCACGGCCCGGGGGAGGGGGCGGGGGGCGCCGGGCGCGGAACCCGGGGCGCGGCCGCCCCGCGTTGCTCCCGGGCCGGCGGGGCGGGCGGCCGCTTCCATCGGCGCCGTGTCCGACACGATGGCTATTACCTGCTGGCCGGGCTGGCCGCGGGGCTCGGCCCGCAGTGCTGCGCTCCCCGGCTCAGTAACCCGAGTGCTGCGCGGGGCGGGCCCAGGTGCGGTGCGCAGGGAGACTGCACCAGGTGTGCTGGCCAGCAGCAAAACCCCAGTTGGAATGAGGTTGGATTTAGGCGAGGTGTTGGAGATTACGAGTTTTGTATTGGGCTCTGAGTAAGCTTTTATGATTTTTTGCCCCCTGAAGTCTTAGTTCTGTCCCATCCAAACGAGTTCATCTGTGGGAAGTCAGCATGGCGATTCTTGGGAAGTACGCAGGGCTGAACCTGAGATGGCCCATTGTACCTGACAACACCAAACAATGTGAGCATACAGCCCCAGTGGCTGTACATCTGTACTGTGTGTTGTTCACCAAAGCTGCTCGCCAAGAGGGGAAAGGAGCAGTAGGCTTGGTTTCAGGCAGAGGCAAGATCAGGTGCGAGTAGCACAGGCTTACGTAGCAGAGGTGTAATTATGGGTGGCAATCACAATAAAAAAACTGATAGGGCTATTGTTTGTCTTGCCACTGACCTTTGGGAGTTCCAGCAGCTGTAACTTAATGTTTCCTGCTATAAAATGTACAGTGTTCCTTGAGGCAGTTTTAGTGTCTTCAGTGATTGTATAAAAGCGAAGGAAAAGAACAATTTTTTGTGTAGTTTACTACAGTAGAAAAAATGGCGATTATTTGGTTTCCTTATAATACGGGCCTTTCTTCACATTCTGGGCAGTAAGTCCAAAGGAAGAGCCTCCTGATTACTTGCAGGTGATCTTCCCTATGGAGCAAAATATGACTACTTGTGCTTGTGTAACTATTGCATTCTTGCGGATCACTTGGCATATCCATTTTTTCAGTGAAGGACCATAAGTCATTAACTTATTTCATAAGGGTTTCTGTTTTTAAAAAAAATTCTACTTGTTTTCTAAGCTTCGTGGAGTAAAGGGCACCAATATTCCTACTTTCAGTAACATGTATTGTTCTGAACAACATATTAAGGGATTTCTATTGCAAGGGGAAGCTTTGCTGTTACCTTTTGTGGCAGAAGGAATAGTGCTGGAGAAGTGATTACAGCTTTCTGAAGTCTTCCCTTAAGAGCTCAGCTACATTACAATAAAGCTTAGGACCCTAAAGGTTAATGTTTGTCTCTTCCCTGGAGTTGGTTTATGTGGATGATGTGGAATTCTGCAGAGTTACGTGTACATGGTATTTAAGTTTCTGTGTGGAGGGGTCAGCGCTGGGGTGAATAAAAGCAGAGAACTGAACTCCCAGGCACATGTAGACGTGTGCTTTTTCTACAGTGCTGGCTATGTATGAGAGTTTTTATTGTTGCAGCTGTATTTCTGCATGCCTGAGGAGGGAGGTTTTGAGAGCACTGCAGCGAGCTGAGGTGTGAATCTGCCCCTTCCCTCAGTGTAATGCCTTACACATATAGCATGTGACCAGCTGGGGTTGTTACGTGGTTTTTTTTTTCTTCCTGTACAAGGTACAGATATGCAAACAATGAAAAAGCTACAGCTGTGGCCAAAATGTAGCACAGCTTCCAGCTTTTGATTGTTAAACCAGATTGTTAAAAGTTTCAAGGTTGTGATTAGCAGCCATTCCCTTAAAGAATCTTCTGTTTGGAGTCGTGTATCTCTGGTAATTTTCAAAAATTTTCATTTTTCTTCCTCCTTCTGGAAAACAGAATCTCCCTTATAATAGTAATAATTAACACCCAGTGGAAACTTATCCATGTCATCGCTCATTGTAAAAATATGTGGTGTATAAGTGCTATGGCAGAAACACAGGGTTATGTTTGCCTGGTAGCTGTGGGAGTGCCCCAAATGTCACTGGGGTTTTTTCCTTCCTTGCCATATAAGGAGAGAAGTCCTGCTCTGCAGAAGAATAACATGGGCCATATAAGGCTGGTTGGTAAATCCTTAGTGAGTTACTGGAGCAGGAAGTGAAAACTTGAACTTTAGTCACCCTCTGTTTTCGAAGCACATTTTATGCTCTTATCATGATGAGGAGTCTTGACATGATAATCATTAACTTGTAATATTACAAATTTCCCTAGGATTGCCTTTATGAAAGGTTATTTTCTTTCTTAAATCTGAATGTTCAAATTCTTACTGTTTTAAAGCCAGAAGTCAAAAAATACATGTTTGGAATAGTACTGCATGATTACATAGCTAAATATTTTATCTTTGGATTCATGTGGATCTCTGAGGATGAAGTCTCTTCTCCTTCTGCTTCTATGTGTTCACTGCCAATGCATATTAATGTTTGAAGATAAAATTGCTTCCCTGCTTCACTTTCAGTCATTCTAGCAGGACATCGTTACTTTTATGTCAAAGGTTGTTTTACTTGTCTGGCCTGTAAGTTATTCTTTCCTGTGTTAGGTACAGCAAAATCATTGCTGTGGCCAGCTGTATCCAGCTACCTCTGGTTAGAAATAAAAAAGTACCAAACAGATACTTTTGGTATCTACTTTTGCCAGAGGGTTGGTTCACCCCTCAACTAGACATCTTAAGAAATTCGGATGAGTACTCCCTCATATATAGCAAATATATCTCAATCCATCTCATATATGTTAGTTTTCAGTACTAATTAAGAGTTTTCCAAAGTAATTAACTTTTTAGAATAATTAACTTCTTATATGTATTTTGTGCTTAATATCGTTTTGAAAGAAAGTAAGTTTAATAATGAGGTTACCACAAGAAGACTGCTGTAGAACTGACTCTGGAACTTACACAAGTGTAGATTTGAGGCTGTCAGAAGTAAGAGCTTGTAATGGTAAGAGGCAGATGAGTTGCAAGTGTTATGCAGAAGGTTAAGTGAACAGGTAATTCAAGAGAGGCAGATTTAGGGGAAGTTTGAGGATGGCACTATGGGAGAAAAAAAAAAAGATGTTTTAAAGTATTGCTGCCTGTACCAGGGCCCTTGACGGTGTCTTTTTTGTCAGCTCTTGCACAGCTTGCCTGTAAACAAAACTTCTGGGTGTTCGGGCACTTCTTAAATGTTCTCATGCTCTCTCTGTGTCAGCAGTCTCATTGCAAATGCTGATCCTGGTGTGTTTTTACATGTTTACACTGAACCTTTCTTATGGAACTCAAGGAAACGTTGGGACAGTTCTTACAAAATGCAGTGAAAGGTTGTAAAGGAATTGGGGTAACAGAAGAATTGAGTAATTACTTCATGTTGATTTGATTTTAAAAAGGGGAGGTCTGTAGTTAATGTCTGCACATACAATAACAGAAAATATTTAGGTATGATGTATAATTCTCCTCGCACCATTCTTTCTAGTACAAATTGTACAGTCCTTGATGTACTTCATTGAAAGGAAGCATTAATCACTTTTTCCTCTGTTAAGCAATAACCTCATAATTCAATCATGAACATCTCTGTGTATGGACTTTTTAGTGGATGAAGTCAGAAATTATGGAAGTGCTGTTAAATGGCACTAGCAGGTAATGGGATAACCTTTTACAAGGGAAGGTGTTTGCCTTACTATGAATTAATTTCTGTTCTTCCTGTGCTTAGGCTGAGAGCGAAGTAGCTTCTCTGAACAGACGCATCCAGCTGGTTGAGGAAGAGTTGGATCGGGCTCAGGAGCGCTTGGCTACTGCCCTGCAGAAGCTGGAGGAAGCTGAGAAGGCTGCAGATGAGAGTGAAAGGTGGGTGGGGCCACGCCTGAACGGATCGTTACCCTATGACAAAGATCATAATTGCCAGGGTGTGGATTAGGGAAATAAACGAAACCACTCCTGTGTCTCTGAACGTGTGTAATCTGCTCCTCCTTGCATACATGGACTTCAGTTATAGCTTGTCTGTAGAAATGTCCAAAATATCTAGCCTTGCATTCTTTTTCAGTTGTGAAGATGAGCTTTAAGTGTGGTAGGTCTTTTGATGTATCATGTCACATCCTGTTTGGCCCAGCCCAGACTTCTAATGGGATGACAACTTCTTGGTGTACTCTGGTGCTATTGGGTGATTCTTGCTTTTATTGTGGGTAGAAAATCTCACCTGGAGAATAGCAAAGTGCTGGAAGAGGCTTTGGTTCTCCTGTTGGCAAGATTGGTACATGAAGGTGAGCAAAAGAAAGAGGCTGATAATTCCTTCAGATTCCCAGAAGTCTGTAATGTAAATTAGGAGCTCAGGATTTGTGACTTTGGAAGATCTTCTCTCTTCCAGTTGTATTTTATAGCTGTGATAGAACCTTTCATTGTGAAAGAAGCCCACACATTCTGCATGTGTATTTTTACGTTACTAAGGATGCAGTCTGTTGGAAGGAAATGTGCCAGAGGCTCACAGTATGTTTTGAAACATTCAAGATAATTTTGAGTCAGACATGTGCAAAAAACTGTTTCTTGCTATGAAGGAGTTAAATTTTGCTTATGCCGAGCACAGAGAGATTTTAGGACTCTGACACGGCAAAACCCAGGAGAGTCTGGCCCATAAACATGATTCTTGTCAGTCCTGCAAGGGTTGTAAGATGCTGTTGATGAGTGCAAAAGCACAGATGTTTTCAGTCTTCTTATTAGGTCTTTAGAAGCAACACCCTTTATTTACCTTTCTGTAAGATGAAACTTAAAATGAAAAACTCCAACTTAAAATGATAAAGAATTGTACAGCTGAGCTACAGTAAGAACTAAACAAATAAATCACACCTTTTCTTCCTTCCTTGCTAAGACGTGTTTCATTCCTTGAACTTCTGAAACGTGAGTGCATGGGACTAAATCTATGGTGTGAAAGCTCAACTGTCTGATGTGCTTCATTCACCTAAATACAACTGTCTGAAAGTCACATACCACAAGTAGTAGAGCTGGAGATAAACTGGCAAGCCCTGAACCTTGCATTTCCTGTTTTTCGTGTTTTTCAGAGGAATGAAGGTCATTGAAAATAGAGCCCAGAAGGATGAAGAGAAGATGGAAATCCAGGAGATCCAGCTTAAAGAGGCTAAGCACATTGCTGAAGAGGCTGACCGCAAGTATGAAGAGGTCAGTTCTTGAGTGCAGGTCATCTCTTTCCAAAGCCCATTAGGCTGTGTCTGTAATTTTGCTTTTCTCCCTTGCCTTTTAAGTTCAAAAGATCACAAACACCACTCTTCACAGCTGTGGAAGGAAAACTAGGCACCCAGATACCTCAGGGAACAAGGTGGCAGGAGATCTGTGCTTAGATCTTTGCACTAAAATGTTTGAGAGTATTCCCTAAACTCTTAGAGAAAAAAGTATTTTTAAGTTGCCTTTTGGTAGATGAAAGGTTGGTCTTGAAAAATATCAGATAACAGTCTCAAATGAATAATGAAGATGTCACATAGTCAAAACTCATGTGTTGACAAAAAATTAAAAGAGGCCGAGCCCCCTGTTGTGTGGGTTCTAGAAACAAGTGATGTATGCTGCAGCAACATAATACCCCTGACTGTCCCTTGCCTGTCCTTGTAGGTGGCTCGTAAGCTGGTGATCATTGAGAGTGACCTGGAGCGCGCTGAGGAGCGTGCTGAGCTATCAGAAAGGTAAGTGTGGAACCGCCCTGTCATGTATGTGAGGTGCTAGAAGAGAACTGTAACTGCATGAAACGTTGGCAGCACACTGTGTGTTCAGCTCAAAGCTATGTTTTGCTCATTTACTGTAATCGTTGAAATAAATGGTCAGCGCCAAAGTAAATGTGTTCCTATGTGTGTGCGCGTGTGTTTTGTCACTGCATGCTGTACCTGCACACTGATTTTGTGAATGGCTTTTGTGCATTTCATGTGTTCACTAACAGCCAAGTCCGACAGCTGGAAGAACAGTTAAGAATAATGGATCAAACCTTGAAAGCATTAATGGCTGCAGAGGATAAGGTACTGATACTAATAAACAGTTTTTAGGTTTAACTGCAACCCAAGCCTTTCAGCTTCCATAGCCGGTTAGCTCACTCAGTAGTAACAAATAAGTCCTTGCTATGCTCTTCACTCTCTTTGCATCTTGCTTTGGTGGTTTTCTTTGGTCTCTTTTTTTTTTTGTTTATTTATTCATTTTTACCTTTAAATCTGATCTCCTGTGCAGCCAAAAGAAGCTGAACTGTCTCACGTGTAAAAGCTCTGTAAATGTTTCTGTGTAAGCCAAGAGCTGTAGATAAATTTCTGTCTGGTCATTGTCTTAACGTGCACTTGAAATAGTATTTGGCATCACAAAGAGTTGCTTTCAATCTGTGATGGATCAGCTGCTTTTGAGGCCGTCCTTTTGCCCTGTAATTGTTTTCATTTTTCTCTATCTTTTCCCCCTATTTTCTCCTGTTTCTTTTGCTTGACTGAATCTTCCATCCGCCCCTTTCCTGCCTTCCCTCCGAAATAACAGCAAATGTGCTGAGCTTGAAGAGGAGTTGAAAACTGTGACCAACAACCTGAAGTCGCTGGAGGCTCAGGCTGAGAAGGTAGGCTAGAGACTTATGTGAGAATGTCCCTTACGTTGTCATCTGGCCTGTGGGGTTTTCTTTGTATGCTGATCACTTGGCAGCATTTCAGCAGGGCTGTTATCAGTAGAAGCATTGGGATTTGCTACTCAGTTCATATTTGGCTCCTATTGGAGCATAGCATATCTTCTAGTTCCAAATAGGTCAGTATTACTTTGCCACGTGTTCTGATGAGTACTCTGACAGGGTTATTACTTCTAGAATGTCCCTCAACATGGCATTGTGTACTGACATTAAATTTCTCTGAAGGACTTTCTTCTTTAAAAGTGTAGTACTAATTTCTTCTCAAAGTCCCCACCATATTGCACTGGAATATAACTCAAGGGAAGTTTGACTCTTGTAACAAACCCTACTACCGCAGTCTTGCACATGGAATTAATTTAGTTTTATCTATATTACTTTCTTGTGTACAGGTGATCTATTACAAGAGTTTCAGATGAGGGGTTTTTTTGGTATATTTGAATACCCATCTAATACCTGTGATCCTCTTTCTAATTACAGTACTCACAGAAAGAAGACAAATATGAAGAGGAGATTAAAGTTCTGACTGACAAACTGAAGGAGGTAAAATTAGAGCTGTTCTTTGCAATGTATCTTCCAATACACTTTTGATTCTTTTAATATAAACACTAGTTTGATGCTGTAAGGATAAACATGCCATTTTGGAAACAGTTTAATGTTAAATATCTCCCCTAGAAATTGGTTTGTATTAGCCTTACTATTTGCCTCCTCTTGTACTATTTTCCTCATTCGAATTACTGCTCCTCTGTTTGTAAGTACTCTGTGTGTGTCTCCTAAAGTAGTCTGTTTGTCCTGACTTCAGGCTGAGACCCGTGCTGAGTTTGCTGAGAGGTCAGTAACCAAGCTGGAGAAGAGCATTGATGACCTAGAAGGTATGGGGGTTTATTTTTCTACTTAATGTGGAAATATGTATCTCTTATTCTTCTCTTGCGTGGGGGTTTTCATTGGGGTTTTTTTCAATACCCAATTCTACTGGGCTGACTTGCCCCACTTGTGTAAATGGGTCTGCCTAAAGAGTAAAGTAGGCAAAACATTTTCCAAATGAAATGTATTGATAACTTAAATGCTTCAGGTGAACAGTGTTTTGCTCTTGCCTGTTTCTTTTTCTCTCATGTTCTTAAGACTCCTTTTGTTTTTTGCTTTATAATCTTCTACTTGGAGTATATAAACGTATAGGGCAAATGATCAGATGACAAGTGTTATTATCATCTTGGTAAAAAGCTGATGAAGAGCTGCATTATGTTTGCAATAGTTAGGAATGTAGCAAGCTAACCTAATTTATTGCTGTGCTAAGTGGGGCAGGGCAGGCATTTTGTGGCATAGACCTGTTGCTGGGTTTTGGCAAAGCTAATACATTATGTACATAATCTGAAGGACAGCTTATTTGACTTCAGAGAGTTTGTTTTAAGGTTTTGATAAATCTATTAGAACTGCAGCAGAGTAGCAGAATGTGCTTTCTGCCTCTGGAGAAGGTAAATCAGTAGGACTTTATAATTAGAAGTTATATGGATTTCACCATTTAGATGCATTACACTGAGTCTAGAATTTGAAGAAGCTTAGTTGCTTGGCGTGGCAGGCTGGATTCTGCATGAAGGCTATGACATGCCTAAGTAGCTGCTGAAAATTTATGATCCCTGACACAGGAAGGAAGAGAAGGAAGATAAGTGTTTAAAAGGAGAAAAATTGCTGTAAGAAGCTGAGTTTATGGCATCACACAAACCAGAGTGGTTTAAAAAAAAAGTGGTAGAGAATGGTAACATCCTCCTTGAGCCTCATTTTTTGGATCTTTTCTCTCTAGCTCCTGTGTGCCTTCCTAATATGCATTAAAACAAAAATCCTGGGCAGTGAAACATGGATTTTTTGCTTCTTTTATGCTCTTTCTTTTCTTGGTTTTCTTTATATCACAGGTTGTCCTATTGGCAGTGCAGTTAATGAACTTGTTGCATAGAAGTGTTCACTATTTTCTTCCTTTTATTCTTCTCTAATTTTGTTTCATTTTGTCTGTCACAACACTTCTTTCTGTGCGCTCTTCCCATTTCCTACGGCTTCTGGATGGTATCCCATGCCACCACCTTCACCTTCCATCCCATGATCACTCTGCATTTCCTTGCACACCTCTGCCTTCCCTGGGGGAACATTAGATGAGCTCTATGCTCAGAAACTGAAGTACAAAGCCATCAGTGAGGAGCTGGACCACGCTCTCAATGATATGACTTCCATGTAAATGTCTTCCCAGCTTGTGCCTGCTCCTGCTTCCCTTCCCTCACTGATTGCGCGGTACCGGCCTTGTGAAGTGATGCTCCCTGGGTAGTGGGAGATGCTTTCCTTTAGAGAGAATAGGTGTACAAAATACCATGAACAATTGCTTTACCGTGGCAAAGTGTGGGGTGAGTGTTGTGCCAAGCCTGGTAAATACTCATGGTGATTTTGTAAGCTTGTGGTTACTTGTCCATTCTGTGTCTGCAATCCTTGTGTCGTGTGGTTGCCCTTTGTTTGCAGCTCTGCGTTTATCCTTTCAGTTCACCTCTGTTCAATCATTATCTACCAGGCCCATCGTGTTCATTTTACCAAAGAAAACTGTCTTGATACATGTTGCATTCAGAGTGTATTCCTTTGCCTGCTGCCGCAGTTTTTGCTCTGGCAAAGTTCCTACAAAAGTATCAAAGAAATTTAGATTTAGCTCTAGTAATGACAGTAAAAAGTGTTTATCTGAATTTCCATAACTGCTCTGAAAATTTCAGCTGTTATCACTTAAATTAGAAGTGTGGAATACTTTGTCATTTAAACCCATAAAGGAGATAATTGAATCGTAGGTTGCTTCTGCATATTTTCTGGATAGCAATAGTAATTTCGTTTGCATACACCAAAAATGGGGTAATACCAACTTGAGTCACAAGGAGAAAAATGAAGAGTGGCAGGAAGGCAGGAGAGTCACCAGCTGTAAGGTATGACTCGTTCATGCAGTGTTTGACACACACTGACTCTTCCTCCTTGGACTTTGAACAGAGGTCAGCTGGGCTGCCTCCACCTTCCCTTGTCCAACCCCTCACTTGCATGAACACTGTGCAGCTGACATGGGAGAGGGGAAGAGCTGTGGCTCTCAAGTGCTTAAGGGGTGCAATGTTTAGTCCCAGCATTCCCTTTTGGAAGCATTGGCATGCTTTCAATAAGGCATGAGGTTTGCTCAGATCTTGACACATATTTTGTATGCACCCATATTTTAAATGGTTTTTCTTTGTGGTTTTTTTTGTCCCCATGTCTGTTCATTACTTTCCTCCCTCTCTCTACCAACATTTTAGTAGAGGTCTAGTGTTGCCTGTTTTGTATGCTTTGATTTTTTGTTTTTAAATTCCCTCCCGACATATGGTTTTGCTCAGTGGCTTATCAAGCAAATGGATTTCTTCTTTCCTCCTCTGTGTACAGAGATTACAATATTTCTTCCATTTGGGATATTTCTAAGTGGAAAACAGACTTGAAATTGTACTCTGCTGGTACATGAGGACATGACTGTAGCATTCCAGTCCCAGCATGGTGTGCTGTTTCTCTAGCATAGTCATCTCAGCATGCTGGGCTCTGCTGTGCCATTGCTGCTTTTTTGGAAGTCTTTACTGCACCTTTTTTCATTTTCTACCTTATCTCACTTTTTCTTTTCATGCAGATAATTTTCTTTGCTTCACTTCTCCAAAGACATCTTCATCGGGTTGGATAAAACATCTTTCCAAGCTTTGGATGTTTCATGGGTTCATTGTCCTGTCTTCTAGCTTAGTTGACACTTCCTCTATCACCTGTCTCAGAACATGCTCTGTTTGTGCTCTGCTGTACAGAAACTACATTTCTCAATGTAAAATAAATATCCCAGCTGTATCCCTTTTGCTATTCCTTTGCCTTTTATTTATTTCAATAACTGTTTAAGTTATTAATAAAATTTGTGCTTTTTTGCCATTAGGGATTTCATTTTTTGGTGTTTTCATTTTTTAGCTGAAAACACTTTTGCCTGAAGGTTGACAGTACCAAGCCAGTGAGTGTAGTGTGTGGGATGGTGTGAAAACTGACCAGTTATTATCTTAGTTTTTCTCAAACTCTGCTGCAGATAAAATAACAGATATAATAGGAATTTTTCCAGTTGTTATTGTTAGGACAAAATTTGCAAGGATGCTGCTTCCTTAGGGTCACTTGGTCGTGGGAGCATGGCTGAGAGAGCAGTTACATCCTTGATGTAACCAGATTTTTCACTTTAAAGCCTTAAATCTTTTCCTAGCTTGATGCTGAAGACTTCTTATCTTTATTTAAATGTGTTTGTTCATTAACTTACATATTTGAGACAGATTTGAAGAGGCAGCAACAGAAACTTTTTTTTTCACCCAAAAATAGTCCTTCAAATGTCTTACAAAAAATTTTTCCCTCTTTCACATTTTAGTTATTCAGCAGAGATGTTGCTTGCCAAGATTTTGGGGGTTTTACAATATATTTTTTTAGTAGCATGATAGGGTTGAAAGTTCATCAGGGAGGTTTCAGTAGCTTTCCACTTGTACTTAGCTCAGGCTTGTGAGTTTGATTTGCAGACTTGTGAGAAATGTTTCAAAACTGGGGTAGGAGAATTCTCATGATTATACTGTTAATGAAATGATTCTGCTGGAAGGTGGCACATCATGGATTTCCGGTTTGAAAGCCTGAACATTGGCTTTCAGCTGATTTGTCAGTGTCTAATTAAGGATGACATTTTAACTTTATTTTCCTCACAGTGAAAGAAGTTATTTTCTAATTCACATTAAAGTGAATTGGTTTAAACTGGATTCATTTCTGGTGATGCTGTCACTCTACGTATTGCTCAAGTTCTTAAGTTCAAAGCTAAATAAATTCGTTATACCATAGCTGAAGTGTAGTTTCTAACCTGTAACATAATGTAAACGTCTCTTTCTTGTTTAGCAGTGCAGTCTAAACTAGATTTTCTCCCCTCCTCAAAACTTGTTTTCCAAATAAGGCTTGCAAATGGATGCACTGCCTTCCCGGCCTGCCATCCTCGGATAACTTTGGTATATCCCAGTTTTCTAGCCTAGGACACATCCTAATGTTGCTGGCTGTGGGGAGAAGCCCAAATACAGGATATATATCAGCCATCACAGATAGTTCAGGTAATAAAGTTCAGTCATTTGTTACTCAGTTGACACACAGTAAGTGGCTCTATACACTGTGTGTATTGCAGCTGAACAGCAGCATACTGTGTGTAGAGGGTAACCAGATAGAATGGGATATATAAAAGTTAACCAAATACAATGGGATGAGCATTTGTAAAATGGCTGAGGCTAAGAAGTTTAACTTCACAAATACAAGAGTTAAGGGGAATGGGATCAACTGTCAGTTGTCTGTTGAGCCAAAGTAAAATAGCTGCAGCAACTCCAACTTCTGGTGTTTCTAAAGAAAAGTAAACAAAAAAGCAAAATCTGTTGTAGGAACCTGTCAATTTTTAACATAGTGATTTTAAACATCAGTATTAAAATTTGGCCTTTTGTGTCAGTTATCTATGATCAGCGCTCTGCATTGAAGGATGACAGGTTGCTGGATGGAGTCCTGGAAATGGGCAGTGCAATGCAGATCCCCAGGTATCTGCGTACAGAATTCCTGGCTGCTCCTGCTGCACTGATCTTCCCTCCAGGGAGCTGTTGTGGTTTCCCACTGCAGTGTGGTTTAGCACTCAGTGGTGATGTTCTACCTCCCATGCCTGGCTGGTTCCTTGCCTGAGGCTTCTTGCTGGGAGTGCAGGGCTGGCTCCGGGCTCTGCTGAGCAGAGGCTGAGCTTTGCTGGCTCTGCAGCAGAGCCAGAACTCCCTGCTGGGCTGCTGGGGCTCCTGCAGAGCTGGGCTCTGCCTCTGGAGGAAATGGACACACAGCCCATGGGGGGTCAAGGGCTCACTGTACACTCAGGAAGTGGTTTCCCTGCTTTATGGGGGGGGTAGTAATTTTGGAAGTTGGGAAATGCTGTAAATCTCTGCCTCAGAGAGGAGATTTCTGTGATGATAGTAAGCATAAGTCCACATGTTGTCATTTCTGAATAAGAACTACATATGCTTCGCCAGACAGAGTGAAAGTTTAGTTACCCTAAGGTTTTGATGGATTTTTTGTATGTATATGTGACCTTACCCCAATGAGAAAGAGTAGATCCATTTGTTACTGGTGCAGGATCAGAACTATGAAATGTGCCCTGGCTTTACTGAGCTGGCTGTGGGAGTTTCGGCTGGGAAGGAAGCTGGGAGGAGTTGCTCACCACACAAGCATGTCCTGCAGACCAGCTCACTGCACAGCTTTGCAATGTCCAGTGCCTGCAGGGGAAGAGGATTCTTGTGGAAGCTGTTAGGCAGCTTGTGGAAAAGAATCAGAAACAGTAATTTCCTGTAGGGGAATAATCTGGGATCAAGAGGTCAGGGGTGCAGTTGGGCTGTTGAGAAGAATATGGACAATTTGAGAACACAAGATAGTCAAAAGCCATTGTGGAACATTCTTTCACTCTGCAGAGCAACTCTCACTAAATGTGCTGTCATAACATGGCTGTTGAACTGTCCTCTCTGTTTGCTGTTTTTGAGCAAGGTGTTCATCCTTCCTTTTCATTTTCACCAAATGTGAGTCTGTTTTCTTACGAAGTAAAGCTTGGCAATTTAACGGTTTCAGAATGTGTTGATTCCAGTAACACAAGTATATTTTCCTACCAAAAATAACATTGCAGCCGTTAGATTCCCTAGGAAATGAGTATGGGCTGAGTCAGACCTGGTGGTAGTTGCTACTAGCGTCTCTCCTGCTGTTACTTGTGCTGGCTGTGGTGCAGTTGCTTTCACTCTATTGGCAGATGAGGTCTCACCCCACCTTAAATAGTTTGCAAAGAAAAATGGCACACATAAAACAAATCTTCCCCACACTGTACAGAAGACTGAAGCAAGGCTTCTACTTCTAGGAATATAGCTGCAGTTGTTCCGTTTCTATTCCAGTTTGTGTCTCACAGCTGTTCCCCACAGCAGGATTCTTAGCCAGTTCTTCACATGGTACAGTAGCTGTTCCTTGGAGTAGCAATTTAATTACTAGAGTTCTAGAAACAGAGGTAAAATGTTTCTCTGTATGTTACTGAACTGTCTGTCATGTGACCAGTTTCTTTATTAACTCTTATTTAACTGTTTTCTCTGTCTAATCTGTCTTCATTCTGCCTCTTTTTTCCCTTCTAACCTGCTTGCTGCCTGTACAGACCAACTCTACCAGCAACTTGAGCAAAACAGTCGCCTAACTAATGAACTAAAGCTGGCATTGAATGAGGATTAAACTTTAGTGTGACTATATTGTTAACTTGTTTCAAAACACCTTCTTCCAAATTTCCTTTAAGAATTAATCAGTAAATGTAGAAATAAGAAACATAGAAATTGATTTTTTTTTTTGAGCTGTTGATTCTGTGGTAAATTAATGGAAGAAATTCTCAGTTTCTCTTGGGAAAATATGAAAGTGCTTCTTCTGGATACAGCTTTTCATTATGTGTCTGCACACCTATTTTGAAGGAGCACTGAGCTCTTTGGGTGTGCAGTAGCTTCTTTCCACTTAAGTAAACAGCTACAGTGTTTTGCTAACAGTATCCGAAAAGTAACAGCCTGCCTTGCAGAAAGGCACTCAGTTTATCCGACATCATGAATTGGCCCTGAGATTTTTACCACAGTGAGAGAAAAATATTCCCCAGGATTCCTATTTCTGTATTTCAAAACCAACTTAAAGGATACTTACAGCTGTTTTGTCTGGAGAATTTGACGTGATAATTTTGCCTTACTTTGAATTGGGCTTGTTTTGACATTTATAAAAAAAACCAAAAAACCCAAAAAGAATGGGAGCTCCATCTGACAATACCCGATCAGTTTAAAGGTATGCTTGCAGTAGCATGAAGTTACTATTACTGGATCTGAGTAGGATGCACCACCAGAATATTATGCTCACTTATTGTATCAAATATGTGTGTTAAATGACTGTCCTATAAAAGTGTGCATGCAACATAAAGCTACTAACTTCAAGTTTATTTATTTTCTAGAAGAGATAAATTTCTTAAAGGTCACTTCACTGAAAACTATAATAGTTTTAATTTTTTTGTTCTGTGTGTTTCTGAATTCTATGAAACTTTTAATTGTGTATCTGCAAAGAAATTATTTATTTTCTTTATTGCTTACTTAAAAAAAAAAAGAAAAAAACCATTTACTATCTCACATTCCTATAAGCAAAGAGCTTCCAGAACATTGTATCTCTGTTGGCAGTGCATTTTCTTAACAAATGCAGCTGTAAACAGTTTTAAACTTGCATTACTTGCTGTTTGTTTTATTAATTTGGAGTTGTCTCTAGTTGTGTTACCAGGGAACATTGGTATTTATGAGCATGCACATTTCTTAGCTTTCTAAACCCTCTGAGAGAAATGATGATTGCATGCCTTCATGTTCTGAGAATCAGTGCCTCCAAAGAACTGCTATTCATGTTTTAATTTTCTAATCCCACAACAGAGAAAGTGGCGCATGCCAAAGAAGAAAACCTTAGCATGCATCAGATGCTGGATCAAACTTTACTGGAGTTAAACAACATGTGAAAACCTTCTTAGCAGCAACCACACTATTTGTTTTATTATTTTTACACCTGCTTGCCGTGAAGCCCCATAAACATGTCTTTATTTTACTTTCACCACAGTCACCAGAACATCTGCTAAATTACCAAGCAGGGGTCAGGGAAACACCAAAATGGGCAAGCCATATGCGGGTTAAGCTACATTACATTATGGTTTAAATGTGCCATTTCCCAACAAAAATGTTACCTACACTCTGTAGAGAGTTCAGCACTTCAGTATGCTTAGTCTTTGAAGAATCCTGGCTGTGGCAGAAAGTGTCCCACCTCAAGTGCCAACTACAGTTTTTACACAAGAGGAATGATTTGTGTTTCAGAGAGATCAGGTGGCAATGGTGCTATTTTGAACAAAAGGTTCTACTTGAAGTCTTTTGTTTGATATCAGACAAGTCAGGAGTTGTCCAGCGCAGTAATTTATTTTTATCCGAATTTTACTGATCTGTGAGAATTTGGACTTTCTGTGCCTTCTAATTCAGTAAAACGAAGGTATGTAAACAATGGAGACAAGTGAAGGCTTTCTGAAGGTTTTAAATTGTGTTCTTGCAACTCAATACAGAAGTGTAGGTCAGCATTTCACCTTGAGTATTCATTCGATTGTATTTTTCATGTTGAAATGAAAGATTCAATAAATTCAGGACAAAACATTAATTTGGAAGAGATTGTTTTAAAATGTATTTTATTTGTGGGGACTTGGGGTAGGGGAGGAATTTTTAAACCGATACTCGCCTCACTTTTTTTCACACTTTCTTTGAGCAGTCTTAAAAGTATACCTGTATGTAAACATTGTATAATGATATGAAATAAAATGCACATTTTAGGACATTTTTTAAATTTTGTTCTCCTGTGGTTTGTTTTTCATCACATCAGTTTCCTGTGCATCCCTGTTTAAACTCTGCACGTGTGCAGTGTCTCTCATTGTCATACACTTAACACACTAGCTTTCAGTGTTTTCTGTGTTGTTTCTGATGTACAGAAATGCAGTGATTTGCACAGATGTGGAGCTGCAGCTGCTAAGAGAGCCCTTTTGAGAGCCATCTTGCAGGAGCCTGTCCCTGTCACTTGACTGCATGCCTGGGTGGGTGTAGCATACAGTTATCCCTTCACAGGTGATGGAGCTTTCCACAGTTACTCATTGTTGGCCAAAACTGTTTTAGGTAAAACCATTGGAGAAACTCCCATCGACCTCTTTGGGAAATGAGTCCTAAAGTGCTCTTAGAAACACTGCCATCTATTTGTATATCTTACCTGATAATATGTGTTAATTTACTTCAATACAGTGATAAACCTTTTAAAATTATATGTCACATTCATAAGAAATCCTTTCACTCAACTTTTCACTACTGGTTGCTAATTTCTACGTATGTATGTATCTTTATTTGAATTGTGAGGTCTGTCAGTGGGCAACTTCAGGACTTGAAAAATAATTTTTATTCCTTCTTTTTCTGTAGTACGTTGCTGAAAGTTGATGCTGTCCATCCCTCTAGCAGCAAGGAGTTTGGTAGGAGACAGGTGCAGATAACCTTCCAGATAACCAGAGAATTTCCAGTAGTGGACCCTTAGCAAGCAACAGAAGCAGGTGACTTTATCAGCCACTGGTGTAAGCTGGTGAAAGGGTAAAGTAATACATAATAATTTCAGGTTAAGTGGGAGTCAGAGAGGGAAGATGTACCAGTGCAACTCTGGCTTTTTTTGATTGTGTTTTAAGGGAAAGAACTTGGTAACATTACGAGCCTCTGTGTGACTTATTGGCTGCTGCCAAGTCATCCCAAATGGAAAGGATGAAATCCCTGCCTTCATGTTTCTCTTGTGTTTTTGGGGAGAAAAACATATGTTACAAGGCTCCTGCAAGGCCTTAGCTTGTACTGGAGGCTGACAGATAAAGCTCCAAACACATTGTGCAGAGGTAAGTTACTCTAATCTCTTGCTCCTTCCTTACTTGGCACCAGGATGCAGTGTCAGGTAGTTGAGCTCTAAGAGTACAAGTCCCCATGCACATGTGGCTTCCACTGGTGCTGCTGGAGCCAGGAGGGCTTCCCAGAAGGAAGTGCTGTGCTGGGGATTGTTTGTAGAGGAGGGCCCAAGGCCACCCAGAGAGTAGGAGGCTGTGCAGTAAAACAGAGGAGTTCTTGGCACTGGGCCATGAGTCTTACACAGCTGAGTGTGCTGCCAGCTCCACTGGATTGCTGTTATGGTCCCGTGGTATGTGCTTGAGTCCTGAACAATGTGTCTGAGTGAGGTCAGACCCTTTGTTTGCTGCTTAAAATTGCTTTCCAGGAGACCACAAACTGCTCTGTGGTTTGGGGAATTGAGTTCAACTCTCACTGTGTGTAAGGGTAAGAGGAGGCTGTGGTTTTCATGTCTCTTAATGATACCATGTCACCATTAATAGGGCGAGCATGTGCAAGTGAGATAAGAATTAATCTGAAAAAAATCTGTTCCAGAGTAGACTTCCCCCAAAGCGCACTGTTGCAGATGAATCCATAAAGCTTCATAATAGGTAAATAAAAGCTTTCCAGTCTCAAGGAGGGCTGAATGGAGCAGTGAACATGATGATGAATCACACTAAGTGGCTTTTTTGCTGACTAGCAACAGGCACATAAATACACATAAGGGTGCATTTGCTGGAGCAGGAAAATCTGTTTCTACCATATCTCATAAGCCACTACACCTTATGGGTTCTTTGCATGTAGTGTCTAATCACACAAAACTCAGTGAAGCTACAAAGCATTGGCTTGTAAAAAGAAGTTGTGACCTGAGTTAACCCCATTCCAGCAAATTTGCAGCTACTTTGCTATGTTAACTCTGAAAATTCGTTAAATTACAGAACCCTGCCTTGTTCAGCATTCCTCAAGATGCGTGTCCTGGTTTGGAGAGTTACTCACCCATTTTTTCAATGCAAAAACACATTCGGCCATTTGAAATATATCGTAATTGTGCAGCCATGCTCTGTAATTGTCTGGGTTGGTTTTTGAGCTGACCTCCCTCGATGAAATGAGTAGTTCTGAGAGCACCAGAACTGGCAAAACCTGCCCTCTTGCAGATTCCTGTCTCACGGTTGGTTGTAAACTTGGAATGAATTATTTTCCAGATATGGAGACATTTATGTTGTCTCCTGCTCCCTTCTTGGGATTTCTCTGATACCAAGTAATATTCAAGGCATGCTGTAGTGTGCTTTCCTTCCATCAGGACCCTCAGAAGCATATTCCATCTATCTTAAATGGTTCCTTGTGTTCACAAAACCTGCAGAAATGCAATTTGTCTTCTAGAGTTCTGTGTGGTCAAAGTCAATCAGTTCAATCAAGAGTTACTCAATTCGATGAGAGATAAAGACAAGGAACTTAGATTAAGAAACAAGGCTAAAGCAGTAGGCTGCACCTGTAGAGCAGTGCCTCAGCTCAGGAACCTGAGTGAGAAATCTGGCTCTGTAAGGTATTATGTGTATTAACAATTTCTGTTGTTGATGCGACTCAAAATCTGGGTTGCCAAACTTCACTATACTGTTAATATCATAGGAATATCTGTTACACTGGGCTTTCTATGACTGCTGTAAAGTTCTTAAGCAAAAAAAGAAAGTGATTAGCCAGCTAAATGATTTTAAAATTGGGGGAGGAAATACTTTTTACATTACAAAGCACATAGACAAATAGAGTATCTTTTTCCTCAGGTGTTCCTTGGGGTGGGTTTCTTTCAATAATAAGACAGGAGCATCAGTGAAAGATTACGTGGGAATTGCAGCAAAAAGGCTAAAGCAGAGGAAATGAGGATAATGTTTTTTATTGTCATGGTGGGTTTTTGAAAAAGCACACAGAAATAGCACTTTTAGTAGAGGGAAGCTGTGTAATTTACTGTCTTCAGTGTGTGTTGTGTTCTTTCCAAGGCACAGAGAATATGTACAAGTTTGCATAATCTTCTTGGCTTCAGTTGCAAACCCATCTAGTTTTCTGTAAGTCAGAGCGTTGCCAGTTCATAAGCTGCTGCTGGGAATTGCATAAATGCAGGATACCCCTCAATGCCAGCAGCTTAGTGAGCAATCTCAATAGTCCAGATGGAAACAATGGGAAACAGAAGCAGACAGAAGTCTTACAGACACATAAAAATCCTTCACTCCTTTCCATTTGTTGCTTCCTGACTCATAATGCGCCACAATAAAAGGACATTACATAGCATTTTGGATTTGAGTGTTGTGGACCTTAAGGACACTTCAGCACTGGCTGCTTCTTGTCTCTCTGCTGGTTTGAGGAATAGCTGGATAAAGATTAAACACCATCTTTTTCAATAAAGAAATAGAGCAAACACACAAAAAACCCCGGTCCTGCAGACCCAGCTGCAACTGCCAGTGCCACACATCATAACACACTGACATGCAGGGTTGTGAGAACATTTCTCTGTTCTTCACAGCAGGAATATATGGATCATGGGTATAAAGGGTTGATACATATTTGAGGCCATGATCTAGCAAGGTATTTTGAATGCCTTCTGTTCCAGGGCCTGACCATTGCCTGCTTCTTGGGATTGTTCTTTCTTTGATTTAGTTTTCATTCTTTGCCCTGAGATGCAAAGAGAAATGTCGAGGAAGAGTCCATGTGTTCTGTCTCAGCCAAAGCTCATGGCAAACAGTGTTTCTTTGGCTAAAGCCTGCCAAGTGCTACACCTAGTGATAGTTGGCTGTGCCACTGAGGAAAATAATGCAGGTCTGGTGTCTCTACAGTACAACTTGTGAAAGAGTAACTGGGATGGTGCAACTGCAAAGCTCTGGTAAGTTGTTTTAACTTGGGATGCATGGGTATTGATGTTAACATGGAGATCTGTGTGCGTTTCCAGTTTAAAAATAGAGCATTTCTTTGCAGGCCCAACCAACAGTTGAGTTTGTTATGTTTTTCTTGACAAGAGTATTCGTTGGAGAAATAGCCTGGGAAAATGCTTCAGAATCATTCTTGGATTATGGTTTCTTGCAGCCAGCAAGGATGAGCCTGCCAGACTTCTTTCTACTTAATCTGGATTGCTCTGCTGCTTCCTTATTTTTTATTGTACACATGTAGACTATGAAATAGGATAAAAGGCTGATGTAATTTGTGCAGTCTGTCCAGAAGTAAAAAAGAAAATCTGGAAGATGAATTAGATGAGAAAGTAGGAACGGAAACAAGAAGGTGGAATTGCACATGGGGACTAAATGCCAGTCAGGAGGGTACAGACAACATGAAGGTGATCTACAGATGAGTGAATCCTCCCCCTCTAAGCGCTGCTGTGTAGTTATGCCTTGTCCTGCTCTTACAGCCTCAACTTGTCTGTGCAGCCACCTCATTCTTTTGCCACAGGGGAAGATGTTTGGCAAGGTCTAGGTAACAGGAAATTCTTTGTCACCCTTGTCTGGGTTTAAAGTATGCAGGAACTTTTTCTCCAAAAATCCTTTTGAGTCGTTCTTGCCACACTGGCAGAATCTGAGTTAATTTTCTCTGTGCTAGGACTTCATTATCAAATATCTTAACCAGGAAATTACGACACTTCAAAAATAAAAATAAAAATAAAAATGCAAACCCACCATTTTTTGCTGCTTTTCAGCAGATAGCAAACATGTAGCACATGTGTGTGCTTTTATTACCTTCACATGCTGCCATGTCTGAGTGCAAGGCATTTCCAGGAGATTAACAACTGCTGGGAAGGATTGTGGGTACAAAAGACAACCCAAACCAGTTGTTAGTCCATGGGAGGTGCTCAGTGCTGAGACTTACTGTCATAAATTGGAATGAAAAGCACCCAGGCTTACGTGTTGGTGTGCAAGCAATACAGACATTATTGCCATTTTGGGCAATTAAGTTATTAACTCCTCCCTCTGCTTCTCATCAGTGTATGAGCTGCCAGCGCTAGGAACACTACAGCTGGCAAAAGGACTGATGGGAAGGGTTTTCTCTGGATCCATTATATTTGTGAATCACAAGCTATTAACAGTTTGGATTTAATTAAAGGAAATCAATAAAATCCAAGTTTAAATTGAGTGCAGATTGTGTAGGGATTTGTGGCATTTCAGCTCAGTTGTTTCAAAGATCATTTTACCAAACCACCCAGGTGCATACACAGCTTTGACTATACACACATGTGGAGCACATACAGCTAGGGCCTGCCTGTTTGACTAAGCCTTAGTCAAACAAACAGTTCCATTAGAGCAAAGTCTCAGTGTTGCAGAATTGAGCTTTAATAGCCATTGCACAATGAAAAGTTCTCTCTTGTGTCAAAGCTGCTGGGTCTTTAGCTGCTGTGACATTTGGTATGTAGGTTGAAAAACCAAACGGCTGCCCACAGTGAGCATTGCAATGCTCTATTGTAATTTCTAAAGAGGCTGATGTTCAGAGGTGCTGAGCAGTTCTTTTTTATCTGAGTAGGACACCTGCGTACTGTATTAAAAGTGTGAGATGGCAGAAATCCCACTTTAAATTACTGTAAACCCAGAAAGCTCTGAAATCTGTTTTCCCAGTTCCTTGTTTGCCCATGTCTGTTTTGCCTTTGAATCAATAATGAAGACGTTACTTTCTGACATCAAAATATGTCACTATCAGTTATAGGTATTTCTCAGACAACATGGGGATTTAACCTTGCTTCTATTTTATTTTCCTGCTTGAGAATTTACAAGAACACAACAGTCAACATAAGAAATGCTTTTTACTCACACCTGTTGTTTAAATTTGCCAAGCACTAAGTCAAGTAGGAGCTTGTTAGCTTTCATTACAGCACTTGGAAAAAATGTCGTCATCCACTAAGTAGAGCACAGCTTCCCCTCCAGCACCAGCACACCTTGAGCTTGATTCCCCTCTGATGGATGTGTCCTTATCTTGCTTACCTTCACACTGCAGATTGCATTTATTGGTGATGAAAGGATGAACAGAACCCAAGCTGAGTGACAGACATTAAGATGAGTGTGCAGGTAGTAAAACTGTTCTACTGAGTAATGGTAATCACACTAAAGCATAACTGTAAGTGTGTGTGTATGTACCTGATGTACGCTGCTATACACCAGAAAGTACAGGTAGCATCTAAAACAAGGAAAAGGTCCTGATTTGGTTCAAGGTCAAAGAAATGCATGGTAGTATTTCCAATTCAAGCAGTTGATGAGTTATTCCAAGTCACAAGAGAGATGAACTGTCTTACACTTAGTGCTTATTGGAGAAGTCACTCATCCCAGGCAGTTGTCTTCCCTCACTAGCAAAGTTTTAAAAGTTTTCTTAGTTGTTTCCCATAGCCCTGCTTGCAAATGTACAGAAGAAATACCCATTTTAGGTTTTACAATGATCCTATTGCAGTATAAATCTGTGCAAATGTCATCAACTTGATTTACCCTGTATGGAAAGGGAATAAAGTAAAATCCCTGCTTACTGATTTGTGTAGCATATAGTAATTGTATATTTAGACATCTTTAGAGAGACTCTTTTGAAATATGTCTGAGTTTGCAAAGAAAAATACGAAGCAAAGGAATGGAGTTTGTAGTATGCATGGACTCACTCCCATAAGAATATGCAAGCCCAGTGCCAAATGCCTCCACCCAAATACCCGAGACGTTACTAATTTGATAAGAGTCCTTTTCCTGTTTTTTACTAGCCTGTGCAGTTTCTCAAGCTATCTGTACTCTGTTCCCACGAAGAGCAATTTTAGTGGCACAGAACATGTCTGCAAAGCGAAATGGAGGTGTAATTGCAGCACAGGTAGGTGAAAGCACTCTAGAATGGATGGTCAGAGCAGTAAACGTGTGGAAAATGGGCTGGCAACCAGCCTGCATGTATGGCTGGGTGAGTATTTGGCATAAACTGCAGAGAAGCATTTTGCTTATGACAGTAGTTATCAGTAAAAATATGTGCTGGGGCTTCAAATAATGTTGAATGGCTTGGAAAAATTGCTAGACTAGGTACTGAGCAGGATCCAGAGTCTTCTCTCTAGAAGAGCAGATAAATACAGTACATGCAAATCAGGACTATTCTTCACACCAGGGAATGCCTGAAGATTCACACAGAAAATCTGCAAACACATTTTTCCTGCTGCTGCTGTATCTGGCCAAGCAAATGTGCCTGTTGTCTTTCTTCCTGACTTGCAGAGACCTGCTGTGGAGGTGGCACTTGGTCCTGGCACTTGAGGATGGCTGAACGCAGTTGCCTGGCCCACTTCTCTCACGAGTAAGTCAGTGTCAAGCTTCAGAGTCCTCACAGCCACATCTTTGACTCACAGACTCTGGGACATGTTTATGTGATTAAGCTTTGTATTTTGGGGAGAAGGGTGGAAAGACAGGTAGTTATGACCCAATTGTGAGGAGCTCTTCCTAGAGCAAGCCAGAAATCTTTCCCAAGTGCCTGCACATCATATTTGTATCTTTGGGCATATCAGCCTCACAATACCTTGTGGTTAACATGTTTAATCTTTCAGGTGTTTTACACCTTCCATGCTTTGTTACTTTGTTTTGAAGCACCATACTTCAGTCTGAAAAGATACAATTGGAAAAGTCCAACTCACTGATGCTGTGTGGTGTCTGGCACTGGGAGCAGTGGTGATGCACACCATCATTTTCCATGGTGTCTTGTACATCTGCCCAATGAATGGCAGACTAGCTGGAGAGGGTAAAAAGGTTACTCACAGCAACTGAGTTCTAATGATGAATGTGAAAACATTCTCAGGCACCAAATTGTTCAGTCCTCTCTGTGCTGTTTTCTACCGGAAGAGATTGTTACCTGGAGAATAACTTCAGGAAAAACAGAAAAAAAATTCTGCATGTTTTCTTCTCTTTGGAGGGAGAATGTGTGTGTGGTGGTTTTCTTTTTTTTTTTTTTTACACTGATGTATTTCACAAATGTTCCTTCACTACATAATTTTGGCTGGTGACAATTATTTTTCCTCTGAGTCCCAAAAAGTTTCAAGTAGACCCTGAATTAAAACTATGAGGAAATCACCACTGCAAAACTAGAATTTTAAAACTAATGTTTTTGCAAAGAAGAAAAATAAATGTGCATGCCCTTTGGCTGATCTATGACCACAGCATGGTCTTTTTAGCATTCCTTTCCTTAACATGCAAAATATTTCCCAAATTCCCGTCCTGTTTTTTTAGGAACTGTGTCAGACTGCATGCAACTTCTGAAACTAAGGCAGTAACAGTGTGGCACTATAAAACTTTCATATTCTATTTTATTGAAAGTATATAATGCCCACGTACATGGGACATGTCCTGAGTACACAGGAAAATGGAGTAAATTAAGCAGAGCTGATGATAAACATGTTGATCTCATTGTCTGAAGACCCACTGTTTTTAATTCTACTCTTTCTCTTGGTCCAGACATCTTATGTTTTTTAAGATTTGCTCCTGACTAATGTTTCTCAGCTAAGCTGTTGGGGGATTCACCTACCTATGACCTTTGTTTGGAAAAAACCAAACCAACCCAAACAACTCAGGGAAGATTTTAATCTTAAGCTCAAGCTGTGAGTATGCCCTTATTTCTGTACCTTTCTGGGGAACGTGCCTGGTTTTGTGGCTGGGTCTCACTGTCCTATTTTAGGTTGTTATTGGTGCACATTGGTAGAGTAGCACTGTCACTGCAGTGGTACACACTGAGATCATGCAGCTCTTACCTTACTTGATAAACAAATAACAATAATACTCTGAGAACTGCTATACTGACCAAGATCTAACAAAAAAATGGATGAGGGTGAGGAGACTGTAATAACTGAATTCAGTAATTCTGTGACAACCAAGAGAGCTCCTGCTGCAGTGGAATCACTCCTTTTGCTGGCAACTGGTTAAACGGGAAAGGTTTTTTACTGCCATCTACTGTACAAATGCATCAAGCCAGAGGGAAATAAAAATTCTGTCTCTTGGTTCTCAAATAAATGAAATTGCTTCTGAAAAGAGAGAAAGCTGAGCTTGATTTCTCTCTACATCTAATATTCACTTTATTTATCTTCTTTTCAAATTCAGAAAGAATTTGGGTCTTTTATATCCTTCCTGTGCTGAGAGTAGAAACATCAGTTTTGATGAAGGAAATCATTATCCCTTCACTCTTTTCATTTCCCATCAACATAAATTTTCCACATATCTGTGTATACATAGATAATATTTTTAATTGCTGTTTTTGTATTTTTATTCATTTTATCTAGTACAAATATAAATTACAGTCCTTTTCGACAACTTCAGCTCTTATCTGTTATATTCCACTAGATTCAACACTTTTAGATCCAGAAATCTTTACAAAAATTAGTCTTTAATTATTGGAAGCTGGTTGGAATAATGGAATCCATTGGATTAATGGACCATTTCATTGTTTCACAATAAATCCAAAAAATAAAACAAAGGAGCTTCTTTACACTACTACTTTCTTAATTTTTAAAAGCCCTTTCCTACATATTCAACCTACAAGCTTCAGTCCGGGTCCGTGGCAGTTACAAATCGTATTTAGTAAGATGAAAGAGCAGAGATGAGCTCATGATTTCAGGTCAGACCAGCCCTTTATCAGGGGGATGCTAATATTAATTACTTGTTTTCTATCTGTCAAACCTTACGTGTTGTTTGGTTTTACCCATTTTTTCAATGGAAGGGTTAAATTTAGGGGCATGTCCCTGGAGAGTTTGTCAGTGAACTAGAAAAGCAAATGAGATCATCATAGCAAAAAATAACATGATCAAAGTCCAGACCTACAAGCAGGAACAGCCATAATAACATCTGTTAAACATTGCTGAGACATCAGAATCCACAAAAGCATTTGCAGAAATGGAGGAGGATTGATGGAAGTGATGAAGTTGTTTTCAAAATGCCTGATTTTTTTTTTTTTTACCCCAAGAGTTATGTTTTAGGAAATGTTGATGAAGCCTTACAATTTGCAAATGCTTGATGTTTCCACAAGCTGGTGACCATCAGCAGAGTGAGCATACGGCACCTTTTGCTGGTGGGCTGCACCACTGCTAAACAGCACCGAAGCTGCTGCCCACCTTCCTATGGCACCCCAGCTCACACCAGCACAGTGCTGTGAAAAAGCCAGAGAATGCAGCATCCAACTGAACAGCAAGATAACTGCGAAGATACATCAGCCCTTTGTTTGCAGATCTTGTATTACTGAGCATTTGTCTTAAAGGCTCTAAAACCTTAAGGGATTCTTGATGGTGAGACTCCAAAGCCGGGCCCAAGTGGAGGTGAGTGAGCACAGCCCTGCCCTGCTGAGAGACCCATTGTGTCACACCATTCTGTATCATCCAAATAAGATATATCTCAACACAAATCCAGCAAATCTAGCCTGCCAATGAAAAGTCAGCTGGTTTAGTGCTAAACCAACCATGTGGAGTTCTTTCCAGCATGCCAAAGGGGTGTCCAGATTGACTTTTCTGGCTGTGTTACATGAAGAAGATGGATTATAGCTGAGACTCTGTGCCTATACTTCTAAGTCACTGATGGACAAGAATAGAAGAAAAACATTGTCTTTTTTGTTAAATTAGAATTGGATCAGCCTAGTGCTTGCTGTCCTCATTTTCTGTTGCTGTCAGTGGGAGTAGAAAATCGTCAAAACACTGTAAGCCTGATACCTCAACTCAAAGTTAGCAAAACCAGCAGTTTAGAGGAAGATAAAAGAGAATAGAGCAGGCCAAGTTGTGCTACTGGACTTAGCACAAAGATCTTCATTAAGGCAATCAGAGAAAAATGGCAAGCTCTGTTCCTGGCCCATTCAGAAGTGTGATGTCAAAGAGTGTTCATGCTGAGCAGGTTGATGTAAGAATGCAGAGAATCCTGCTGCAAAATGCTTCCAGAGACAGTTTAACACAGTGCAAATGAGTTACAAGAAAGTAAATACAACATCTTGTACCGGTTGGGTATGAAGTTGTACTGTGATAAGCAATGGAGATTTATTGAGAAAATACTAATGAGCAATAAATGCCTGCAGTGAAAGGGTTAGCATCTGGTCTGCATTTGACTTCACACATGAAAGCTATTTAGCCTGACTTTCTGCCAAATCCTGCAATTTTTGAGATCATTGGACATGAAGAAGATTGAAATCCCTAGGTTAGCATCTCAAAAAAGTGAGCCATACTTGTAAGCAGAAGTGGGGAGTCTGTCCTTTTAGGATTCTGTGTATGCCAGCTGTGCCATCTGCACTGTTCTAGGCTGAAAACTGACACTACAGCCAGCGCTGGAAGATTCAGCTTTTGTAAGTAATTCCTGACAAACCTAGATTAAATATGTTCATTTTGCAGTTAAAAGGTTTTACCTGGGTGTTTTCCTACCTTCTGTACTGTACTTATGCCTGTCATACATTTAGCAGCAGGCTTTTTTCCTTGGATTCTACAAACGTTTGCTGGGGAGTGCAGAGTTAAGAAATAATCTTGTGGCTTGAAGTATTCTTTACCTTCTCTATCTTTTTCTTATTCATCAGTGCAATGAAGGTGTTGGTTAAAACCAGGTTGTTCTGTCAGAGCTGCATTGGTGCTGGTAGGAGTTACAACCTCACTTCCATCAGGAAGAAGAGTGATGGTACTGAGCCTGCTGGGGGCTCTGGGCATTCCAGTTACCTGGCAGACAGGACTGGTTGTTTAAAAGCTTTTTTTTTTTTTTTTTTTTTTTTTCCCCAAATAGTAAGACTTTGGGGAGGATTCACAGGGATTTGGCTCATTTTGCCAAATAACACCTGTAACTGCTCGTGGACACAGCCGGTGGCTTTCTGTGGTTAACTGACAGAACCAGTTCTAAGTCCCCTGTACTTGGCACTGGTGAGGCTGCACCTCAACTGCTGTGGCCAGTTCTGGGCCCTCCATGACAAGGACACTGTGGTGCTGCAGTGGGTCCAGAGAAGGACAGGGGAGATGAGGAAGGATCTGGAACACAAGTCTGAAGAGGAGCAGGTGGAGAAGCTGGGGGTGTTTAGCCTGGAGAAAAGGAGGCTCAAGTGTGACCTTATTGCTCTCTCCAACTCCCTGACAGCAGGGTGTAGCCAGGTGGGGGTCGGGCTTTGCTCCCAGGCAAAAAGTGACAGGTTGAGAGGACGTAGTCTTAATCTACGCCGGGAGAGGTTCAGGATGGACATCAGGAGGAATTTCTTCACTGAAAGGGTGTTTAGACATTGGAATGGGCTGACCAGGAGGGTGGTGGAGTCACCGACCCTGGAGGTGTTCAAGGAGAGACTGGACGTTGCACTTGGTGCCATGGTCTGATTGAGAAGGTGGTGTCTGGTCAAAGGTTGGACTCGCTGATCTCAGAGGACTTTTCCAACCAAATTGATTCTGTGGCTCTGTTCATCGCCGTCGCCCGCTAGCCGTGCCGAGCCCCGGGGAGGCGGTTCGAGTGCCGGGTGTCCCGCTCCGCGGGGCGAGCCCCTTTGCAGCCCGCGGTGAACGCGGGCGAGCTTGCGCTGCGCTCCGCCGCCCTGTGCCCGGTCCCGCCCGCCCGCTGCAGGCCCCGCCGGAGCCCGTCCCGCCGCCGCGGCCGCGCTGCTCCGTGAGGCGGCGGCGCTCGATGCGCTCGGGGCTCGGCCCGGCGAGGCGGTGCCTGTGGCCCGGCGGTGCCATGTCCGCCCCGGCCATGTCGGGCCTGGCGCGGGCCCTGCGGCGGGCGGCGGCTCCCGGGCGGGTCCCCGCGCCCCGCGGAGGGGGTGGCGGGGCCGGGGCGCGGCCCTGGGGCTGGGGGCTGGCGCTGGGGCTGGCGCTGGGGGTCCGGGCGGCGCCGGCGGGAGGTGACTCTGAGAGCGGGCGGGAGGAGAAGCCGCCGCCCCCGCGGGGCTTCAGCGCTGCCGTGGAGAGGAGCAGGGACCTGGTGCGGAGGATCAAGGTGCTGAGCGGCGGGACCGCTGGAGGCTGTCGGTGCTGGCGCGGCTTAGGCCAGTTTGATATAGGGATCTGTGGAAGTGTAGCACAGTATAGGGTATCTGAGAACAAGGGGGGCCCTAAAGGCTGTAGGGAGGAGAGGCGAGAGCCATACGAGGAGCGGCTGAGGGCACTTCGTTCAGCCTGGGGGAGAGGAGACTGAGGGGAAACCTCAGTGGGGGCTGCGGCTTCCTCATGAGGGGAAGCGGAGGGGCAGGCACTGATCTCTGCTCACTGTGACGAGGGGATGGCGTGAAATTATGTCAGGAGAAGTTTAGGTGGATATTAGGATAAGTTTTTTTCCTTAGAGGGTGGTTGAGCACTGGAACAGGCTCTCCAGGGAAGTGGTCACGGCTCTCAAGCCTGACAGAGCTCAGGGAGTGTTTGGACAACGCTCTCAGGCACAGGGTGGGATTGCTGGAGTTCTCCTGTGCAGGGCGAGGAGTTGGCCTCGGTTATCCTTGTGGGTCCCTTCCAATTCAGGATATTCTATGATTCTGCTTAAAAAGCACTTTGTAGTTACTTTGAAAATCCAGTTGAAGCTGCTTTGAAATCTTGCGTGCCAGTAGGTGGTGCTGTTTGCCGGTTGCATATGCACTCCCTCATGTTTTGTTTCTATTCCGGGTCTGGGTTTTTTTGCATGTCCTGTTTGCTAATTTAATTGAATTATTAAAGAAAAAAAATTACATTGTTGTTGTTGTTATGTATGTTTTTCCCAATGGCTGAGTTAAAATGTCAGCTTTGCAAAAGGGATTTGTACCAGTTCAGCCGGACTGGTATGTAACAAAATTTCAACTGTAATGTGACAACAATGTGAAGGTGCATTTGTAGGTTTGTGGTAGCTTTTGCAGTTCAAGGGTTTGGGAGGAGATTTTTTTAACTGTAAAGATCCTTCTGAATGTCTTCTATCTGGTTTTTTTTGGCAGGATGAAGCAGGAATCCCAGGTATACTTGTTGGAGTTTCTGTAGACGGAAAGGAAGTCTGGTCAGAAGGTTAGTATGTGGGAGTAGTAGTTGTGCATGCCGTCAAGAACTGATGAATATTTTAAAAATGAACAATTCAGGAAAGCTAATCAGACTGCTATTTCATCTACTTAATGTCCCATCTCTGGACAGTGGCCAGAAGTGGGTGCCTAGGGATTATCAAGTGACACCTTCCTTGGTAAACTTCAGTCATTTCCAGGAATTGATAATTTGTTAACTTCCTGAATATGCTACTATGTCTCAACAGTTATATTGGAGAACCTTTCTTCCATTAATTTTTCAGATCAGTCTTTGAGTGTACTCTGGGCATAGAGCTGTACGGTGGGCTGGTATCACTGTATGTAGGAGGTAAAGAACGGTTCGCCCTACAGGAATTTCCTTAATAGTCAAAGTAACAATGGCTCACATGTGGTGACCTGTCTCCCGTTTGTGGGTTGTGTAGTTTTACTGGGAAGGCACTGGGATTTAACAGGTGTTATCCTTTCAGAAATTGCAATTGATTTTTATGGTTACACAGTTTAGTTTTAAGTAGAGTGTGTTAGTACTGCTCAAATCATATAGACATTTGATGTTTAAAAAAACCCATCAAAAAGTGTATCTGTTCACTAAAACATTTTCATGACTTCAAAAAACCCAATGTGTTTTGGGTTTTTTGGATAATGTAAATAGTAGTAGTAAATGGCAACATATTTCATTTATGTTTTATAGAATTTGAAGAAAAAATCTTTGTAAGTAAGATTGTTACTAACTTTCTTTTGATAGTCTGTTGTAGCATTAATTTTTTACATATGTATAAAGCTGATGATGGGTTTTAATTTCTCTTTCACCATGACAGAAGTGAGCTGGAGCGCCTCTGGTACCTTTTATAATGTGGCCTAGAAAGAAAATTGTGCTAAAACTTAATCACAAATTTTCTCAAATCAGATAGCTTTTTCTGGTCTCAAATTAACTCGCAATGAAAAAGGAAGTTTTTATAAGACTTCTGCAGTATCCCTTCCTTGACAAGCAGGAGAGTGCCTGAGGGATCAAGTGCCAGTGGCTTATACCAGGACTGCCAGATCCACTACATGTGGGAGCATAAACCATGGCAGAACTTTCTGTGCCCTGCTGCACATGCATAAAGAGCACAGCAGTGCCTTGATAAGGCACCTGGGTGTGATAACATTGTTTGGGTCTCCTCCTCCCTTCTTCACGGAGGACAAAATAGGAACAGGTGTGAGTTGCATGTATTCAGTGACCACAGTACTAAACCTGCTTTCTTGCTGATGGGAATGGTGTGAGGCTTGGCAGGTGTTTTCACTGGGGGGAACAGCATCTGCCTTCACAAGCACCATGCACTTGAGTAGCAGCTACGTGAGAGAAAGGGTCTTGGGCAACTGGCATGTCATCTGTTCTATTTCTTGTACTTCGTCAAGGTTTGGGGGTTTGTCCTGAGCAGTTCGTTGTTAGAGTACAGTTTTATATAGACAGACATGCATTGCTTGTAGGCCTTTCTTGTACTGAAAACTGCAAATATGTCATTGCTGCATTTTCTTGCTTTTATGCTGCAACATCACTTGAACTTTCTTCAAACCTGGCTCAAACTGAAGACTGTTTTGGCAGTTTGATAATGTCTTATTAATTCCAGTTCTTGCTACCAGACTCATGGGTTGGTTACATAGGAAAACACTGTTACAGAGACTATTAAACTGTACTTTAATTGAAGTCATGCTGTGTGATGTTGAAACTTAGTGTGTAACACCACTGTTTTGTGAAAGTTTACAGTTTAGGTAATTACTATGAATTTGTGAGTGATTTCCTCTCAATTTCTGTATTGATAAAATAAGACCCTTTATTGCTGAATAAGACCCTTATTCAGAACCATAAAAGGAGTGTTTATGACTGCTGGTCATTTATTTTATGGTCTTCTCTTTGGGTTTTCTACACTGAATATTTGACCTCAGGAGTGTAAATTTTGGCTTAATCTCAATTTCATTCATCATTACATTTGTTGTAGTATTAATCAGCAACTTGGGATGCCATTGGCTAATCCAATGGGCGCTGATTATCTGCTACTACTACAGTAAAATTCTGTAGTATTTGAAGCATTGTACTATCCCAGCCCCTGCTCCAACTGAATTGGAGCAGGGGCTGGGATAGTACAATGCTTCATATCCCAGTTTAGCTGGAGGAAAAATGTTGTAAAGGGCCAGTAAATCTAACTCATTGCAAAGAATTAATTCAGCATGTTTTTGTGCAAAGTAGTTACCAGAATGGTTTTATTTCCTTAAAGGTTTGGGCTATGCTGATGTGGAGAACCGTGTGGTGTGTAAGCCAGAGACCATCATGCGCATCGCCAGTATCAGCAAGTGTCTTACAATGATGGCTGTTGCTAAATTGTGGGAAGAGGGAAAACTGGATTTAGATGCTCCAGTGCAGAAATATGTCCCTGAATTTCCAGAAAAAGTCTACGAGGGTGAAAAGGTATGTAACTGTTTATTGGTAAGAGGTTTTTTTAACTTTTGTTCCTGTCACTGCATGGCTGTGTACAGGTGCCTGATCTGGACCTATTCCTATAAAACACACAAAATCATTTAGACAAGTACAGATGTTTCCTGCTCAGAAAAGCAAATTTGGATCTTCAGCTTTATATCAAGTGTGTAGTGTCCGCATATATACTTTTTTTTTTTAACTGCATTTAATATGTGATATTTAGAAGGTCTTAAACCTTTAACTATTCTTTGTCATGGTAAATTTTACTTTTTTGGTGATTTAGTGTTCATCTTTTAATGAAGAGAGCTCACATTATCCTGTCTACTTAGGTCACTATCACCACAAGACTGTTAGTTTCACACTTGAGTGGGATTCGTCACTATGAAAAAGATATTGCAAAAGTAAAAGAAGAAAAGGAAAAGGCAAACAGAGCACTTAAGCTAAGCAAATCTCATCAGGATAAAGAACAAAAAGAAAAAGAAGGTAAAGGGATTGAAAAAACTGATTGTGTCAAACAGAAGAAAGAACACGATGGTGAGACAAAAAGCCGAAATTCAAAGCCTGGCAGGAAAGACAAGGAGTTTGAACAGGAAGAGTATTATTTGAAGGAAAAATTTGAAAGTGTGATTGAATCACTGAAGATATTTAAAAATGATCCTTTGTTCTTTAAACCAGGTGAGTTTCTATTAATATAGACCAAAATGTGCTCTTTTTGTGAGAGTTTTGTCTCAACAGTTTTACATGTAGTGAGGACAGTAGAGTCCAGTAAAGACTTTGTGTGTGGGTTTTGGTGTGTCCTGCTTCCCTATCCTCCCTTTTTTTCCCTTCATGAGCCTCATTGAAAGCTCTACAGAGAAATATTTGGCCTGCACAAACCATCTGTTCATGTTTTATATATATATATATATATGTATATATGTATGTGTGTATATACATAAGACTTTTCTCCCAGGATCAGTATGTAATGCTGTAAGTGCTCTGAAACATATCAGTTCCTGGATTTATAAATGCTAAAGCAGAGTCTAATTCTGGTAACAAATTTGTATCTACAAAATATTCTGTAAGCAGATAGCAACTTGCTGTAATCATGTTCTGAGCCTTTTAGATAGGAACCACAAGCAAAAATTTTTACTGAGGCACTAAAGTAGAGCTAAAAATTCTACAGAAAAGCCGTAGAATCACAGAATTATTGAAGTAATTTATTGTTGGGATTATTTAAATTAAATCTAGAGAGAACTTCGATGGACTTCAGGTGTAAGTTCTAAATGAGGTAGGTTAAAAGGTAAATTATATGCATTGTTGATAAACAGTAAAAAATGTGCATTTATAGGGGAGAGGAGTAGGAAGGGGGAGAAGTTAAACATTCACCATCTTGGAGAGCTCTAGGAACCACTTCAGCTAAGAGATCTGTCTCCACTGTAGGCATTTCAGCAGTTGCTCAATATGTAGATGTTTCATAAAAGGTATTGGCACAGGATGAGATCTTTAAAAAATGAAACATTGTTTTGGAAATAAATTATATTGTCTTAAATAGTATGCATGTTAGTGTTCATATAATCTTTTGGGATATTCCAGAACTAGAAATACTGTTCTAAAAGTGGTGAATACCTTTGAAAAATGTAAGCAAGTACTGCTGTTGTCTTCCGATCTCCAGGGTATAGACACACCAATGAGTCACAGTAGCTGAGCGTCTTTTAAGAAGTAATTCTATGGCTTGCTTCAGCTTTCCAAATCCAGACATCTTTGTAGATCTGCTGTGGAAAGGAAGTTAAATGTCAGTGTTGACATCTTGGCATGAAACCTGACTGCATAGAGATCCCTGGAAGATTTTAGTGCTGTTCTCTTAGCAAGATCTATGTCTGCTGCAGTACAGAATTTCTTAGGCCTAGGATCAACAATGGTTGATTCTTCATTGCTATATGTAGTTTTATTTGCACATATGATTCCATTTAAGCATCATGCAATTAACATGATTTTTTTCTCTCACTGTTTCTTCAAGGTAGTCAGTTCTTGTACTCAACATATGGCTTTACTCTCTTAAGTGCTGTTGTGGAGAGAGCTTCAGGACAAAAGTTTACAGACTATATGCTGAAAATGTTTCGTGATTTGGATATGATGTCAACTGTCCTAGATGACAATGAAGCAATGATATATAACAGAGCAAGGTAAACAAGGGTGGAACTCTTAATTTTTCCACAACTGTTACCCTTTCTATTTTAATTAAGCCAGCTGAATTAAGAATGTGTGACTTTTTTTTTCCAGACATTTGAATGAAGTGTTGTATGTTACCTCAGAGTTAGTCTTGTAGCTGGTTCCAAAGCCATGGTATTGGTTCTGTAATTAGCATATAAAATTACAGAATAAGAAAAAGGTATTTCCTGTTCAGATTGTGAATATGACGGGTGAGGGGAGTAATGGGGGTGACTTTGAAGTTTATATTTACTTTGGGTACAAGTAAGCACCTAAGTGCATATAGAGTAAAATAGGGAGTAACTAGGAGATTATGTTGGAATATATAGTTACCTTGGATTGCTTAATATACTGGCATTTAAAGAGTTCCATGGAATTGTAATAGTCTCACAATAAAGCAAGGTTTTCGTAAATCAAATTGCAGTATGACTCTTGAACGGAATTAAAATTCTGTTTATCACAGAACACGCTTTACCAATTTATTTTTTAAATTAATTGAACATAGGGGAAAAAAAATTAACCTCCCCTCCCCCAAAACTCTTACAAAATCAAAACAGAAGACACCACACAACAACAAACTCAGAGAAATTTATGTAACTGGATAACCCATTCCAATACAGTGAATTAGGCTAAGGCTTATTGTCTGGCTCTTCCTTATTTTATTGACCTTCCTGTCTGGGCTCTGAAATTGATTATTGGCTCCCCTACTAAAGTTTGGTGTGGGACAAGAATTGTATTGAATGGAAAAGCAGGTTATGGTAAAAGTCTCATGAAGATGAGACTCAGAGTTTTTAGAAGTTTGGCTTCTAAAATGCTCCCAAAGAATGATAAACATGTTGAACCTGAGGTTTACAGTACTTACGTACAAGTGCCTATTGAAGGTGTGTGTGCACACAGCTTTACTGCTCTATTCTAAGATGCAAAATTGCAGAGGCTCTCTGGCTGTAGGCTCAGAGGCTCATCTGGATGATTGTGATGTTGTCATAAATTGTCAACCTTGTACAGTCAAGGTTTTTTGAAACGTGTGTATATTCATCTTTTTATAAACTGAAATATGAGAGGGATCAAAGAATTGGGGCAGATGCTGTTCTGGGAGTCTTTTTATAGGTGCTTACTGTTAAGCAAAACTGAGATGCTGATGGGTTTGCTTCCACAAATTGGAGCTTGGTGCCTCAAAATAGAATGTATTGATGTGTTGAGGTTTGTTTAATGGTTTGGTTATACTATATTTACCTAATAGGAAAATGCTTTAAAATCCATGTTCTAGATGTTTTAAAGGTATAAGTCAGTGTTTTTGTAACAGGGTTTTTTTGCAATCAGAAAACTAATTGTGGGGACAAGAAGATACGAAATCGCTGTCAGAGTTGATGGTAGTCTTGCATCCTGGACCATTCATCATCCTTCCTTTATTTCAACCTCTGATTTTCAGTGTTACAAGTTAATCAGAAGTTTGCTAAAAGCTTTCCAACACAAGCGTAATCTAGACAGGGCTTTTCCTTTTCATAACTCTCCGAGTAGTACATGGACCTCATGTGGTCTAAAGACCAAAGGCTGAAATTCATTGAGTTATATATTTATTCCACAGTCCTTTTCTTATGTTGTATGAAATGAATCAAGTAATGATTGGACTGTCTCTTTCAAAAGCAGAATTTGTTCTGCACTTCTGTTGTATTGTTCCTGATAGTTCATTCTGCAGTTCTGGTTGGCAGTTTCTAATTGGTGTTATGCAAGACTTTAATGCTCCTTGCTTTGTTGTAGAATATGGCAACCATCTTGAGGCAGTGGGTGGAAATCAGCATAAATGGAAACAAGTGTTTCAGAGCAGTCACCTAAGCCTCAGTGTCTGATAATCACGGGGTAGTTGTGGGATTCCTCTTTCCTTAAAACACTTCATATCTATTACAGGGATTTAAGAAAAAATCTATGTTGGCTGATCTATGTGTTTCTGTACATCTCTTATTTGTATATTGCCTTTATTCTTAGTATATCGTAAGTAGAAAGATTAGTACTTTTATTGAAACTAAGTTTCTAACATAAAATACCACCTTAATTTTTGTTTTCCTGTCTGACTAATTTGCTTTTCTCCAATAAATATATTAAAGAAAAATATTTTTTAATAAAACCCCTAAGTTTTGTGAGAATAAGCTAATACATGCTCAGTTTGCTCTTTGAAGCTAGGGCAGCTTAAAACAGTTGTGCATAGTATATGAGAATGACAAGTTGAATTTTCTTGAATTTTAGGTGTTATGTTTACAACAAGAAGGGACGGCTGGTAAATGCCCCATATGTGGACAACTCTTACAAGTGGGCTGGTGGTGGCTTTCTTTCGTCAGTAGGTGACCTCCTGAAATTTGGAAATGCCTTGTTGTACAGTTACCAAGCCGGACAATTTAAAAACAGGAATGGCAAACTTCTTCCTGGGTACCTCAAGCCAGGCACAGTTGCAATGATGTGGACCCCAGTGCCAAAAACAGAAGTGTCGTGGGACAGGGATGGTAAATATGCCATGGCTTGGGCTGTGGTAGAGAAAAACCAACAGTACGGCTGCTGCAGACAGCAGAGACACTATGCATCTCACACGGGGGGGGCTGTGGGGGCAAGCAGTGTCCTCCTCATTCTGCCTGAAGAGCTGGACCCTGAAGCTCTTGGCACTAGGCTAGTGGCACCCCCGAGGGGAGTAATTGTCACTATTATCTGTAATATGCAATCGGTTTCACTCAACAGCACTGCCTTAAAGATTGCAAGGGAATTCGATAAAGAAAAACGGGCACAATATATAGCTTAAAGGAGATGGATGTGACTGAACTCACTGTACTGAAAAACAAAGGGAGAAGGGTGTAATGGGACTTTAAGAGCACTAAGAATATGGGAAGACATAAAAAATTCACTTAATTAACCTCTGCTAGTGGTGCTAAATTTACCTGTAACTGGAATTCATCTCTCAGGGAAGTTCCTAACTTACAGAAAATGAGAATGTAACAGTCAAAGTTGACTTTCTGTAGTATGTGTGTAAATTACCATTATATTAGCAGGTTATTTTTATCAACTAGAGAAACACTTGACCAAGATTAAAAAAATAGCATTTTTTGCACTAAGAAGTACAAATTATCTACCTTAAATGTTAAACTTTTGAAAAATTTCACATCTTGATTTGAACACACAAATATGTTGCTTGTTATTCTCATAGTTCCAGTCTGCCAAAACTGTTCAGTATTACTTTTTAAAGAAAAATTGTGTCACCATTGCTTTTTGTTTTCACATAGCACTTTCTTTATTTGCTTAAAAAAACAACAAAACCCAAACCTTGAAGCTACCTCCAGAATGCAGATTTATACCAGAAGCAGGCTTTTGTCAGAGCTGTGGATTAAGAATTAGAAAAGAATGAATCTAGAGCAATGTAAGTAAAAATCTTTTTGTTATTTAGATGTTCTCTCATCCATTTTTTAGGACACAGAGAATGCGTGAAATCAGTTTACTGTGCAATAAAGGTATTATTTCTAGTCAAATCCACCCAAATAGCACGATGTGGTGAGCTGTCAAATTGTCCCACTGTTTTTGTGTGATACACATGCTAACTTGGTAGCCAGAAATGGCACTGTATTCTGTAATGTAGATAGTCATTTACATACAGCAATTAGGGATTTAAATAACCCAATACAGCTTCAAGCCCATCCTTGAAACCAGAAGTCAACTGGAGCACAGCTCTAAGTGTTGCATCCACAGCTGGGGACTCCACTGCTTTCCTGGGCAGCTCCATCCAATGCCTGGCCACCCTTTCTGTGAAGATACTCTTTCTGTTGTCCAACCTGAACCTCACCTGGTGCAGCTTGAGGCCATGTCCTCTCGTCCTTTCACTAGATCCCTGTTTCCCCACCTGGCTTTAACCCCCTAGCAGGGAGATTTAGAGAGCAATAAGGTGCCCCCCGAGCCTCCTTTTGTCCAAGCTAAACACCCTCAGCTTCTCCTCATCACCCTTGTGCTCCAGCTCTTTCCTGAGCTCCACTGCCTCTGGACATGCTCTAGCACCTCAGTGTCTTTCCTGAAGTGAGGGGCCCAGAGCTGGATGTGGGACTAGATGTGTGAGATTTTCTAATCTTCAGTTTTACAAAGGGAATAAAGTAGCATCTGAAGTGTCCATATTATACATATTATACAAGGGCATGAAGATCTCTGTTATCTCAAAGATTTACCCCCACCTCACTTCCCCTGCAGTTACATCAGACAGTATTTCCAGGCTGAGACAAAATAAAAGTATCTTTCAGGAAAGGTTTCAATACTTCCTTTCCTGCACAGTTTGGCAGCTCTGATTTTCTGAATTTAAGGAGAAAGAGGTCTCGGATTGCAGCTAGCAGAAGATAGCCCTACCTGCCTCTTTCCCAAACTATTTCTTTTAGTATTATCTTCATAGTTGTGACCTGCCCTGTATGATACAGCATGCTGCCATCTCTCTCCCACTGTGCCTGTGGCAATATTTATTACCCAAGACCAAGAAACTGGAAAATTTAGTATTTTGAGGGGTCAGTGTTTCACCTACATTTTTAATTGAAGCTAATAGGATTAGCTTAGTATACTCTTCATAATTATAATCATTATTGTGCCTTAAAAAGTGTTTGCTTGGGATTTTTGGCCCACTCACCAGAACTTCACTTTTTAATTCATTAATAATGTATTGTCTTTATCTCAAGAGTATCCAATCAGTAAAGACAACAGAGAGAACCCTTCTGCATGAACTTCCATTTGTCAGGCAATAAGTTACTTCCTCTTCCTCTGAAGTCTTTGGTATTGTCTGACAGTTCCAATACAGAAATACTGGGGCTCTTCCCCAGTCTTGAGCACCTGCTAGCTTGGGAAACAGCAGACATCAGTGCTAGTTTTAGAGGGGCAATGAGAGTAAGAACTTCAGAGTTGTTTTTGTGTGGAACATCTGAATAGAAATAGACCAAACACCATGTTTTAAATACAGAAAATCTGAAAAGTAACACTTATTTTAGGATTTTTAACATATTTGTCTTGTATGATACACCTGTTTTGCAAATGGTATTTCTTGTTTTTGAAAACCATTTTGCGTACTTGAGAGAAGACAAGTTTCAGTCACAGACTGTTGTGTGTGGATTTAGACAAAGACTGAGAAAGTAGGCATAGGTTTACTGTTATGCTTGTCTGCATATGACCAATCACTAATAAATGTAAATATCTGAAGTATGTATGAAAATGAGTAAGGGTAAAAACTAAGGCATTGCTAATACACAGATATTAATGACAGTGTCTCACTCCTCATATAGAATATGTTTAGCCACCAATTTTTTATATGCATACCATGTTCTTTATACTTGATCTCGCATAACTGAAGGCTTTTAAAAAGCCTCTGATGTCACATGTGCAGTACTGGAGATGCTCTGATGTCTACATTTCATCTTCCAGGACCTGAACAAAATGGGTCACTGACAGTCTCTGCTATGGTGTTAAATTAATCATGAGTTCTTATCTTTTAGGGTAGAGAAGGCAGAGATATGACAGACGAGGAATCAGTCTGGCCTTAGCATATGTATTCAGGTCACAATTAATATTGCTACTTTGATCTTTGTTCTGAAAGCAGTTATTTGATGGACTAGCATTACATGTGGGAAAGCGTCTGGTCAAATAAGAGCAGCTTTTATGACAAACTTACTGGTGAGCAAACCTTTGTTGTGAATGGCACTGACATAAACCCCTACTTTTCTTAGAAAGCATGTGGATTCCATTGGTACACCTGTTTCTGTATCAAACACCTCCTTCTGCATCTGGTAATTACATGTTTGCCATTTGAAATAACAAATAAAACTTACCTTGCAAATGCTGTGAATTCTAGTATCCCGTTTCTGGTTTATTAACTAGACATACATGAGTTTTCAAAACCATAAAAAGAATAGTAGTTAATTAGAAATCCCAACAATAATTAGGTCACCAAGACACCTGATACTTTTAAAGAGATGTAGATACATAATTTGAGATGTTATTTAGTAAAACAAGATATAGGTAAGATTTTGTTTAAATGTTTTCTCGTGGTTAAAGACAAAACACATTTTTACCAGCCATTTAGAAAGGCATGGTTTCCAAAAACTGATTAGACCCCTTATTCCAAGAAGGCAATTATTTAATCCTGACAATAGGCATGAGTTTGCTGTACTAGGTTTTTAATGACTAGATACCCTCACACCTCTTAGTTCTGTGATTACAATTTCTTATATGCCAGTTGCCTTCCCTATACTGAATGCTTTCAGTGCTTTGCAAAGGACTCTTTTTATTTTTTATGGTATAGAAATCTCAGTTTAGAATACCAAGTGCAATCTTGAGACCAAATTAGAGGGAGGGAAGATCCATGCATTCCAGAGAAACAGCTGAACACAGTGAGTAACTTTACATTTTTATTTATCATGTTACCCAAGATGGGAAAGGGACTACAGCATCATTGGAAGCAAATGAGACTTTTAAAATCTTACCTAGCTTTTACAACCCTTGCAGTTAGGGTAGCTGCACTAATAAAATACACAGAATGCATTCTTAAAGCAGTTTCTGTCACTATACGCATGACACTGCTGTAATTTATGATGAACAAGGGGAAGGATGCAGAAAGTCCAAGATTTTTACTGTTTAAGCATAAAATTACAAAAATAGAGCTCAGTTGTCTGCAAACTTACAGGAAAAACTTGCACTTCAAATAATTTATTGAAAAAGAGATTCTAACAGATTAGTCAGCAGTAGCATGTAATTTGTACAAAATCAATCATAATTACATTGTTGTAGTAACAGGCATTTTTAAACTGGTAAGGCTTTCAGGAACACAGATCCAAAAATCACATGCTGAAGTGTTCAGTGTTGCTTTCTTCTAAATGAACAGCCTGCAAAGAAATCACATTAATAGAGATATGAATAGTCCTTAAATTGTTAAGACTGCCTTGAAAAATTGTCCATCCAATGTAAGTAGGAAAATTGATGGATTAAATTTAAATTTGATGTACCACAAGAGGTGAAAATCTAGCACTGTAAGTCTTCTCTAGCTCAACTTGAACAACATAGCTATCATGCAATTAATCTTAAAACAAGACTCAGGTGTACTATTTCTTTTCTTCCAGGTGCCTTTTAAAATTTCAGTGTACTGTTCCATCCCTTTTGGGGTTCCAAACCCCAAGCTGAAACAGCTGCTAGGTGTGTTGCTACCATTTCAGCTGCTCAACAGCCTTACCTCAGGTATTCTGTCCTCACATTTACTACCCCTGTATAGTAGCACCTGGTATAAGCACTGCTACATGTAACTTGGATATATGTTTACCTTTTGCCCTCTAAACAAATTAATAAAATCTGGATTAGTTTTTAAATTTTTTAAGTCCTAAAGTGTTTTCAGTGCTTTTCATATACCCCAGACACTGGGCTGCATTAAAAGATACTGGTTTACACCACTTATCTGTGTATACCAGTTGTCTATTTATAATTATCAGTGGTTATTTGTTCCCTTGTAATTTATACAAAACAAATTTTTATTAAGTAACATGAGCCAGGAAACTGCTTTACAGTAGGATTTTTTAAAAGCAAACAAGCAAGCCATTACTGAGTAGCAGTGGCACAGAATTACTCTAGCTTGGCAAAAGTACCCTACTCCTTTGATGATGCTTTTTAACACTCTAAACATAGCTCAGAGTTAAGCAGCAGTATTTATTACATAAGCTAAAGGAAATGATAAGTCACCTAAAATGAAGTGTCTTTGATGACAGTGTAGGTATTTAGCTGCCTGGCATATCTGTACAGCCATTTAAAAACAAGAATCTGAAGAAAAATGCACAATTCTGGGCCCATTAACCATGTTTTTACTAGCTGACTCTAACCAATTTGCAAAGTAAGTGTTCCAGCATCAGTTTCCAAAATCAAAGCTAAAATATTTGCCGGCTATAAAATGCATTTTATATAAGTGGCATGTTTAGGTTGTGTAACATTGCTCTTACCTTCTGTGAGCCTGGCTTTGCCCCCAGTTGGCTGACACAGAACAGTGGAGCACCCTACACACAGAACTACTGTCTGGGCATGGCTGAAGACAGTGGTGATCTTGTAGCATCCTGAAAAACAGCATTAGGAAACTTTCCACTGGCTATTTCTAGAATCATTTTTTAATATCTAAAGTCTAAATGCACTTGTCCAAAAATGCATCTATATTTCATTACACAGCACACCAAGTCAAATGAAGCAAACCATTGTTGTGTTCTGAAGTGCTCACCTTTACTTACAGGCATAGGAAAGCAAGTTAGGTAACCGAAACTGGTATGACTCCCCATGTGAAAATCAACACAGCCTGCTGGCTGACAAGTCCTAATTTGCCTACAGTGTCTCCTGCAAAGAAGTTGAGCAGCTCTAGATTGGCCTTTTCTGCTGAACAGAAGAAGCCATGTAGCTGGAGAAATATTTAACTTGTAACAGTAGAACACTGCTGTTGACAAAGTCTGGCAGCTGGGAATATAAACACTGCTGTTCCAATCTGTGTTTGCTTTTGGTTTAATGATTGGTACATGTAAGGCCTGTGCTTGGTTGCATTCTATAAAGCTACCATAATACTTAAATGGAAAGACTTGCACAGAATAACTTCACTAATTCTCTAGGCAATACTTTTGTCTACAACTTATAAATTCTATGACTTGAAGAGTGAAATCACTCATACATGGCTTTAAAATGGGATTTTCAGTACTTTTCAGGTTTTTTCCCTGAAAACTATTTTTAATTAGCCAAGAGGTATTTTTGGAGGGAGAAAACTTGTAAAGGATTTAATCTGCATGTGGATACACAAAATAAACAGGTAAAGGTGAGCAGAGATAGCTTTCTGGTCCACATGTGCTGAAAATGCAAAGATAGAATATATGTTGTGAGGAGGGTCCTCTGACAAGACAACGGCTTGGCAGGGAAAAGTACTATTAGACTACAGAATAATAGTTATAATTAATAATAATGTTAGAGAATAACACATCTCTGTTTTGTTTAAATCACAGGGACTAACTGTACAAATCTTTGGGAAAAATTGCTAACAGCTAAAATTTAATCATAGCAAATGTTGTTTTCCCCCTATTGAATGTGAACTACCATGTTGATGAGTTTTTAATGTTTGTGGGCTTGGCAGGGAAACGAGCCCAAACCATTTCAGTAACTAGGTAGGAACTTCCAATACCACTGACCCAGGGACACGTAAGACCATCTGCTATTTTCAGTGCCTTGTGCATAGGGCTGTATCACTATTGAAGCTCTCCTACTTTGCTCTATATAGCCCTCAAACACAAAAACCAATTAACCCAACAATAATGAAGATAATCAATGACCTATGGGCCTACATTGACATTAACTGTATCACAGGGTATGCATTCATGTACATTGGTATGAAGAAAGTGTTTAAAAAAAAGTAAAAAATTAATGGCTTAGCTTTCAACCCTGTATCTGTTTAAAAGTAACCACAGTTTACTTTCAAGCTACTCAAATTAATTTACTTCACTTTTAGATGGAATACAGTGTCTCAGAGCTTCTTAGAAATCTAGGCTACTAAGAAAGAATAAGATAATAAGAAAAACTGAGTACATCAACAATTCCCCCCTTCTAGTCAGGAAGATCACTACTGTAAGTAAGTCTATGTGTCTTCTTACTGCTACAATCTTCTTATGCTGCAGTAGTTTCTAGTAAGTTACCACAGTGCACAATATGGACGTAGCTGTGGTGAACAAAGAAGCTGTTCACTGGCAGAGCACATTCCTGTGATGGTGCTAGAAAACCCCATGGTTTAGTTTATAAAAGAGAAGTTGATTATACAGATGCCTCTGAGCCGAAGTAATGAAGATCTGTGAAAAGTGGACATAGGCAACATCTTAAATAGAACCCCTCTATATGAGATGGATGGCAACTTAGTTCTTAACAGCAACATGCAGAAATGGCAGTTGAGTACATCTTACTTTCTATGTATATGGGCAGTACCCCTGCAAATATCCTTGCCAAAAGTTTTACCAGTTGCTCTTCCAGAACAAACTTACAAAAGGAGGAAAACAATGTTGTCTTCTGTTTGAAACTTCTGCTATGGATGCTTTAAAGCATCCATTTAATATCATTTTTTATACATGCATCTGGGGGGTTGGGTTTTTCCCAACTTGCAGAGGTTTTATAAAGGAGAAACCAACCAACAAATCCTCATGCCAGTCCTCCAGAAAAGAAAAGGCTGATTGTTTACATTAACTTTTTCAAAAGATTGACAGCACTTTTACTGTTAAAAAGACCAAAGCAAGATACAAACCTTTTTCTCTGCAGAACAGATAAACCAAACTCAGATAAAAAAAAGAAATAATACTCAGCCGTTTTATGAAGATGAACAGCATTCAAAATTAGTTTTGTTCCTTCTGTAAGGCGTAAACATTATAAATATTTACCTGGACATTTTACATCCATAAAGTAGGAGTTTGGGCTCTGCACCAGACGTTTCTTTTTGTGCTTTCTCTTCTCATCCTCTAAGGAGGGATGCACTAGGTCTTTGGCCAGCTGGGTGGGGCAAGAGGAAAAGCGCACTGCGCGTTACGCGGCCACATGGGCAGCCGGGCTGGCGCCCCGGGGCTGCCCCAGCGCGGCCGCAGCGGGGCTGGGGGGACGGGAGGGGCCGGGGCAGGCCCCGCCAGGGCCTTGGCGGCAGCCCGCGGGTCCCCGCGGCTGCGGGGGGCGGGGACAGCGGGGACCCCGAGCGGCCGCAGCGGCGGCCAGAGAATGGGACCGGGCGCATCCGCTCCGTCACCCCCCGCCCCCCAAGGCCCCCGCGGCGCCCCTCGGACAGCGGCGCGGGGCACGGGGTAAGGGACCGTAAACAACTCACAGGCATGTCCGCCGCAGGGCCGCCCCTTCCGCGCGCTTCCGCCCGGCGCGGAGCCGGAGCTGCAGCCGGAGCTCGAGCCGCGCCTCTGCTGCGTGTCGGGGGCGGGACCGGCACCGGGCCCGCTGCTAAACAGCGGCACGTGGGCCTCCGACGCACCGAGACGTGACACTGCCGTTTGGGGTTAGAAATGCCGTTTACAAGTCCGTCTGCTTCACACTAGATGCTGACTAAATTATCGCTCCCATGGCACAGGATCACAGAAGTGTCAGGGTTGGAAGGCACCTCTGGAGATCATCCAGTCCAACCCCCCTGGAGCTGATCACCTGGAGCAGTTAACACAGGAACGCGTCCAGGTGGGTTTGGAATGTCTCCAGAGGGGGAGACTCCACACCCTCCCTGGGCAGCTGTTCCAGTGCTCTGCCACCCTACAGGTAAACAAGTTCTTCCTCCTGTTGAGATGAAACTTCTTGTGGTTTACTTTATAGCCATTGCTCCTTGTCCCATCACTGGGCACCACTAAAAATAATTTGGCACGATCCTCTTGGCACTCGCCTTGAAGATATTTATATGCATTAATTAGATCCCCTCTCAGTCTTCTCAACTGGCGCAGCTCCTGCTATCTCTCCTGATAAGGGAGATGCTCCAGACCCCTCATGATCTTTGTGGGCCTCTGCAAGACCCTTTCCCTGTCTTTCTTGTTCTGAGGAGCCCAGAACTGAACATGTGTATGTTGTTTCATACTAAATGACACATTGCATGAAGTTGTACCTGTGAGCATATCCTTTTGCAGTTTCCCACCCCAGTCAAAATGAAAAAGGTGAAAGAATTTCTGTTAGTTATCATTCACATGCTTAAATAAATTTAAAGAACATATGATACATAAAAATATTGCAGATAGTGGAAATTTTTTTAAAAATCACTAATTTTTTTTAGTAAGAGACAGTGTTTTTTCCATAAATCAGTAATCACAAATGTGATCTGTAAAACTACTTGTATTTTTCCTGGAACATTTAAAAGTGTAGTTCAATAGAAATCCTCCTGGTGGCACAATAGACCTTACAAAAATCACTTGGCGTGAAGTCTTCCCTAGCGTTCAACGGGAACATGTCAGGATACTGCCTTGCTAAGAGAGAACTGATGCATTTAGCAAAAATTATTTTAAGAGTTTGCCAGGAACACAAGTGAGGATGTGCTTTTATAGAGGCATATCTTTCTGACAATATTCTCAAAGCTGGGCTTGGTCTCTCCAGTGCTGACACTGTACGCAACTTTGAAAATACTTTCCACCCCAAACCCTTAGATTATTCTGCCACAATAGCCCCATGTGTTGTAAAGCTCCAAGCCATTATATTGGTTTTCCTCTTCTTGCAGTCACAGCCTTGTAACGCTGTAACGCTGTGTTAGCATTTTTTCCCTGCGTGCTGGTGTGGTGATGACACACAGATTGAGGTATTTTGGAAGTATTTCTTGTTGTATCATGGGGAATTTAATAGGAAGGGCTCTGACTCATACTTTCCTCTGCAGGCTGTCCTGTGAAACTAGGAACATAAACCAGTTACCAGCACAGAATCAGTTCTTGAGTCTTAGCTGTTCCTACTGCCTTCCAGTCCTTTTCGAATGCATGTTATTTATCTGCAGGCAGAATGGAAAGAGGAGAACCTCTTATGGCATTTGATTCAGTATCTGAAGAAGAACTATGTTTTTCTTTGTTTAATGAAATACCTTCACAATGTATAAAGCACCACCTACAATAAAATAGAACTTCTGAAGTGCCGCCCTTCTTCACCTTTTCCTCCTAGCTTTCCCTTAGATGTCTTCCTTGGAAAGTGCCTCTGGTGCTTGAGGAAGACTTTAGAGTCACATTAAAAATTGGCTTCAGTGGAAGGAGGGGCACACAGGATGATCTGAAAACAGGATGTGCTTTGGACATATTCCTCTGTTTGGTTCTCTATTTTGGTTTTGCTTGGAGATTCATTTCCTTTTTGTAACTGCTTGTAAGTTCAGTGACCTGCTGTATGAGTCAATTCTAATGCATTACCTTTAATCTGACAATTGAAGATTTTTTTAAGTTTACTTTTTAGAAAACGGAAATGCAGCACTGAGTTAAAGTTGTCAGTTAGCAAGGAGAGAAATGCTGTCTGTACAACAGTGGCTTGGCCTACTGAGACACAGATAGATTCAGGTCTAAGAGAACAGCTTCCCCTTTCCAGCCTTCTCCCAGCAAGCAAAGACTTTGATCTCATTTTAGAGAAAAGAAAAAGAAACATTATCTGCCTGCTAGAATGACAACAGAAAAATTCCAAAAGCTGATCTGGAAATGTTCAAAAACAACATAATGACGGTTAGGTTTTTTCCTGCGTGGAGAGTGTCAGTCTCTTGTGTTTGAAAGCTGAATGTGTGTCTCTGAGGACATGCATTGTGGTAGGTTCCTGCTGGGCTGGGACAGCTTGCAAGCCCTCACTGTGATGAGCACCTCCTGCCCCTAGTACTACTCTGTTCTGCTCCATTTGTGGCCTTCTGCAGCTCAGTTTGGGTGGCTCCTTAGGATTTGCGAGCTGATGTTGTGAGAAAAATGGCTTTTGGGAGGTTTTACTACAGAACCTCGTACAAACTGCTGGTGGTCACTGATGAAGTGTGTAGTGACTGATTTAGAAAAACAAATTCACTCTACTAATGCTTATAGCCGTTGTCTGGAACACTAAAATGGGGATGGGTGTCTCTGTAATACTATGGTTAAGACTATTTAGATTTCTTTTTGCTAACCTGCTCTAAACTGCACTCAAAAGAAGTAGGTTCACTTCAAGGGGTGTGTTTGATCCAGAATGCAGTCTGTCTGTGGTTTTGCCTATACTGCAGAATTAAGAATTATAATTTTAATTGATTGTAAACTAATGGTGTAAACCATGGCTTGTAATAATTTGGTTTAAATATGCTTAGAGTTTAGATTGGCACTGGAAACTGAATTTTAACACTACTGTAATAGCAAACTTTGAAATTAATGGATTTTACAGATAATTTTACAATGCTTTTTCTTTCTGGAATTGAACTATACATACTTCATGTAATTTCTTTTCACAATAATGACTTAATTTAACCTCTTCTATATAAAATTCTGCAGTATATACATATGGAAAATTCATACCTTTAGATCACTATAGTAAAGGAGAATACTGTTCTTTGTACATTAGAACAATGCATTGATCTTAAAACTAGGAGTTAAAAGCAGGACGCATCAACATCTCAAATACAGTAAGACAAGGTGTAGAATGAGCATAGAAGTTTCTACCTTCAGTGAAAGATGTGTTTACTGGAAACTGTATTTAAGTGACTTTCTTTTAAAGGAGTGTCACATGATGGTCATCAACAGTAATGAATTCCAGAGGCACTGCCAAAATCAGAGTTGTTAGAGATATGCATTGAAAATATTATTATATTGGCTAACAGAGTTCAAAAGCTAAGGAGCAAAGCTCATGTTAATGACTTGTGGTTAGGTGGCATTCAGGGCAAGATTGCCTCATAAGATTGTTAGTAGGACTTGGACCTGTTGATTCCAGTTAGTGCCAAAATAACAGGAACTTAGTTTTACCAACATGTTTTAACTCTATTGTTTTTTAAACCTTGTGCTTAAGCAGTTAAGATGCAGAATTTTCTACAATTTTGTATGCATTGAGCAGAAGAGCTTCATTAAAGACAGATTTTGACACCATTTTCTTTTTAGTTAACCAGTCTCATCTTTGAACTGAGGGGGGAAAAGGATTTTTGAAAGCTAGAAGTAATGATGTCTATCATTTGAGAAACTGAAGATGAGAGTGGGAATGAAGTAGCAATATTTTTCTTTAAAATATTGGTAAACAAGGTGTTGGTAAACAAGTATTTTCTGGCTTTTTTATATGATTGCAAAGATTTTTTAACTTATTGTATGAATAGAAGTAGTAATTACATTTTGCCATTCCTATTAGTTTCTTTCTTAAATTGAGAGCTTTAACAGATGCACTTTACATACACCCCAGTGACTAATGGAATTCGGCCATGCCTTGATAAGGACTCACCTATTTATTGGATGAGCTTGAACTGTGGTACTGATCTCCTTTTATGACCAGACAACCTGCCTAGTGGGTGAGGGAAAGGCTGTGCCATCTGCCTGGACTTCAGTAAAGCCTTTGGCACTGTCTGCCACAGCATTCTCCTGGAGAAGCTGGCAGCCTGGGGCCTGGACAAGTGCACTCTGTGCTGGGTTAAAAACTGTCTGGATGTCTGGGCCCAGAGCATGGTGGTGAATGGTGCCACAACCAGTTAGGACCAGTCACTAGTGCTGTACCCCAGGGATCAGTGTTGTGCCCAGTCCTGTTTGAGGTCTCTATTGATGATCTGTATGACAGGATTGAGAGCATCCTTAGGAAGCTCATGGACAACACTAAGTTGGATGGTAGTGTTGATCTGCTGGAGGACACAGAGGCTCTGCAGAGGGATCTGGACAGGCTGGATTCATGGGCCAAGGCTGCTTGTATGAGGTTCAACAAGGCCAAGTGCTGGGTCCTGCCCCTGGCTCACAACAACCCCCCTGCAGCACTACAGGCTGGGGTAGAGGGGCTGGAAAGCTGCCCAGCAGAAAAGAACCTGGGAGAGCAGGTTGACAGTGGCTCCGTATGAGCCCAGGTGTGCTCAGGTGGGCGAGAAGGCCAGTGGCACCTGGGCTGTGCCAGCAATGGTGTGGCAGCAGGACCAGGGCAGTGACCCTCCCCCTGTGCTGGGGAGGGGTTGTGGTGTCCAGTTGTGGGCTCCTCAATTCAGGATAGACATCGAAGTGCTGCAGTGAGTCCAAAGGAGGACAACAGAGCTGGCAAGGGTCTGGAGCACAAGGGTGATGAGGAGCAGCTCAGGGAGCTGGGGCTGTTTAGCCTGAAGAAAAGGAGGCTCAGGGGTGAACTTATCCCTCTGTACAGCTACTGACAGGAGGGTGTAGCCAGGTGGGGTCAGGCTCTTCTCCCAGGGAACAAGTGACAGGACAAGAGGATATGGCCTCAAGCTGCTCCAGGGGAGATTTAGGTTGGACATTGGGAAGAATTTCTTAACTGAAAGGGTGATTAGACATTGGACTGGGCTGCCCAGGGAGGTGATGGAGTCACTATCCTTGGAAGTGTTTGAGAAAGGACTGGACATGGCACTTTGTGCTCTGGCTTAGTTGACAAGGTGGTGGCTGGCCAAAGGTTGGACTTGATGATCTCAGAGCTCTTTCCAAACCTTAATGATTCTATGATTCTATTCAGGCAAAATGGTAGGGTAGTAATTTAGGGATAGTAAAAGGTTTTAAAATTCTGCTTTTTTGAAATGTACAAAACAGAATCAAACTGTTACAGTGCCATCTGCTTTTACACAGTGACAAAAGGTAAACCATAGTTTCAAATCTGTTTCCTACATGTTCAGTGCTCCCCCAGTGGTTCTCACATGCCAGAAAAGAAAAGAATTGTTGATCTATTTGACTGTAATGCAACATAACCCAAATGTTAACTTTTCCAATTTGGTGCAATAACAAAGACCGTGTTTCAAAGTGTTTTCCATGGAACAGGTATCGTAGAGGTGTGGTTATTGAACCTTGACAGCTTTGATAGTACCCCTCCAAGTTTTACTAACATATTACAAGGTATACAATTGAACAATTACAGTTTTTTCATATTCTAGAAAATAAAAAAATGTAACTTAATTTTTATATCTTGTTTTTAAAGTTCATGGTTAAGTAAACATCTGTCCCTTGAATGTGGCAAACTGGCACTTTTCCAAATCAGAACAGAACGCACTATTGCAAAGCACCACTATAATTGAAGAGGGAAGTAATTTGCATTATTTTTCTATAAAAATACTCTTGAGTAACAGATGGCGATCGCAAACATATTGCTCCAGAGACATATGAAAGCCTATGTGTTCTGTAAAACTCAAGAGTGAATATTAACCCCAAAATTTCGCTCTTCAAGGCTGAAATGTGTTTGTGTAGTAATCTTCAGCATGGCCATAATTACAGTACACAGCAACTCATGTCTCTGAAAGTACAGCTACAGGGAAATATTTCAGAGATTAGTTTTTCATTTGCAGTTTCCTATAATCCAATTATTCATGTTAGACTAAAATAATTAACCAATTTGGTCTGACTGCTTCAGTGCCAGGTTGCCATTATAATTTATAAACTCAGTTCTTGTAATAAGTAGTGTAACAACTCAACATTTAAACAGCCTGATTGCTAATTATACAGTACAAAAATGAACCAAGCAGCCATGTTTCCAAATTCTGGCCTGAACTAGGCAGAGGTCCTCAGGCGTGTTAAGAGGAAAACCCCAAAAACCTGGCAATTCCCCCCATCCTTGTTTTGCAGCTTTCATTCTCCTCCATCAGATGATATCCTGGTCTTTGAGATGTCTCAATCAAACAATTATTATAGATAAAAAGATTTTTTTTCACTTGAATTATGATGAAGCATATAAATGTATAAATATAAAATTACATTTTGATCCAATTAATTGGTAGTTAAATTAGCATTCATGACAAACTCTTACTGAATTGACCTTGTACAGAGATTTACATCACATATGTCAATGGACTTTTCATTATTTGCTACCACAAATATATTGGCCAGAAATACCACCAAACTGGGACCCTTAACAGGGAAAATTTGGATAATTAATAACGACGAGCAGAATACCTTCTGCTTTTTCAAGGATTATAATGGTTGAAGGTATTTGGAGTGACTCCTTGGTGCACAAATACAGCAGTAGCCAGGTGTTGGACTAGCTTAGTCCTATTTCACCCCATCAAATTGTTGTTTGATGTCATGAGGTGATTTTTTGTGTGCTTGCAGGAGGCTAACCATGTAGGAGAGAGCTTTAATATTCAAAACTAATTCTGTTTGATTCTCTATAGAACTCAGCGTATGTATTTGCCAAGTTAACACATGTACAAAAAACCCCCCAAAAAATTAAAGTGAGAAAGGACCTTTTACAGTCATAGGGTGGGTTATAACTAACAGAAACTTTAATGGATGATTTGGGGGAAATGTCTCTTTTTCCTGTTTTTGCTAAGAGGGAACTGAGAACTGTTCTAGTGATTTATAGTGTTAGAGGGTTCTGTTTATAGCTTGTCTGAAGGCTACAATTTTTAAATTAAATTAAAGCAGTGACTCTTTGTTGTCGTTTTGAAGTGTTTCAGTAGTGCTATTTATTTTTATAGTGCCTTGTGACATCCTGTGGGGAACACACTATAATGAATACATAATGAGGCTGCCTCACACCAAGAGATAATTATTAGTGGAAAAAAGATGGGGGAAAGTGTTTGAACTGTTGTAGAGTAGGTATCTTGTTGTAGAATACCTCCGTTTCCAGTGTTACTTGAGACCACCTGAAAATAATTTTTGTGTTGTGTGTACAAGTTTCTTTCTGAGTTGACATGGCCGGGGCAACATTTAAACATTCGAGGTCACGCACCACACTCACTTTTTGGTGACGTGGAGTATAATACCATTATTTAACGTGCCACTCGAACCCATAATTACATGACCCTTTTCACAACTCTCGCTAGTTTCCAGAGAGACCTGAGCCCCGAGGGACGCGACCGTGTGACCGCACAGTGACACCGAGTCCCCCGCAGTGTCCCTCAGTCACTGCCGGGCCACAGCGCGGACCACAGCCCCCGTCGGGCCCGGCGGTTCCGGCGCCGTGACGCGCCCGCGGGGCCGCCTCGGCCCGCCCCTCCTCTCCTCCCCTTCCCTTCCTTTGCCTTCCCTTCCAGTCCCTCCCGCCGGAGTCCCGCCCTCCTTCCCTCCCGCGTTCGCCCCCTCCTGCTGCGGCGGCGAGCCGAGCCCAGGCGAAGATGGCGAAGACCTACGACTATCTGTTCAAGCTGCTGCTGATCGGGGACTCGGGCGTGGGCAAGACCTGCCTGCTCTTCCGCTTCAGCGAGGACGCCTTCAACACCACCTTCATCTCCACCATCGGTGAGGGGCCGCGCCCGCGGCCGAGCGCCGCCATCCCGGCGGGAGAGGGGTCCTGCCCGGGGCCGAGCAGAGAGGGAGGGAAGGAGGGAGAGAAGGGCGGGGGGCACCGCCCGTCTCGCCGCCCGGGGCCGGGGCCGCGCTCGGGCCGTGCGGGCCCGGTGCGTGAGAAGGGGCCGGGGGCAGCGGGAGCCCCGCCCGGCCGCGCTCGGGAGGGATTGTCCGGCGGGGGAAGGTGCCGCGGCCCTGGCGGGGCCCGCAGAGTGCGAGCGGCTCCTGCAGCGGCCCCGGCGCCTGCCGTGCCCCGCCACAGCAACAGTTGTGCCGGGCCGGGCCGGGCCGCGCCGCCGCCGTTGTTGTGCCGCGCGCGGAGCCCGCAGCCCTTCCCCAGCGCTGCCGGCCTCGGGCACAGCCGCGGCCCTCGGGCTCTCCCGTTCTGGGGGCTCGTGTTCGGGTGCAGATCTTCGGAAAGTGGCCGAGGGCAGCGGTTGCTCGAGCTGCGTAGTGACAGTGACTGAACGCTCCGGGCGGGTGCTTCAACTCTCAGTTCTTCCCTCAACTCTTCTGCATGGGTGTGTGTGCTCATGAACATAAAACTCACGTTTGTGAGATTTGGAGTGATTTCATTCGAGGTCCTTAGTCGACTAGAATTAGAAGCCCCTTAGGGACTAGGTGGAGAAACCTCCTCGACAAAAGTTGACTTTTGTTGTAAATTTGGTTGCAAAAAGGGATTTCTAAGTTTCACTAGCCTTTTTTAATGACAACGAGATGTGATATATCAAAACGGGTTGTTGTGACATATTTCTGTAAGATGTGTCAGTTTTAAAGTACTCTGCTGAAATAAACATAAGCAAATTTTCAAGGCCTTCACTGAGATAGAGTTGCATTGAAATTACAGTGTGGCAAGACTTGAGATTTATGGTCAGCTGCTTATAGCTGAGGTCGCTTCTAAAGTGAAGTACACTGTTTTGGGGATGAAGGGGTAAACTGCAGTGAGGTTACTAGTATTAGGAGGACAATACTAATGCTGGCTTTAAAAATAGAGTTTCTTTAAAATTTCTTTATTGAAAAGAAATTGATTTAAAGATGAGGTGGAATAGTGTGTGAGTTGTTTTATGTTACCCTAACGCCCAATCCTTTTCAGGCATTTTATTGTTCCGAACTTGGTGCACAAGGAAGAAACAATCTTTATTTAGGCACATGTGATTGACTAAATTAGGTGTGGTGTCATTTCTGATGCTTTAAGAACTATTTTTTTTGTGTTTTTCTGGCACATTTCTTTTCTCTCTGCAACGGTTTTCAAAATGCTGTATCAGTAACACCAGCTGATTAATGCCTGAGTAGCATTTTACCTTAACAGGTATTTTTCTGTATCTGTGGTAGAGTAAAAGGCTTAATAAAGAGTAATAAATGCGGTATCAATTTTTAAAAATGCCTACTTTGGTACTGTGCTACTTCATTCTAAAAAAATGCCTACTTTGGTACTGTGCTACTTCTTTATACTTGTAAAGAGATAGCTAACATAAATGGGTGTGTCTGTCTTCCAACCATTTTCTTGACGTTTCTTGAACTGCTTAGCCCCTTGAGAGTTTTTTTTTCTCACTGATTCACTTTGAAGTCTTGAGGACTAGGAATATAGTGTTGTTTTTTCTTTCCTTGTTCAGTAAGTATAGGATTTTCTCTCATTTCCTTCCTTTATATTTGCTTTTGCAAGGGCCTTATTTTTAAAATGAATCAGCTTGCAGAAGCTTACTAATAACTGAGACGTACTTCTAATTCCATAGGTACTAGTTGTGATTTTGCAGTTACGTTTTCCTTCTTTTAATTCCAGTCCCTTTTTATTTTTTAGCAAAGAACCTCCAAATAGGAAAGTTGACAGTGCAGGAAATAGTGAAACTGTTCCTAAAAGTGCTGACGTATGCTTGAATAAAAATACTTGGGGTTTTTTCAGTCTTCCTCATGTATTGCGTGTGTTACTTGTAGGTCAGTCATGTGGCTCCAGTCTCTTCTTGAAGGTGTGCTCGTATGCCTTTTGTTTTTCTGTCTTTTAGTAGCTTCTCAATACTAGTTGGCTTTTACAGTCATAACTGGTCCATCTGATGAGCTTCGGGGAATTCCATTTTTAACAATTCTGCTTTTTTTGCCTTGACTGATAAGGAAAAAATATTTAACCCATAGCTGAACGTGGTGTGGAGGGAGGCGCAGGGATGCAGCGCTTTTCCCAAAAAGGCTGCTCTGCCAGTTCAAGTTTTAAGGTCCCCAGATCAGCATTCCTTGTTGAGTACACTGAGTTTTCCTGGAGTATGAGCTGCCAGGCTCTTTGGTTTCTATGTTCTCCGTGAAGTGGATTCTACAATATGCTGGTACTAACGATGTGTGTCCAATTAACAGTGATTTTAATTAGTACGTGTGATACTATGTGCCCTCAGTTCTCCTCTGGTCTGTCTCTGCTAACAAGATCGGACTTGGTTTTACTGTAGAAGTCTAAGAAGGCGTATGCTTGAGATGTGTTGACATCAAATTCCATTGTTTAATCTTATGTACTTACATGCTATTTGTGAGTGAGGTGAGTCATTTAGAGGGTTTTTTAACAATGTTAAATATTTTTGACAGTTACTACTTTTTTCTTAGATTTTAGGTCCAGAAGTTAAAACAGTGTTTGTTGCCATGATGAATGGGCCCACATCATATCTAAGTACCAGATAACTTTCTTAGAATTTTCCATGCCTATAGTTCTTTAGTAATTTAACCAGGGTTAAACTACAACGTTCCAGTTACCAGAGCAATGGAAACACTTTCCAAAAGGAAAAAAAGTAGGAGGGAAATACGCAAATACTGTTTTATTATTGAATAATTATTTTATTTATCCTCAATGCTCGTATTATAGAAATAAGTCAGTAATGAACTGTAGTTACTTTGTTATTGTGCATGGTAAACTCAGGTCATACTTTGCAGATTCCCTTCTGTTTTGCTGTTACGCAAAACGTGCCTGTAAGGCTACAACATCCATCTAGATTGCTTGGAGGTTAGGAAATGCTCCTTTGACTTTTCTCCTCAAGACTTTGGTCATGCTCATAATCAACGTTGTACTGATTCAGACTTCAGGGCCTTCCAGCCTGGTGTCCTGTGACCAACAGTTGCATAAGAAGTGCGATAAAAGTGCAATGCATATGTAGTTATAATTCATCAGACTTCTTTTATTCTTTTTTTGGTGCAAGAGAGCCTTCATGTCTTTGCCTTGACTACCTGGCATAACTAATACCTTCAGCAGACTTTGCTACCCATTATGAGGAGTGAACCAGTGGTCTTTGGGTTATTTGAAGCGATGTATTTTCAATCTGTGGAAGTACAGATTGGCCGTAAGCAACTTCAGACACGACAGGTCCTTGCCCTTCAGCAGCTTTTTAATTTTTTATACAGGGCTCCATAGCTCTGTTAGGAGAATTTCTAAAAGTGCTGGCAAGTCATAATACTGCTGTGGTCCCTAGTGAGGATCAGCTTTTCACTGTGAGCATGGGATAAAACTTTTTTTACAACGGGAGTGTGTTATGTAAGGTTTTGTTGTTCAGTTTGCTTCCTGAGTGGAAACTTCTGCTTTTGCACACTTCTACATGGAAAGTAAAATGCAGTTGAGTCAGCTCATTTTCATATTTAACAGCTCCTAAAGCAAAGCTTATCTTGGAGTATCTCATGTGCATTTTACTAGGAGTTTCAGTGCGATATACAAGAATAAGAAGCATTAATTTAGCAGCCTTCAAGTATCTTAACTTGCTGTTCAAGTAGTGCTGTCTGGTAAAACTGGATTTGGTTTATCATTTGAAATAATAAGGTTTATTTTTTGCATTCCATTCAACTTTTTTGTATCAACTGGTTTCTATGAGAGTAAAGTCAAATCTTTGTAGCTGATAGCATTTCTGACTTAGTACAAAGGCTTGCTGACTGAAACAAAATTTGTCATATTTATTTTTTTAATCCAGGATGATATCAGCATTTGGCAGGAAGTTGCCCACGAGATAGTACTGCATCTGAGAGTTGAAACCATTTGTTGATTTTACAGAAGTAACTTTTCCTTAGCCTACATCTTCCAAAATAGGACACTACTCTGGCAGGCAAGCACGTGTGTGCTGACCTTTGAACGCTTCGATGAAAATCCTTTGTCAAGCAAAATTATCAACTTCCCTTTTGCAGTGAAATTTCCATGTCTGTAATGTGCAGTGGAAATTGTTTTAGTGTAGTCAAGTCAAATCGTGCCTCACTGAATATTTCTCCTCTTCTCTCCACAGTTACTTATTTGTATGATGGACAAAGGATTGGTTGTTGCTTTGTTGGGGTTTGGGTTTTTTCCCCACCTTCCCATTAAGCTTCAGCGTTCCCTCTCCTCATTCAATCAATTTCTTCTGGGCTTCTCCAGATGGTCAGAGCGGTAGAAGAAAACACATCAATGATAGATGAGCAGCGGCAGGAAAGCATCAGGAAAGCATTGTCAGGAGTACTTTATTAATAGTCATTACTACAAACGGATTGTCATTTGGACTTTGAAGTGACTGAAATGAGCTCGCGCACACTCAGGTGGCACCATTACACATATCTCACAGTGGAGGTGTGTGTGCAAGGCTTGTGGCAGCTGGGACAGGGGTATCTCTTCAGGACAGTGTTTACATGGAATAGCGACAGACAGTTTTGGGGAGGTAAATACGAAACTGGAAAAATGATTCTATTTTTGAGGTCTGTGGTGGGTGGTCAGCAAGATGATATCCTGATGTTGGACCGGAAGTTGTACTGAAGGTATCGCATTAGTTTGTGTCTCTCATGACTTTAAATTTGGTACTAACACCTAGCTGGTAACAAAGGACATCTTAACTTTGATTTCATCTGCCGATGAGGCTGCATTATCCTACTGTGTTCTGTAAAGCCAACAATGGAATTGAAATTGTTTGGCTTTTATTAAAAATGCTGCTGCAGCTTTCGTGTTGCGTGTTTTACTCTGAAACAGTGTGACAGATGTCTAACTGTTGATGCTTATTCCTAATTGGCAGATGGAGGTCTGTCTTGGCTATGTGTTACTGGTTATTTGAGTGACAGGAGGGCAGTTTAGAGCTGCTTTTGTGACTTGGTTTGAATGCAAAGTTAAGAACAGAGACTAACGTTGAATAAGTGTAGGAACAAATGTATTGGTTGATGGGTGCAGGCTTTGAGAGAGGTATTGAAGACATACAGCTTTTGTTTGGGAATTTTTTATGTACTTTTTAGGAAGGATTTCCTAGTCCTCCTGCAGTAGGACATTCTTTTAGTAGAAATACATCTTGAACTTTCTTATTTCAGAATTTAACTGAAATTCATAATAATAATAATAGTACATGCAGTGTTTATAATGATGCTTCATTTCGTGTTTTGTGGTAGAAGTTAGGTGGTTTTAATTCAAAAGATGTTATATTGCTTTTTATCTTTATGTTATGGTAGCTTAAGTACCAAGTCATCAGGGTGACTAGATATATAAAATAGTTCTGATGCTTCCCTAATGTGGGTGAACTAGGAGTAATAGTAACATCAACAAAGTTGCACTATGCAAGGCTTTTGTATCATAGACTCAGGATATCCTGAGTTGGAATGGACCCACAAAGACCTTTGAGTCCAACTCCAGGCTGAACAGACCAAGTGCCCTCAGCTGTTTTCTGTGAGGCTTCCCCTCCAGACCCTTCACCATCCTTGTGATCCTCCTTTGGACCCTCTCTAATGGCTTTGTATGTTTCTTTTACTGTGGCACTCAAAACTTGATCTAGAGGCTTTTAGTTACCAGACTCACAGCTCAAAACTTAGGCCACTAACTTCCTGTCCCAACAGAGGCTGCAATGAGTTGTAATTTAGTGCCTTTTGAAGGGTTTTTGACCAGTAATTGCATCTAATATCAGTTTAATCTTGTGGTTTGTAGTAAACTTTCCTGTTAAATGTAAGGTATGGCACTTTTGATTAGATGGCATGTAGTTAAAGGCAAGTAAAGTCCTGCTTGTTTCAGAAGGCTTCTCTTCTAGAGAGAGCAAACAGCTGACCAAGTTTTAACATTTGTTAAGTTTGCTGCCATTGTGCAAACTCTTCTGCATTGGGCACCAGAGAAACAAACCCTGATGCTGAATGTCAGTGGCATTGTCTTATATGTATGGCAACATCAAAGACCATGGCAAGGAAATTGGTCACTAATGGGAGTGTGGCACCAAATCTGGAAATTAGGAAAAGCAGGCTGAGTATAAGAAATGGGGCAAAGTTAAAGCATCTGCCAGCCAGGGAACACATACACTGCTTCCACTCCCCTCACATCGCCCAACAAAATCCTGCTTTCTTTTACCTGCCAGACAGAAACAGCTTTCCTTTACTGGATCAAAATATCTTGTCTGTATGGTGTGACTTCTGATGGGATTAAAGATAGAGCAAGGTGTCTGTGTCAACCCAAGCATGGAGGGAAGGAGGAAGATCCAGTCAGAGTAACTAACTGTCTGGGAGAACTTCGCTGGCTTAGCAGAAGGGTTGTAGAGAGGAGTACTTAGAACATGCAAAGAAGGAAAAGCAGATGAAGAAATTAAAGAATTAATTCAAATTAAGAGTATAGCCTTCATTAATAAGTTGTGTGGTTTTGCCAGTTAATATAGGTAGTAAAAACCTTTCCAAAAAAGGCCTATTTTGTCATTCAGGTAAGAAGTTAAAGCAGCCCTTCTTCTCTCATATCCTTTACTTCCCAAACAAGCAAACAAAAGGTAACCCAATCCCCCCCATTCTTATTTATCCCTATGTTAAAATATGGATTTAAAGAAGCCTCTGATGAAAATGATGTTTTGGGGCTGTTGAGGATGTTGTGTATAAAAATAACTTCCACTATAAAAGTAACTTTAAACTTTCTACTTTGACTTTTTGGCCTGATTTTGTTGCCTTACTAGTTACTTTCTACACTTACTTCTGAAACACAACTGTATTTCAGACTCTAACTGAAACTCCTAGATTAGGTTATTTTAACAAAGATAATTCTTTCTGGATGAGACATTTTGGTCTTCTTGGATGCTTTTGGACAGAGTATCAGTTAAAGCCAAGAGCTGTCTTACTGATATGTGGGGTTTTTTGTTCCATTTTTATCTATGTTTATGTTCCTGGTAATACCCTTGTTCTCTGTACTTTTCCTCTTGGGGTAAGCAGGTCTGTGCCCTCTAAAGTGAGTGGAGGGTTCATGCATTCCTATAAAGCTTCCAAATGTTTCATCACTTCTGTCTTTACAGTGGTCATGTGTAATTTATACCTGCTCTAGCATTATCCAATTTAACATGTTTTTATCTCTGATGCCCTTGTGACATTCCTGGACCTCTCCAGGAGGTGCTTGGCAGCCTGAGTTGTTGGGCTGTAGCAGTGATCACCTGTCCATACCAACTGTTCCCATGGTGTTCTCCATACTGTGTTAAACCTGCAGCAGATGGGCTTTGGATGTGGTGCCAGTGGCAGGCACTGCTGGAATAGAAGGTGCAAAGTACTTTATTTCTACTGTGTTGAGGATATTTTAGCTGTAAGTGGTTATGGACTTGCCAGTTCTTGTTTTGCTTTGTGAATCCTGGGACACTTGGTGTGCTCACTTTTCGTGTAGCAGCTTTTCTGTTTTAAATAGATGATGTTTGGCCCCCCAAAGTCTTTATTTCTTCAGTCTGAATAATCAGTTTTGTGTAGAGCCCTGAAACTTTTAAGAGGCTTTTTAAAAGAGAAGTGGCATCTCCATTTCTCACTGGACAGACATCGAGGTTTACCAGGACCAAAAATTAGGGAACAAAACCAAACCTAATCTTTTCAGCCTGTTCTTATTGTCACAACTGCATCATGGTATATAAATAATAAAAAATGAACTGTAAATTGTGATGACAAGACAGTATTGGTTGCGTAGGTTGTTTTTTTTTTTTTAATAAGCTGTTTCTCAACCTTTTGGATGCTTAAGATGCCAACTTTGGACAAAGTAATTATTCGGGGTTTTTGTTTTTGTTTTCTCACAGCAGTATTCAGTTAGAATTATCTCAGTTAATGACATAATTTTCAGTTTTCTATGTCTGCAAACATAGATGGTTTATGCACAAGGGATTTGGGTTAAGTTTTTCTTGTTCTTGGGGGTTCCACTTTGGGGCTGGGGTTTTTTGGACTTTTTTTTTTTTTTTTTTTTTTTCTTACCTATTAATTTATGCTTTTGACAAGGACCAATCACATGTTATCTTGTATTATCTTGTATTAAGCACTGGACTTCTGAAAGACAAATCAAATATTTGTATTCATAAGCCACCTTCTAGATGGGGAAATCTGGTGTTCCTAGCCATTAAAGCACATGGCAGAGGTTTTTTTTCGTGTTGTAGAAAGCTGTACACTGCACATCCCAGAGACTTGAGGGAAAGAAGAGCTTCAAAGTAGATGAGAGATGCACAAGTCTCCCATAGCTACATCACAGGCTGAGTGAGTGTGGGGTTGGGTCCTGGGAGGTCACTGCAGCTGTTTCTCTTCCATACCTAGCCCTAGCTGGAGTGGGAAGTACAGAGCAATTCCTGCAGTGCCACGGAGCTGCAGCTGCCCAGGTGATAGATACCCTGCTGTGGGATCCACCCTGCAGCTGCTGGCAGGCTGCTTGTGGGCTGCCTCTGGTCTCTATTAACCAGGGCTTCAGTTCATGCCTGGTTCAGCAGAGCCTGTGCTCTGCTCTTCAGAGGAGGAGATGTGACTGGGAGTACCTGTGCTCTCAGGTTATGCCATCAGTTGTTGGTACAGATGGTGGTAAACTGAATTATGGAACTCACACAGATTGAGTGAGTTCCAAGGAGAAAAGGATTTGGTTGTGACACCTGGTCCTGGCAGTGCCTGTCCCAGTTTCAGCTGTGAAACTGCAGCCTCAACTCGAGTCTGTTGGCCAGTTTTAATGTTTGCTGCTCTCCAGTTGCATGTTGGCTTGAAAGGAATATGTTCTCTAAGCAGCCAAGTTAATGCATTCCTCTTAGAGGCAGTCTATAAATAATCCTTAAAATAAACAAACTTGGCTGTCTGTATCACTAGTACAATTTTAATCTATTTTAAAATTATTTTAGATGAAGCTGAGTTACCACCAAGTGTAGCTTATCTTACATTCAAAATAGAATGAGAGGTAGACCATAAGGTAATTTCTGTGCACTTTCATAGTATCTAGATTGTAAGCTCTAAAGCACATTCTGCAGGGACTCAGCTCTTTTAAAGTTGGGCTGTTGTGACAGTTAATAATGTCACTACTGTCAAGTCGTATTAAGTTACTACTGTAACACTGTTTTATAGTCTTGAATTAGTATCGAGTATTTTTGGTGTTTAAAATCATGCACTTCAAAGGTTGCTCAAAGCAATCAGTAAATTGAATTCAAAACGCTGAAAAGAGAGTTTCAGTGTTGAGGATGTTGCAGAGATGTCCACACTGGAGCGCTGCAGTGTACAGTTGTGACAGAACTCACAGGAGCACTGGTGTTAACAAGTGGCTGGAGAGCCCTGGATTCAGATCTTAGTGTGGTAATCAGATCACACGGTAGGTTATTGAGCAGTCAAAACCAGGGATGTTTCAAAGTGTAGGTTGGTTTAATTCTGTTGATTGTAAATTGTGTTCTGAATCCCTTGTTCTCTTTTAAGTAGAAAGTAGCTTATCTCAAGAAAGGAAGCTTAGAGTGGCAGCTGTGCCATAGCTGAGGGGACACGTGCTGGAGGAAGTGGCTGATGCTTGGCACCCTGAGCACTGAGCTGATATTGGTCATAAGTTTCAAGGCCTTAGGAGCAGGAAACTGCCCTATGTTGCACATACACATGGCATCCCCACTCTTTATTGCCTTACCTGCTTCAGCTGTTTGTATCTATTTGTTTTGCCAGTGTTTAGACTTGAGGAGCCTTACTGTATTAATAACTTCCAAGGTGCGAGGCTGCTCTGTGCCTCGTTGTGTGTGACACTGGAGTTGGGTTCTTTGTGTGGGTGGAGAGTTAGATGAAGAAAGGTCAGTTTAACCTGAGGGAGCCTATTCAGCCCACAGGAGGTTACTAGTGTGTTGTGGATTCCTATGGGCTGCCCAGGAGAAATGGAATACAGTTTGTCCCTTTAAGTTGTGAAAGAATAACTGAAACTGGCTGCACTTGTGTTTAATTCTAAAATAATTCATTTTACAACTTTTGAAAAAATGTTGACCTTTACCCTGGTGTGTTGCCTCGTGTTAGTCTGCTGTATTTTTGAATGGGTGCAATAAAAGACTACTGCCTCTTTAATATACATACTGATACAAGACATTGCTGAGATCATCTGAAAATTCTTTGCAGATGTTACTAGGGACTAAAGCCAAATGTTGAAGTTCAAAATTAATAGACTTTGTTCTTTTGTATGAGGCTGTATGACACATTGGTATGTTGCAAGGGTTCCCCACCCTGCCTTTTACACTGATCTTGACTCCTACTTAGTCATTTTTAATTTTTATTATAATTATTCTAGAAAGACCTAATATAAGAGCAAGTTTGTGAAGCTTCATTTATCTACCTTTAGAGATTGAGACAGTATACTGATGTAGCACAAGAAAATTTTGTCTTGGAAACCACATAAAAAATGGTTGTGTATTTAATCCAAACCCTACAACACCCGCTGAGAACAGCAAAAAAGAATAATCCCTGAGTAAGCTTAGGGGGAAAATATGTGGGAACAAATTGATGTCCCTCAGCTGCTGGAGATACATGGAAAGAACAAGTTTCTGGAGTGTTGTTCTGTAGGTCTGTCCATGGAAGATGATGAAACTCGTGAGCTCTGTTCCTGTGTGTCCACACACAACTCACATGTGGTCAGTGCTGGTATCTGGTGTGTGTCACCTCGTGGTGGCAGAGGAGTGTGACAGGGCCTTCAGCGCTCACAGCCCCTCAGAGCCTGCTGGAAATGCCCTGGCAGCAGGTGATGCTGAGCTGCTGCTGTGTCTCGGGGATGCTCTCAGTTCCCAAGCACCCTTGGAAGGCTGAGCAGGACAGCCCCAGCTGCAGCAGCTGTGCTGTAGAAGCGCTGCTGTTTACCAGCGCTGCTGGTCATCTGTGCAGCTTCAGCCGCCGTAGGGAGAAGTGTTTTCCAAGTGATTCTCTCCCAGTATTCAACAAACTGAGGGTGAAGCATATTGATTTTCAGTTATTTGCCTCTTTTCACTTCCTTTTTTTTTTTTTTTTTGAAGGTAAGTTGCAAATCTGCTTGCTTGGTTTGAAGTTGCTTTTAATTCACTTAACCCCAGTGACTGCAGAAAACATTTACCGTTCCTTTTGTCTATCTTCAGACTCCTACATATCTCATGGTAAAGAATTCGTAAGATGTTCTCCTTTTCCACCTCAGCCCATTGAAAAAATCAAAACCCCACAACCTCACATGTAAACACAGTAGGCTAGGAGGACCAATGCTGTGAAGTTGGATCAAGCCCAACTTGAAATTTGATGCATAAATTCCTATTTTTCTCATGCTGATTTGCACAAAAGGATAGTGAGACTTTGTACCTTGACTCCTTCCCCCATCTTGTAATGCATTCCTTTTTATTGTAGTCTATGTCCAGTGGTGGTGAGTGCCACAAAGATCTGTTTATCAGGGAATCCCATTTAAAAAAATGTTTTATTTCTATTTAGTTCTTCCATTCTTACTTCAAAGAAGTAAGGTAAGATTTAGAAAAGTAGGAAGACAGCTTCTTTGAGGGTGAGGCTTTTACTATATGCAGGTCATGCAAAACAGTTCCCTTTTTGTTTTAATAAACTGTGGTGCATCTTTTATGTTCTTTGATAGATGGGACTAAAATAAGACTCTTTTCTAGCAAGCAGATCAGGTATTCATTTTTTCACAGCTTCTTTGTCAATTTTTGTGTTCACTGACTTTTTAAAATTCCCTTGGCTTCTGTGTTAAAAAAACACACAGGTAAACAATTTAAAATGCCAGTACATTGAATAGTTTTTAAAAGTAAAATATTGATTTGCCAGAGATGGAGAGATACTCTGCTGGGGTAGGCTGTACAGGCTATCAGAGATTGATGTTTATTTGCATCCTGAAAGGTGTTGATTTCCTGTCTAATTTCATGCTACAGCTGTACACATGAGGTCCAGCTGCTGCAAACTAGTGTTGAGCCACGTGAAAAATTAACTTAAAATACTGGTGAATGGGGTAATAAAGGTAAAGATTGGGAACTCTAATATTTGCCTGCCAGTGGCAGGACTTTCAGTTTGGTTTTTTTACACTAATTTGTCTGTGTTTCTTTTCTGTCTGCCTTTTCCTGTTTGTAAAAAATGTTCAAGAACATGACCCTTCCAGAAGCATTTTGCTGAGGAGACTGAAGACCCAAGAAACCTTTACCTTCAGGAATTATTTTCTGGTACAGCTGGAGCAGCTTACTGGCTGCAACCAGAATACTTCAGTTTGGTTTCTTTGGTTTCTTCGTGCTGTAGCATTTTCTGCAACAGCAATTTTGTTGAAAAGAAGAAACAAGACAATCTGTCCAAACAGTGGTACTGTGTAGGGAATAGTTGTAGTGGAGTCCTAGCTGGAACAGATACTATAGCATGAAAAACCTGAGATACTGGCTCTGATGGCTACAGGGTTAAAATCGGGGTGAGGGGAGAACAAAGGAGCAACAGTGATGCCCTGAGAGTAAGCTTCTGTTCTAAAAACTAAAGTAACAAAATGAACTTTTTCAGCCTCCCTGCTCAGTTTGTCCTTACATTCCTGTAACAATTGTGGCAGGCTGGTTTGTTAAGGTTCATGGTAGAAAGCCACTGGTACTAGAGCTGCAAAAGGAACCTCTCCGTGCATACTGCTGGGCACTCCTGGATGTTTGCTATTGTAGTATTGTGAGCTCTTTCTGATATTTCACGATGTCTCTTTAAAGATTGCACTGCAGCTTAATTATGGGTAACATCTCCCCAGGTGGGCTGGAAAAAGAAGAAACGTGGTGGGAGGGTGGAGTGGTGGAAGAGGTGGTGGCAGAAAGCTTTGGAGTATGAGATGGACGTGACTTCTTGGCCTAAACCAAAAGAGCCAGGGGAGGCCATTCCCCTGGCCTGGGGCATGTGTCTGTGTGGCATTGAACAGTGGCATGCCCTGAATTTTTATTAGCTTTGGAAGCTACAGCAGTGCAAGGTAGACAGCAACATACAGCTGCCATGGTTTTCTGAGTCTTCGTGTGGCACTAATGATGCTGCCCAGTGCATTCTTAGACAGAGTTTTCTTGGAAGCTATGGAAGGAAATACCCTCAGGAAAGTGAAGAGAGAGGATGCATCCCTGGCTAGCAAGGATCTGGAAAGGATTTAGAAGAACAATAATCCCTCAGCTACTTTTACTGCATGCTGCAAGGGAAATGCAAACAATTACAGCCCTAGCTAATGTATAATTCAGATTGCAACCTGGGCTCCATCCTTGCAGAATGCAAGTTTGTGATTCCTGTAACAAATGCTTCTGTATAGCTCTGATCTCATATTTACTGATGTGCTAGGTGGGCACCAGTGTGCCAGACTTTCATGTGGCAACTCCCCTTTAGCAGTTAAAGATAATTATCCTGTTAGCATTTGCTCTCTTTAGACTCAATCTGGGTGTGTGTTTTTTAAAAGCTTCTAAAACAACTTCAGATGGACATGCAAATGTTTCTGGGCATTTTCTCCCTATTGGAAGAACAGCATTTCATATTTCATTTTAGAACTGCAGGCTGTGTGATGCTTTGCAATCAAACTTTGATTCACTAATGTCTCCTCTTTATTTGGCCTGAGTAACTTTTCAAACTTTTGTATCCCAGTGTGTGACCATGCAAAAGAAGAAAGAATAAATAAAGGAAATTGTCTGTCAGGAATTAGTGTTGAAACGCTATAGTTGTTGGAGTGTTTTACATGGTGTAATTCCAGTGTGGCTGTAACCAGATCGTGGCTTGTGCTTAGCAATGCAAGTGCACTTGGCAGGAAGTGGCAGCGCATGTCACCAGGCTTGCTCTGACCATGTGGAGCTCACCACTTCCTGATACTGAAGAGAAAGAACAAAAGTAACATCAGTTTCTAGTTCATTTTAACCTTTAAAAAGTTGCAGTTGCAGAGGTACTTACAGCCTTTCCCTTCACAGTCTTCTTTTAGTTGGAAATTAATCTTTGAGAATTTTGGTGAAGTTCATGCTAGAAATCTTAAGTTCTGAGAAATTATTTTTTGTGCAGGTCCTGACTTTTAGAAGTGAGCAAAGGAATGGTTGTATAAATCATTTCAGTGCTGGAAGGGAAATGAGTAACCACAAGAAACCAGTCTGTGCAAGACCTGGATTGGTGCACATGGGAAGCTTGTGCTGCAGTCAGGAGCCCTTCCCGGAATGCCACCCCTGCAGGGTCTGTCACTGGAGTGTCTGAGCTTCTGCAGTTCACAGTTCAGGCAGAATTCTCTTTAAACCACTGCAGTCTCTCAACCTAGTTTTCCTGATGGTTGTTGCACTAAAGCTTCAGGCCTAGACACAGATGAGCTTTTAAAACTGATTTAATTTGCTGTTGCACAAAACAATGCTCTTTCCAGAGAAATCCGTATTTGTGCTTTATAACCTTTGAGGCCAAAATCTATTCAGAGCAAAGGTTGTTTGTTTTCAGACCTGAATACAATTACCCATGATTTCAGCAGCTGTGATTGCGCCTAGCTAGGAGAAAAATCTTTACAACAGGGGAGGCAAAATCCTCTCCAGTGTAAAATGAAAACACATGCCAAACTTAAGTTACGTAGAATAGGGTTTTTTTGGAAGTACATATAATTCTCATGTCATTTTTTGAAGAACGTGAATTAATGAAATTATCTTTTTTCCTGTAAATCTACCAATGAATCTTGTGAAATTGCAATTGTAGTAGTAATCATAGTATTTTAAATTAATGCAATTAATTTCATATGCTGTTAAAGTGCTGATGTGATATTTTTGTTCATAATTTGTATTCTAACTAATGAGCTGAACTACGTATCCGTGGCACATTAAGATTAAGTGGCTGAAACTTGTTATTTTCAGTATATTAAAATAGTAATATTGCATGTGAGAAGAATGAAATTCAAATAGCTAATGAACATCGATATTTCATATTCAGATTCTACTGTGGTGTGTTAAAAACTCCCATAGCTTCCTGTTTAATGGATGGATGAATTCTTAAAGCTAGAAACAGCATTTTTTCAATTAAGATACTCTTGATAATTGTCAATTAAATTTCATCTTAAGGAAGTTTATTTAATATCTTCTGACTTAACCCTGTCTTTTCCAAACTACAACTAAATATCAAGTAACTATTAAAGCTGCAGTGAAGAAAAAGTGGGCCATTTGTTTCCAAACTGACTAATTTGGGGGGTACTGTCACAGGGTTGAACTATCTGGCACTCATGTAGTAGTGAGACTTGAGCAATCTCAGTCTGACCTGTGTTGTAGTATAGATTCAGAGCTGCAAAAGTTAAAGTAGTTGGGATAAAGGATAGTCTCTTTGGAGATCCATGTCACCCCTCTAAACCTTAAAAGACATTAGTAAGCCCTTCTGAATCAATTTTTCAAATCTTTTTTAAAACTTATGGCTTAAAATCTGAAATTTGTTTTCAAAATCAAGCTGAGAATTGATGGGTACCATGTGAAAGTATAAGGGGGAAAAGGAGATCTACTTTCTGGAGCTTCCTAGAAAATCTAAATTGCGCCTTAAGTGAGTGTTCTTGAAAAAGGAGTCTCACATCTCCTGTGTTGTATTACCATTTACTGTGATGTCTGATAAAATTACATCAAACATCAGTTTTCAAAAGTAGATGCTGGCTTTGAAAAGGAGCTAAGGAGTCCCAGGATGTATTTTAAACTCAGAGCCAGAGGTACCAGGGAATTGATTTGAACTGCAGGGACTAGTCAAAAGTTCAGGGGAAATACACTTTCAGAATAGTAACCCTATTGGTGTGAAATGGAAGGATTTGGAGATCAAGTCTTCCTCTAATGATCTTGCCTAACTAGTAGTGAGTCTGAGTTTGGTCTGCTTTCATTGTGCAGAATAATTTATCCTTGACATGCTGGACATAGCTGAAAGCCTTTGTGCATTCTCAGCACTTCCAAGGGTGTGGAAGAAATGGCAGCTTCAGAATAGTTCTTTTGACTAAGTTTGCTCTTACCAAATTGCCAGAAGGAAGCTGAACACTTCCTTTTCATTAATTGCAAAACTTAAGAGTATCTCTTTCTCTGGCAGGAATCGACTTTAAGATCAGAACAATAGAATTAGATGGAAAGAAAATCAAGCTACAGATATGGTAAGTATTCCAAAGTAATTCAAGTTTTCAGTGACTTGAATTCACTTAGAATATTTCATAGCTTTTGAGCTTTTATTCATTGACTGTCCATAAGGTTTATGCTTTCTTCTAGCTTGCTCTTGGAGTGGTTCTGCTTCAGTAGCACAGGAAATAGCCTGTTCACATGCAAGCATTACAGCAACTTTTATCAGAAGCTATCCTGTTAAATGTGCTCTTAGCTTTTCCTTATGGAGGAGAAATATTAACTCAGTAGCTGTAAACTAAAATATGCAAGCCCATAAAATGTAATCTCCTCTGATACTTTGATACCTGGTTGTACTCACCAAAGCACAGCTGAGTGATAATGATCCTGCTCCTTGCGTGGTGGCTTAGTAGAAACTGAGTCTCCTGATAGCAGCAGATGTGTATTTTTGGAGTAGTGTTGCTCCTCTTGCCAAACTCTTAAAATGCTGCTGCTGGAGGGCTCTGGCTGATTTCTCATTTTCTAGCAAAGATCTTTTTGATACTTGCATGTGAGCCAGAATCCTTGTGACTAAGGAGGTGCAGTGCCAGAAGTGGCTGGTAAAATTTTTCTGTCTATAATATTAGTTAAAAATCTGGTTTTTGTCAGCCCTTTGGGGCTCAGCTCCCCCGAGGTGTGACTGGTAGCCAAACACTTGGCTCTGCTGGTTCACTCACAGACAGGTCCTGCTTTCAAGCACCCAGGACAAAACACCAGCACACATTGGTGCAGTGGCTGTCTCGAGCAGCAGACTGTATGTGATAGTGCACTGTCCTGAAGTATTTTATTGCTGTGTGTTTTAACTTCTGTTTAAGACAGGACTTGGATGCATCAGAGGTTTTTTTTTTAATTACTGTAAGGCGGGCCTGTGTAGTGCTGAGTTTTATTGCTTGCATGAAAACTGAGATGGTTTTGTGCCATGTTTCTGGTGCTGCTCTTACCACTGATGTAAGGAGGGTAGCTCGGGATTGAGGAAGCTGCTGAGGGCTGAATAAGCTTGTGCAAACAGCCAAAGGTGTGTTTTTCCTAATGAACATTTAAAGATGTTAAATAGTAATGTTTTGGGGAAATTCCCAGCCATGGTGTAATCAGTGCATCGTTACTCTGTTTAAAAAGACATCTCTGATGAGTGTAAAACAAATCCTTTTTTTCCCTGAATTGTAGGGATACAGCAGGGCAGGAGAGATTCCGCACAATCACGACAGCTTACTACAGAGGAGCCATGGTGAGTACTCACACTTCAGAAAACAAAACACAACTAGTGGAACTGGTTTGCTGTTCCTACGGTTGTGTCATGTAAGTCTTCCACTGGAGGACTGGATAATTGTGGCTTGAGATGTGGGGAGTGAAGTTTGTGGTTTAATTGGGGGTTTTCTGTATGTTTGTTTTTCCTTTTTTAAACGTGCTTGTACTTGGTCTAGGCCTGTTTTTTGTGATGAAACTTCAAGCCCTGCTGCCTTTTTTAAATAAAAATTTCTGCACATTTTAATAAAATAAGTTGCCACGCTTTAATCAGACAGGTTTTGCTTTGTTTTAATGCAGTCAACCCCTTTAAACACTTGAAGTGCTTGAAAAATGGATAATGAATTACGTTAATATTAAAAGTGTGTTTCACTCAATTGCTTTTCATTCAGCCAGTAGAGAACTCAAAGTCTGGGCTAGAAATACAATCACCTGCAACACCTACTGTTCCTTTTCCCATTGAGAGTGACTTGAAGTCCAAGTGCAGGCTTAGAGCCTGCACTCTTTGTGGTGTAACTGCTTGTAATGGTTCTTAATGCTGGGATTTGAGATACTTTGTGTTGGGACACCTTTGATTCCAACTTAGTGATTACTACCTGTGCTGCTGTTACGGGTTCTTACTGCTTCGTATGAGCAGATCTGTTACATTCAAAGGCTGTGGGTCCAAATAACTCCACTGTTACAGAACACAGGGGGAAATAATAATGGTTCTGGCTCTGTATTAGCGCTTTCCAGAGCTTAAAAAGGCTTTGGCAGTGACCTGCTCTTCTCCCCAGTCCACGGCCAAGGACTTTTCCTTGTCCTGTGAGGAATGATTGGACAGGCCTTAGGAAATGGAGGTGACCCTTGCGATCTGTCCTTAGCGCAGTGGCTCTGCGGTTTCCCGTGCTGTGCTAAGTGTTGAGATCTCGTGCCAGTGTATGTTCAGACCTGTTGCAAAGAGCTAAAGCTGCTGGGAGAGCCCCAGGGGCAGCTTTGCTGTAGGAGTGTCTGCTGTCCCCAGCAGGTTGGGGCTCACACGTTTGGCATATTGGACTGCTTAAAGCTGCTGCATCCAAAACCTGACTTTAATCATACAGTCCTGGTTGCTGCTGTAGTAGAATTTCTATACTTTGCCTGACTATAGGCTAATAATTAAAAGCTTCTTATAGGTGGTGTGTTTGACCTCTAACAGTGGCAAAAGATGTTAAATAGTAATGTTTTGGGGAAATTCCCAGCCATGGTATAATGCCTTGAGAAGAGTCTTACTCACCTATAATCCTATGTTGAATTTTTTTGGAAGTATAATTAAACCTCCAGCATACATCAAAGGTCAGCCAATAGTATTAGCTCATCTAACTAGATTTTCCTAACTTTATTCAGGGAATTATGCTGGTGTATGACATCACAAATGAAAAGTCTTTTGACAACATAAAAAACTGGATAAGAAACATAGAGGAGGTAAGTGCTTTGTTCCATCTTATGATTTCCCTGCCACAAATAAAAATGAAATAATTACTTTCATTATAGTTGCCAACGTATAGGGCCATGCACCACTTGGAAGTAAAGTGTGTACTGTTGCATTTCCAGAATAGCCAAATAACCTCTTGGTGTGTGCAACCTCCTACAGAGCTCACGGCACGCATTTGATCTATACTTGGGCAAATGTAATCTAGGAATATTTATTTCAACCTATTTTAATATTTTAGTTGCTTGTTTCAAAAGTCAGTCTCTCTCAGTAGTGCCTTCACATTAGATAATTTGTCTAAAATAAAGTAGTCCATTATGGAGGAGTTTGACACACAAGTTTCTTTTAAACAATGATGCACTTTGTTCCTGAGAGATTTTTTCTTCTTCCAGCATGCCTCTTCAGATGTAGAAAGAATGATCTTGGGTAACAAATGTGATATGAATGAAAAAAGACAAGTCTCAAAAGAAAAAGGGGAGAAGGTAAGGTTTGGTAATATACCCTATTTAAAAGCCTACTTTCCTAGGATTCTAGCTTCTGGATGTTTGGTATGTTTTAGGCATATGAGAGAGAATGGGTCTCAAATCTCTTGTTTCAGAAACCTAGATGTATAGGATGCCAGGTTTGGGGGTTTTTGTTTTTAATTAGCACTTGACTGTCTTCAAGTTGGAATCAATTTAATGGTACTGTTGTTTTGAGTGCAAGATCCTGGAAAGAATTTGACCTTTGCTATAGCATGAAGTATTCTAGCTCCCCATATAAAGTTTTGCATACAGTTTGATCATATTGTAGTCAGTTCACCATGGTGGTTACATATTCTTGTTATTAGTGCTGTTATTGAAGCTTAAGTCATTAGTTGTTCTACTAAACAAACAGGCAAGCAAGAATACTCCATATAATACAATCTACTACAATTCTACAACTAATGTGTACAGATAAGTAGCGTGGTTGTTGGTAGCACAGCTAATGGGATGATTATTGTAGTTATCTGGTCCATAATCCATATCAATAAAGATTCTACCTTAATGCTCTTTTAGAGCCTAAGTGAGTCGTTTTGTGAGAAAGTAATGTCTTGTTTTGTTTTGTTTTGTTTTGACTTTATGTGAGTGTATGGCCAGTTCTAATGTTTTGTCCAACTGTCTTTAATGTTCTTGCAAGAGAAAATAGAGGCAAAGCTTGCTTGGTTTGGTTTTTAAAGCTTGTTGCAGCATGCAGTGTCTATTCTATTATGAACCTATGTATGAAACATTCATTTTACAAAGGAACTTCAAAACCACTGAAAAATTTAATCTCTCTTCCAGTTAGCAATTGATTATGGAATCAAATTTTTGGAGACAAGTGCAAAATCCAGCATAAATGTGGAAGAGGTAAGAGATGGGTGCTATACTTAGGTGTTTCTTCAGTTACTTTTCTGGAGATATGTTCCATCATCTGCTGGGCTTTCTCACCTGCCCTGGGACCTGAAGTCCCAGCTGTGCTCCTGGGTCTACAATCTAGCTGTTCCTCATTTTCTGCTAATGTCTGAAATTGTTTTACAGATGGGTGTTAACAGAATGGTTTATTATTACTGTAGCAAGCAGTTGCTTTAGATGTCTGTGCCTTGCTACTTAAATTTCAAGTCCTTTTGGACAAGGAATAGGTGTAATTTTAGAACAGTGCTTTGTGCAGGAAATGGGATTCAAGATTCTTTCAGGATAACGTGTTACTGTGTCACAGAGCCTTCAGGTTACTATTAAACACATGCTGTGCAGATGAGACTGAAAAATTGTGTGTTAACCTGCAACACCAGGTCCTAAGCTCATGTTAGAGGAGGAAGAAGACTTAAAATGCTATCTGTAGATTTATAATCTGTTTTCTTGCAAATAAAATCACAAGACCCATATTTATGAGAGCATAAGGAAATGGACTCGGAAGGAAGAGTGGCTCAAGTCCAGTCTATCTTACCATAAATCACTCCTGCCATCTCAGGGAGGGTGGGGGAGGATCTGAACTGTATGAAAAGTGTGGACAAAGTATAACTATATCAAAAGATAGTTACATTGAGATTCATTCATCCAATAAGGTAGGCTTATTCTTAAGTGTTGTCCCTGTACCTAATCATTTAAAAGCCTTTCTGTGGGATACTCTTTAAAAAGTCCTGCAAACACCTACTTAATTCAGGTCATGCATCTGACAAATTAATTAGTAACTGAAGACATTGTTACTTTAAAATAACATGAGGGATGTTGTGCCAGCCAGACGTGTTTTGTTCTGATTGCAGGGTGATTGTTTTACAGGGCAGAGTTAGAATGGACTGATCTGCATCGTGCTGCACCTGGAGTAGCTTGACCTGATTTTCACAGAGTCCTTGAGGTTCTTAGAGCAGACACTGCAAGTGGGGCCACGAGCAGTTAATAGCACAGTGGAGAGTTGAGCTCCTCTGGATGGGTGACTTGCTCTGTCGTGACATGGCAGTTTCATTTTTAACTCCCGCAGGTCATGAAATGCACAACAGTAGTTCGTGCTTACTCTAAACTATTTGGCTCTCTGAGTATTTTTTTAAATTGTCACATGAATGGTGAAGAAAGCATTAAAAAGTGCAGCTGGTGTAGGCATTTGGCAATCACTAATGATTGAGTTTACTTTCTACCAAATGCTTAACTTGAGGGGAATTACACAATTGTGATATTCTTGGGATCAGAAGTGAATTAATTTATTTTTTGTCATTTATTTACATTAAATGAATGTCTGTCTTTGGATATATTCCAAACACAATGAGACCAAGAAGTGTTTACACTTCTTACTTTCTGGAACTGTCCTTAGATTATTAGGGTCTCCAGATAACCTAAAGTCTTGCTTTTTCCTGCTCCTGGAGAATTGCAGTATTTTCCTTCTACAGAAGTTTCCATGCTCTTTCGTACATTGAAATCTGGGATGCTGAGATTTGCCAGAGTAATTATTTATGGGGTTTTTTTTGTTTTTAATAGACATATTGGAAGCTTAAATAGCCTTATAGATAGTCCAGGGGCAAAGCTTTTGGAGGACAGAAAGCAAGCTAACCTTAATGTGAATGCCTAGGCTTGCTCTTCTCAAACCTCTCTGGGTTCCTAATTGTGATGCACAGTTCAGTTTGGGGGAGAAATAAAAACAGGATTAGCATATGCAGCCTTCTCTTCAGCTGATTTTTCTTTCTCCCCCCAGAGGTATGCAAAATGGGGAGGTCTGCTCACTTGCTTCAAAGATGGGTGAGATGGAGACTAAAAATAAATAGGTTTTTTTGAAAGCATATTTACTGAAGTTTTAAATATATAGATACTGTACAGATCTGCAACTCAGAGTGCTTTTAGAGGCCTACAGAACACTGTATTGTTGACGTGTCTGGCTATTCCAAGTCTAGCATGTCCTTAATGTGTCTTGTGACTAACTCTTGTTTTTTTCTTTATTTCCACTCCTCACCAGGCATTTTTCACACTTGCACGGGACATTATGACAAAGCTCAACAGAAAAATGGTTTGTATTTCCAATTAGCATACAAACTAGATACAGTGAGAGGATACCTATCATAATTGGCAGAGTAGTAGCCCTACCAAAAAACTCCTGGGGATTACAGTAGTTGCTAGATCAAATTTGAGCAAACAGTGATTTGTCACACTTTATTGCACATCAGTGCATAACTATTCATTATTTTGTATGAACATTAATATTGGGCAGCCTGTAACTGATGTGTTCTTCCAAAATGCAATAGTGTGATATGTGCTTTATTATGTAGTCTCTTTTCCAGCTAAATCTTGATAACTGGATTGTTATGTAAATGTTTATTTTTTAAATAGAGAGTTTTACCAAGTGATTAATGAAGTCTGGATAACTGAGGAGCTTAAGTTGCAGCAGATCTCTGCTCTGGTTATTGCCTTGCAAGCAGGGAAGTAGGGAGGGAGACTAGGAAAGGTAGAGATATTTTTTTCTGCATTTTATAATGTTGATACTCTTCTCTTTCAGAATGACAACAGTTCATCGGGGGCAGGTGGGCCAGTAAAAATAACAGAAAATCGATCTAAGAAGAGCAGCTTCTTTCGATGCACGCTACTTTGATGAACTTCTAATGATAGACTGCAGCACACTTAGAACCTTTTCTGCTTCTTTGAAAGCACAGGGTCACAAAGCCTCAGAAATAATACCACCAAGCTGCTGCTGAGAGCTCCATTGAACGTAGACTGCGATACACAAATACCAAGTGGATTTTGCTCACTAAGCCTATTGACCTGTCAGGCTCTTCTTTCTCAGATATGGAAGCTATGAAGTGGAGACACAAATGCAAGATTTAACTTGTTTTCCTTTTTTACTTTCTGTTTTATTGCCTGTTGCAAAAGCTGCTATGTTTCTTTTAACTTTGCACATCCATATTGGCCTCTTACTGCCTGTTACAGCACAATCTTACATTTGTATTTGCACAGTTTGACTTGTAAGATTCTTAACAGATTTGTGCACAGTTTTCTTTCTCTTTTTAAACAAATTTATTTTCAAGCAGAAGAGCCAGGGGAAAAATTAAGTCCCACTTCCATTATTTTCTATGCTGTATACTTGTGGCCATGCAGTATGGATGTCGTTGCTCTAGTGATGAGAATTACTGTAACAATTGGCATTTAACAATTTGTACAGATTTTGTCTCTTAGATGCACAAATCTGTTCATGCAGAAGCTATGGCTTCTATTCTGAATGTAGTACGTTGCTTTTCTTTCTTTACCAGACTTAGCAAAGTTGTGTTCTGAATTGCCAGTCACTGTCTGATTCACAGATGCACCTTTCAGTTATTTGAATAAACACAGTGTCTTTCCTCACTTAACTTCCCTTTGTTAGCTCAGACTGTCTGCACCTTTTTTTGTTTCTGATGAGGAAGTACACTCTGGATTTGAAATCATCACCACAAATTGGCCTCGTCACTATCACTTAAGTGGCTTGTGGAAGCTGAATGCATGAGTTTTGAGTAACCTCTCTGTGGATTCACTTGTTCAGAAATGACTGCTTCTAAAGGTGACTTCCATTTCTACTCTTAATTCTAAGGGTAGTTCGTTAACGTCTGTAAGCATCGACCCTTGACAACAGAGGTGTCCAAACCCAAGCTTCCTGGGCAGTTGCTAAAGTATCTCAAGTTTTGGCACTAAGGAAGCCTCGCATTAGGGCTATAATGTACTCCTAGTTATGCAGTTAATGCTGAATGTGTGTCTTTGGTCTCCTCGAGCAGTTGTTTTTTCATCAAAAACTGGTACAGTGACCTAGACTGTTAGAAGCAGAGGTGAAACATAGTTGCCTTTTTTACTCAACTGAGCATTGTATAACCTAGTCTTTGTTCTACTACTTTTTTATTGTCTTCTGAAAAATTTCCTCAACTTAAATTGAGGAAAATTAAAATTTTAATTGAGCAATTAAAACAGGTGCTTTAGTTCTGTTGGTGTGCCAAACGTGGACCATTGTAAGCTTTAACTACAAGTTTGTGTCCAGCATGTTTGCTGTTAGGGGATGGGTGTGTCCTGTCATTGTCAAAGGAAACGTCTGACGTGCTTGCTTTTGCTTCACTTCGTTGTCTGGAGTTGTAAACAGTGAGTTGGTTGTTACCACAGATAAGCACTTCATTTTGTTGTGTCAGGTACTGAATTTGTCATCTCTGGGTCTGTTCTAAATAGTTTGAAAGTGAACAGGCCAATAGCGTTAGATTTAAAGCTTTTGAATTTAAAAGGTTTAATGATAGTAGCTGGTTCCATAAAGTTTTCAGTGGTTATCACCTGTCCCCATGTGTAGTTTAATAGAAGTAGTTCTTGTAACTAGATGGTGGATCTCATGAACTGCTGTTGCTGCACTAGAACAGAGAAACCTTCATGGCAACAAGGTTTAGTGAAAAAACAAAGCAACCCTAACTGCTCTGTTGTCTACCCTTGATGTTTTTCTTGGACAGGCTAAAGCAGTTATGTTTTCTGTATGGTTAAAAAAAGTGCTTCTATACAGAAAGTGTTGTGACACCAATTATGAATGTTGTTTATTTTCAGTAATTTACCTCTGACTTATTTGGTGTCGTAATACTTTGATTTTTATCTCAGGGGTTGTCTGCAAACCAAAACTGACATGTTCTGTGTTTGGCACTGTTTACAGAATGCTTTGTATTGTTTTTCCTGTCTTGGCTGTGTGGTTAAATGTTCATTCAATATTAGTCTCCATGAACTTCCCTTTGAAAGAGCCTGTAAGTAGTAGAGTCTATGAAGTGCTTCTTGAAGCAGCAGCGAATTGGGGTATCTGCTCTGTACGGGGGAGGGTGGGAGGGAGAAAAAAAACTTGCTATTTTCTTACATTTAGCTGTGCTAAACTGTACATAAATGTGAGGTAAGACCATAGGAAATTCACTTTATGCATGAGAAAGACTGCAGTAAATATTTCACTTTGCTTATTGTTCATGTACAGTTCATTTTTTTCTATTTGTAGAAGAATTTAATGCAATTTTGTTGTCATCTGCTGAAACTGAAGAATTCTAATTTCATGTGGTCTTATGGATAAGGTAAAATGCAGATTTCTTTCTTTGTGTCTTTGCTCCCACCCCACTTCTCCAGCAGTATTAAATGGCTGAGTGGCTGCACTTTATCAGTGTGCTAACTTTTGGTCAGTAGAGACCTCTCTGTGTACAGTCTGCCCTGTCAGACGTGGAAAAATGTGCTGTATCTTAGCGTGCAAATCAGCTGTATGTTTTCCTGGGGTATTTTAGCTGTTTTCCTCTAGACAGGCGGGTGATGATAATGGTATGTTCTGCCTACGCATCAGATGCTGGGTATTACAGGCTTCTCTAATATCACTATGATTGTTTTGTGCAGTCTCTGTTGCTACTTTGCTCAAGACTATATAATCTTAAGTTTTGAAGGACTCTTAACTATACCTCAGTCAACTAGTTAGTACTCTAAGGCCCATTAGGATGAAAGTTATGTACTTATTATGCATTAGCAGCAAATGTATTTCTGTTTTCTTCCAGAAGTTGCCATTAACCTTTCAGGAAAGCAGACATTTTTTGGTGGATTTCGATAAAACAAAAATGCTGCTTATGCTTTGGAGTTTTAGAACCTTCCCTCAGCCCTATGCCTGTGCACTATATGTTGACCAACATTTTTCTAAATGGCTTTAAAGAAAAGCCAAATGAAAAACAAACTGGTCTCAGTGCTTTGCAATTTTAGCTTTCAGTCTGTGCTCAGCAAAACATGCACAAGAAGTTTTTGTTGAGTGTATATAGAATATTTTATTTACTTATCTGGGAGTTCTAATATTGTTAAAGCTTAAACCACTCATGAAACTTAATGCAGCTCACTTTTCTCTTTGGGGGACAGTCTCAAAAATGCTGATTGACTTTTCAGACCTGTAGTTCTTTTTACAGAAGATATTTCCCATTGTAAGTAACTTTCTGATACTGGTCTGCTGAAGTTAAGTGAATTACGTGGATCATTTTCACAAGTGAATAAAGGAGTCTTGAATGTACATATCACATTAAAATATTGTGAATGCATAATGATTTGAAAGTACATGAATAATATGTAAAATGCATAAATGTGTTATTTGTGAAAATGCATCTGTTGTTTGGTTACCTGTTAATGTAATGGAATTTTTGCAATGTTAAACTTGCTAAGGATTGGTCTGTAAGTGATAATAGGTCTTTTTTCTCCTCCATTCATTGAACTGCTTATACCATTCTCATAAATAAAACTTGTATTTCTTTCTTCCAAAAAAAAGCAGGATTTACATTGATTTTTCTTGTTTCTGGTGAGTTTAACTATTTCAGTGCATTCCTATGGCCTTACGAACATTTTTGCAAATAAAACTTCGATTACCATTATTTTAATGCTATATAGCTACTAAATTCAGAATAAAAAGTACAGTCCTTGAGAAACTGCTTAATTTTGAAATAGAAGTGTTCTACTGTGTGTGTTTAAGCACATTTTACCTCTGGTATAAAGGTGTAATGTGAAAATCTCCTGCAGATAAAAGTGAACTTGTCATGTGGTTAACTTGTGAACCTAATCATTAATTGTGTATTGATGTATATAGACAAAAAAAACCAAACCCAGCTCCTAAGAGAACCTTCATAGTCCAATAGTTTTATTATTTCATGTGAACTTTTTTACAATGTGTGTCTCAAATAAAAGTTACATAATGAAAAGCATTTTGGAGTATTTTGTATGAAATATTCCACATAGTTTTTTTACAGTTGGCTTTTCCACTCTACTTTTGATACATTTGTTGTGGAACGGTGGCCGACTGAGTTGCATCTATAAAGCTCAGTTTAACTAGTGATAAACCACGAGGGTTTTTGTCTGGCTTTGCCTCTTCCTAAACTTGACCGTTCTTTAGAGTTGTCCAGAAAAATCCTTTATTCCTGTAGTGATTGCTTAAATATAAGCGTATTATTTTGATGACCTTCAGTTTCCTAAGAAGCCATTTTTCCAGACATTTAGTGTCATGAAATGCCCTTTCAAAGTAGCTTCTGAGCAATGCCTGTAAAGGTACTATGAGACACAATTTTCAGTTTGATTAAGAATTATCTACTGACTTAACCTGTTAACATTTTCTGTTTTGTTGTTGCTTTAAATCAGCATTAGGTGAAAGGTAGGACTGAAATAACCTGAGGCACAAATACCATTGCATCAATATAGCAAATATTGTTTGTCCAGCATCCTGCAACACTGAGGAACAAATCCCAAATTGATTTGACAAATACTTGTTAACTGTTACATTAGGAGTAGTTTCTGCCTTCCAAAAGCTCACAATTGGTATGAAAATTGTCAAACCTAAGGAAAGAAGGGTTTTATCTACCCTAGACAAAAGCAGGTTAATGGTCAACGTCCAGGTGGGCACCCTAAGCAATAAATGGGAAACCCATGGATGACAGCTTCTAAAGTGTGTGCTTTCTAGGTAGAGTTCATCCTTGTTACACCTTAACTATTTCTTGATTCCGGTTTGCTTTGTTGTGCTTTTTTTCAGAGTGCTTCTGGCAGACAAATTTGCTGCTTTAGGAGCAGCTGTTTAAGCATTATTGTACATATCCCTTAGATCTGAACTGGGTTTAGATGCTCAGCAGTCCTTGGGTCCTCACAGTAGTTAGTGACATTTTAAGTACATTTGTATTCTGTATTTGTTAAAAGGAAATAGCAGGCATACCTATACTACGTAAAAATGGTGATTTATTGCAGCTTCCGTCTGGATCTATTTTTGGTTGCAGACTAGCAATTATGATACAAATACTGCACACTTGTAGATTAGAGGCAAGTTGTTGGTACATGTGTAGAATGTATCCAGCTTTTATAATCTGGTAAATTGCCTTTTTCATAAATTTCTCTTTCTCTGAATTGGTTGAGTAGTGGCTCTTTAGAATTCTTGAACTATACCAAAGCCATCAAGATAAGATTTCACAATAATTTTTCTTTAGAAAGATTCTAATCTTCAGGAGACAAGATAGATAAATGAAGCTTTTATTTTGCATAATGTTCTCTCCATCTGGAGGTTTAAAGAAAGGGCATGGCATGGAATAGAAAACATTCTGAAAAGTTGTGAAAAATTTTTTACTGTCTTCAGCAGAGCACATCAGCAATAAGCTGCTGGTGGGAACAAATGCTACACATTGTTCTGAGCACATATTTGGTACTTAATGTTAGTTCAATTTGTGAAATAAAAATTATGAGCAGGATATGAGCATTTTCCCCATCTGAGGAATTAATAGGTTTAATGAATTGTGGAAAGTGTGCGTAGCTTAAACTGTACTACTGAATACACTGTACTGCTTTCATAGTGACCAAGTGCTCTGTGAACGTGCACTAAGTCTTCCGAATTTCACCCTAGTTAATCTTAAATACCTTCCTTGAGTAGGTGGCTGAGATGACTTACTGCAGTTGAGACCTTTTCTGCCTATGCCGCCCCTCCAGAGGCAGATCCGTGACACACAGCTCTGCCTGGTGTCCCAAGGCCCCGTGTTTGGCACTGGGCTCTCAGAGCCATGGACTTGCTTCCAAACAGGTTTTGATTTCTCAGGGACATGTACCATTGTGCTCACTGACCTTTCTGACTTGCTTTAACACCTTTGCAGAACAGCATAAAGCGATGAGGTTCCTGTGACACTTCCCTTGGGACAGGAGCTGGCAGGGCCCAAGGCTGATGCCCTTCTCTGCTGCATCCTCACTTCCAGTCCTGCCTCACCCACAGATATATTTTTGTATTCAGTGGAAAAGTGCAGACTTCACTTACTCAATTAACTACAAATGAAGTGCAAATTATATAAATTTTTTTAAAGCAAAGTTGAATGTCTAATTTATTTTCATGCTGTTTGCAAATCTGTACTGCTACTTTTACTTACTTTTTTATTTTTCCTTTTTTTTTCTTTTTTCCCCTCCAGGCAACATAGGATCTAACTAGCTCTGGTCTGTATTCTAGATGGACAGAATTTCTTCAAGAAGGCTGAACAAGTTTTGTCCCTGTCTTAATGCTGCCAAATGCTGCTTTCTGAGCTTCCTCACCCAAACTGCAATGACCTTGTAACCCTCACACTTGTGCTCTGAACCAATAAAACCTAGGCTAAAGGCAACCACATGTGTCTTACATACTGTTTATATGTAATTTTCCAGAACAGCACTGGTAGATGTACTTCAAATTAGGAAATGGCTGAGCAGCGCCTTGTGCCAGGTGTGGGGATGGGCAAGCCTTTAACCCCAAGTCTTGATTAATTAATTGAATTCCACGGGCTGTTTAGGCAGACACCGTTGTGTTACTCTGCACTTGCTTGGTCCGCTTGAAGGGAGGGCAGGGACAAATCCCGTGCTGCACGAGGCAGGGCTGCAGCCCTTCCCCTTCCTTGTTTCCCGCGTAGGAGCGGCGAGACCCCTCTGAGGGGATCAGGTACGAGACCCCTCTGCCCGCCCCGCTGAGGGGATCAGGTGAGACCCCTCTGCCCGTCCCCCTGAGGGGATCAGCGGGGAGACCCCTCTGCCCGCCCCGCTGAGGGGATCAGGTACGAGACCCCTCTGCCCGCCCCGCTGAGGGGATCAGGTACGAGACCCCTCTGCCCGCCCCGCTGAGGGGATCAGGTGAGACCCCTCTGCCCGCCCCTCTGAGGGGATCAGGTACGAGATCCCTCTGCCCACCCCGCTGAGGGGATCAGGTGCGAGATCCCTCTGCCCGCCTCAGTGAGGGGATCAGGATTGAGACGCCTCTGCCCGCCCCGCTGGGGGTTCAGGTACGAGACCCCTCTGCCCGTCCCCCTGAGGGGATCAGCGGGGAGACCCCTCTGCGTGTCCCGGTGAGGAGATCAGGTACGAGACCCCTCTGCCCGCCCCGCTGAGGGGATCAGGTGAGACCCCTCTGCCCGTCCCCCTGAGGGGATCAGGTGAGACCCCCCTGCCTGTCCCGGTGAGGAGATCAGCGGTGAGAGCCCCCATGTCCACCCCCCTGAGGGGACGAGCGCTGGCCCGCGGGGCCTCGAATCGCCCGCGCCCTCCTGGTAGCCTGAGCTGGGCGCGGCCGCGGGTCGGTGCCGGGGCAGGCGTTGAGGGAGGGCGGCGGCCCCGGGTTCTGGGGCAGAGGGTGCGGGGGCCGCAGCGACGCGGCGCTTTCCGCGCACGGTCGCGGAGCGGAGGCCGGGGATGGGGACGGCTTAGAGATGCGCTTTTCTGAAATGGCGAAGGCAACTCCCATCCCGGCCTCGCCTCAGAGCTCCTGTGGGTAACCCACGCCCACGCCCGCGGTATGCCGGCGGGGACTGCGGGCACTGCTCCGCGGGAAACTGGCGTGGTCCGGGAGCGCGGCCTCGCGGGCCTAGGCTCCCCACAGCGATCCTCGGTGGCCATAAATGTCTCCAGCGCCGTGTCCCACGGCCTCGGTCACCCTCTAGGCAGTGACCCCATCCTGCGGGGTATGTCAGGGTGCGGGCTGTGCCTGTGTGCACCTCGCAGCCGTGCCGTGGTGCCTGGGGGTACAAAACCCGGGGATCTTCGCGTGATGGTCACTGCGGATTGGTTACCCCTGGGGCGTTCCTGAGGAAGCTCCCAGTGCTGCATTAAGGTGAGCGGCACGGCCTGGAGAGCGCCCTGGGCGCGGGGGTGCGCGGCCTTTGCCCTGCACAGGTGGCCGGGGTGTCCCGGCCGGGGTGTCCCAACCGGGGTGTCACGGCCGGGGTGTCCCAGCAGGCGTGTCCCAGCCGGGGTGTCACGGCCGGGGTGTCACGGCCGGGGTGTCCCAGCAGGCGTGTCCCAGCAGGCGTGTCCCAGCAGGCGTGTCCCAGCCGGGGTGTCACGGCCGGGGTGTCCCACGCGGCTCAGGCCAGGCCCCGAGTCCCGGCCCCGAGCCCTGGATTGCCCAGCTGGACCCATTCCAGCTCTTGATGTCTGGGCAGACCCTCCATTTTCATAGGTACTATTTCATGTGCACTTTTGTGCATACTCATTTCAAGTCCCTGTTGTTTCATTTCTGGTGCCTGGCAGGTATTCTAAAGAACCGTAGCTATGGCAGAAAGCAGACTCACCAGAAGTGTTTTTAGAAGCTTCTCCTAATTTTCTCTATTTTCCCACACAGTGTAGTTAGACTACTAGTGCTTTCTCTTTCATCGTTAATGTAGTTTGCTTAAATGGGTAGGGTTATTTTACTGGTTTTTAACCACCCTGTCCACATCAGAGATGAAATTACTAGTTTAAATTTATCTTAAAAAATAATTTATTGTAATGGGAAATGCACTCTTTAGCATGTATTTGTTTTGTGGTATTTACTCTGCAACTCTAACCAATTTATTTGTCTCATGGAGATCCTTAGTAGAAATTTCAAATGCTAGTGGGAAATGCAACACGTGTAACAGTTCTTCAGGGTTTTTGCCCCCTCTTTGGTTCAGGGGCTTTTGTCTGGTTGGTCCCCCTGCTGCTTTTTTCCTGTGTGTGTTTTGTTCCTGTGTGAACTGGGCGTGGCCGTTAAGCATCAGTATGGAAAACTGTGCTCATCTTTGCAATGGTGTTTTCTGTGCTGCTTCAGGAGCTATTCTGATTTACCTGTGACAGACTTTTGAAGTTAGTCATGGGATATTTCTTACTCACTGGAGATTGCTTAAATGTGGAATCATATTGGACAAACAGCTAACACTATTATCAGCAGTTCTCCTGTGGCAACATAATTTCTCAAAAGTTAGTTCTGATAATAGAAAATAAAATTATTGTAGCCTTAAACCAAATAATATGACTTAGGAATGGCAACTTTAAAATTTGTTTCTTTGGTGCTAATTGGAGATCAAACACAGCTAATAGGGTTAACTGTGTTAGTTAACCCTTGAACTTTCTTTAATAAGAGGGGCCACCTCTTGGAAAGAAAGAGAATTGAAAACAAAGTTTATGTTTCATTTATCTCTGATGCTCTAATTTCAATGTGCCCCACTTTTTAAGGTGGCACACCCTAAAAATTTAGAGCAGTGGGGTTTGCTACAGACCTAACTTCTAGCAAAGCAAGAAACTGCTCTTTGTAATTATTAAATACGCATGGAAAGCAAAGAGCAAAAGAGAAAGCTGGTGAAAATTGTTTGCGCAACTTCTTTTGCTCTTTCACTTTTTGTGTAGCAATTCCAGAAGGAAAAGCCCTCCTCAATAGTCCTCAAGAGGGCACGTGGCCTTGGGTTGAGAAAAAGGTTACTAAGGTTTTGTTCAATATATTCCTTCAAGAAAATGATAGAGGGGAAAAAAAAACCAACCTAGGAAATATTTTGATTTTGTCTATATTTTTCTAGTGAATGAATTCCTGGGGGATTTTATAAGACCTATGCCATCTATACAGAAGCAGTTAAAGTTTAGTTCTGTAAAAACAGCTTAGAAATGTTCTGTGCTGGTAGGCTTTAGGCAATCTGCTGGAAAAGTGAACCAGTGAACATACACTCACAGGATCATGGTGTCTGTGCAAATATGAGGTGTGATTATTAATTGAAGAGAAGGGGCTGTTGTTTGAATTTATCAGTGAAAAATGAGATGCATCCAAAGTGACTCAATTTTTACTCATAGGTTTTGCCAGCTGTGTATGTTGGTAACTGATAGAAGCCTCTTTAGTAAACTGTTGTTGCCATTGCTTAAAAAGCATTTGGTGTTCCTGGGAAGATATTTGGGTCAATAGTATGTAACTATTAAATTTATATTGCACGTGCCTCCAAAAGTATTTTAATACACTAAAGATCATAGGTACCTAGTTTGGTAGAAAAATAATCCTGGAGTATAACACTTGACTTTCAATTCCTTGTCCACAGTACATGTTCTGGCATTCATGTTTATTTTTATATTTCCTTTTGCTATTGTTTCCAAACTTGACTGTATGGTGTTGAGAGGAAGTAAAAGAAGTGACAACTTTTCTAACTTTCTCATGTGTGAGTCACTAGATGGCGCCATTTCACTTCTCTGGAATCAGAAACTGTTTTACATATTCTTTTTAGTAACAGTTGTTGTGTTTTTAAGAGAAAACAATTGGTCTTCTGAGTTCTTCTTTTGAAACTATTGCTTTTTTTCCTGATGTGATGCAATGTAGATGTTTTGATAAAATAAAACTAATAATGAAGATGTGCAAAATTTTAAAGTTTGGTTCTTCTAAATTTTCATCAACTATCAGTTTTATATTTGTTTACATATTTTACTGATGTAACAAAGAGACTGAACTTGAAAAAAATACACATTTTAACTGTAGAATTGTTTGAGGATCTTTAAGTATCTGCAGCTAATGTGAATTATCATTCACATACTACTTCAGTTGAGGCATGGTGGTTTTCATCCACCAGCAGCTGCTCTGCATTTCTCTGTGTACTAGAAACTGAAGAGAACAGAGTTAACAGTGGCTTTTTTATATCTCTTGCTGTAGTCCTGGGATATCACAGAAACCATTTTGTGCAGTTTCATGTAACATGCTAAAAGTTGTTTGGGGAACTCTTGTTTCATAATTTCACATAGAGAAGGTACGTCACACGATTCATGTGCTGACTGAAAGTGAGGTACAAGTGATGGATATTATTTCCAAGCTTAACCACTTAATTTTCTGTTTAGCTGATCAGAAATGGAGAGGCTTCTAAAACCATTTTTGCAAAATGGCTTGGACTTTTTTTTGTGAGAATGGCAGAGTAGAACTTTACATTCACAGGAATGCTCATTATTAATAAAATTACTTATTTTGAGAGATCCTAATATTGTGTTTGACTTGCTGGCCATCAGTTTTTTCTCAGTGAGAAATGATGTCATAAAATTGCAGCTGGCATATTGTGGTAGGAAGTCTTTTACAATTGGACAAGGTGTGGTGAGTTAGGTTCGTTATGGAACAATTTTACCAGTTTGAGAAGAAGCAGTGAATACTTAAATTGCATAAAACTGTGCAGGAAATGGGTCACAGTTCTGAGCTGGAATATGGGCAGAGCCTCTGGAACCTTTACCATATTCAAGCGATCTGAAACCTCCAAAAGGTCTAAGTGGTTGTGTGAGCTGCTTGGTTTCCCGAGGCTTCCAAGTCACTTTGTTACCCCTTTGTTACCTCTTACGTATTTTGTGAAGGGCCAAGCACAGCCTAAACATGCACAGTAAAGAAATGGAGACTTCAGCACGTTGTGGTGCTGGGTCCTTAAGCTGAGTCAGCCTCCATGCTCTGGCAGTTGGGTACCTCCCTCCCCAAGTGCTGCACAGCCCTGGAGGGCCAGCAAGTCACTCACGGTTTTTCATCCTCTCTGAAAGACCAACATGGTGGGAAATTTTGTGTGTGTGTTACAAAGTCTCCTGTGCGCTGTTGTTGGGCTTAATTAAAGTACAGGGAATTGGAAATCTGTCTGTAAACATTTCCTGCTGAATATGCAGCCAAAACTGAAACAAGGTGTCAGATTTTACTTTTTTGTAATGTTTCTGATTAGCTGACATTTTTGAAATGTAGAACATATAAATATTGCCCTCTTTTAAAGATGTGTGTGGTAGGTTAAGCTCCAATCTACGTTTTCTAGTGATGAAGGAAAACGTCTTTTAAATAGAAAGAAAAACCAAGAAAAATAAAATGAAGTCAAAGTCTTAATAAGATTTAAATATTCCTTGCAAGCTAATAATAAAAACTTTAGTGCCTTGCTGAATTTTTATGTCCTAAGCTATGTTTGTGGTTGGAAAAAAGCCCACACCACAATTAAGTTATAAACTGATTTTTCAAAATATACTCAATGCATAAAAATAACTATTTGCAGTTTCCTTTTAGAATTTCAGAAAATTTGATTACTTGGAAATAATAAAAAAGCCTTGCCAGCAGCGCTGGTTGTTCAGAGCCACTTGAGGGCATCTGCCTTGGGAGTTCACCAGTTCCGTTTCCTTAAGGTCTTGGCAGAAGGGAAGTGAAAAGTGGGGCAGGTTATCGAGAGCCTAGAAAGTGCACGGAGGTACATCCTGGTGATCTGCTTGTAGTGTGAAAGTTCATGGGAAAATCCCACCCAGCAGCTGTCCCAATCTGGGTGTGCAGCTTCCCAGCCATGAGATAGAAATATTTTCTGTGTCTTTGTTGCTTGCTGTGTTACTGCATCTGCTGATCCTGTTCACTGAAATGCATGAAATGGGGGCAGACAGCTGCAGCCAACACATTGATTATTACAGGACCCTGGCTTTTTAAAAAGTCTCTGATTGCTTTAAAATTATGCCTTTTCATTTCACCTCCCTAACTCTTGGATGGACACCAGCTGTCTCTTCTCATGTGAAGAGCTTTGGATGTTACATTCCTGGTACTTGGTTGAACTTTCTTTATTTTTTAAAATATTAGTATTTGTTTCGTTTTTAACTTGGCTTTTGTCAGACAGCAGTTTGAAATGCACAATTCAAGCCTTCTCATGGGTACCACACATCTGGGCATCTTAATAGTTCAGTTGTCGCTTTCTGCAATAATAAGACAAATTATTCAATATTGAATTTTTGTGTTTGACTAAGGGTAACAGATTTAAAATTGAGGACTGAGTCTTAAACCCAAATAAGAATTAGTGTGTTGATCTTGCTACAGAATTAATGAAAATAACATCTTACTTCAACACATTAAGCTTTGCTGTAGTAAAAATACTCTGTTTTGTTTCCACCATTTTAGCTGAAGTCCAGAAGTCTTCTTCCCTTGTAAAACTTCTATATTTAACATGATTTTTCAAAATTTTGTTTTGTTGGGCATTAACTTTTAGGTGTATATATTAAAAGTAATCCTTAGAGGTTTGTTTTTGTATATTAGAGATGATACATGAGGAATTTTTTGTGACTCAGTATTTCCTTGGCAAATTTTGAAGCACATTTAGTTATCCAATATAAGTTGTACCCCTCCACTCTTCATAGTGGAGAAGGTGCAAAAATAAGATATTTACCATGATCCCATTGTACACACCTTTTAGCAGGGCAGTCTTGTGACCTGTCAGCCAGTTCTGACAAAGCTCCACCAAGTTGACTGCAAACTCTGTTGTATAAACTATGATAGGATGTCCTGCTGTAAGCTCTCCTTTCTGAACTAAAAAAGAAAAGCTGGTAGCTGCTGTTTTGATAACATCTTCCTGAGAGGAGGAATTCTTGCCTGAATGAGGAAGTGGAACAGTCAGTAAAGCACCTCTGTGCTGTGAGGATATTTGTATTTACTGACAGGAACTGAGTACTCCTGAGCTGGGACTGGGGATTACACAGTCACGCTCTGAGGGTGTTGTCACACACAGGAAGGGATTTCCTTCTGTTGCAAGGAAATGGAAGGAGAGCTCTACACGCCTTGTGGCATTTTACTCATTCACTTCACTGGCTTAAGTTATTTAGGCATCATTTCTGCTGCTGGAGTCTCAGAAATGGGTCATTGCATTTAAAAAAAAGTGAATTGAGATTTTTGTAACTTGGTTTAATTTACTGTGGTAGCATGTTAACTACATTTGTCTTTCTGATCATGCCTGATTTTTTTCTGGACATATTGTGCATGTAAGAGCGACAAAAGACATCTACTGGAAACTATTAAAAAATGTGATACTTCAATAGGTTTATTAAATGACAGTGGCTACAGAGACCAGAAGACATATGGGCTTAGATTCTTTCAGCTTAGGGACCACTGGCAGTGCAAACTGGTAATACAATATTACAGAAAAACAATAACTCCCATATGCTTGCATTTTCAAAGGCAGCATGGATTTTATAGGAGGCCTCCATGCAATTAGAGAGTGTTACAAGTGGAGTAGCAGGAATATGATTTGTGTGAATTCCTCTTCAGTTTGTTCTTTTGCTTAAAAAACAATTCTGAAGGCGACATTTTCTGCCAAATGTGTAATGTGTTTAATATGTTTCCTTTGCTGGTACTGTGAAATTTTCCTCACAGTAAGCATGTAGTGCTTGGCTGAGGTTTTTATGTTTCTTTTTACAGGTGTCAAGATGCTACATGCAAGAGAGAGTGATTAATGGATGTTTTTAATCAGCTGAGGTGAAGATTAAAATACACAATGAAACGTTACTCTTCTAGAAGAAACAAGAGAAACCAAAGAAACAGCATAAAATTATGTAATCTTGTCTTTAAACACCTTTATTCAAAGAGTAAGTAATATTCCCTGTAGCACACAAATGCTTCTTAAGTAACTTCAAACATTTCAATAAGATGATCTTTATGTGCTTGTTTATGTTTGATGAAAATGCTGGCATATGCAGTGTACTCAGTTGTAAGATTTTGCTCCTAAATATCATGTACACTAAGTATTAATAAGTTATTTCTCCTCACACTCAAAAGCTTGTTTTTGACATCACACAATTTTCCTGGGGGTGGAAGGGGAAGAATCTAAAACACTCTGTGCTGAAATAGTCTGCATCTGCCATCTTGAAAGGAGGAAGCACATACGATAAGAGTTTATTTCTCTAGAATCACAGATGTGGTGGTGCTGCAATTGAATGTAAAAGGGATCTAAGTATAAAGTTCAGGCTGAAATTTCCCCAGTAGTGTTTAGCAGCATTCAGACCAGAAGTTACTTTAGGAATAATCCTGTGGCCTATCACTTCCTGTGTGCAGGCTGAAGTATGAGCATTTCAGATCCTCGCTGTAGATGTCAGATTCAAGAGGAATTCTGTGTACATTGGGGTAGCTGGATACACCCTATTCTTCCTGAAGTCAATGGCATTCCACATTGTCTTCAGTGGAATCAGGTTTATGCTTGTCACTTCCAAAAATGCATAATGAGACTCGACTATCTAGCTTATGAGGTTTGAAAAGATAATTTCGATTTCTTTCTAGGAATTAGACTACTAAGAGAACTATATCAGAGAGAACATCTACTGTGTAATTGCAGCTGTAATATATACTGTAAAATCTATCAGGATTTCATGATTAAATGACAAGTCTGCTTAAAAGCAGCAGCAACTACATTATCTTCACATCATTCATACACACACTATAAATAAAAGCAGGATAAAAAGACAATCTTCTCTATTTCCAGTGACAGTCAGGGGTTGACTTCCTTAACAGATTTGTGAGGCTGTGTAATATCTGGAAAGTGAGCTGTTCCCCTAGCAGTAGTGTTTTCTCAGCACTGAGTTCTGGGCTTGAACCCCATTAATAATCCATGTGGCTTTCATTGCATTTACATGTGTCTTTTCCTCTAATATTACAATTCCACTGGTGAATGCACTGGCATCATATGCTGTGCTTTTAAAAACTGTATCTGCTGAACAGCCCAGTTCAAGCTCTGATGTCAAATACAGTTTGCCCTTTATCTTGTTTATATTCATGCTGCTAAAACCAATATCTTGTTTTAGCAGGGAAGAGTGCTTGCAACTTGATGAGTGTCTTCAGATTTGAATACCTGTGGGAAAACCTGTGCTAAACAAACCATAAAACTGGAGTTTAGGATTAACCGTAAAATCAATTGAAACACCCAGACTCAGTAAGCAGCAGACATGAAAAGAATGTGGTGAGGAATTCAGCTCAGGGGGATTCACTGATCATATCTCTCTGGAAAACAAGAGAACAAGGGCTACAGAAAACTTTTGGCTGGTATGTGTTTTTAGAACTCTCTTGAGGCTTATCATTAGCCAAGAACAAGAGATGTGTTTCACCAATCCAAAATAAATCAGTGCTATGAATGAAAAGGGGCTTTTGTGAAAGAGCAGGGCATCAAATTTTGGAGATGTCTTCTTCCTCCTTGTACATGCCTGGTTTGTAGATGACTCCTCTGCTGTCTTGCCCTCCCTTTTTGCAGCTAAAATTAAAGAAATGTATTAAACAATTGTAATGTCAATAAAGGAAAAGCATGATTAGTTATTTTAAATGGTCCATTATGCATGTATGAGATTATTTTTCCCTGTAGTAGTGCAAATGTCACAGTACCTTATTGCTACAAATATTTCAGGAAAGCACATTTTGTATGCAGGGTCAATGCTGAATACAAAGGGATCAGGTTGTAAGAAAATTTGGAATCTTAGATTTTTTTTTCCAGGATTTGGCTTTGTTGGCAATCAGTGGCTTAATGATCTTTTGGCAGTATATATTTATTCCTCTAAAACATTGTGACCTTTGGGAAAGGTTTTCCTAAAATTCTATTCTCCTTGTTTAACTTACTGTTCTAGGAAAAAATGGAAGGATCCAAAAAGCAATTAGGAGCAGCAGTGCTAGCAAAAAGAGCAAGAAAAGAACAAATGGCATTTGAGAAACAGAAAAACTGGGTAAGTCTGTTACTGCCTCAGCCTGATATGAAACAGGGGAAATAATGTCTACAGTAATAAAAACAAATCATAGCTTGTAGGAAGAGATCATGTCTTATAAAAGATCAAACCTTACCGGTATAAAAAATGTGCAAAGTTTTGGACACACGAGTACTTGTTTGTATCAGAGGGGAAATAGGGTTTGAATTTTTTTGTGATGTGACAGCCAGACATCTTACCTTTTCTTCTTCAGTAGCCAGAAGGCTACTGCAAGAATGATGAGAACTCCCAGAATGCAGCCTATCACAACAGAAACCACAAAACCTAGGAAAAGAGGGAAAACATTCAAAACTGTCAATATCATTGCCTTGAGAGGAGAAGGTGAGTCTCTGATCTGTTGGAACATTTGCATTCTGCATCCTCAACCTTTCTACAGCCTGGTCACACTAGGCTGTAGTGACTATGGAATGGGTAACTTTGCACAGATGTTCCCTGGAATGTCCCAGTCCCACAGCTGGATCCACAGTTCACAAGGCTGTGACGTGAGACACGTGCTGAAGTCACAATGCCAACAGGGAGGCACTGGCACAGCAGGAATATGATTTTTGTGCTATAGTAAATAAGAGATCATAGGCAAGAACTAAATCCAGGCAACTAAGGATGTTAAATTCCATGCCTTTTGTTTTTTCAAACAAAACACCATTGAATGTGGACAGCTGAAGAATGATATGCTTTGCTGTTGAGAACATTGCTTAAAGGCATCAAAGAAAGTAAAAATTAATTCAGGATATTAGTATGAAGAGCTGAGTGATCTCTTCTTTCCATAAAGATTTAAGCATTATCATAATGCTACATTTATTAGTGACCTTCATGTACATTCTTGGCAATGAAAGTATTTTTTATTTATTTTGGCCTCCTCAAAGATCCTGAAGGTGATCTGCCTTTCCTTAACTGCAGTTTCTTAGTTTATTTACACGTTAGTTTTTATATTTTATCAAATTACTGTTTCTCTCTAAGCAACATCAGAGCTCATTCAGAGTCAAACTGATCGGTTTCATGTATTCCATCTGAATATTATCTCTTATTAAATCAGCTGTTGATAAAACACAAATGTAAAATGTGGAGTTTAAGCTTATCCCATTTAACCCATTAATTTTTAGTCCAACTGAATGGAAGAAGCTCACAATCCATGGAATTGAAGAAGAGCTGTTTTACAAAAGGTGAGTTTTGTTATACTAAAGGTGTCAAATGGGCAGAAAAATATAACACCAAATACATAACTGTAGAAAAAGAGCTTGTAGTTTGAAGAGGAAGGGTAGGAAGCATTTCTGTCTGATGAGAGGATCTTCTTACAAAATTTAGTTAGTAGTATTTCAGCATGGTACCATAATCAAAACTAGACACGAGTTCCTGTTTAACTTGTGGGCAGTGGGTGGTTTGAACATCATAACAAATTCCAGCTGCATGTATGTGAAGCTGATTTTATTGGAATAAATTGCTGACAGACAAAATATATTGTAAACACGTGTGAGTTTTGCTGTGTAATTCCTTAAGATTAGAAGCTTTTTGAAATGTGGTTCTTATTCATAGTGAGCGTGAATTTAGATACTCATTATTGGCATCAAAAATGTGGATGACTGAACATTTCAGTCATTTTCAATTGTGATACAAAACACAGGCCAGTGGCCCCATCTGGTGGTGTCTGTGGTCTGGTGAAGGTGGCAGCTCTCAGGCTCGTCAGAGGTAAGGCAGAAAAGTTGCTCTGAAAGCCTGCTTAGTAGAGGCCTAGGTGTGCACAACAGGATTTCTTGTACAAATTTCTGTGTCACCTGGCCCAAGCCATGACTCTGTGCATGGCATCCCTTTCTTAACGGGTGTGCACTGTTCCTATGTGCAGTACAGCTGACTGCATCAGGCTGGGCACTTGCAGCAACCAGGTGTACTTCAGTGGACTTTGACAGGAGAAGCCTTTTTTTCTGTCTTTTTCTTTGTTCTTTTTTCAAATTTTTTTTGCCCTTTAGGTGAGGGGCTGCGCCTGTGAGGGAGCTTTTGTGATTGTAGTAAGTGGAATGTGAGATTACAGGGGCAATGAATACCTTTTTTGAAATGAGTTGCACATTTTTTCTATGGTTCACTGATAGAGTCAATGAGCTTTTGTAATTAAATGTACTTAGACTGAATAGGGTTTCTATTAAAGTAGCACTGAGCAATGTCTTTCACAGCCATAGAGACCAGTTCTGGGGTATGAACAGCAGGATGGGCAATAACCCCTACAATTTAACTCTGCTAAGTCATGCCAGCTTTAAAGATACATTGAAAATGCTTTTATAGCTAGTGTCATCTCTGTGTGGGAGCCAATAATGTGGCTTAGCAGAGGGAGAACCAAATGTTATTATTTGGTTTGGCTCTGGTTCACAGCAACACTTTTGAGAAAGTCACATCTGGGTCAAATTTTCTCCCATAAATGGAAGTAATAATGCTTACACTATTTCTGTGAAGTGTTTGGAGATTCCTGGATGAAAAGCGTAGTGTCTGATTTTCAGCCCCTGGGATCATGGATTGTAACTCTCTACCTTCTACTCTTAAGTATTGAGTGTGATTTACAGAGAGAATATAGTTAGGTGCTGAGAGGTTAGCTTAAGAAACAGGTGGAAAAATGCATTTCTCAATTCTGACTGACCAAGCTGACTTGGAAGATCAGTGGCTCACATACCACTTGTTGATTTGTTGACCACAATTGACAACATACCCTTCCCGAGCCCACCAGGTTACGAATTTTGATAAATAGGGGGTAGAAAATGTAAAAGTTGGATCACTAGGATTCCGTGGTGAACCTGTCTTAATCACAAGGGAGCTGCTTACTCTGGAACTTCCGTTATTTCAGGAAGTGCTTCTGCAGTGGTATTGCTGTAGTAGATTGTTTGTGCAGAGATTTAAGACCCTGCAGAGGAAGCCTCAGTCTCAGAAACTTGGCGGCTGTATTGCAAATTCTGCTGGTTGAAATCATTGCACATAATCCGACTTGAGCAGCGATTTGGAGAGGATCACTAAAATAGCCATTCTGGACCCAGCTAGCTTTCTAGCTGGCAGCCAGTGATTGAGATTGGAGGTTTGAGAAGAAAGTTTTAACCTCTTTGTGGTCACATAAGAATGCCATGGGAGGAATTCTTCTAGTTGGTCAATCCAGAAAAGCAGAATAAAGACTGACATACTCTAGTTCTTTCCCTCTTTCACTATGCAGTCATCTTTTGGTTTACTCAAAATATTGTTTGTGCAACTAGCACTAGTTTTTGTATTAATCACGGAGATGTTAAGGATTTTTGTTAATTTGGTAGACTTGTAATTTTCTTATGTATTATGTTTAGAATCTAGCAACAAGAGAACTATTAATGTAATTCTCATTTTAAGAAAACAGTAAAGTTTTGGTGACAAATTTAATTCATCTCTGATAAAAGAGAAATGTTTTGCCTGGGATTTATTTTGGCTGATCTCTGATTTTCACTATTCTCTTTTGTAGCTTTCTGTTACAAGAGATATGTTATGAGAGGGTCTGTCTGCAAGGGGAATGGCAAGAACAGCTATTGCAGTGTGCCTGCAGGGAACTGCTTCTGCAGTGGCTGTTTTGTGAAAATGCCCAAAATAGACAACTCCTGTGTCTTCTGTTCTTTCATCTAAACAGTCAAGAAACTGGCAGGCAAAGTTGAAATGATGTGCTAACACATCTTATTAATTTGAAAGTTTACTGCTTGGTCAATCTTTTTGGTGAAGTCTGTTTTTTTTCTACTAGAAATCATTTACTCTCTATTTCAAATAGTGTAGTGGCTTGCCTCGATTCATCTGCCTTGAGTGTATGTGCCAGCTTCACACATACTTAAGAGTAATTGTTTGCAAGAGAACAAAGAAGTTGGAACAATACATTTTGCACAAACAATATACTCAAAGGCCTTATTGTGGGGTACAGATCTAATTCTTACCACATATGCAGACTTTTGTGCAAAGCCCCCCACCAAACTTATGAGTTGTCATTGTGTAACACTGCAGAGTTAAGCTTTTAAATTAGATATTCCTCATAAAATGGGGTTGTTTCTTTTTTGATCTGTAACACTGGATCATACAATCCAGTGTTATGAATTATTTTTGTTTGCCAAGTTTTAATTCCTCAAGGACCTCTTCTGATTCTATGTAATCTCCCCAAAACAGTGTCCCTGAAAGGCAAAGTTGTGACTCCCTTTTAGTGTGTGGTCTGCATAAGATCAAGCCTGACATTGCTGAGAGCCAGCAAATGTCACTGGTGAGACAAGGCCATCTTAAGCACTTACACTGACTGAAACAGTTCAGCTGTGGAGCTGTTTAGTATTTGGAGTGACAGCAAATACTTCTGCCAAGCATGACAAGGCCAGTTGTGTCTTCCTTCTTTTATCTCCTTGCCTTTGATCAGAAGGGTTGCAGGGCTTGCCTGATACCCACTGTGGAAAAAAATTCTTATCTACTCTGGGAATACCTTATTCTTGTTCTGTCGCCTGTGCACCAATGCAGTATAAGAAAAAGCAACAAAGTGAACTGCAGGAAGATTGCTGTATTTTTGTAGTGGTACAGTGCAGCAGGACTGCCATTGCAGTACTTCATGTTTACACAGATCACTGTGCCCTGTTTCTTCGCACAGAAGCATTCATACAACTTACCTTCACGGAAGGAGATGAACACCAGTCTTTCATGGAATTCTTGAACATTTCTGAAGTTATCAACCATTTCCAGGGGTTCGGGGTCATCACTCTCTGTGCAGTACATGGCTGTTTCCAGTGCCAGTAACTATAAAGGGAAGCACCTGTTCAGCTTCCAGAACAGAGAAAGCAGTGCCAGTGTGTGATCACTGGTGGGGGAGGAGGGTGTTTGAAATCAAAGGGATAGTCAAAGGGAAGAGGACACATTAAGTAATAATTGAGTCTCATGTGGCCTGTGAGCCCAAATACAGAATAATGTGTAAACAGTGTGACATCTCCACATCCATACCTGTATTTTGTTTACATGCTGATAAAATTACTGCTTAGTATCAGATTATCTGCCAGAAAAACTGGATGGGAGGAAACATGCTCCCCTGGCATGCTCTCCCTGGCACACTCCTAAGTAGTATTAAAGGCTACTTTTTGAAAGAATTCTTTATTTTGATAGAGACATGATCTGACAGAATGGACAATGGTAAGAATGTATTTTCATAATGAGGAGCATGCAGTAATTTGATCTGAGATTTTGATAGTAACATTTCCCCCATGTCTATAATTAGGTGAATCAGAAGATAATGATTGTGAGTTTATTGTCTATGTAAGTGGTCACCTAAGAGCAAAAGAAGTTAATTAGATGAGCACAAGAAATATAAGTCGGGAGAAAAGCTAGGGTTCAAGATTGATAAATAGCACAACACATGCTTTTTAGAAACTATCCAACCCACCCAAGTCCATAGGAGCAGAGTAGCACTAAAATACTCGGTGAATAGTTTTCAGACATGGGGCCCAAACAAAATAATCTGCAGGTAACTCATGGAAAGACTTAGAGCAGAGAGTAAGTACATAATGAAAATAAAAATTCATCTGACTTGACTGTGACTTTTTCAATCTGATACTGTGCCAATTGCCTTGCTGTTGTCCTTTGTTCTGGCCAACTGAAAACATGCTAACAACAAACAGAATGGGATATTGATTTATGTCAGTTCTGTGCTGCTCTTCCCACTTAAAAGGATTTTAGCAATGGTCACCTTTCAGTTTTACAGGAACATAAGAGAAATCCAGGAAATGAGACTATGTATTTGCTGTTCTTTAGCAGACACCAATCAGGGAAATGTGCTCTATTGGAACTTGCCTGCTCTTGAGAAATTTTAACGGGGTGTCGGAAAACTGTCCAGAGAACACTTGGGTAGCAGGGAGGAGTTGTCAGGGATCCTTCATAGCGATAATACTCATCCAGTCTGTCAGGAAGCAGCTCTTGAATATTGAAACCAGGGACCAGGACCTTCTGATCTAAAAAAGGGGGTTGGTGTTAAATGTTGCATCATAACTACACGGGAAGTGTGTCAGTGAAGTGAATTTGCTTTTCAGTAAGTAGGATATTTTCAATGTCATATCACTAGGATAAGAAAAATACCTTTTAGCAGAGATGATCCCAATTTAATAAGGAATACAGCTTTTTAAGTTTCCTATGTACAAATCTTGTCTTAGACAGAAAATCAGAGTCCTCTAAGATAAACTATGGCCGTATCAACTAAAAACCACCTTGTGCAAGAAATAAGGCCCAGTCAGAGTCACATGCATGCTGGCCATATGCTCTTCCCAGAAATGCCCTGCATTTGGAAGCCTTTCACAGTTTGTGACAGGTTAGCCTGCGATCTCTGGGCTGCTCCTTCAGCCAATTCAATCCCTCTCAGGGTGACATCTGATAGTCTCAGCCATTCTCAGTCTGATGCAGCCACTCACCCTTGTATTTCACGTTGCGGAAGTGCCTGAAGATCTTCTCGTAGGATGGGTTGAAGGGTCCAATCTGCAATGATCACATTATCAACAGCTGTGCAAATCACCAGTCTGAATATGAGTCTGTGCTTCTGGCCTGTCATAAGGCAAGTGCCTCTGCTGGCCAGATGTTCATAGAATGGCATAAGTATTTTATAACTCAAAATGTTACCTCTGTCCCCAGAGCCATGATTTTGCTCCTGCTCCAGAGCTATTAGAGCTGCTGTATCATAATGCTGCCTGTACAACTGCAGTGCAGACCTTTTGTGTGCCCTTGAAAGACCTTATTGCCCTTCCCTGTTCAGAGTGCTGTGCAAACAAAGAGAAACCATTTCCTCTGAGAGCACTGCAGGCAGAAGTTCTCAGCTCCCAGGCTTCTCAGATAATTTACTGGTTTCCAGTCAAAGCCACATTTTTCCACTCACAAACATTTTTTAATCTGCTGCTCCTCACAGTCTGGGGAGGTAAAGAATGACACTGTTGGGTACCACAAGGCTACAACTCAACTATCTGGCAAAGGCTATAACTCAGCTGTCACACAAGACTATGTTTTTCAAGTGCTACCAGCAGTGTTCAGTCTAATAATCAATGCCTTTTTTATGAATTCTTCAGAGCTGGTGCTTAGCAACTCCTCTGACAACCAGACATAGTAAACTGGTGTCCTTACATCAACTGTAATAGCCACCAGCTGTCTGTAAGCTTTTCAAAGACCTAATCTCCATTGTTCACTAATTTGATTTTCAAACACCAGTGCTTAGAAATAACCAGAATCCCAGTATTATTCCCTAGCATAATATACAGTACTCTGACACTTTTCACAGCTACAACTTCCAAATGAACTGAAATTTAACACAAAATTACTGTCAAAATCAAAGAGGTGCTAGGAAGTAAGCTTGGGTAATACTGATGAGAGCTTTGTTTGCTAACTAGAACATTTTACTTTTTTGATGGAGATGTGGAAACTTGGATTTTTGGTTTGTTATGCTGCAGAAAATCCTCACATTTAAAAATTATCTTATTGAGAAGTTTTAATCCTGAAGAAAAAAGGAGAATTATAGATGTACAAGCTACTAATTTTTTTTAAGATCATAATTATCTTTGTATGTGGGACTTCAGAGAGGAAAATTGGAAAGAAGTCCTTCTGACATCTTAAAATGTCTCTGAATGTACTCGTTTACTGTAATCTGTGATTCAAAGAATCTGGGAAGTTAGCAGGGAGAAGCCTGTGGTTAAATCCTAATTACATATGGTGGTCAAAGGCAGGGCTGTGCCTGCCTGTGCCTCTCTGCTGTGTTCAAACTGCTTCATGCTACACTAGGCAGCTTTGAGTAAATGAGCTTGAAATTCACTGTTGCCTCTTGTTTGATAAACTCTACCAGTCATTAGTTTGTAAATGAATACAGAAATGGATTTAACAGAGCTGAAGTTAATTTACTGAAAAATATGAGGAAATATCCAGAAGTCCTCTTTTCTTAACATTTGTTCCTGGTTTTGTTTGTACTGCTGGAATCTGACCTTTTCTTTTTTTTTCTTTTTTTTTTTTTTTTTTTTTTTTTTTTTTTTTTTTTTTTTTTTTTGTGAAAGAGAAAAGGAAGAACCTTTATTCAGTCACTGTGTTGTTAAATAATTTTGTACATTAAAATTCTCTCATAACTGAATGATTGAAAGTATATTCTAAAGAAACAGGAAAAAAAAAAATCCTGCATCCTACCTCAAGGAGAACAGCCAAAACTGCCAGTCCATCTGCTTTGTCCATTGCTGCTGTTATATCTGGGTATTTCTCAGAATTGTAATGTACAATATGCAGCTACAAAGGAAGAGATATTTGTTACAATGACATCTGGGTCATGTTCACATTTACGTTTCACAGCAAAAAAGAGCCAGTGCAGTCACCTCAGGATACGACAATGTAAGAGGGTCCTTCAGTGATTCCTGGGTGCAGTGGTAAGATCTGTTTAGAGAAAGGCAGAAGGTCCTGGGACTCGCAGCCCTGCTGTAGCTGAGTTACACACACACACCACACCTCCCCATAACGAGGGGAGAAAGAGGATCCATATCTTTAGCTTCAAGGCATCTTGACTGTAGTACTAGTAAATTTTTCTGAAAAAATAACACCTTAGCACTCCAGTATTTGGAATGCAAACCCCAGTGTTAAATGTGACTAGAGAAGAAAAGGATTCTTAAAGTGCTGTTATGCAAGCAAATTATTCTGACTAATTTATTTCTGAATAATTTTGAGGTAAATATCTGATTGGTACTGCTTATCAAAATCTATTCCCAAACCCATAATTTAGGATTAGAAAAGATAAATAGTTCTTCACTGGATAGAAGGTGAGTAAAGGTAAACAGAGCAGCGGTGTCATGCAGCTAAAAGCTGTGACCTGGTGCCAGCTCTGAGCATAGGAACTAAATTCCAGCTCCCTGACTTAGCACGTCCAAATCCATCTTTTTTGCAGCGCACAACCCACATTTTTAGTATACACCCTGATCATAAATACTTGGCTTAGAACCTCACAGCATTTTACAGTCATTTACCCAAGACACAGATCCCAGTTTGAAACAATGGGACCTGCCCAACCTTGTCTGCTTCTTTTCCTGGTCTGAGCTGCTCTTACCTCTGCTGCAAAATGCTTCCCACTGACCGTGTGCTCGGAGCCTTCGGACTTGTTTCGGTTTCCCCAGTGCAGGTGAAGTTGGGATGCAGTGTATTCAAACGGGAGGTTTCTGATGGACATGGTAGGTGACAGATACATTTTCACTGAAAGCAGATCAAAACCAGATGAGAGCGAATGATATCACAGTTCTCAAGACCAGGGCAAACGAAAATACTGTGTCTAAGTATATTATATATGGAGCATGAACAAAGCAGATTGTTAACTCAAATCCATCTCAGTCTGTGGTAGGAGAAAAACACTTTGGTTCTCTTTAAGCCTTTCTTGGTAGATCAGGAGAATTTAGAACACACACATTTTTATTTTCTTAAATATAGGAGTTGAACGTGACAATTGTTGCTAATGGAAATCTTTCTTCTTCCTGAAGAATGAGAATTTATCTCAGACATTGAAGAGACAATTATTGATAAGTTGAAGCAAAATTTAGGCTCATGTACTTCCTGTCAATTCCCTTATAATGGCTGAAAATGGCTTAATAAATTAATATTCCTCATGCTAATTTATATCTCCTGTTATATTGAACTCCTTTGCCTCTTAGTCTTCTTTTAGGAGCACATGACAAAACCAAATAAACTGCCCCCTCTCCTCACTGTTCCCAAAACCCAGAACATCGATGTCAAGCAGCAAGATAATCCCAGGCCTTAAGAACTGGCATTTCCTCTCTTGACGTGCTGGAGGGAGACCTTTGTATGCATAACCCTCCCTTCTGCTCACTAAGGCTCTCCGGTGGGAAAGGCAGGGTGGGTTGTTGGGGTTTTTTTGGTGTAGAAATTACAGTAGTGATTCTCAACTCAGCAGAAATTTCTCAGTTGTCCACTTGAAGCATTTGGTACTTCATAAAGCAATGTCTTATGTCAAGAACAGATTGATTTCTTTGCAATTTATCTGTACTATTTTTCAGTGTGAATACAGTTTGTTTCTGGACTGTCCTGGACATGTTTTTCAGGGGAAACAAGGCTCAAAACCTTAGTGAAGTGACAGCTGTGACCCCATGTATTTTTAGGCTGGTTCTAAAAAGGGTTTTTTTGAGCTCTACTGTTTTCAGTCTAGCTGAAGTAGGTAATTGTGTCTGGATGAGCTGGCTATTGAAGAACATTAATTATATGTAGGAATGACTGACAGCACAGCACTGAGCATCCTACTGATTTCCTCTCTAGCTGAAAGAGAAGGTAGCAGCAGATGGTATAATGATCACTCCAACAGAGGCTAATTTTTTGTTACTCAGAGCAATTAATTTGTATCTAAGTGAAGTTTCTAGAGTAGGATGCATCTCTACTGCTTTCTAGGAGGACATTGACCTTAGAAATGGATTCCTGCTTTTACTGAGGTGGATATATTTTTGTCTTGGATTTCATTAGAAAGTAATCAAATTTCGTGTTTTAGGGTTGAGATCTGGCAGTGGTAGTGACATAGGTTCTCCAAGGAATCTGCTTTTACCTGTGTGACTGTTTTGTGAGGGACAGGCTCTCAGTGCTGTTCTTTTGGCTCCTTCTGCACTCTGGTACCCTTCAAGTACACAACGACTGTATTTCCTTCTCTGCCTATTGCATCAGCCCAGTGCATTCAGCTGTGACTGTACAGTCTTTCACTCAGGACCAGCAAGGACTTTTAGGGAAAGAAGGCTCCCAAGGAAAAGGGTGTTCCAGCCATTCCTAATCTAAGGCAACCTGGTTTCAGTCAATGGAGAGACTGATCAAGAAGAAAACCAGGAACTTGTCCCAAGAGGTTGACCCTTATTGAAGAATGGGCTTATGATGTTCAATAGAGCAGGTCAACTTCATTGAAAGAATGATAAAAAAGGAGATTTTTGCATGCTGGTCATCTTTCAACCAAGCATGTGAGAGCAGAGGCCATTTTATAACACAGGTTATTTTGATACTTACACAATGAAAGAGGATACAAAGTAGGAGGGTTTTTTAACTGTACTTATTGCTATGTCTTCAGATGTTTCAGGAAGGAATGGAAAATGGTAGGGCTGACTCACTGGTACTGTATATTGTGTCAATTTAGGAGACTTTTATGAGATAGCATCATCTCTGCTTTTACCTTCTGTACTGACACTGATTTAGTGCTATGGTGGGAAGGGCATGTTTGTACACTATTTCTAATTATCACTACCTGTCACTGTCTATCTTACCTTACACTAAAGAGGTTTCTATCTCAAGTGAGAAGAACAGAATGGTGCGCCTATATTTTTTCCTTTTTCCCCATGCCCCTGTGTAATTCAGTTGAACTGCTCTGATGCATGTAAGAGACCCATTACTCATATTTTATCAGTTAATCTCTTTTTAGCAGAATCACAAAGTCTGTTTCTGTTTCAGAGCACCACAACAAAAGTAATAAGAAAAGCTTGGGCATTAATTCTGACATGCCTAGAGTTTATTTTAAAATTCTTTATTTAAAATTTGACTTACTGGGAATCCATTTGTACTTAGTACATCCCCAAATTTCTATAGCCTGTTCTGTAGATGTACATATGCTCATGTGAAGGCTTTCTCATCTGATCTGCAACTTAATTTAATCTGATAATCAAAGTAGTCCACTCATGAAGTAAAAAAATCACTGAGTTCCTGCAAATCTTTCCTTTACTGTTCCTTGCTGTCTGTGAACTCCCTTACCTGAATGGCCATTATTGATCAATGTAAACTGGTCAGTGGAGGGCACGTTATAGCCTACGAACTCTAAAGGCAAGAGATTAGAATCATACTGGAGGATATCCTTGTGGAAATCAATTGGTGATTGGAATACTCCTCCACAAAATGGGTATTTCTTTGGCCAGGCTTTCTCTCCGTCAGGACCTGTGTGAATGAACAGAGACACATTTGTCAAACCTTTACTATGTAATTAACATAGAAATTCCCCTGTGTCACACAAAATTTGGAAAAGAAGCCTTTTCTGAATTTTTAAGACTTTTTTTTTAAAAAAGGGCCTCATTAAAACTGAGGTAATAAAGGATATGATCAGTTTTCTGAGGGTGTTGTGACCTAGAGACAGGTCTGATTATATCAGACCCTCACAGACTTTTCCTTACTGTACAAACTGTCTAACAGGATTGCATAACCCACAGTGAAAAGCTAACTTGCAAAAATGGAAGTTGTTATGGTAATTTGACCTGCAATAACTTGCTCAAACTCTGGTGAAACTTTTCTTCATCATAGTGTTTTGCCCGAGGTAGGATCTACAAAGAATAGATAATATCAAGAGAATTTTAATTGTGCCTTTGATTTAATTACACATTAACAGCTAGCAGCTGTTTGCAAACTGTAAGCTGAGATTATTTGGATTTGAATACCAGAAGAGGTAGTTGCAGCTTGTGTTTCTCCTTGTCTCTGAACATTCATCATGATTCTTTCCAAGGCAGGAAGATCCTTAGGGATCACCCAGCCTGAACTGTATAACACAGGACACTGGGACTCTCTGGATTAATCTCTGCTTTGGTGAGGCCATTTCTTTGAGAAGGGAATAAACATCTACTCTAAGCATTGCAGATAAAAGATACTTCATTAGTGCCCAATGGATAATTACTCTCCTTGGTAGCTTGCCTTTCACTGTGAGCCTGCTGTTCCCATACTTCTGTTCCTCATTGAAATACTTATAACATAGAGGATATATTTTTTCACTTAAACTAAGTAGATTGAGTCCCTTGAGTCTCTGATTAGAAGGCTTCTTTTCCAAACCTGTAATATTCCCGGTAGCTTCTTTGAAGATCAGGTCATCAGTGGCAAAGCAAGGTCAGATATTTTCAGAAGGAAATTAACAGTCAGGAGGATTCTATTAGAGGCTCACTTTGTTTACATGAAATACAATGGCCAAGTGAATGGATAGTGGGGGTGAATCTGACTTAAACATAGTGCATGTGGCAGTATCAACAAGATCAGTTCTGGTGCTTAAAGACAGACTTACTTCCTTGGTACAGCTGTTTGTTCAAGACATAGGTTAGCAGCTGACATTGTTTGCAGTGTGGATGCTCACTCAGTGCTTTTCAGTAGAAACAGGCCTTGCTGTTGCTGTAACTTAAATCTTTGACTCCAGTTCACTGACAATCACATAGATTTTTTTCCTCCTACATCTTCATGATACTATCTTAAAGTTGCTGAAATTCTTTTAAAAAGCTAATAAATGTTATGCTGACATTATAGAAGACTATCCTCTGCCTATTTTTTGGCAAATAACAAATACATCCAGAAGAACATAAATTCCATACTATGGAATACATACTCAGGAATATTTCCTGGGAGAATATATATTAGGATATACCAAGGAATGATAGCTTCTTAGGTTCAAACATGCTGTGCAAGACAATGACACTGAAATTTAACACTTTACAAGGAGCTAAGATTACAGCAATGTCAGAAAATTGGTGAGAAGTCTTTATAGTTAAAAGACTTCAATAATTTTAAAGGTTTGATAAGGTAATGAGTTTGCAAGAAGATTTTAATATATTACATATCATAGCTTTGGAGATGTGATAATTAAATAGGTGATTGATGTATAAAATAGAAGTCTAGTCCCAGTCAGGGAAAACCATGTCATGAAGTACCAATCTTTTTTTAGTACTGTGTTTGGGTGAACTGAATGTCCTGAAGAGTTGGCAACAGAATATGGGAACTTGCACCCCTACATCACCAGTTCAGAAGGAAAGCTTTTGTCTTTTCTATAAAATTATGTAGTTGTCACAGTTGTTATGTACCTTGCCCTTTACTAGCAGTTATCCTCTTCTTGACATAAATCTGCAACTCCACCCACAGGCCTTTAAGCTACAGAACATTTTGCTTCTCATTCCTTCATGTTTCTCATTCCTGCTCCATTAAAAAACCCCAACAAAACCAAACAAAAGCCCTTTTTTGCTACAAACCCAATTTTTATAGAAATTCTGTCTTTTGTCACGTAGTCTTTCTAATTTCAGTGGCTCAAAACTGCTGTCTAAAAGAGCTGAGCTCACTGAGCTTGGTTTTGCATATGTGAAATTGAGATTTCCATGGTAGATAAACCACACAGCTGGAAGGCATTTCTCAGCTAGGTCTGCTGAGAATGAATGATTGATTGTGAACTAGATTTTCCTTTTTCTGTGCCAGCACACTCAGATAAATTCAGTGGAAATCACATTGTGTTTACAAGGGCTTTGTCTGATCACTACTGAATAAAGAACAGTATGTGGATGTATTAAGATTGGCCTGTGATACAAGTCCCAAAAGATATTAACATAAGAAGTATTGCAAAATTATGTTCAAAGTTAATTTCCCTTTTTTTGTGACACATTTGTGACCCAGGCATTTCAGAAGTGTTTGCTGCTGTGAGGATCCCACCAGGACTGTGTCAGCAGAGCACTAATTGTGCCATGAGCGTGTTCTGCCCCCTCAACACAGTATTTGAGTGAGCATATTAGGGTAGGGAGCTGTTGGTGTGAGTGGAAGTAGGACCTTTCCTGCTGCCACTGCTCCCTGTGCTGCCAAGAGCACTCCCTGCCCTAGGGAGTGCAAACTCAGGCTGCTCAAATCCAGCTTGTGGACTGCCTTGCTTGACATGAGTTTCCAGGACCATGTTCCCCTACCACACCTAAACCAGCCCTCACCCTGACTGTGCCCTCATGGCCATTTTATAAAAGATGTCTGTGAATAAAGCAGGAATAATTCTCTGGATAGCTGGGCTGCCCAGTGAGCTGAGTAAAAAACACTCTCAGCACCACGGCTGTAGGTGTCCATTGTACCATCTCCTTTCACAGCTTCTAGCTTTCCAGCCAGCCCCACAGCACTGGTGCTGCTGGGGAATGCAGGACAGATGTTCCTTCAAGAGCAGCAGTGTCTGCTCCCACGATGCATAAATTGGCTCATTTACGGAGAAAATAGCCCTGTGAGACACCAGTGGTACCAACAGACTGTTGCTCTGATGACCAGTTAATATTTGTGTTGCTCCAACTTCTCACGGGCTGTCCAAGTTCTCTTGATCTGAAGTAAACTGGTGTAGTAAAATGCTTTGAGTCAGTAACACAGGAATGTCTGTGGTATTTTTGCAGCCAGGCAGAGCACTTTGCCCTATTCTCAGCCAGCTGGAAGCTGTAAAGCTGCCGTTTGCCCAGGGCTGAGCTAGTGGTGAAGGCTGAGAGTCCAGGCTCCCTGCCATGGTGACACGACCACATGGTTTCCATTTTGCTCAGAGCTCAGTCACACCATTCTGTGCACACACAGCCAGTATGTGTGTGTCTTCCACATACGTGTCCAGAGGGAAGCTTGTGAGATAGAGGACTTGCCAAGGGCTGTAGCTGGCCCTGCTACTGCATTCAACTGCTGAATGAAAAGTCTAGGGTATGTTCTAGAGTGTTCACTAAAGCTGGCATTTCCGAAGGGAAGCTGGAAGGGTCTTAGCACAGGTTCTCAGCACCTCACTGAATTGGAGTATTTGGCAGCAGTGGAATAAAAGAGTTTGCAAGTACAATTAGCCTGATGTCTGTTAAGAACAGTTCTTGTGTCTGCATTGCAGCATGAAGTTGTCTCCTCACATGCTAAAATAATGTTAATAATTCTGTTAGCACTATTACTTTAGGCTTGTCTCTAAAGCTAGTTGTCTCCATTGTAGCTGCTTGTCCACTTTGAAGGGATGATTCCGGTTCTCTGATTTCATTCCAGCCCACTAACACTACAGGAACAGAGCCAGAATCCAAAGAATTGAAGCCTAGCACCTACTTCTACCAGCTTTTTGCTGGGGCAGTGGACTTCACGGCAGGCAGTGGCCTGCACCTCACAGTCACGCAGTAGCATTGCCAAAAGCTGCCTGCACGTGCTGTCCGGAGCTGTGGGGCATCAGAACCACTCTTTCAGTTCTTTATGATACATGTGTTCTGCTTTGTCCTTTTTACAGAAGGTGGAACAGCCCTTCAGAGACCACAAAGCAAGCCTGTGGCACCAGAGGCTGAGAGCTCAGGCCTCACTGCTCTGTGGTGTTTCCTCCAGGCACTTTTTCTTGGGCTATATACAAGGGTAGTGAAAACAGGAAGAACAAATAGCTTTGGTGCAATTTGACTAAGGAAGAAGCAGAGGAGAGGTTTGGCATTTATATTTCATGTATCTGCTGTAGTAGTTTCCTTTAGAGGCAAGGCAAGCTCTCATTTCTTTGGAAAGCCTGTGCTGTAAAGATGAGGCCTGGTCACATGCAGTGTCATCTTGCTTTGCCACTGTGCCCTGAGGTGCTAACACTGTATCAACATTCAGTTTTACATATTGTCCTACTCAACAAATAGAAATCTTTGACAGTGAGCAGCCGGATTTCTCCTCCACCCTTAATCTTGTACCTTGACCCTCATCTTGACATCAGCCTGCAATGTGGTTATAATGGCTTGATTTCCTTTCCCTTCCTATTGACTTTATTTTAGTGAGAGGCATTGCAAAGTGTTTTGGGGCAAAGGCAAACGGTGGAGGATTTAGGATGTCCTAAGGAACGAGGATTAGTAGAAGAGTATGGAGGGTTCTTTCCTGGCTTAGCACAATCTCCCTAATAGCTGTTTTTCTTTGTGGGGATCATGTTCTACCCATACTATTCTGTGCAAGTTCAGTTGCCACTTGACATTTTTGAAGTTGCTTTTATATATTTCTTTTTCTAGATATGTTTTGAAATCAGTAGTTGAAGGAAAAAAGATAATCTCTTCTGTGAACCTTCTCTCTATCCTCCATACATTTAGAATGTAGAAATCAGACTGCAGTAGGGAAGAGCTTACAGGAATTTAAGAAGTTGGGCACTGAGAAGAACACACTTTGAAATAAACACTGGTACCCAAATTCCCAGGAAGGGAAAAGTAACTAATTTAAACAAGCATTACCCTGGGAAGGAGGGCAAAACTTCTACTTTGATGGTGGTAAATGAAGTCTTGTTTTCCTTACTGCCCAGCAGAGTTATGTTTATTTGATGGCTGCCATCAAGGTGCAAAATCCAGGCTTTTGTTAATCAAGCTGTGTCAAGCTTTTTCCCTTGCTGGGAATGTAAGGTATGTGTATGGACCCTGCAGACAGTCAGATATCTATAGAGATGCAGCTGACAGTTTTCCTTCTGCCTATGTGAAGCTAGTCAGGTAAGCTGGAGCACAGCCAAAGGGAGGAGTTCCTAGCAGCAAGTTCAGTCTCAGAGGTTCTTTGTGTAGTCTTGGAGCAGCACCAAAAGCTTAAGAACAAGCATTTTCTTCTGAGATTCTCAGTGCTGCCTACTCCTCTGTGGGCATGTGGCATGTAAAATGCTACTCTGAATGAGGAGATACCTGGCTAGAGGATTTGAGAAATTGAAAGCAAAATGCTAGATAATTCCTTTTCTGAGCAGCCACCAGGTCCTTCTGAGTTAGTAGCTGACTAAAAGGATTAGTTACAAATTAACACTGCTTTCCTAGCTATGATTTATTCTGCTTCATCACTGCTGGGATCTTCAGGGACCTGAGTCTTCAGTAACACCATAGAGGTGACTTGCTGAATTCTGACTCCACTTGAAAAAGAAGACTCTTGTGGGTAGAGGGAGAATGCCCTTTGCAGAACTAGGCTGGAGTGTGCTGCTGACCTGTGACTGGTGAGGAAACAGAGGGTTTTGGGGGCCCTCTGCAGCTGTAGGGCCAGCTTTAGTCTGCTGAAGTTCCTGTCATTCTGCAAGGCAGTTTAGAATTCAGTAACTCTCAGTCACCCAGATATGAAACCTGATGGATAACCAACAGATTTCAAGAAAATTGACCAGATCCAAACCTGGGTAAAGGTTGTCATCCCAGTAAGTACTCACCAGAATACATTTGGCAGGTTGTCTTTAAAGCAGAGGAGAAAGCCACTATTTAGTATGTACGAATAAGTACTTACCAATATATGACCATTTTGACCCTGTTTAGAAAAAAAGGAAATATTACTGTGAATATTTGATCTTACTCTGTAAAGAAACAAATTGCTACTTAAACCCATGTACTGAATTTTGCAATACTTTTATCTATCTTTCTAGCCCAAGCTGTTGAGTAAAACATAGCAAAACATAGATACTTCCAAACTGTAGGACATTTTATGAATGTTTCTCAACCAAATTATAATTATCCCTGTGATCCTCCCCATAGGGCTGACTTTCTTGTGATCTCTTAAATACTGAGCAAAACTGTTGCCAGTTCTTGGGGTTTTTTTGGTTTGTTTTTGGTTTTTTGTTTGTTTGTTTGTTTGTTTGTTTGTTTGTTTGTTTGTGGGGGTTTTTTTTGGTTGGTTGGTTGGTTGGTTGGTTGGGGTTTTTTTTGGTTTTGGGCTTTTTTTTTGCTGTTGTTGGTTTGTTTTGGTTTTTTGTTTTGTTTTGTTTTTTAAAATTTTGTGTGGAATAGCTATAGACTTTGTATGTAAGTACATATCTGTGTAATTTTTTTCTGGTTAGGAAGCTAATGAATATAAGTGGGGGGTGTAACTACGATAACCCCCCTATGCCTTGTTGAGGAGTTTGAAAAACATCAGTGGATTGACAGTTGCTACACTGAGAAATAATAATTCTTTTTCTTGGACAGAAATGAATAGATGGACTTTGAGAAAAGGGGGTATGATACATACTCAGAGAATCCAGGGAGAGGAGTGAGTATTAAGATGATCAATACTCATCTACTGTTTAAGGAATTGAAGTTGGGACAGTGTCTCTACATGGGTTTGGAAATGTCTTCACTTTTTAAATGATCCTTTTAATAATTTTTTCCCTGGTCCTGAAACCTACTTAAAATCATTCATCTTGCTGCATAATAATGCTGCAAGAGGTGCTTGTACTGACAGACCTGAACAGTTTGGGTTATCAGACTAATGCTGATCTTTATTCTCTGCAAATTTAATTTTATTTCTGCTTAGAAAACAGTCTTGAAGTACAGATCTTGCAAAAACTCAGAGTGCCTGTGTGTGTGTCCATGCAGGCAAATATTTATCATTACCTACACCTGTCTACTCAATACATGGTTCTTGGCTGCATTTGTTGTTCTCTGAAGTGTGGTCACAGACGCAGCTCTTCCCTAAGAATGTTGTGTGAAACGTTTGGGATTAATTTGTAGGGGTGTACAAGCCAACTGCACTTAGTTCTTTTGTATTGTAAGTGCTGGGAGCTCTAAACTCTCTGCTTTCAGTTTGTTAGGACCAGTGTGCCTTGTTCTTTTACACTGGAATTTTCAAAACAAGGTCTGTGTAATCATCCTGGCTCAAGTCCTCAGTTTCTCTTGTAGAAGAATTGTCTTAGATTTCAGGATGAGAAGCCTCATTCTCCTCTTGCCTTCTGTCTGCAAGGGATTATCTCTTACTGGGTTTTTTGGGGGTTGTATCCTCTGGTCATTCTGTAGGCAAATTCTGTTTCTATAATTTTTCTATTCTTTTTCTATCTTTCTTCAATTCTACTTCTATCTTTCATAATGACAGAAACTGACTGGCAGTAAGTTTTAGAAATATCCTCCTTTGAGTATTGTTTGGAGAAATACTGGTTTAACTACCATAGATACTCTGTTCATGCTCGAAGTGACCATTAAAATGTGTATGAGGTGTCAAACTATGATTTTCTACATCTACAACAACCTTAAACAATCACTTTAAAGTATTTACAATATTTTGGTTAGTTATGCCACTTGACACAAAAGTAAGTGAAAGTTTCAAGTCTTTTGTCAAGTGAAATATTCCTTAGCCTGAGCCTTTGGATGCTCTGCAGTTCACTACCATTATGACTTTGCTGGTGGGCACAACCATAGCAGCTACCGTAGGTAGGGCTGAGGCACATTTGTGCTCATTTCCCCCAGCTTGGATTAGGAGATGAATCAATGAGCAGATGGCAGAACCTTCTTGATTTTGTCTGAAAGAACAGAGAGAGCTGCCAGCCTCACACTGTTAGCAAGGTTGCTATTACCCTTATTCTGCCTGAGAATGAAATGAGGCTTTGGCAGACTGTCACAGAATGTCCCAAATTGGAGGATTCCTATCTGGAAGGAAACGTTCAACAGCTCTGTGTCTGTGAACATTCTCCTGCCTCTTTATTCATGTTGGGATCAGTACTGATGAGTAACAGTTACCTGCTCATGCATGGCAGAGGAGGTTCCTAGAGCCAGTGTATCTGCGTTTGACTGATCAATACCCAGGGAAAAAATACATTTCCAGTGTCAGTTGGGAACTGGGAAGGTGGGAATGGTTGTAGGTGTGATGATCTACTTGGGAAGATGTGTGTGACAGGGAGATACTCTAGCTCTTGCCATTTCTTGGTACTGGATTTCTGAGACAGGCATTCTCCAGAATTCCCTTCAGGATGTATCATAAGATCTATCTTTCCAACACATCCTTTCAATTCCAAACCTTCTGCATGGTCACAGAAAGCACCTGGAAAGCATCAAGCTTTATTCTGTTATTCTGGAAAGCATCAGTCTCTAGGAACTCTCCTGCCCTTTGGGTGAGAGATTCTGCTAGAGAATATAGGCATTTTTCAGAGGATATATGCACAAAATAAGATTACCTTAGAAGTTTGAATTTCATGCTGTATGCTGTTCATACAAAAAAAACCCTGGTTAAAAAAAAAAGCTTGTCCTGGCAGAGCTCTGCATGAACCGACAGCTCTGGATTATGTTTGAACCTTCTGGATTTTTGTCCCATGAATATATGTGCTGAGTAAGTACTCTCGCACACCACTTTACAACAATTCCCTTCATATCCTATAATAACACCAGACGGATTATAATTACTTTGACAAAATGAAAATTGATTATAATCAGTTTGAATAGACGAACGTTAACTCCTAAAAAGAGAGTGAGGAGTGCCAGCCTCCTGAAACTAGTCTTGTTTAAATATAAGAGAATGACCTCTAGTGTATGGGGTGCTTCACAGGGATTGCTTTTTTTCCCCCTCTGGTTTAAAAATAAACAGGCAGAGGGAAAGGTGTGATGCTTCCACTAACTCTGAAAGGGCCAGTCTCTGCTTCATTCTATGAGAAATAAAAAGATCACAAAGCAAAGCATACTGAGCATGCAAGAAGTCTGTAATGCCAACTAAATCAGAGGATTTAGTTTTCTTCCCTGTATATGTCAGAATCCCTATTCTGAGAAGTTGAAATAAGGATACTAACTCCAAAAACCTGCAGAGACTGCAACAATATACAGCTTTGAGCATGGTATTGAATAGTAATAATTAAAAGATGCCATTTTTCTGCATTAATAGCTGCCCTAAGGTACAAGTGACAATAAAATAGAAAGCTGAAAGACTTTACCATTCAACGGCGCTTGCACTGAGAGCTGTATCTGTAGGAAGAAAATAAGCACAGTAGCCACTGTGACTATACTGAAGCTCTTGGCTGACATCTCAAGGAAAGTCTTATAATATTCCGGCAGTTCACAGGTTTCTTTGCACTCTGAAGAAATTCCCTTGTAGACATGTGGCAAATAGCAGAATGCACATATACAGAGCTTCTGCTAATGAGTTATTGCCCTCCTCTCCCCTCTCCTCTCTCCTTGCCTTTAGGACTGCTTTTTATAAAGCTCCTGAGACTCAACCCAAAACAAATGATGTAATCAGACCTACCTCTATGTCACAACACCCTCAGAAAACTGATCATATCCTTCATTACCTCAGTTTTAGTGTGGTCCTCACAGGGCAGACTCCAGCATTTAGAGAGGGAATTTAAACATGGAACTTGAGAAGTTATTTAGCAGAGACAAAAATGCTTTAAAAAGCTGTCCTCCTATGGGCCATACCACAGTAGAGTTTTCCTAGCCTATTTCAGAGTGTCTCCCTCAGCTCCCGTTTTTGGATCAGTCGGATGCAGTATAATGGCCCACTGTGAGGACTGGAGGGAAGGGAAGAGAAGTGAAGCTCTGTGTGGGACTGGTAATAACTCGGAGGGACCATGGACACTTCCCACGAAAACCGTCCAACTTCTTAGGAACAGATCTTTTTTGAGCTGAAAGCTCTTGGAACTGGGAGAACACATGAAGTGGGAAGGAGTGAAAATTCATGAAGAAACAGCCCCAGAATCTGATATTATTCAGGACATGTATGGAGAGGGGTAAAGAGGAACACAAAGTATGAGTTAATGTCCTCTTCTGTAGGTGCTTGCTACATATCAGTAACAGCTTTTAGCATGTATTAGTATTGATCGGTCAAACTCTATTTTCAACATCTTTGTTTATCAACTACTGTTTAATTGCTCAATGGTATTACACTTGCTTATTTTTTTCCTATCATTTATGAGGTTGATAAGGAGAAAGGAAAGTTGGCTGGAGCATGGCTCACTTCTGCCTGGATCCCAGGTAGGGCCGGGCTGTAAAGCACACTTCCCTAGCCCAGTCCTCCCATTTGAGGCTGCAGGGAGCAGCAGCAACTAATTAATGTTCTGTAGCCTTTTAGAAAGCAGCTGTGGTTGAGAACACTTCCTCTCATACTTCTTGGCATTTTGTAAACCTAGATTGTAATTCTGTTTGTCTTGGGTCAGACAGATATAGTCAAGAGGAAAAGTGTGTAAGATATAGAGAAGATGTATTTAACATGACTTTTCAAGTGCCATTGTCCAAAGCAGAGGGACACTGTCTATCACATTTGTACAAAAGGCATGCTGAGTGTGTAAAGCGTGTGGGCTATCAGCACACAGTTGTTGCTACATGCAGGGCCGTCCTAACCGGATGGAAATTTGGAAACATAATTTTGTACGTTTCTGTAGAATAAGTGGTTTTGTGATCAGCCTTCACATAGCTGGCAGCCTGTGTGACAAGCTGCTAAGGTTGGTATCAACAGCTGAAAATGACCTCCTCTACGAAAAGACCATGTTGCGTTGGAGGGTATGGACTGAGCTATCTGCCAAACTGTGTTTTCTTATCTCCTTCATCCTTTCTGCCAGTGTTCTTGAAACATTCACCATGGTGAAGTATGCTCTGATTCTTAGAATCTGCCTCAGACCATTCTTGCATTTTCACAATCTACACATCTCCTCCCCCAGTTCCTGCTATAGCAGAAGCCAGTTTGACTTCACGTCTGTGAGAGTAATTCCAGGCAGTGCTTGTGCTTTCAAGGCTGGCTGGATAGAAAGCTCTTTGCTTCCAAAATACAAGCCATAGAAAAAGAGAAAAAAAGCTCCCTGACACAGTTACCTGCCTGTATTCTGCACAAACCGCACTGGGATTGTGTTTTATTCTAGTTTTAAGAAATTTTAGGTTGCTAGCAGTCGGTTTTCATTTCAGCACCCAGCCAAGGCAGAGCAGCATTTTCATAGAGTGTGTGTGTGTGTGTGTGTGTGCGCGCTCATGGGAAGTAGTAGATTTGGATCCTGAGTGTGAAAGGTCAGGCTGAAATTCTGCAGTGTGGGTTTATCAGTCTTTAACTTGCACTGTCCCCTAACTTTAGTGGTGTTTGCCAAGGCAGTAGTAATGCACAGACTGATGTGATAGTGGAAAGTGTATGGGATGAGTTCAAGGCAAATGGGTGAGATGAGGCATTCTCATTAGAGAGTACATTTGGAGTTTTCACTAGCAAATTTTGTGAGCATTTGACTCACCACACTCCCTCCCTCTTCCTGGTGTGTTTAGCTTCAAAGATGAAGCTGTAATAAAACAGAAAATAAGGTCCTGATGTGAGCAGTGTCAAAGGTTAGAGGAGGTGCTGATACTGCATTTCTTTAAAAACTCTTTAGCAAACATATGGATGAATGACCATAACAAACGGACTATGGAGCCCCTTGCATACTGTAAACAGAAAGCAAAGAGGGTCAGTCAGATCCAGAAGAAGCAATTACCTCACTACCTGCAGTAACTAAAATCAGTCTAGGTCATAGGGCCATCTCGGGGGGTCTCACCCACTCCCCAGTTTGGGAGGCTGCTGGGTGTTGGGGGCACTGCTGGCAATGGGGCCCAGTGAGAGTGCCTGGATGCAAGGCTCATATCATACAAACCCTTGTAACTGCTGTCTGTAAGCAAAAAGTTTAACCCCAGAGCTGTCTGACAGTGCTTGAGGAGTCTTGGGTGTCAGGCAATGTGCATGAGGGACACCAGACAGCCTTGAAATTGAGCCCTGCTTTCACATTTGAACTGTGCTGGAACATGAACCTTGATGTCTATGTTTGAAATGTTAGTGCACACTTGCCATAGAGTCCATTCTCTTGGAATCTTTAATGGTACAGATAAAACATATTGTTCAGAGCTTCAGTATTTGTTGTCTTCTTTTTGACACTGACTCCCTTAGTAAGGACACTATTGTTAAACTGGCCTTTTCCAAATTATGGGATTTTATGAGTGCCATTTGTATCTCAAGCAAGTTCTTGTTTCCTTGACATTGTCTTCCTTCAAGCCTTTCAGTCTTTCAAAACATTTCTAAGTCACTGCGTAATTCAGGAAATTGCCCAATATCTTTGCTTGTATCACATCTGAATGTGCATTCCGAGGTGCAGTGCATAATGGTAGATGTTTTTCTGCTGTGTTTTTATTCCATTTTTGCCTCATTTTCATTATATCTGCAAGTTTTCAAGGTAAGAACTGCTTTTTAAAAAATCATTCATATTGCAGATGATGCACAAAACCAAGACACTGATCCCTAACAAGCTAAAGAGTTAGAGCAGGAATTCACAAATCCAATGTCCTGCCCTCTAAATTATAATCTACCTCTTGAAATTCCCTATATGTTAGCAATTTCCCATCTGCCCTCCCCAAAATATTATGCCCTTATGGAAGAAGTTTCTGCTGTGGCAGAATAGCCCAATGAAGCCATATTCAAGAGTTCTTACATGTTCTAAAGTAGATGCTAAATGGGCTGGGAACTGGCAGACTGAGCAGAGCAGCGCTCTAGGATTTCCTGTAAGAGAAGGCCAGGCACTGTTGTGTGTAACCACCTGCACAAATTCAATTCAGTTTCCCCAACATTTTTTTTCTAATGTTCTAATTTTTGCCTAATGAACTAATATTCAGATTTAGTGCCTGTCTTCCCTTAAGTCAGCTCTCAAACAAGTTTACAGGAGCACATAAGATCACATCAGGCACAGACCTAAAGCTCCCTGTGAGTGCATTTATTGATTTTGTTCAGTATATGTCTTCAGAAGGATTAATTTCTCTTGCATTTCTGAACTGAATTTAATCTATTACAGTAAAACATGACTGTAAAGCAACTTGACTTCAGGTCCCAGCTGTTGGGAAAACCCAACTTATGTTTAAATAGTAGACTAAACTATGATGCTTAGAATAGGTTCAGCAGCACCCATAAAAGAAGCAGACTGAACGCTGTATTTACAGTGTCTGTGACTATAGCCAGTTAGAAATATTGCTAATCTTGGCATGCAAGTGAATCCAAAGTACACATAGATTGCCAGTTAATTTCAAGGCACTACATTCAGTTTCTGAGAAAAAGACCTGCTAAGTTTCTACTTAGTTGCATTGAGGAATATATGTAGTGAATAACAAACTGGTTATATACAAAGGTAATTAAGCCTTTTGGTGCTAATAGATAATATGATTTAACAGAAGTTCTCAGTCACAGGGATGAGGTGGATATGCTGCCTTGGCCTGTAGGGCCAAAATGATTGCTGCATGCTCTGCAAGGGCTCATTCTGAGGGCAAGGGGTCACCTCAGACACAAGTGGGTTCCTGGGGCCCACTCGGGGGAGGGGGCTGTGTTGTTCATAGTGATGACTGATGTGCAAGAAGATCTGTGATCTAAAATAGGCTCCAACAAATTTCATCGTCACCTACCAGGATGGTGACCCTGCCACCACATGAAAAGCACAAATGGTATCCTATGTTAGGAAAGGTTACCTAGGAAAGTTGCATAAAGAATTTCAAAGGCAAAACGTTCTTTGTGGTCATTGCTGTGACTAACAGGGCTTCTATGTACTAATTTAAAAACAAGCTGAGGATTTGCCTATGTGGGGTGGATGAGAAAGGATCCTTGCAAGGTGGTAACAGCCCAGGACAAATTTCCAGCAGAAGTTTCCAGCAAACCTAAAATGTGAATTCATGGTGTGCTCAGGTGGGCTTTATATAACAACAAAATAATAGGTATAAGCTTGTGAGTCACTATATTTGTCCTGTCTGCACACACTGAAAAGCCCAGAAGTGTGGTTAAAAAAAGGGCTCAAACAAACAAGTCACGAAACAGAGTACAGCAAAGTGAGGCATTCCACTAAAGATGGAACACAGCTTTCTCCTCATTGCTTTGCACCCCTGGATCCTGCCAGAAATACTCCTCAGAATAACAGGATCATTTTTGTTGCTGGCTTCTGCTGTCTGCTTCATTCACCACCCATGGTCATGGTGTTGGCTCGAGCTAGGAGTAGCCAGACTAAAGTCTTGCTATAGGGAGGACAGAGGCATTACACTGTCAGTTCTGAACTGTCTAGGTTCTAAGCTGGCAGGCTAGAGGAGAGTGATCTGGACAGGGTGACAGGAGCCCTCGTGCTGAGTATCAGTTTCTGACTCTGTCAATGACTTCCTTCTGCGCAGTTTCTGTCTCTACACCTCTGTCAATATCTGTAGGTGGTGTATAGTTTGCACATTGCAGTCAGCCAGACCCATAAGGCAGTATGAACTGGGGAAGTTTGGAAAAATGGCCAGTTTCCTCCTTCCAATCGTGCCTTTGCTCTGAGCACAGAGGTTCAATGCAGCTGCTGCTCCACAGGATGCAGATGTGCCTTGTCACCACTCCAGCTTCATCAACACAGGATGGCTAGTTAGAGTCCAACCAGAAGTCCTTCCATTTCTTTTAGAGTGTCTGTGTTGCTGAGGGATGTTATGTGCTCATTAACTCCTATGCAACTCTAGTTTTTCTATTACAAAATACCCCCAAATAATGAAGCCAAGTCTGCTTGTGACTGGGGGAAAAAAAAAGAAAAAAAAAGAAAGAAAAACAAACCCAAAAATTAACTTTACAGCTTTTTCCAAAATATCTTTAAATTGTCTGGAGTGACTCACTGACTCTGCTTCACATCTAGAGATCTAAAGGTATATTTAAAAATAAAACTAGAGAGATGAATATTAACTCTGCTTCAGCCTCAGTTCCTTGTGTATTTATGGCTTAGTGTTCTGGGTTGAGACTGTTCTAAATCAACAGGAGAACCTGTGCTTAAGAAACTACAGGATGATTAAAATAGCCATCTCCTTTTGTGCAGCTTCGTGCAGAAACTCAAGGCAAGCTGTGCTCCAAGCACTATTTTATTATCTTTGGAGACATAAAAAGCTTGTTTGGTTTGTCTGGCTGGTAAACACTTTGCCCAGTTATATGTTGGCTTTAAAAGCCAATGTGAAAGAAGTCAGTGTTGTAGTTTTCCAGAAATGAAATCCTTAATAGTGACTGCAAAAGCCAGGGAGTTTGGAGAGGGGAGAGAGAGAAATGGGGGGCAATTTTTTGCATGAAGACATGAAGAAGTTTTAAATTAAATGTATTCTGCTTATATTTTAATAACATGTCTCCAGAAACTTTCAAAATATTAACTGTCATGCAGGAATGCAGGGATTCCACATCTGCTGGCCTGTGCTCCCCTTGGGAAGGCAGTGCACCAGGGGCGCAGCTGCTGGTTTGAAACCTCCCCGTAAGGAGCTTTTTCAGGCAGCCCTAGAACATGGAGCTGCTGGAGTTGTCCCATCAGCTTGTCAGCTGCAGCAGTCTTGTGTCTAGAGCTGCAATGTGGTACTTCATACACAGTGATAACCACATTATCATTGCAAATAGGGTCAGAGGGGACTGGCATAGCCCAGCACTGTAGATTGAGAACACTCCTGAATAGCCTCTCTTATTACAGAACCAAGAATTACTGCAAACTGTTTGCTTACAGAGGTGAATGGGAATGACCTCTTCGCTGACAGGCAATGCATGAAGAGTTTTTCCACATTAGCTGCACAAATCTGTCCAGATGATGACAAGCCAGATGGATTCTCTAATTTCACTTTTCATTTCAGCCCTTAGTGATGCATCTTCACAACCCCTGACAACTTGCAGTCAGCTGAGAAAATATAACCTCAAACTACTGAAATGTTTGTAGGTTTCTCTGAGAACAGAATAATTTGTAAACAATGTAAGTAGCATGTGCCAACAAAAGGTGCATAGTGCACGTCCTTGCATGAAGTTCACAGGTAGTCCTAAGTCTTATGTTCCTTGTACATAGATACCCTGTGATTTAATATTGCTAAAGCTTATACAGCACCATCAGCAATATCTCCTCCTTTTGCCATGACACGGTGATGGACAATTCCTTCTGTAGGAGCAGCCAGGGGTGACTCTGGGCATTGGCAGAAGAGCTGCCTGGAACAGCAGCCTGCTGGCAGCACAGGTGCCCCAGCCCCAGGCAGCCAGGCTGGTTCTGGCTATGGGCAGTGTTCAGGCAGGAGGGAGCTATGGCAGCATTGCTATGACAAAGTTTAGGGTCAGACCGATCAGCAGCCCAGTAACTTGGAGTGTTTGGGGCTTGGCAAGACTGCTTTGAAAGATTTAGTTCTGCTCGCAGGGTATCCCAGCAGCTTCTTATTTCAGAACAAGCTAAACATCTCCCTCGAGATTTTGCCATCTCAGGTTTCAAGTTTCAGCTACAGCAGAAACATTTCAGAAAACCTTGTTCAGTCCTTGAATTCACAGATGTTAAGTGAAGGGAGTGAGGAAAGGAAAACTGGACCAACGGTCTCCTATTTCATAATTCAGATTGCTACCCAACATTGTGAATAACTGGGCCTGAAGAGTAACATAATAACAAATAATGTAATCCTAGAGACATGGCAAGAAAATTCCTGTTTCCCTGGTAATGAGCTGACCTCCAAACCAGATAAAATATGCTGTTTGTGAGCTAACACAAGTCTCATTCAACTTAGTTATCAGTGAAATGTATATACTGTGTGTATAATGGCAGATATTTCCAGGGATACTTTGCTTTGGAGTCAAAACACTTTAGAACCAAAATGCTCTGAGATACTGGCCCCTTTTGTGTTAATATTTACAGTTCTTTGTGGACAGTAAAGTAGAACCAAGGTCTAATATGTGTGCAGTCCAGTATACAATTCCTTGTACAAGACTGGAAGCGAGTACGTGCAGCAGAGAGACAGGTGGGATGCCTTTGTAGCTTACAGCAAACAAAGAAGCAGAAATAGCTTCTGCAGTGTTTTGACTATCAACAATCTTGTTTAATGTCGCAGGAAAAGTGATATAATTTGTGTCCAGTTACAGTTCACAGATACATAGGATACTTTTACTGTAGTAATATTTTACAGATATGATTAGTATATACATTTAGATATTACCACAGATGTTAGAGGTGAAAAAAGTAATTTTAGTTCACCCAGTTCATCCAGGGACTTTCCATTTGTAAGTGTTTGAGATGGGACTTCAGAAATTAATTTAAATATTTCTTTTATGATAGTTTCTTTACATATTCTTTTCACTGGCAAGAAGATTTTGTATTCTTATTCCTAAATTTTATCTGAAATAGTACAATTCTTTACCATTTCATTATCTTCTTAATATTCCCAGATTACTACCAGATTATCATTTTTGTGCCTGGATTATTTCCTGTTGTCCTTAGATCTGTTAATTAACTAATCACAGTGCTGAAATTAAAAAGCTTGTGGCTTAGAACCAGCTATGGGTTTGCCCCTTGTGACACAAGAAATAGTATTGGTGAGCTTTGGGTTTGGGAGTTATTTGAGTGCTTTTGAACAGTTTTCCCTTCCTTGATCAAATGGATTGGCTGGTCCCAGCTATCATATTTTCCAGGCAAATAGGTACTACTAGGCTTTCTTTCAACAGGATGCTTGGAATTTCTTTTCTGTGCTCTGATACAGTATGTAAGCTGACCTGCCTATTTTTTTTTAAACTTCCCATATTTGTCAAAAATTAATGACTAAGCCTTGTTCAGTTGTGGTGAAGAGAAATTAGTTATCTTGGCTATAAAATGTTCTGTTCTGATTCAGATGGGATGAAATAAAGGCTGCTGATCTTTAAAGTAGCTTAAGCAGAAGTACCGAATCATTATTTTCAAGACTGCACTTGGAAATAATATAAAATAAAGTTTACATAACAAGTACAGTAAAAGCTAAATGCCAGTGACATGAATTAATACTGCTGGATGTCACCCTGATGCACTTGCGCTATTGAACAGGCTCTGGAGGACAGTAAACAATTGATGAAGCTGGTGTTGAAAGTTGCCAGACATATGAGAACTTTCAGGCATTTGTTTAAAGCATGAATTAAAAATAACTCTTTGTCTGTATGAATAATACCTTGTGAAAACCATTCAGCTTATTTGTCCCATTTATTATTCACATCTTCATTGATTTGTTCAAAAAACCCACCACAGAGATTACTCACATTCACCTTTCTTTATCCCCTTCCATTGTGTCCAAGCTGGGATAGTGCAGAACAGGCAAAGCTTGGGGCAGAGTTAAAGCATTGCCTTTGTTCAGTGAGATGCTTCTGAGATCCCTGGAAAAGTGATGTAAAATTAGTACAGGCTCTTAGAAGTTAAAGAAATTAGATCTCAGATATATATTTGAATTATACTTAAAAAAATAAACACAGTCTGCGGATGGAATCTTTATCAGCCCAATGGCATTTGTACTGCTAAAGTCAACCTCATTTCCCACAGCTCATTAAGAAATGAGGGATCCCTCCATATTACTGGAGAGAACCATAAATCCTATGGCAGTAGATGTCCCGGGAATTTCTTCCATTGCCGGTGGAGGCAGGGAGAGTGCAGAGCTCCTGTCCTTCGGACCCCTGCAACCCTTGCTCCGTGCCTTGTGTCACACCGCCCCCTCAAGGGGTGTGCTCCGCAGTGTCCTGGGCGTGCTGGGAAGGGAGTCCTGCCCATTGACACGCTTTAATCCCACCTTCCAAATTCTGTCACAGATGCTTGCTCTGGCCATTTGCCTACTTTTAAATTCTTTGTCCTTCATCTTGGATATTTTGCCCTTTAGAGAAGAATCTTGAACCTTGTAAGGGGAGTTGCTTGTGTTCTTATGATCAAACCCTGGAAAAGTGTGTGAGCTTTATTTTCAGAGGCCATGCAGGAAATGGAAATAGATTTGTTAATGAGACAATATGCCACCAGAAGTGTGCTTGTGGTATTTAGTGTGCTCTTGTGTAGTTTCATACACAGCTGCCTGATGCTAAGTTTCTGTCCAGTGCAGGTGGCATAGAACTCACAGAGCTGCCCAGCCAACCTTCAGTATAGGTTTTATTAAGCTGAGACCTTGTGTTAGAACTTACCTGTATCCTGATGCTTTCTAGTGATATTTTGTGTGCCGGCATCTGCCTCAGAAGCTGCATCCGCACCAAGTAAAGAACTCACTTCCTTGTGGTGGGTTTTTGTGGTCTCCGTCTCTATCGCTATCGCCACCATAGCTGAATGTTTCAGTGCCGTACCTTTGGGGAATTAGAGGGGAAAGCCCAATCTATCCAGTTGCTACTAGGTCTGGATTGGCATGTGGTGTGTTCAGAGTGTTCACCGTGAGAGGCTGTGTGGTCCTCAGTTACCAGCTGGGCTTAAACCCAGTGCTCAGAGCAAAAGGCTTGCTAATATTCATTTCAGCTGAGTGTTCAGGGCATCTGCCAATCTCACTCATTCTGAAGGAGAAGAAACATACCATGGGAGATGACATTCTTTCTATTTTTATGCTTTTAATCTACAAGTGCAGGATGGATGTGTATCCATAGAGATAGGAAGAGTCCAATGTGTGTGCTCTGAACAGAGCTGGCCTCTTTTCACAGCTGTAGCTGAGAAGGATGTTAGTCTTCTAACACAAGCAAACAGGTCTATTTGGGAAAGAAATTGGTTTAAATAATTTGCTAGGTGACATGCAAGAATTGTCTGGCCAAGACTGAATTATAGTTCCTCAGGTCAGCATTCATTCCACTTCTCCTACATCACCCCTTCTTCATTCCATGCTCTCCAATTTCTACAGCAAATGTGGAAGTCATCTAAGGCAACAATCTGCTTCACTTGATCCACTGAGTGATGTTCATCCAGTGATTTTGAAGGAAGTCAAGATCACAAGGAAGAATGCTGCTACTGCATCATTAGACCATATCATAGTACATACACATGGGAGGCAAGATAATGTTTTCCAATATTTAACACCACCGATTTTATTTCTGAGAAATACAGCAGAACTAAAAAAATCCAGGCAAACCTCCCCACTGTAAATTCTTAGTATATATGCAAGATGCCAATTCAGGACCAAATTCTACGCTCAAATGTTCTCAGGGGAAGCCTATAGCATAGATGGATGATTACATAAATCCCAAAAGAGGATGTTGTGTGGAATGTCTCTGTTGTAGTAGAGATGATGATGTGCTATATTAAATAGAAATTTCAAATATACAATGATAACTCACAAGCTCCTGCTCTGCACTGACTGCACCCATTATGAGCATGCCTGTAGGATTTATATTAGCTACCACCTAAATTACTCCGATGTGAGGAAGGATGGGAGCAAGAGATGAGACTCTGGTTCCAAATCAAGTGATTTGTACTGAATAAATCTTACTGAAAAAGCAAACCAAAAAGGAAAATTATACCCAGAGCTTCTACTCCAGTTTTCCTCTGCATTCAAAATGCATGCCTCACTGCAAGCCACTTAAAACTACTCTCATTGTAAGCAAAGCTTTTGAGAGCTGAGTGCTGAGAGTTGCATTAGTGATCAATTATTTTTCAGTAGACCGAGACTGCATTACAAACATGCTGATACTGGTCCTTATGCATCCTCAGATATGTGACAACTGCTATGCATCATGACTCCCTAACAGATAAAATCATCCTTACTTAAGTATTTATCTTGACAACCAGAGATATAAAAAAATCTAAAGGCTACCACATTTGCTGTGGGCATGGCAACTAAAACAATGAAATGAGAACATTTTTGCACAGGATTACACTGTTCAAAGTTTCAGTGAATTGCTGTCAACCCACAAATTAAAAAAGGAAGAAAACTCCATTATTATCTTGCAAAGGCACAAGGTGCAAAGTCAGTAATAGCAGTGCTAAAGTGAAACTAGACAACCAAAAGCATATAAACATGTTTATTTTACCATATTTAATCTTGTTAACAATTTTCTTACTTCTGAAACACTAAATATACTAACATAATCCACACAGAGGTAAGGAACTGACTATTTTGCTTAAACTCTGGTTTATACTGCTTGGAGAACACCAAGTGACACTGGTACAAGGGGGAAATGAGAAGCGCAGATCTAATTGAGGTTTCTTACTCATTGTTTGTGTGTAAGGATTGATGGAGCATAACAAGGATTAAATGCATTGGTTAGAAAAGACAGAAAGCAACTGCAGTCAGACTGCTGCTTTAATTTAATGTATGTCTTCATTATACATTGTGACAGAGGGTGGAGAGTAAACAAAAGGACCCTTTGGCTGATGTAGAGCATGCTAACATGACCACCTTTTTGCTCCTTAAATTTGTACAAGTAATTCTTAGATGTATATCAGAGTTGTGCTGTATGAAACAAATTTAAATACTGTTTTCCCAATTAATTTTTTCTCTAGTTATACGGTGATTGTTAGAAAATTATATAAATAGATGGTTTCTGTACAACCTGTAATTTATATGTTGGGAATGTGACTTACCTCATGGATCAAATAGAACAAGTTTGAAGGATGGGGAATATGTGAGGAAGATTTTGTGTCAAGGTAACATTTGCAGCCATTTAATTCACCGTTTGGTATCTATGACCTAATGCTGCTTCTAGCTACACAGATAAAAATGCAAACTAATTCCATGGAGCGTAGTCAAAGTAGTTTCTGATGCTGTGGAGAATTGGATCTTTCATGCTCTGAATTTTTCCCCCTTGTGTAAACAGGGTGAAAAAGAACAAAGGGTAAAGAATTGTGTTCTGCTGAGGAGATTAGTGACCACCAAGACATCTTTGATATGAATATTTGAAGTATCTCACCTGAAAATCCATACAGAACTGTCAGTTTCTAAAATATTCTTCCATGAAATAGTGCAGTGCCATGTAAAATACGTTGAAATAGATGCTTTCCCTGTGTACACATAGGTCATACAACAGGCAAAACCAGTGGCAAAATTGTATTTCTCACATTACTTATGGTAAGAGAAAACGTCTAGAACTCCTAATAATGCAGGAGGAGTCACAGTTCCTTAGACTAAAATGCCCCACTTTTATGCTGATGGACTTTGCTTTATTTGAAAAGGAACTGTATATTGGTATTGCAAATTGCTGAGTGATAAAACTGTTGTTCTGCATTGTCTGGTAGAGCTGTAACACAACATCTGTACTTTTATTACCACTTAAAGGTTACAGTCATAGAGTAGGAAATTCAGTAACAAGCTAAATTTGAGGCCAGGTAACTTTAAAAAAAAAAAAAAAAAACAAAAAAAAAACTGGCACATGCCTCAGGCCATGCATCTTACAGGATGACAGGCTGAACATGAGCTGGCAATCAATGCATGCAGCCCAGAAAGCCAAACGTGTCCTAGGCTGTGGCCAGAGTCCTGTGGGCAGCAGGGGAGGAAGGATCCTGCCCCTCTGCCCTGCTCAGGTGAGACCCCACCTGCAGAGCTGCCTCCAGCTCGGGGGTCCCAGCCCAGGAAGGATGTGGAGCTGCTGGAGTGAGTGCAGAGCAGGCACCAGGATGATCAGAGAGCTGGAGCACCTCTGCTGTGAGGAAAGGCTGAGAGAATTGGGATTGTTCAGCCTGGAAAAGCCAAGTTTTGGCGTGACCTAATTGTGTCCTTCCAGTACCTGAAGGGAACTTACAGGAAAGATGGGGCAAGACTATATGGTAGAGCATGAAGTGGTAGAGGACAAGGGGCAATGGGTTCAGATTCAGAGAGAGCAGATTTAGATTAGCTGTTAGCATATTCTTTACTGTGAGAGTGGTGGGGCACAGGCTCAGGTTGCTCATAGAAGCTGTGACTGCCCCATCCCTGGAAGTGTTCCAGGCCAGGCTGGACGGGGCTTGGAGCAACCTGGTTTAGTAGAAGAGGATGATCTTCGAGGTCCTTCCAAGCCAGAGCACTCGGTGAATTTCGGAGAACCCTTTCCTGGCCCCTGCGGCGAGCGGCTGCTCGCAAAGCCCGGCGGGTGGGGAGCGCCGCGCGGAGCGGACGGGAGGGAGGGAGGGCGGCTGCCCACAAAGCCCGGCCCGGCCCCGGGCGGCGCGGAACGGAGCGGGAGGCCGGCCTTAAGATGGCTGTTGTGCGCGGGGCGCCGCCGCTGTAGCACCGCGAGGAGCCGCCCGCCCGCCCTGCTCCGCCGCGCCCGCCATGGAGTGCCCGCACCTCGGCTCCAGCGTCTGCATCGCGCCCGACTCGGCCAAGTTCCCGCAGGGCTCGCCCTCCTCCTGGTGCTGCAGCGGTGAGTGCGGCCTGCGCTGCGCGGCCCTCCCGGCCCAAGGTGGCCCGGCCGTTCCTTTGTCCTCGCTGCCCGGCGGCGGGAGGGCGCCCCGCGGGCGGGGGAGGGCCCGGGGGCGCGGGGGAGGGCGGCTGCCCCGGCCCCCACCCGCTGGGGCCGCCCTGCGGGACCCTCTCAGGGGGGCTGCTGCTTCCAGCCGCCGCTGCGCCCGCGGGGGAGTCGCGTGTTGAGGCAGGAGCGGGGGCTGCCCTCCCGCCCCCGGCCCTGCTCCGGGCTCCCGGCGCAGCGCTGTCCGGCCCGGGCCGGGCAGCGGACTTTGTCCCGGCGGGGCCGGCGCCCCCCGGCCGGCCGCACGGAGCCCTGCGGGGCCGCGCTCGGCGCTCCTTTTGTCTGCCGGAGGAGCTGCGTGCTCGGCTCTGCCCCGGGACCGCGGCTGAGGGGAGAGGAGCCGCTGGCAGCTGCAGGGTTAGTGTGTTCTTCAGCTCGGTCTGAGATTACTTTCCTGTTGTTGTTTTTTTTTTTAATATACGGTTTTGGAAGGACTTTAGAGTGTAGTTTTAATTAGACTGTTGCGGCTGAAGGCGTCGCTTGGGACCCCTCTTCAATCGAAGGCGCATCTCAGCGAGGGTGGTCTGTGGGGGTTTGGGAGTCACCTCACCTACCTGTGAGTCGGTAGGAGTGTAGAGGTCGTCTTTTTTTAGTACTTTGCACTTTGATTTAATAATGTAAATATCCTGTCGTCACTGCTGTCCCTCATATGATATTGTTTGTTCAGGGACTTTCCCTTTAAACGTGCCGTGCGCCAGGTGTTTTAAATTTAGCTTTCTACACGGATAACCCCCGATGTTTGCTGTCGTTGTTTGTGTTTGCTATAGTTGGGTTTAGTTGTGCTCCTTACCAAGGTAGACACAACCACATCGATTTAACGTAGGAAGTAGGCCCTGCTCAGAGGAGTAGCAGGACTGGTGCCGGTGGGCACTGGGGAGAAAGCCTCCATTGGGAATGACCGCTTAGGGAGCATTGAAGGGCTGCATGTATTTTAAGGTGTTCCTTTTTTTAAAGGAAAAATGGTTGTCCTTTGTCTCGCAGTGTTAGTGCCTTCGTGTGGGAAGACTGCTGCTTACTTAACTTCTTCCCTGATTGCAGTTTCCGGGAGCCAAGGTGTGGTAGCATTGCTGCTTCCTTTGGCAAAACCAGTTATTTTTCTCTGTAATGCTTTTGATTTAGAGGGTGTACACTTCACAGTGGAGTCATGCGGAGAAATTATTAGGAAGAAAGGAGAAGTACGGGAAAAATTGTGGTCCCTAATGATGTTTTACCAAAAAGAAAAGAAAATAATTATTGACAAGAAGTTTTGCTCTGTAAGTCCATCTGTTTTCTTCAGAATATCAAGGATAACCAAAATTGTCAACAAGAAGCATATGGCAGTATGGAACCACCCTTCAGAGAACTTAAAAAAGATTAAAAGTACCAAAACTAAAAATATATGCTGAGGTATTAATATAACTTCCTAGCTTAAAGAAATAGCCCGTTTACAGCTTCCCTATTATGCGTTCCACTTCTCAACAAAGAAGTTCAGCAGTTAGAACAAGTTGGGGTTTTTTTGTTGTTCTCAGGTGTTTCTCCCAAACGAGCACTTACAGGGAGAGCCATTTGCTAGGCAATCATCTGATTTATTTTACAGCAAGAGGAAGGTGCAAGGGCTCTTTGGGAACTGAATAGTGATGTTTTAGGGGAGGGGAGTTTTTTGCTTTTAGTGCTTTTTAAGAAAATAAAGGTAAGTCACACAGTACTCTCATAGATAACTGTTGAAATCTTAACAAGTGGATAGAGAAAAGAGCTAGGTACATTGAATTTAAAACAGTCCAGTGAACAAACAGCAGGCTCTTATTAATTTAAAGCAAATGAAATTGAGGATTTTTAAAAAATAAATGATGCGTTTTTACTGGTATAGTGAAATTGTAGTGCCTCAGTTCTCACTTCCAGTTGGTAATATGTGATTATTGTTATATTTATTTTCTAATAGTATGTAGAGTACTGTCCTTATCTTGTTTGTACTCATTTTAGTGAGTACTAGTTTGTACTCATTTTACTCAATTTTTTAAAAGATATGTAATAGTGGTTTATATGAAGTCACAGTAAATACTATGTCTTATTTGCTGGGTTTGCTCTAACTTCGTAATATAAAATTAAGCAGAAAATGCTGCATGCAATTTAATACCTTGTCAGAATTTCCTATTACTTTTGATGCTGTTTTCTGAGGTTCTGTGGTTTAGTTCTTTTTGTTGATGGTGTTGTCCCAGTTGTAGAAAAGTATTTGGAAGGCAGTTTTCTGCAGTTTGTAATTACAGATCATCTCTCATCAAGTACCTTGTCTTTAACTCAGAACTTGTCAGTCCTGTTCCTAGTTGCTGCTGACCTTTCTAGAAAAGGATAGTGATCCAGGAAACTTTGTGGCAGCTGCCTGATGTGCCAATGATAGCAAAACATTGCAGAATAGGGTGGAGAGTGAGTTTTAGTTCAGACTGCCAGTGGCTATTTTTATCATTATCTGGTGTTCTAGAGATTTGAGGAGCTGGAGTTACTATGCTGAGTGATGTGCATAGGTTAAGTACCTTTTCCTTGTCTTTCTGCAAAAACCAGTGATTGCAACAGTAACTTCACAAGGTAATGCGGAGGCGCTTTTGCATACTGTTAATTGATCTTGAATGTTGTGTCATTGTGTAATGGAGGAGTGTTGCATTTGCTGCTGCCATTTGGAACCCAGCTTTACTGAAGGTAGTGAGTTGGTTAGAGGAGCATGTTCATCGGCCTGAGATGCTCCTTTGGCCTATTGGGTTTCCCTTGAAAGCTTCCTGCCAGAGTTGTTTTGGAGGTCTTGTGATGGAGGAAGATTCTTAAAAAAGCACTGAGAGGAAGCATTGACAACAAGGGTGTGATCCGAATATGAATAGTTTTGCTCTCAGTTAATAAGTTATGATGTATGTTCATTTTTAAGTGTCTCTAGATCTTGTTCTGTTACAGTCAGGTAGTTTGGAAGTCATAGAGTTTAAGGCCTCCCATTTAGAAAATGGTGTGCTTTGCCCTGAGTAGTTAATCCAGTCAGGCCTGCTCTTCACAGTAAGCAGTGCAGAAAGCAGCATGTGTTTGCTTTGAGGAGCTTCAGGACTATCAAAAGAACATAGAATGATTTTTTTGCAGATCTATAGGCAGTTTGTTGTAATTGGGCGTTTAGGAGAAGATGGCTATGTAAAGTAGAGATGGTGCAGGAACTGAACATGGCTTTTAGTCAGTGCTGTCATGTGAAATAGTGCGTGCAGATATCTACTGGAGTGCAGTCTTTCCATTCACTTTCATGTCTGAAACTTCTGCTGAAGTTGGAAGCAGAGTAGCTGGAGGCATTGGCAGGACTGGGTCACAGACTGAAGCTGTTCAATTCATGTGATGTGCCACACCTTCAGCACTGTTGTGCAAATCATGTAATTATGAAAAGTACTCTGGAACAGCTCAGATGTGGTATTTCTCAACAACTTTTCATAGACTCATCAAACCACAGGGAGCCCTGCCTCACTTAAGTGAGATTGCAATCTTCTAAGCACACCTGTGGAAGTCTGGAGAGGTTTTCCAGCTTCTTTTCTGTGTGGTTGAGGATTCATTTATTGTTCTCACTGGACTCATTGGTTGTTCAGTGTAGAATGTGAAGTTCTGTCTTTAGAAGAGCAACTGCAGACTGATAGGATTGTGTCTGCTGAAATAGAGGTTCTGTGATTTTGGGGTTTTTTAAAGAAGAATTGAACTTGTGAAGAATGCTTGAAACTTGCTTTTCAGATCACTGTCAGTTGAATACTTTTTTCCTCTTAAGTAGCATAATCTTGTTAGGTATTGGAGAACAGTCCTGGCTGTAGACTGGTATTTCCTGCAAAAGCTGAATATATGTGCCTGGCATCTGTTTCTTGCCTTCTGATTTCTGTTGTGTAAGAGTTGTAATTGCACCAGTGGTCAGAAACATACGTTGTGGCGTTTGGAAATGATGCTGGGAATATAAAAGACAGGAGAGCCAGCACGAGGAAGCTGTTTGAGGCCTAGTGAGCAGTGATTATGGTGGAAATCCACATGCTGAGTTAAGGACTTTTTTGTGTGTTTAAAATGAGTTACTCAAATATTTGGTAAATTCAGTCTATTCAGAATAACCCTAAGTATCCCTGAACACTTTATTTATATTTGAGACGAAGTGTTTTGGGCTGAGTAGAACTTTCAAGAACATGACCTCACTGAGTCAGGCTGCTTTTGATGGGTTTTTTTTTGCTGCTTCCCCACCCACCCCCCATCAGGTTTTGTTTTCTCAGTTAAATTAGTCACGCTGTTCTGCTTTCACTGGGTAGGTAACGCCATGCTGTCACACTGTGATTTTTGGCTTTGGACAGTTACAGTCAGTGCCAAAACAAGTATAGTGTAAAAGCTCAGGTACGGACTTTAACCCTCTTGTCTTTCCTTTTCATCCCAGCTGCTTCTTAGCGTTTCTTCTCCATCTCCATAAGTATTGGTATCTCTGTTTGCTTTTCCAATTTTATTACTAGAGGTCCTGATTTCTTCTGTATTTTTGTGGTTACTGTAATATAGGACAAGTGAAAACTTGCTGAAAAGTTGGAGAAGGATAGATGGGACCTTATTCCTAAGAAAAATTCTGTTCAGTTCTCTGTGTGTAAACTCAGGGTGAGCTCATGGACAGTGTGTGGACCTAATGCGATGTGCGAGTATTATTTGTCATTCTACATCTGGAAAGTGAATTTGGCCTGGGAGTTTCCAGGTTTATTCTGAAATTTAAATGACAAAAAAATTGTACAAAAAGTATATTAAAAAAATTACCCCTTTTTATTCAGTCACTTAAATTGAATTTCAGAGTTGGGTAGTCTTTCACCTTTTTTTCTCTGGGTCACTGCAGTGCAGGAATGCTTAACTCTGCTGTATAGGTTGTTACATCTCCTTAAACTCATGCCCTGGCTGTTGTTTTAAGTAAATCTCATTAGATTTGTTTTTTTTTAACTAAGTCTCGTGTTCCTTAAAATTGTTTTTGGGTTTTTTTTCTCATTTGAATTGGTCACTGATGTGTGAGCTGACCATGGGGTCAGCAGTTTTTTTGGCCTATGGGATAGAGCACAGTGCTTTCAGACCAGTTCTGTTACAAGATGCACATTTATTGAGATAGGATAAAAGTCTTAATTTTCGTCTTTTAAGTTAGCAGTAAATTTCCTTTTAATTAAAAAAAAATGGGGAGTTTTTGTTTTCAAATACTTAGTGTATTTTAAAAGTCAGTGAACTTAAATTGGTGGTGATTAGTGTTTTCTAGATTTTCTTTTCAAAATTTTGTTTACATTCTAGTCAAAATCATAAACCATCACAAAATTTGAACATTAGCTGGGGGAAGAGATTTTTCAGAGAAAAGAAGTAAACATTTAATACATTGCCTTTGAGAAAATGTAATCTTCATGATGATTTTGAAGATAAACTTTGAAGGACAAATTTTCCTACTGGCTGTTCTAAAGTATTCAGTGTTTTGAAATAACTTAAAAGTGTACCACATGAGACAGGAGAGTCTGAGGCATTGTGGAAGCAGGAGGAGACACTCATGTGTGCATGGCAGACTCTTGATTTGGGGCACAGATTGGGGCAAATCTCATTACAGCTGGTTTCAATGTAAGCAGGATGATTTTCACCTGCCTTTCCCAAGCTCTTCAGGGTATTCAGGTGTTAAACAATATCAGTGGCATTATGCATTGTTTGTCTGATTGTGCCAGGGTGCTGAGGCTGACAGACAGAGACTTCTTGGGTTTTTTTTGTCATATATGTGTCTGAGGTTGACAGAGTGAAAGTTTCACACCCAGTGTTTGAAATGGAATTAAGCTTTGAGCCATTTCTCATTTGATCAGTGCCACTCACTTAATTTAGTGACCTCTTCATGCTTTGCTTTCTGTTTTAACACACGTTCATTGCCTATGTAAAAAGTGGTTAAAGACCATTAATTAAAATAATCCATGGAGGTTAGAAAGTGCAATTTATTAAAAATTTTGGATCTGAAAACTAGTCAAGGCTATTCCAATTTATACTTTGATATTATTGGAGGAAACAGATTTTATTGTAGAGTGGATTGGGAGTTGTATTCATTGCTTTATGGTGCCCTTGTTTTGGGAGTACTGTAAGGTTTTGTCCTTAAAAATTCTTTTCCTTGATTATAATATAAGAGGGTGTGTTAAATGGTACTTGACATGATGAGTACACTTACCATTTAGCAGTCTTAGCTGGTATGTCAAAGCAGTCCTCTAGTGTTACCCCCTTTGGAATATCTTGCATAATTTTGGATCTTGTAAATGTGGTTTGAGATTTCCGTGGCAGATTTTATTACCCATGTGAATCTAATCCCAACACCCCCAGGCAGCCTGGCAGAACAAGGTGGTGATTCTGGGAGCTGGCCTGCCCCCAGTAGTGCAAGCAGGCAGCTTTTTTTTCTGTAAAGCAAGGGGTACTCTCAGGTTTGGGGAATGGGGGTTGAAGGTCCTTATCATTATCAAACAGGAAAGTACTGATTTTTCAAGGTAATTTATAGGTGGGAATATGAGCATCTGCTTGTCTGTATCAAAATAGGTGCATCTTCTCAAAATAGCCTTGACTCTTACTTTTGGGGTTTTTAACCCTTTGTTTCATGTTTTTGATTTGGTAATGTTTTTGTCCACCAAGCATTTCTTTCTTTTTTGGTTGTTGTTGTGTTTTATTTTTTGTTTTGTTTTGGTTTTGTGGTTTTGTTTGTTTGTTTGTTTTTGTTTTTGTTTGTTTTTGTTTTGTCACGAGGATGGTTTAATATATCTTTTGCTGGTATTGGGGAAGTGGGAATGTACTAGTGGTAACTAAGAACAAACAGTTTAATTTCTAGGTTATATAAAGAAAGCAAGAAGACTTCTTTTTGTTTTTCCCTTCTTTTCCCTCCTATTCCCAGCTTGAATGTTTTGGCCTGCTATTGATTGCTCACTTACTCAAAACGACATTACACTGTTGCCTTTGCTGTGTTTTTTCTGGCTGCTGTCTGAAAAAGAGCATTTGTGTGTCTCACTCTAACATAAAGACTGAATAACTTTTTTTTGTTTTTGTGGCATGCTGCTACTACACTGAGGAGCAATATCTGTTTTTCTGAGGGCTAAAAGAATTCAGTTTTAAAAAGTATGTATTTAAATTTGGATGCTAATTAGTTCTCAAAGTAGCCAGACAACTGAAAAATGTTTCTAGAGTGTAAAGGAGAAATAGAGGCAATAATTTGTTTCAAAATGCTTTTGGCCATGCTTATTCATTAAAATCAGAAAGCCACTGATGTTTTACTTTATTTTTCTTTCCTCTCTCCTTTTTTTTTCCCATAATAATGCCTGTTTTTCACTTCGCTCTCAGTATGTGGATTTTGTGGTATGTGCAGGAAGATCAACTGCTGACATGTCTACATTGTCCTAAAGTTTGATTTGACATGTGGAGAGATGAAATTATCAGAAGATTCGGCAGCAGTGGAGCCTGGGAGCTGAATGTCTGGGTGTGATTGGCAGTGCTTATTCTCTTTCTCTCCCTCCCTCACCCAGAGCAGCAGCACAGCGAGCTCGGGGAGTCTCTGCATTGCTGCTGTCAGTGACCTGGCTTTGGTTTGGCACCTCCTCCCCCCGGTTTGTTCAGCCACTTCCTGGGGAACTGTTTACGCTGCTTTGAAGTTTTCCTGAGCTCCCTGTCTGCTTTGCCATCACTGCGTTCAGAATGCAGGCGAATAAAAACCTCTGCATTTCTGTAACATCCCTGTGTCTCAGTGTGGAATTTCGATTGCATAATCTGAATGCCGAGCTGAAGCCAGTGTGGTTGAGTTGAGTGGAGGGGAGGGGAATTCCATGCAGATGAAGCTGATCACGTTGTTCTCTGACATTCTTCAGCATTAGGAATGTGTTGGGCACTTAAGTGACCTACTTATTCTGTGGAAAGTTGTTCACCTACCCGTGTTTTATATTCTCACTCAGCTGCTGTTTAGTATATCTAAATTATAGATGGTTTTTCCCTGTAAATGGAACAGTTCATTGTAACCATCTGTGAAATTTCTTTTATGAGACTGAGCAATGCTTTTATTTAGCACAAGGAGGAGGAAACCACATGTACAGGTATGCATGAGCACAAATAGTAGTTCACAAACTATCACTAAATGACTTGTCTTCTCACTAGAAACTGATCTTTCTGGTTTTAGCTGAAAGATAAAGACAGAAGAAATAACTTGGGGTTTTTTCCATAGCTGTAAGTGAGGGTTGTTTCTTTATTTCTTTATTTAAATGTTTGTTGCAGTCTTACTTGAATTCTCTTAATTTGAATGTGATTTGAGTCAGGCTAAGACTTGATACTGTTGAGACTTTTATTCATTGTGAAAGAAGGGTTTAACATTTTTGTATGTTTAGTAATGCTTACCAGGAGACTTGCTTCCTTGTAAATTCTTTTGCTTTGATATAAATGTAATTGAAATTCCATATTTTCTTAACTTTTCCTCTAGTTATGTGTGTGCTAGCTCATTTTAAAACAGAGCATTTTAAATAGTTTAATTAAAAACTTTTTCCCCTTCTGCCTGGTTTCATTTTGACTAGAATGCTGTTTTTCTAAAATATGCAATAAAGATGTCTAAGAAATGAAACTTATGTAAAATATTGTTAGATAGGATAACAAGAGTTTCGAGCAAATTCAGCGCTTACAAACTTCTTTTAATGGGGCTGAGGGTAGGCTAGAAAGAAAAACTTTGTGAAATGAAGCTTGGAAACAAATGGGAGTATTCTTCAAAACCTAGACAGTCAAACCAGCTGGCTTTTAAGTGTAGAACATGTCTCTAATTTTCAAAGCCTGTAATGTTCCTTTTTCCTGCATCCTTTGTTTAGAATGGGGCTTTGGTCTGCTCAGCGGTTAAAAAAATACTCTTGTAACATTTACTTCCTTATTCAGTCACCTGACTTTCGTTAGAGTTTCTCACCTGGAATTGATTGGCCTTCTTACAGTGTGGAGCAGATGCTTTTCCTTAATGTGTATACACTTTAAGCATTCCCCACCCCATCACAAAAACCCCACAGTCAACAACCATACACATTTAACTCTAAGTTCTAAGAAGCTGCTCCTAGATTATAAGATCGTGTTAGTAGTCTTACTGCACTTCTGTGTATGTTAAGGCCTGCCCTGTCTTTTGATTTGTCCTGAATGTAAACATACAGTAGGGTCAGATAATAATAAAGCTTGTGTGTACATTTGAAGGAACTGCCTGTTTAAATACACAGATGAATATCAGAACTGGGAACCTGATCAGTTGTGTTAGTGTGTGTGTACTTAGTACTAAGTACTAAGTAACTTACATTGTCTGTTACAGATTTTTACATGCTGCTGGTAAAAATACTGATGTGCCTTGGAGGATACCTGTATTCTTTAAGGCTTCTTTGTTTCTGGCAATGAAGTGTTTTTTCAGTGCCAGAGTGTCTGAATCTGCATATAGCCGCATGCCCTGCAATCTTGACTGATGTTCTGTCATAAGGTAGACTTGTAATTTATGCCTTGAGATGCTACTTGATTGTATATGCTGGTTTATAACTGAGTTTGTGGACCAGAAGGAAAGAGTGCACATGGCTCTGTAATGTTGTGATTTGGTCAGTTCAACTTGGTGGAAAATCCTTGGTTGCAGTCTCAATTTTAACAGCTGAGTGTTTTACGTGGTGCATTTTGAACATAGAGTACATGGATATTCCTTGCTGTGGAGCCTGCAGCCTGGGTGAAAGCTGAAACTGCTGGGTGAAAGTTTCACTCTCACTCTTGCTTTGTCTCACTGTTCTTCTGAAGAAGTACTTCACTCATGGGAAGGAATTGTCAGTCCTCCTTCAGCATTTAGGAGTAGTCTGTAAAGAAGATCTTTCAGGGGTAGGAGGTGTGTGCATTCAACTTGAGATGTTCACGTCTTGAATGAATGGGGATTTTGTGCAGAGAACTCCTCTGCTGATTTATTCAGTCTTTGAAGAGTCTTGTGCCTGCATCCAGAGGGAGTTCCAGAGCTGTAAATTCCAGTAGTGGGCAGAACCTTTTTGCAGCTGTAGGCCGTGAACCCAGAGGAGGGGCCGTGTCCAGTGTGTTTGTCTCCTTGATGTTTCTCATGGGTTAGTAACTTGAGTAATTCCCTACTTAGAATTCCCTACTGGCTTTTATAGATGACTTTCAGACACCTGATACCTTTTGTATATTGCATATGGGAAGTTTTAGGTGCTTAATTCAGAGCTGTTCTGGCAAATCACAAGTTTTTCATAGAGTGATGGGTTTTGGGATATCTTACCCTTGCCTGCAGTTAAAATGATGTAAAGGACTAAGGTGTATGGGCTGGTAGGCTCAGTTCTGTTCTGTGCTGTTAAATTTAACTTTCTTTTGGTAAATTATTCAATCTCTTGTTCTTATCTGTAAAATGCAAATGGGATTTCTGAGAAATGCTCTGAATCCTTCGACTGAAAATCTTTGCATTTGAAATGCTGTTACTAAAGTGGTTTGTATAAATTTGGTTAAATACTTGTGCAGAATTTTGTATTCTCACCAGGATTTTTGCTTGCAGATTTCTCTGACCTTTACTTCCATATTTTTGGGAAAGGAAGCTTTCAGTCTGATTCCTCAGGCCTGATGTGTCACAGAAAGAAGGATTATGTTTTACGAAGAAGGGGTTTCTCATTTTGGTGTGCAGGCTGTTGCTGCTTTTTTTCCTCCTTTTGTTGCTAGTGGAGACTGCCCAGCTCTCTTTTGCTGCAATTGTAAGGTCCTTTAAGGAGCAAAATGAGAGTCCTGCCACTAAATCACAATTTAACAGGACACTGAGTGATTTTTAAGGCAAAATTAAGTTAAAGGTATGGGAAAGGAAAAGTAGTTAATTTCTTCTGACAGTATTCTTGTGGGGTTTTGGATGGGCACATCTGTGTGTGTTACATGTTATACATACAGCATGCTGTACTTCTGTAGCATATGTATGTGTTTGTCTCCAAGGGCTTGTGTTTGTGGGATGGTTCGCTCAGCACAGTATCAGTGTACCACTGACACCACAAGTATGTAAATATTGTTCCTTCTTCCTGAGTGGAGCAGCAGTGGGGTTTTTTTCAGTTTAGCTTATTTCCGTATAGCTGACCTCCTGTGTGAACATCAAGTGAACTCACCAGACGTCAGTTAGTCTGGAAATGTTTCTGTGCAGGTCACTGTGTTATCGAAGTGTAACCATATAATTGGGCCAGAAACACAGGAGTGCTGCTGCAGCTCCCTTGGAGAGCAAAGCCCAGGCTGTCTGGTAGAGGCTGTGGGGACTATTTGAAATAGTTTAGTGATCCTAATCTTGGTTCTACTCTGTGCTTTTAACAGAAGGACTGAAGTATTGCTCTTAATGTGCTAATATTTCGTGACCTTTTCTTTAGTGGTGCGATGAAGGGCTATTTTAAACCCTGGCTGTAAGCACAGTTCTGTAGCAGCTCTGGCCCGGGGTCACTCATGCTGTGTTGATCGCATGGCTGTGCTGCTGCCAGATCTCTGGTGGACACTGCATCTTGCAGGTTTCTGAACTTGGCTGCTTTACAAAAACTGCTTCCTGTTTGTCTCCTCCTCTTCCTGCTGCTTTTTTCTGTCGCCAGTTTCTCAGCTATGCAGTGTGCTGTTTAAACAAACCCATTCATTTCACAGGTTGGTTATATACTTTTGCAGAACTGTAACTTTCCTTCAGTGGCAATCTGCATCTTTGCTGTGTAAGAAATGCAGTGTTTGCCAGGAGCATTCATGCTTCACAAGACTGCACTGTGAGTCAGTTTTCAATAAGAGAAGAAAGTCAAGCACATATTTGCATGATCATGGGGGTGGGATGGGGTGGGGGCCTTGTGGTGAGAACACCAAGCTGCTTAGCTATATCTTGCTCATTCTACTTGGCATAACTCAGTGAACCTTATCCGGGTGATTTCCAGAAAGTGCTAGCTGCAGGGACATCTCTGAGTGTTCCCAAAGTTATGTATGAGTCTTTGCTCTCCTGGGGATGGATTGATACTCCTCCTCATCTAGAGAGGGCTTTGTAGACTGTGTAACAAATCCTTCTTCAGATTTTACTTAGACAAATTCTGTAAAAGAATTCTTCCTATTACATGATGAAAGATAGTGTTTCTGAACTTCTGAATAAGATGATTCTGATGTAAAGTAGCAAATGGCACTGCCTCAGACTGTGGCATTGCAGCTTTGCTTTCCCTTTTCTTTTGACACGTTAGTATTGTCTTTGCCCTACCACTTGAAGCTATACTAAAAATGCTGCAAATCCAGGCAATTGGTAGCTGTGTCAGTAGCCAAACTTTTGTTCAGACTGAGGAAACAACCAGTGGTCCTTGGTCTGTATACCACTAAATAAGACATAATTTTTTTTTTTAATGTGGTTATGATGGTTGAACATAACTTTGATCCAAAGTAAGGGATGCTAATGTACTGCACCCCTTTCTTTTTTAAATAGTGCTAAAAGAAAAAGCCAAAAACCCAAATCCCGATTGGAAAATTGATTATCGAGCAAGTACATCTGTACCTGTACAAATGGCCTGGAGAGTCTTTCCTCATAATTTAGTGTCACTATCTGACCTGAAAGTCCAGAACACCCAAGACCTTTTCAAGGATCAACTTCCAGGAATGTGTAACATTCTTTGAGTTGAGAAGGGATTTGTTATGGATCTCTCTCTTCTGGTCTACTTTGAAGCTTACTGCCTTCATGTCAGTGCCACATCTGAAAGGAGTAACGTGCAGTGCCTTTACACATGAAGCCAAACTGTCCATCTTTAATTTAGATTATAAGTAGTTCAGGACAGTGACTGTGATTTTGCTGTGTATTCCATGGTGCCTGTCTTGATAAGAGTCCTGACTAATGCCTGAAACTTCAAGTCTAATTTAATTTATTAAGTAACAAGGTGGTGACTGCTTCAGGATCGGAACTGAGGAATACCTGGAGAGCCAGGCTTTAATGCAGCTATCTACCGAGCCAGCCTCAGAGAATCTTCAGCAATGTGTTAAAACATCAGTTGTGTAATTCTCTGAGAACAGAGCAATTGGAGGTCACAGATTTAATACTGGATTCTGTGTTTAATCTTAGTGGGAGTCACTTCCATGTGGTGTGAGTTCTTTGTGGGTGGAGATGTTTGTGCAGAAGATAAACTACACGTTTCTGATGTGATGCAATTGGAGCAAAGTTCTTAAAAGCTCAAGTAAACAAATGAGCCATCTTTTCCTATTCCCAATATGAAAGATGGAAAATTTTAGTGGATGCTATTTTTTTGGTGTTGTGCAGAGTTGGGCTTGTTTGCTGGCCTTGTGCAGTACATTTAAACCTGCATAATGAGCCCTACTTCAGTATAATTCAACACTTGACAAACAAGCAGTGCAGGTATTTAAAGTACCTGAATGTGAAATTGTAATTGTCTGGTAGGGCTGGAAAGTAGGAGTAATAGTTTCCACCATAATGCTTTGACCTACTGGTTGAGAACCAGTTCCATGCATACATGATAACATGCTTGCTTTCACTGTGTTATTTCAAAGTGAGAAATCTCTCCTAGGGTTTGAATGCCACCAAGACTGTTTCATGTTCCTGGCATGGGAGAGGTGTAGGGTAGTGCTTTGTTCACACAGCACTTAAACACTGATTAAATGCATGAATGGTTTGGGCTTCTTTTTCTTTCCTTCTGGTTAATATTTTACCTTGCAGTTTGTGAAATTCAAGCAAATAAAATTGTATCAGGGTAGAGCAGTAGTTCCTTTAGCCCCTTTTAAACTGATAATGGCTGATTAAGATCTTCCCTTTCTCTTCTGTTTGCCAGTGTTGAATTTGGGGTTTCTTGGTAACATTTTGGTCAAATTAGATGAACTATTTCCATGTTCCTGACTTGAAATACAAACCAAACCAGCTGTACCTGGCTACCCTCTATCTATTGCAAGGTGACCATCACAACTGTGGGAACTCATCAGCTTTAGAAAGAGAAAAAATTGGATTTTGGAGGGCCAAGCCAGATAACTGAGGCATGTGAGAAAATGTGTTTCTCAAGTAAAGTAGCTGAAGGAAGTAGTTCTGGAGTCTTGACTAAAGAGTTTAAAGTAGTTACTTCAAAAAAATATTTCTGTAGAATGTGCCTTTTTTTCCTCATGTAACATGGTAAAATTCTCATTTTAAACATTCTTTGGATTTAGCCTTTGAATTGAAATACAGCAGCTATTTGTAATAATGAATTCAAATCCAAAAAGCAATTGTCTAAAAAGCAGTGTGCTATTTTTTTCCCCATCCAATTTAAATAAAAAAGGTAAAATCTAGTAGTGGAAAAATATATTATCTCTTCTAAATAACTAAGCTAGGCAGTTCTCTCCTGATTCAAAATTGACTCATTTTTAAATCAGCATTTAATTTGATAAAGAAACTACTTTTCTTAGCTTGGTTTTCTCTGATAGTCTTTGATCTTAACAGTTTGCTGTGTACTGTGGTTTGTAGCTTGGTGAACTGAATTTTGAGTCTTACTGCAAGTCTTGAATTAGCCTGCTCAGGTGATCCTACCCTGCAGCAGCTTCTGTGCTGCTTCAGTTCTTGTTTTAAGGTGTGACTCCAGAATGGGAAGGCTGCTCTCAAGCTTTCCCACAATAAATTACAATGTAAGTAATTGACATGTGCACCAGGGTCAGTCCTCTTCTCTTTGTCCTTCTGCCCCCTGGCCTCACAGACCCTCATGTTCCCAATGTCTTCTCTTTCTTCTCTGACTCTCTTGACTGGCTGCTCCAAGGATTTATGGTGTATAAAAAAATTATCTGTTGTGATACCCATTTGTATTTTGGGGATAATCAAAGTTGTATTTGATTTTTGTTTTCTCCCCTTGCAGCAGTGCACTTAGCATTAAAAAAAAAAATTCTCATCATATTAGTTGGGTATTTCAAAGTGTAATGTTATTTTTGTAAGTTCTGTAATGGATAGTTGTTAACAACTTTACTTCATTCAAATCTAAGTGTTGTATTGCATAGCATACCTCTGTCAGTGACATGCTGCTGGGCTGGAATTGGAGTTGGAATATCCCATTTGTATGGTTCTGCTCTGGGATGGTGTTTCATCTTTTTTCAGTATTTGCCTTTTTTTTTGGTCTAAGTCCTTTAGCTTAAAACATCCATGTTTTAAATTTTCTAGACTTAGAATCTGACAGCCAAAAATGTAGATAACATCTTCTGATGTTGTGAGTGGATTGTGAAGCACAGCACTGGTGTTACATTTTAACCTTTCAGCTGCTTGTGTGTGACTGAGGGTGAAGTCATTATGGATAAATTCTTTATCAGCACTGCAGCGTAGGAATGCACATTGAATAAATGGTGTGTGTTATCATACACTGCACAGTCATTTATTCGGTGTGCTTCTAATCAGATTGCCAGGCTTTCATGCAATACCTTCTTTAAAATGGTTTCTTGTAGAACAGGTTTTATGAAACGGAAGTGCTGTAGCTTTTTATCCTGTGTTCATTGGACTGTCTTATTAAAAGCCAAAAGAAAAAATTTGAAGGTTTACCAGTTTTTTTGTCCTGCTGATATTTTTGTATTGTATTTTAAAATCGAGTAGACTTCATTAATTTGACACTTTGTCTTAATTCTTTTACAGTGTGCCGTTCAAATAAAAGTCCCTGGGTCTGTCTGACGTGTTCAAGTGTCCATTGTGGAAGGTGGGTACAGTGTTACTGTGCAAATCTTTTAATCCAACCTTTATCTTTTTCCTTTGTTGCTTGACTCGGAGGCAGTTCATTCAAAATTTCCTTGAAATAAACCTTTCACTATCTCATTTAACACTGTATGTTTATACTTAACATGGTTGTTTGCTACCTTATGAGAGTCCAGAGATTATACTCAAGATACAGGGGTTTTATTTGGTTGGGTTTTTAAAGAAAAGTGGACAGTAAATGTGATTGCTCAGTTCAAAAAGTGCCTGGAGAACTGATAATTTAGTAGATTATTGTAAAGTCCCATTCTGTGGAAAATGTTCCTTTTGTGATAAGGTAAGAACTGTTGGAAAGCCAAAAGTTGGCACAGCTTATTTTGAGAGAAGCAGCAGCTATCCAGCTGAGACTGAAAATAGCTTAAATGTACTGCAGTGTAGTTTTGCAACTAAAGTTATTGCCATAGCATGTAAGAACCAGCTGCCATCAGAATTCCTTCAGACTACACCTGCTTGATGTCTATATTAGTTGAAGCACACCAGATAAATTGCAGGGGAATGATAGAGCCAGTGCTGTTATTTGTATGTCAGGATAATTGCAGAAAATGTGCTGCTGCATAAATGTTTGAGATGCACATATTAATGGTGTGCAGTCAGTGTTGACATTTAGACAGTGTCTGAGATGCGAACATGTTTTCATCTGTTGGGTAACATCTGTGCTGCTGTGCTATTATTCTGGGAAAGCATCATTAAACCTGGTGACTTTTTCTTTTAAAGTGGTTTGAATAAACTCCAGGTTTTGTTTCTTTGATCTGGCTAGCAGTAAGTGCCACAGTTTTAATAATGGGTCTCATTCAGAGCCTTTGACACCAACCCTTTTTTCCCCTCTTTTTTATTTATTTAATAAATTTATACTTGGTGAGAGCTAAGAGAGGAGGCAATACTTAGCGGTATGTGATGGTGTGAAATAAATAATTGGAATATTTTAATTGTTGCTAATCTTAAATATTGCTGTCCACATATGCCCTTTGTTGTGTGCAATTGGTAGACATTGAGTTATTATGCAGTTTGTATTGTCTTTCCAAACTGCTCCCATCCTGAGAATGGAAAATAATTGAATTAGAACAAGGAATATATCTTAGGGCTCTTGTCTTAGTAATGACACTTTTTTGTTAAATTGAAGATGCTTAATTTTCAGTATCTCAAACTTTGAGCATGAAAATGCTCATTGTGCCAGCAAAAGAGCTGTGGGACTTTAGATTTCTTTTTCACTTATGTAGCCACAAGCTCCAGAGCCTTTCAAGTGCATGAACTCTCTGACTGCAACATTAAATCATGCTGCAGAATGGGAAAGCTGAGAATGGGGGTCAGCACATTGTTAAAGTGATCCCAAACACAAGGGCTGGGTGGAAAAAATATGGAGCTGTAAGAAGAGTATATGGAAAAGCAGTGTGGAGAACTAACTGCACTACAGGTATGGAAAAAGGGATTTTCTCAGTTGTGGAAGTGCATTAGTCTGTTAAGAACACAGATCCTGGAATTAGGCACAAGAAGGTGGAGGGGCTAATTTGGACCACATGAGAGAGTAAAGGGCGGAAAAAGTTGGAAAATTTAACCAGTGTTTTCACACAAGTGAATTGCCTTGTTTAATGCCTGTGTGAATATTAGGTGCCTTTTTAATTTGTTTTTTAATGAATGTTGCTCAGCTGTTTAGAAGTATAAACTTCTTTCTTTTTCATTTGTTTTAGATATGTGAATGGCCATGCAAAAAAGCATTACGAAGATGCACAGATTCCTATGACCAATCATAAGAAAACAGAAAAACAGGAAAAAGTTCAGCATACTGTGTGTATGGATTGCAGTAGTTACAGTACATACTGGTAAGGGTTTAAACATTGTAATTTGACAACTTTTTGTATACTAGAGGGTGAAAATGTCAGATTCTTGTGCAGCATTATGTTACCCCCATTTTTGAGCATTTCATCTTTTGATTTCCAGATCTGTCTTTTTAAAACACTCTGCTTTTACATGTGTGTTGTAGCACTGGCTGTGGCTAAACTTCCACATGTCAAGTGACTTAAACAGCAGAAACTTTGTGAAATAAGTGCTATTTGGTTTGGAGTTGCTTCTCTTTGCTTTGGGGTATGTGGAGACCCAAATCTTACAGCTGCAGAAGCTGGTTGGTTGTATTTACCCTTTCCATCAAATTGGTGAACCTTTCACTTGTCCTTTATTTGTCAGAATTCAGTAACTAATACACTGTGGTTCCTGCCTAAGAGATCTGAACTTGTGTTTGTGTGTGTAACTTCTGTGAGTTTGGGAAAGCGATGGATCGTGTTGGGAAGCAGCATCAAGCCTCTGGCAAGAGTAAGGAGAAGAATCAGGAATCTCTGAACAGCAGAATGGCCTGGGCTGATTAGTTCTGTGGGGTTCTTGGAGTGTGATTAGCACTGTTTAGGGAGACTTAATATTGATGCTGCTGATGTTGGGTTCAGCATCCCAGTCGTCTTCCCCCATAAGCACACCTGTTGACAGGTGCTTCCCCATTGGCAGGTGCTCCACGGTTTCTGTGTGTGTTGGCCCTTGTGCAGTGTGGCAGTGCAGGATTTGAACAGTGCAAATCTTGGGGAAATCCCTGTTATGGGCTTGTAAAATTACTGGGTGTGTAGCTCCTCTGATGGGTATTTTGTTCAAATAATTGGGTGTCTTCTGGGTACTTCATCAGGGAAGAAACTATTTGTTTAAGTTTGGGTATCCAGTTTTATGAGGAATGCTTCTGTAACAAATACTTTTATCTCCTGCAAGTAAAATCACAGTTAAGTGATTTCACCTGAAGAAATGTTGTTTGGAGCAACTCAAAAGCTGTTCAGATAGTGCAAGCAGCTGTAGGCACTTAAGCATAGAAGAAAGGTTTGAGTAGCTTTGTGATGTAGGGGAATTTTGCTTTTATTTGCATTTTATTTAAATGACCAGCATTTTATCTGCTCCTATGTGAAAACCTGAGAAAACCAGATGAGTTTTCTAAGGGATAGATATGCGCAGGTTATCAGCATTGAAACAGCTGTGGGAAGCTAATTTCATTTTCCCAATTAATACTGGTAGCAGCCTAGTTCTGTGTTGTGGCTTTTTGTTTTGTTTGAATTATGTCCTGTCTTCTAGTCATTCTGAAAGTAATAATCTGTGAAGGAATTTCAGCAGAGTATTTGAAGTCTTGATTACATCTCCATTATGACAAATAGTGTTCCCAGCTTGCTGAGGCTTGATGAGTTACATTAGCAAGTCTGAGCACCGTGCTGACCTTCCCCCAAACCCCATGTGAGCATTGGGAATCCCAGCAGGCAGACTGGGGGGCTGTGGGATGTGCTAGAGAGCCCATCAGGGCTAGTGAGGGGCAGGCAGAGCAGCACCTGTACGAGTCTGTGGTGGCACAGAAGGGAAGCAGTTCAGCATGTGATGTCTTTGCTGCTGCAGTGAGGGCTGAGTCATCTGTGGATGAACTGGAACTAATTGTAGCCAGCTTTGCCTTGGGGAGTTCCTCTTGTGGGTAATTCACCAGCAAATTAGAACTCCTGTGCTAATGTGAAGCCGAACAAGTTTCAAAAGCAGTTTATCTTTGCTTTCATTTAGGATATTTCAGGTTTTTCCCACAAGATAATCAGAAAAAGATGCTTGAATTTGTTACTGCACCCAATTGAAATGAGCATAGAAGTGTAAAGATGAAGCAGAAGGCATTCAGATCAACTTCTGCCCCTTTATTTTGGATTCTGCTGTGGAGGCTGCTGTCAGATAGTGCTGCCAGTTAAAGCAAATAGTTGGGTAAATTTGAGACATAATTAGCTATTGTGGAGACTGAATTTGAAAAGGCTATTTGTTAGCCTCAATATAGGCACGAATCCAGTAGACAGTGCTAAGTTTATGCCATGGTGGTTCTTCTAAGTGAACTTTTATGTAAAGATGAATATTTTATGCTGCCAGTGTGGGCTGCCTCAATAATTTCAAAGTCAAGAAAATGCAATCCTAAGACTTAATTGAATTTTGCTCCTACTGTAAAAATAATGGAGATGTTTTGATGCAGTGCTGGCTTTTATATTTTTATTTGCAGTTCTGTTTACTGCACAAAGTTGAGTAGAACACTGTTACTTCATTTTTATCCTGTGGATCCTGATTTACTGTGTTCCTAGTTTGTGTAATAATAAGGAGAGTGAATGGGCCTGTGTGGGCTTTCTAAGAAGGTAGCATTTGATCCTTTGCCTGCCTTTGGCCATATCATAACCTGTCATGCAATCTTTCCAGAGGGTTTTGTTGTTTGTTTACTCTGTCCTCCCATTCAGCTGCTCAGTCTTCACGGTGGAAAAGTTGAGAGAGTGTTAATATGTTATTTATTACGAGAGTACAATTCTTGTCTTGATTCTTTGGTCACTTTTGAGACAATAGATGCAATACTAAACCCTCAGGCTAAATTACGTTTTAGACCTTAACTGCTGAGAAAAAACAGAGTCCTAAATTCCACTTTTTGGAGGTAAATCAGCCTTTCAGTTAGTTCTAAAGTACTACACACAAAGAGTTTACAAGAAATACAGATCTTTTTTGTCTTCAGACTATCACAGGATGCTTTCTCCTGCTGTGTTAGTTGTTTTTTTGTGCACAAGAAGTAAAATGATATGTGTAAGAACCCTGCTTTCCTGAAAGAGAACTCTTGTAAATTGGTTTTCTCTGTGCTAGTGCACAGACAGTTGGCACAGGAGAAGAAAGGCTGCCCTGTTTATGTATTTGCATAATATGTTTCCTGTGTTCATTTAATCCCAGACACAGTTTGCAGGTCAGATTTCTCACCCATTACCCTCCTTGTTATCCCTTAAAGGGGCACGGTTGTGTCAGGGGGGTGTGTGTGTCCCTGCCTGGTGTAAAAATAACCAACTGTCAAGGACTTAGGAAAATTCTTTTTTAGTCTTTGTGAGGATGGTTCTATTTAAAAAACAAACCAGACTTACAGTGCTAGTGCATGAGCATTGGAAAATGAGATTGCTTAGTACTATTATTTTGCAGTGAAAATAAAAAGGGTAAAAAGCCTTTTATCCAGTCAGTAAAACTTGAGCTCATTGTTTACTCCGATAAGGTGTTGGCACAACTAAGAAAACTTGGGTTTTGTTAATTTTTCCTATCCTTCAAATTCTTCAAGTCTAGTCAGGGCTTTTAAACACAGCGTGAAGTTCTGTCCCCTGCTAAGCACTGTAGCAGCACTAAGCGCTCATGTTCCCAGAGCAGTGCATACATTCACTGGCTTGCTGCCATTTTAGAAGCAAATGAGGCCAGCAGAGACCAGGCCTTGGAGGTAGAAGAGGTACTAAAAATAGAGTGTGTAGAGGAGAATACTGTGCTAAGCCATATAAGGGACCCTCTACAAGGTATAGAATTTGTTCTGTGCCGTTGCTGTTAAAGCATATTGTAGAGCTGCTGTTTGCCAGAAAGGTGTTTGTTAATTTGTGATAATCCTGAGGATCACAAATCAAGCATCTGTTTTGAGTGCCAGCTTCACATGTAGGATGTCATTTCTTAGTAGTTTACCCTTAACGTGCGTGGGCTTAGCAAATTTAAGTTACTGAAATGTAAACTACTTCTCACTCTGTTTACTTGGTTATCCAAAATAGATTGGTGG